>CM036942.2:8404337-9641967 GCA_020352615.2 Yoshiicerus persimilis
TGGAGCAGTTTAGTTTTTCTGGTTAAATAAACAGTTAATCGCTTAAAATTAGTTCAGCATTAGAATTAGTTTTCTGAAGACACTTTTGTTTGTTGATGGTTTAAACTGAGTAAATGTATCATTGCTCTAGTAAGCTACATGATTTAGTTTTAATGACGTGCTCTTGGAAGACAAGATAGCATTGCATATTGCATGTGTATTAATTCATAGGCTTTTTTAATGATTGAAGTAGGCTAAGTTAGGGAGAATTCAAATTTCATTTGTTAGAATAATGATTGTTCGTAAATGATGAAATGTAAGTACATTTTGAAAAAAGTAATAATTAGTCTGCTGTGCCTGCACTCTTTTACTTGCGATTGGTATACATGTACATAAATACCACTATACTTTGATTGATATAACATTAATAGTCTTACATGCACTCGCCCCACCCACCCCTCCCCTTGCCTATAATCTTACTAAACTATAAACTGTGAGAGAGAAAGGGAACTTGAATTGGCGTTGGTGCTTTAAAGATCTGATAATTGGGCTTTGGATTGGATGAGTTGAGAATAGTTTTGAGGTTGAGTTGAAGTTGACATTTGGTTTGTTCCTGGTTTGCAGATCTCCGAAGCCTAAACGGAGGAAAGAGTCGAAAGAAGATGAGGATGAGGAAAGTCGAGGTGAAAGTCATACAGATACTTCTGATCAGGGAAATCAGATCTCCTAGAATCCAATGCCCATTACGTACTTATCTCTCGCCCTACACGACACACACAAGAACCAACTATCTACTTACTTCATTGCTCACCCATTATCCGGTAGCAATCCATACAAAGTAGAACAGAATACATCACCATACCACGTCAAATCAATTCAAAGTACCTACGATTAGCATGGAGAGCTACGTGATTCTGGTACATACTGCGAATGAATTGCTACTGCAGTACTACCTAAGTACTTAGTACCTATTATATTTTTAAATCGAATACATCAACAACAAAATTTATTTATATTGCATGATACACATAATACAGTAAATAGTCGGGTGCGAGTGCAGGCAGAAAAGCAGGTCTTTCATGTTTGTATGTTCAACCCAGACAAAACGACCCCGATACCAATAATACACGAGCGCTGAACACTGAATAATTAGGCTTAACACGCACAGTTGTACAGATTGCCATTTTGGTATACAGGACATATTTACAAATAGGATTAATTGATGTGTACACGTTAAGTGTAAAAGTGAATTCAGCTATGCATCACTTAAATAGTGTAGTTTACGTTATTAATTGTTATAAAACATAGGTATAATAAACCGTACAACGGGCGTACCCAGTATCGGAGATACAGACACAGTGCATTGCAATTGAATAGCTACTTTGCTAATTTGGTGGCGCTCTTTATATCAGTGTCTTGGTTTTAACTATGATATATGTATTTCACATGGGCAGATTTCGGTTTTCGAATTTTTGGAAAACAACCAAAAGTCAGTGTTCATTTTCGAAATGGAGCCAACTATTTTAATGAGCAATTTATTAAAAATGGTTTAAGGGAAGTATCTTGGAGCGTTCTAGAGTTATATGACACACAAAACAAGTCTGACACGTGGACACACGGACGGACAGAGGGACATTGCGTTCCCAGTATCTCCGATACTAATACGGTGAACATAGGTACACACATATATTCGGATTTAAATATTTTAAGTGTATTGCTGAATGAGAGCAAAAACTAACAAATAGGTAGGTAATTTTTACTTGTCTAGGTTTAATTGTAGGATAAATGTCATTGTAAATCGTATGTATGGTAATGTTTTAAAGTAGTGCTGTACAACATGTTATACATATTTCCCATTGGGATAGGGTAATTTAGTTATATCTAGAATAAGTTGGTATGACCGGTTAGATGACTAATTCTAAAGAACAATAATCTCATCTGGTGGCAGTATAATTTTTGGTATATGTAAGTGTGTAACTACCAAGTTTTTTCCCCGTGTGACTAAATTTAAGCCCATGTGCTTTGTTTCGCTTGTACTGGATTTGTAAGTACAATATGGATGGAGGTATCTGGTAAAGAAAGAAGGAAGGATTATTGGATTACGATTCCTTTGAGAGTCTTCATCTGTACACCTAAAGGGACGTCGGGTTCTGAGAACGAAGACAATACAGTAAGTGTTATTCATATCTTTACTTTCATATCTACTACAAAAGCTTAAATGTTAAGTACCTTTAGTAAAAATTAAAGAAGCCAAAAGCAATCCATCCTGCATCCACCGAGAAAAAAGTTCAAAAGATGGAGATGAACTCAAGGAGAACAATAAAGTTAAACTAACAGCCATAGTCATTAACATGAAATGCAGAGTGCCACATAGAAATGCGATGAGTCAGGGTCTATCGCCTAACGACATGTAATAAAGCGACCCACGAAAATTCTAAGCCCATGAGTCAACTTTTCACACTACCCTTAAAACATACCACTAAGAAAGACAATTGAAGGTCCCATTGGCATATTTGTCATTTGACATAGCAATATTGAAAAATGTGTGATATAGTGGTAATACAATCCATGCTTCCTAGTATGGATATCTTACAGAAAACTTTTCCCTACGCCTTGTACAAGAGTAAACTCAATAATTACACTTAAGGCAAATCGTTAATGGATTTGTATAAAAATATGAAAACCAAAAGTTTTTTAACCGACAAATGATACTAAGATGTACATTTGATATGGGCCAGTTCAAATACAAGATTTTACATTTACATTCAATCAATTTTTTGTTCATGAAGTCATGAATTGTTTCCAGTTTGTCTTTTCTTTTGAAACAAGTTTGGAATTACTAAGTAAAGTACTACTGACGGCTACAATTGCAAACAAAATCGTGGAAGTACGTGTTAATAATCATAAACTGTGCTGTATTGTAAATTGTAACTACCTGCCGACTGCAGTAGTAAGGTGTAATCCAAAGCAAAGAACTCTTTTTTGCTGCTAAAAATAGTAAGAGCAACGTACTGTGCATTTCTGGTAATTTTTATGAGTAATCGGACCGTGCTTTGCGTCTTGTTTGCATTTGACATTATCAGATATTTGTATAAGTCACGTTGTACACCAGAGTTAAGAAAACCGTCATTATGTATCTCTTTAAAAGCCCCCTCTTTGAGTTCAGTTAAGTTCACAAGAACCTATACATGAATCCACATATAAATACAGAATGTGCCATTTTTGCAAATACCTCCTGAAGGCAACCGTAATCCCATGTAAAGTAGCCTGAGTCAAGTAACAACAGCTTATGTTAACTATGTTAATTAGTAGAACTGATATTGAACAAGACAGATATGTATGATACATTCATGGAACGAAGGAGAATTGGCGGTTGAGAATAAACTTCACTTTGGTGTTGTCTTTGGTTGAGTTAACATTGTGTGTTTCGTCCGGGTAATATTTATTATGGGAATAATTCGGTTAACAGGAATTGGATAACACGGCATAAGCAACATCGGGTCCCGGCTAACTCATAAGCACACGTAACATATTGTATAACATTTATTATTAAGTATTGCATTATTATTATGGATAAGGAGAAGTTCGGGTTACTAGGTTTCGTACAGGCAGGTCAAGGGTTGATCGTAGCTGTAGCGCAAGGTGAACCCTAAAACTTATACTCCCAATTAGGTTGCGGTATCTAATTTAATTATTGTACTAGTTTTAAAGTCGTATTTGTCTCTAAAATTCGAGTTTAGTATTCAAAATCGTTGTTCTGATGAACGAAGACTTCAATAATTGTTTCACAACCGCTAAAATGCAGTACAATTTCGTAAAATTTAATTAATGTAAATACTAAGTAGGTAAGAATTATCCTTAAGTGAAAAGTCTTAATTAATTTTCAAATAGACTTCTGCACTGCACTAGACCATAGATCTGCACTAGACTTTCCGGCTCTTTACATGAAACTTTATTTTCACACATGGGCAGATTTGAGGAGAAAAAATATCCTTCCGGGCAAATGTCCCAATCAGCCCCTTCTAAAACTCACGATAGTTTCCATTCAACGTAATAATAAAATTAAGCATCCAACATTTTATATCTAACTAAATTCAGATACTTTATAAAGAAATTTTATTAATCAAGGTAATTATAATGACGATATAAATTTAATAAGGAAATGCAAATGTAATTGCTATTTTTATCTTTGAAGAGCAAGTAGATGTATTTAAGAAAATAATCACTGAAGAAATTATTCCATTTGTGAATTGCAGTCTGTTTTGCATTCTTCTCACGAAAGCCCCTTTAATATTTAAAGTACGTTTCGTTTCAGTGTACACTATACATACATGATTACTTTACAAAGTGAAACTTGGAGTGACAGGTATTGTTAAAGACCAATGCAACATGTACTCCATCCATCACCTTTGAGTTTTTACTACTCGCGCATAACGATAATATTATTTGATCTTGATGATTGCGAAGAATGGCAAAAAATGCACAGGTGGCTGTGATTGAGTTAGAACTATTTTTAGCGATGACCAATTCTATATGGATCATAGATTGACATGGCAAACGTGTTTTTCAATAGCCGCCCCAGATTAGCTCTAACATCTGCAGGTAAAGAGTTGTGTTTCAGGTACCTTACATGATCTATTGTACTATTCAATTCTTTTTTCGTTATATCTGAAGATGAATGTGCGTCATTCTTTAGAAATAAGTACAGTGTTAGTGTTAAATTTAGGATTAATAAAATGATATGATTATGCATTCATAATCTATATAAAGTGGCCTCAGCAGCAGAAAAACATTAAATGCATTATATTTAGGCCCCAACACTTCTGTCTTTATTAACTACTTGATAAGAATGTAGAAAAGTAATAGTAAATTGTAGATTTTACCTGAAAGGTAATGTTTGTTCGGAATTATTAGAAAATGGGAATTTAGGTGTGAGTGATGCAGCGTTTATTTGTAGATGTCCCTTTATCAATGAAACGATGAAACCAACCCTTCGCAAAATAATTTATTATTAGTAGGATTCCATTCTGCTAATGAATTAGTGCCTAGAAACTACCTCTTATTATTATCAATGTTCTAAAGCCAAAAGTATGCCTTAGTAGGCCAAATTTAGATCTATTGACCTATACACTATACAGATGTATATCTGCGTATCGGTACACAATAATAACAAACACGATGCCATAACTGAGTTTATTAATACCATTAATCGTGTAAGTGTTTATTTAGTATAATTTATTATGCAATATTAATGTAGAACAATGTTAGTTCTTTTTTTCTAGTTTTAATTTTAGAAGTATTGTTGATACATTAAACAGGAAATAGGAAAATCTGCTATGCACAGCAACAACTGACTACGGCTAAGAAAAGAATAAATAATTTTATTTGATAAAGGGTAATAAACAGATTTTTGGGTTATATATTGTATCTGAATACAAGAAATAGCAAAGCTACTGTGAGTGGCATTATCGCAGTTTTATTATTAATTTCTATACACAAAGGTGAGAATCTGCAATAAATGAATGCATATTATAAATACATAAAGATTTTTGGATGAGTAGGTAGGCAATGTGGTAGACTAAGTAAGTTGTGGTTCAAGGTGTATTACGTTTTACTAGAAATAATATTATTTATATTGTGTTTAAGTAAAATGACTATAATACATAATAAACGAGCTTGGCTTTTCGTAAGCAAAGCACAGAAGCCATAATGATTACCTCAGTATGTATTTATTTGTTACCATACAGCCTTTTCCTCTTATCTGGAATGAGTAATTGCTTGTGTAGTTTTAAATGAGAATCGACTGATGCTCCAGGCTACGGATTTTTACCGGGATTTTGATATTCGTTAAGAATAATGACGGGAGGAACAAAGTTCAAAAGCCAGTTTCCCTGAAAAAGAAATGAGCCACACAGGACTTGTTTCTTGTTCATCTTGCCGGGCTGGCCTGGGTGCTACAAGTGTAATGATTACATCATAAATATGTTAAGATAACCTACGGATATGTTATAAAAATTACATTGCAAATGATATGCTAATCATTGGAATCAAATTGAAGCCTACTACAATTTCCACAACTAATATATTCAGGTAAGTTAATATTATAACTACTTACACATAAGTAATTCGTAGTAGCTTGTAGATAACGTATTATATGTATGGCAACTTCTTCAGAAATTATTATACGATGTGGCTGACATAGGTAAAATTATGCTATTCGGGGTTTGATCATGTCTACCTATATAATGCATAACATTTTGTGTTAGGGTAGTACTTCTGTTTGATTTCGTTATTCTTCCCATGTAGATTTGCATAAATGCTGTGGGCAAACTGCGAAAATGATTTGCATGAAAAGTCAAAGTCACGTCAATGACTACCTAACAGGGATAGTGGCCAGACAAGAAGATGAGTCTGTCGAATAAATTGGCGTATGTGTCATTCATAGGTAGTCATGTTACTTATACTTTGCCGTACCATTTACTCCCTAATATTACGTATTTACATCACGAGACGAAGCAATTCAATTCAATCAAGAACATCAACCTGAATGCCATTTCATATAGTGTACTTTGAATTATGGTACCATTAAAATCATTATTGTCTGTAGTATTATCAACAATTGCCTGTGGTAATAGTTGTAGCAGGAACAGCATGAATGTATTATAGTGGTCTCAGCAGATAATGATTGACATAGAATACAGGTGAACATGAAGTGGATACCGAGAGATGAGAAATGGAAAGAACACGAAAAGAATCAGGTAGCAACAGAGATCTCATTGGTTCATGACGGAGGTGTGCATGGCAGGTGCACTTTCTTTCTCTTAAAAATGCGCTACGCTAATAAAAATTTACATTACTCCCTCTTATTAATCCATACTCGTAAATTCTCCAACTTCACATGATTTATTTGCATTGCTCTTTGCAAATAGGCTGAAACGAACGATAAAAGTTAATTATTAATAAGAATAATAGATTGCATTGGCACAATAAGTGATGATAAGGACAATAAATTGAAAAACCCTATTGGATTAGTACGAAGAATATCATTTTTCTGCTTTACCAATCCCATTACAAGTAACCACTAAATATCTAGCATATTAGATATGGGTGAAAGCAAGGAGATCTTTTTTACTCCATATAGAAACGGAAACTTTATGAATTCTACAAGGCGAAGTACAAAGACTGAACCATTGTATGTGCAAAATAAATACTGTACATTTGCCAAAACTTTTTGGTTCGTTTGTTGCCTGCTTTGCAAACAGTAGTGGGGTCAACCTTAAAGATAGGTGGGTAACTTATTATTCAAAGAAGGATTTCTCAACTTCAGTTCAAATGATATGTGGATCGTTGAATAGTAAGTTTTTTGTTTGTATAAATGAGAATCTTCGGTAATAAGGACAAGTTATAAGAAAGAGATTGTGACTTGATGTTAAAGTATACAGAAGCAATAATTAATATGTGATTGTACATTGTTATCTGTTATCATCACCTATACACTGCATTATTGCCCACATACTACACATAATATAACACGATATAGCATGTGAATATAAAAGGAAATGACATGAGATCCTTAGGAATGCTGACAAACAAGAATTTGTCTGTTCTGAATTGGATTAAATTGGATGCAGTTGGTTTCTTAAGAAATGTATTAATCTCAATCTTCAGAGACAATAATTTATCATTTAGAGATATAATTTTAACACAAAGCACCACTTCTTTGTATTTCATTGCTATGCGTTGTGCATATCTATACGATAATAACGAAAAAAAGGAAACAGAAGTTTAAGGTTTTCTGATTAAAAAATATGTACATTTGTATGCGTTCTTGTCATCAATGTCACCACATTACTCAAATCAAACAATGACAAAGTACGACATACAGCTAATGGGAATCACATTTCACCCTAAAACCATTACCCTCTTTTAACCAAAAATATCTGGTTTGTATGTAACCTGTAGCGTTCAATGCTTTGAATGTTTCGTCATTATAATATCTCATATATTCTTCTAAAAGAGAAATAATTATGCCGGAACACACTGGACATTTATGTTCGCAGAATTGGGAAATTAGTATTACGTAAATGTCTCGGAATTCTTTAACCCTTGAGATATCTTATCAGGATTGACCTGTAATTTCTCAAGTAGTAATGACAAAGAGACGCCAGTGCAGCCCGAGTCTGTCTAAAGTGATTGACAGTACTAGGTATTTGCCAAAAAACCGCGGCTCATTGAGACAAAGATAGTTCAAGAGAATTAATGAATAAAACTGCGAATTCTTTCATTGAGTATCTCTCTCTTTACCGTATGGCGACAGCGTGTCGGCAAAACTCTCCGATAACCAATTGGAATGTGTCATCTTTTTGATACGTAGGCAATAAATACGAATGACAAACTCACACTTATTGAAATATTATTGTACTTGATAAATAGGAGAATAGTGGAGGAATCGTTTACCCCAAATCATTTTGTAGCATCCGGTATTAACTATTAACTGAGAGTTTCATTATAATGTTTTACAAGTTGATGCGTACTGTTTTCATTTCTTTACTTCTTTTACATTGCAATTGTTGCGTATTAAGTTTCTGAAGTATTTATAAAAAAGAAAAAGTCTTTGATAGAAAACTTCTTGTTCCACGTACAGAATTTGCGTCAGTTAGCTCTGATGTTGCATAGGTAATATATTCAGCCTTAGCCGTATAGTGTACATTAATAACTACAATTATTTAAAATCATTACCCAAAAGTAGCTCAATGTATAGTGCAGCAATAACCACTGCGATGCCAGTGCTATCAATTTCATATTAATATAATGCAACAAAGCTTTCATTCTTTGACTCAGGAATTTGCTGGATGATGCAAATAGATATGTCCATTACACCATATTTCTTTTTCATTACGCATGGAGAAACTTACAATAGAATACAAACAAAGATAACAGTCAAGTGCTTGTTACTCGTTGAATACACCAATAAAATAAATCTAGTTTATTTTGTTCTTAATGCTTCAACAGCATCATGTCATGCATAACACGTATTTGCCATAGTAAAAGAACATTAAACAAACCTCCTCAACATACCACACCACAATGCATACATAGTAGTACATACCAAAAAAAATTCAAGCCTGTGAAAGCTTGTATGTACATCACTTAAGGTAGTGCGTAGTAAACTATAGATAAGTAGCGAAGATACAGGTATTGGCAAGTAGTAAATGGTTAGCATGAATTATGAATGAAAAATTGCAAAAAGGTAGGCCACACGTTACGTGCTCAGTGTACACCGTTCTGTTAATCATAAGTAACTTAATTGGTTTGGCGTAAGATACTAACCTTTCCAATAGAAATTCCTTTGATCACACGACATGCATGATGCATAGCGTCATAGTCACCTGAGGTTGCCTCAGCCGACATCTCGGAATTAAAACGCAATTTTCTGCTGTTTTACTGCGAATAAGAAGAAATGAAAATGAGATATGTCTGCTTACCTGGCCTGCCCACTTATTAATTTGTAATAATTACACGTTAGCAAATCAAAGGAGTGGTGTACATTATATCTTTGTTATATATAATTAAGAGGTCATCCCGGTACAGAATTGTCTAACGTCATATCGAATCCTGATTTACATCACATTAGTATAAAAGAGGTATGCGCATTATGACTGTCGTGTACGTATGCAGTAGGTACTTACTTAGTTTTTCCTGTTGCACATCAATTACAATATTTGCGTACTTGACAACTGCAACTGGAATATTTGCAAGGTGTACCATTTTCTACCCAGTATACCTAATTTATTTTTACTGACTGCGTATGCAGGTAGGCATGTCCTTATTATGAATCATAATGTTGCAATTTTAGATAGCTAATTAATCGGAAGAAAAACGAATGCAACTGGAACTTACTTAGGTAATACAAATAAGCGTTTAGTAGATAAAAGGGCACTAATAAGCATATAACAGCCAAAACTATTACGATTGTTATCAATAGTAGGTTCCCGTATTGTGCGACCTTTTTAGATCCCCTGATGAGAATTATGCGCACACGTAAACAGTATTTATGAAGTTATGCAGGTACTGCTCTATAAAATAATTTTATCAATATTTGAACACGTTCAATCATGTATATTATAGTCTATAGATTACGCCGGAGACAACTGAAGGTTGTTTTGGCTTTTCATGGTTTTTTGTCACTGCTTACGTAGTTTCAATTTCCGAGGATTTAGTCCTAGAGATAGAGAGTAGAGGAAAAGCTAAAACAGATACAAGTGAATTCTACGTCTTTTTGTATAAATTGGAAACACAGGGTCAATCTTATATAAGTAACTATACGATAGAACTGTCCATAAGTTATATCCTTATAGCTTTTGATTTGCATAATCTACTATGTCTCATTAGATTACTAAATGTTTACAAATGTTTGCATAACAAATACATACACTTTGTATTCTTCAAGTGCACAGTAAGGATTTATAACATCATTGAGGCTTGCGATATTAATTACATTACAACTGCGTTGTTACATGTGAACATCATTGCTTGAATTAGGATGTGTTTTATTCGTATTTAGGTTGTATGAATGATTGAGATTAATTGGATGAGTTAGATGACTCCTTTGACTTATCTTGACAATGAAGGTGGCCATTGAACGTTGTTTCAGTTACATAATAGCGCTGTTTGTGCTCTGCTTTGGTATTAGTAGTCGTAGATCGCACATGAGTTGATTATTTAACAGGACGTACTTATTAACATGCAATCATAAATAGTGAAAGAAGTACATGAGACTGAAACAGAACTGTTTGCTTATCTTTAGTGTATTGCGTATAAAAGTTTGTCAACATAATCTCAATATCCAATCCTAAGCCACAAAACAAAATCCAACCCATGAAAGCGTTCAATCGGATGAATGTCCCTGTCTGCGCTATTAATGTTTTCATCAAGAGACGCATTTAAGAGGTTCAACATGGGGAAAGTTTGCTTTTAATTGCACGAATATGCAAAAAATTTTGCAGAAAATAGAGAAATTATTTAACAAAGCACCAACCATAAAGTTAAATCATAAAAATTAAATTACATCTAATGTAGGTTATTCAGATTTAAGGATATCAATATAGTATTTTGTTGTTATTTTAGTGGAAAACTAATAAATTTAACATTTTCTGCGTACACCAAACATTGGCGTACGGTGTTTTGTATTATTTACGAAATATGCAAGCAAGTGTTAGGATAGCGGCATTATAGTAAAGACAGAGTAGTAAACAGCTCCAGACTGTCAGTATGAATTAAAACTCTCGTTGAGACACTTGGCGAATACGTATAACGTAGTGCGGTAGTAGAGTAATGCAGATAAAAATAACTATCAGAGCAAAGTCTGTCCTTTACACACTGACCACATTTATAGAGATAACAGCATCATCACACGCACAAGTTCAAAGTAAACAACTTGCTTATAAATCAAAACACTCAAATTTGCAAACCTAAAATAGTGTTCATGTTCATGAATCTATTTAGTGCGGTATACTTATAATTATGTAGATACATATATTATCTCTTTATGAACACAGCAAGAGACATAATATTGCTCTAATATTTTACACGCGTGTAGTAATAAATAGTAAAATAAAGTTTCCCATCCTATTAAAAGGTGTCCGTAATTAAATGATAAAATTATGCAATATCCAACATGTCTGTAAGTGTATACCAAAATATGATTACAACTGTGAATTACTAATCCTGATGTACAATATGTAGATATTGTACTTGTAACCTTTATATAAAGCAGATGTTGTTTACCATTATTTGCATGAAGTGTTTTGGTTTGGATTTATTTAATCAAACGATCACGGGACTCAACCCAAAAATGTGAAACAAACTCAGTCAGTGTGGCAAAATCCAATAACGTGTACCTATTGATAACATTTCTTATCATTGGCTTATCAAACAATGGATATTGGCCACAAAATAATGTACCGGGAAGACATAGGTATGCGTTGGTAACTCAAAAAGTTGATTTCTGTTTACAGTGCACGTAAATGTACGAGCCAAAGATATTGGCACACAAATAAACATTAACATAAACAAAAATGAATGTAAAGTCTGGATCTGGATTGTATTGACTATGTAGTAAATACACGAGCCTTGGTAGTAAATATTTGATTCATACTATTTTCAATAATAATTATTCAATCCAAGAAGTTGGTAATTAAAGTTGTGGTTCACTTCTTTGCATAAGAAAGTTTTATTGGTTGTACTACGACTATTCTTTATGTAGCCTCGAATCTTCATCTTCGGCAACGTAAATAAGAATTGCCTAAGCACATACTCAAGGTAAATCTAAATACCTAAGAAAAATATGAGTAAGTCACAGTTTCAATCAACTGTCCAGTCCAAAGTCCAGTCAACATTGTACGTTCTTTTTTCATATTTGTTCCATACAATGTAATCAACGGTCTAAATTGTATATGTCCATTTTAAAAGATTCTTGTATGCATCAGTTGACGATTATGACGATATGTGAATGCTCAATAGAAATTGCATTACAAGCATACTTTACAGTTTTATTCCGTCTATTAGTTCTAGGAACCTAATTTGTGACGTCTTCTTAGAAATTTACAACGTACTCTTCTGAAAGGTCGTCATTGTACTCTAATATTTATCAATTTGAATATGATTCTCAGAAAGAATTATAATTTAATAATTATATTGAAAATCTTGATTGATTGATATTGACTAAAAGTACGCAATTGCTTCAAATCAGATGTACCAATCTCACGTTACTACTATTTTACCATAAACTGACGTGAAAAGATATAGTTGGAAACAGGCAAGTACTACGTCGTAAATTCAAGCATTTACCTACTACAATCTACTAATCAGTCCAGTCCTTGCATGATACAATTCTAGTCATTATAATAACAAATCGATTGAACTGATTACAGCAGTTTTACCGCATTAGCCCAATCGAAGCATTTAAATACTGTGTTGTTATATACCATTTTCTTAGTAGAACTCTGTAAGACTAGGGAAAGGATTTTGATGCGAAAGTCAAGAATTCTAGCTTTACAATATCAAAAACATGAGCGAAGTTAATGAAATATATTGAATGAAAATAGTGAATGTGAGATCTACAACGCTGACACTGAACTAGACGCATGTTGTCACTACTCGAGCACTGTCCATGAACATAGTGGCAGATGTAATTTAGAGCGCTCACAATTATCATAATCTTTCATCCTTGTTATTCGGGGGTGTGGTTTTGAATGGTGTGATGTGATATGGTGACTTTGGAAGGCCAGTTTATTAATTTAACATTCTTTTCAGCTCTAGAGTAAATGTGAGGTCCTCGTCCTCTGTCACTCACTCACATATCACATTGCTTAGTCATTTCATTTAATTGCTTGTAATTGGTGAATAAAGCTAAGATTACTATTCATATTAATCATTCTTTTCGTATTACTTTTAATAGATTCTAACTCAAATTGCTTTTATTTACGCTGTATATAAACAACATTATAAATTGTTAGAATTTTCTGCAGGCGGTTACCATCAATAGCTCTTCAGTCAGAGTTCAAAAGCGAAGTAATTTGCAATTAGTTTATTTAACATAATTATTATGATCAAAAGCTTATTTATATATTGCAGTGCACAAACATTCTAAGCTCATATTCAACTGAAAATATGTTAATAATTCTACATGAAAATAGTTTTTAGAATAATTATACAAAAGATTAAAGATTCTATTTTTGCCAAATATTACTATTCACTTTTATCCGCCCACATTTGCATTGAGTTTAAGCTTATATACCTAGATATCTACTGCCTAAAAATAGTTTTTCTACATCATAATTATACTTACTTCCTATTATTATACTAATAAGATTCCCTTTGAACTCTTTTGTATTGCAGCAGCACGTCTTAAAAATATGCGTTAACGCACTCACGTATGCATAATAAGGAAAACGTTGGCGTACGTGATGAAAATCTCGTACACAATTTTTGTTACATCTTTTGTTGCACGCACGCTTTGTGTACACAAAATAAGCCTTAAATATTAAGTGCATATACAGAAACGTTTTGCCTATTGCCTAGAACATACTAAATATAACCTACTTGATCCAAAAGTAGTAGGTCCTGTATATAGTATAGATTATGAATGGCAAGCACCATAAACGCTGATCTTGATGCGTTATAGTACATATAGTGGTGTGACTTTTTGGTCTGCTTAACAATCTCAAAATCTCATGGTGAATGATGAAACTTTAGCTGTGTTTAACATAAGCAGGCGTTTTTGCCTGCCTGCTCATGCTACAATGAAGAACATCATGACTTCTCCGATGTCACATCCTGCCGTTGTGTAGATTGTCGACCCTCCGATCTGAATCACTTAATATGATGTGTATTCTGCGTGCCAGGGTATGAGTACGACTAACTTCAATGCTCCATGCTGTATACACACCCCTTCACAAATAGGTGTGCATTTTAAGTATATTAAAAGCATACATATGGGAATTCATGTTTCCTTCCGAGTGTAGTAAGCAGGTAAAGTCACACGTGCAGCTCTCTTTGTTAGGTTTTTTGGGGGCTGTCGATCTTATTGTCAAGAAGCTGTATATGCCACAGTTCAGATACTCTTAGTAAATTGTCATATGAATTCTGGGACATTAATTAATTATATTAATATGTCTTCGAGTGCACTAAAGTATGTGCAGTATTATTCTTGAGCTCTACCAAAAACTGAAAACAAAATTATTTTTTTAAATAGTAGTGTTAACAGTACAATTGCACCAGTATCCTACTGTGTAGGGAAGTATGATTTACCTCAGTCTCACTCTCATAGCTTTCAGGAAAGTATTCTTTTCTAAAGGTTAAATCAATGTGGGTGGAAACTGAAATAGCATAAAAGAGTAAGAATAATATGATGAAATTTCTTGCCCCGGGAGAAAAAACCTTTCTAGTTAGTCTAGTTTAAGCATATTTTTAAGACAAAATACATTCTTAATTCCACTCTGGGCTAACAATTAAGTTACGTTTCAAAAGTTGCCATAAAGTTTAAAATTTCACTTTTGAGATGGGACTTTTAGAAAAATGTAGAAGTGTGCTTCATTGCCAATCAAGCAAAGTGCTTCTATTCTAACTTGACTGTACCAGTACATGTATGTACATCACAAATGGTGTACGATGTGCTGAATGCAAATATCTGGAACACATTGCAGACTTGGCGATGAGATGACGTAATGTAGGATGGGCAGTAGAGGTTGAGCCAAAATATCCAATGGAATTCGTTGTCACCATTTGACTCCCCATCGTCATCGTCAGTCTGGACACAAAAACTAACACAGATAAATTATTTGAGTGTTCCTTCACGATTCATGTACTGAGTAAATATCACTTGTATGCGAAACACATGTGTAAATTGCAAACAGCAATAAAATCCGTGTACAATATCCAATTGCATTTTCTATACGTTATAGGTTGTGCCACATGCATCATATACGCTTAATTCTAGTTCTGCTGTACATGATACAGTATTACAATAGAGTACAGGTGATCAGAACTCGTCAATCTGCAACTAACAAGCATCCAGTAGAGGTAATTCGGGACAAGGTACCCGTAGAGCAACTTGGGATTCCCCATACGTCCATACCACAACTTCAATCAATACGTAAGTTGTACTAGTACCTCATGCATTAATCCTTACCTTCTTACCATCGTCCACCTGAACAATTTTACTGCGACTTAAATTATTAATTTCTAATTTCCATTGCCAATCCGTTCTCCTGATGAATAAATTAAAGAGTAAAAGCGAACTACCTAACAGCAAACTTTTAACAACATTTGCCAATATTATCTATGCAAATTTACTATTAGCAGCCAGAAAAGACGAGAGATGGTACACTAATGATGTATCTACACGGGAGTCAATCTCATTTCTTCCTGTCAATCGTCGTGTATGAATTGTACATACTACACAGAGAATCTGTCAGTTATATTATTAAAGAGAGCAAGTCTTAAGTCTACTAATCTTTGGTTTAGACATTGCAAGAGTTTACCAAGCTTATACATTGCAAGACAAGTTAATAGATTTTAGCATGGGATATACTCGTCATACTTAAAGAAACTATTTAACAGAAAGTTATCTCTGTAATAATATGCGCCCGTCAGCGTATCAGTATGTATTAAAAAGTATACCGCTGACAATAAGCTAAAATTACATTTGCCTTGTAGGATTATTGTATTACAAAAGTACATTGGACATTAGACAGACAAGTCAAAGAAGTATTACTGACCTGCAAGAAATATTACATCATCCTCTTTTGAGTCAGCGACAAAGTAAAGCATTAGTGCTACAGACTGAGGCCCCATACAGTCTGCTTCTCCCAGCCTAGCAAATGCTAAGGAAGCCTACATTTAACACATCACAATCGTATAATACTGACAGTTTACAGACTGTACATCAAATACCTTCTTCACTACATCTGCAGACTACTGTACGTCATGTCATCTGTAGCTAACTGGCTTCGTTTTGCTTTTGCCAAACCCATTCATAAACTATAACACAATGCAGCTATAAATCATACTACATACAATGCAAGACAAGTAACCTAAGGAATTCATTTCTCTGGGTACAAGTACTACCTATACATATAAGTGTATCTCTGTGTAGAAATAAAAATACGGGGACAGAACGCAATTTCTTTAGGTTATATACTTACTAACGATATTTAAGTACGTGTAGATACATGAACATAGTAGACAGAAGCAGAACAACCAGATCAAAAGGACTTTAAACTTGTTGGCTGATATTCTTCAATGTAGTATAGTAGTGACTGACATGAAGAGGAGAGACAAGACAGCCCTAATTCCATGTACAGTACAGCAAAGCACTACAAGCAATTACAATATCGCTGTACAATACAGTATACCAATATAAAATATTGTAAAGGCAGAGTGTGGTATAGAGTGTTTAGTTGAACTTATAAAAGGAGCGAAGGAATTGCAGAAACGATTAGAACATAGGAAGACGAAGAGTTGGGAACACAAGTTGAGCATTGAAGAAGCTACTGGTTCATTAAAAAACTACTTACATCCATCTTGCAGCATCGAATCAATCAAAGCCAAAGAAAACATACCAAACGAGAGATCTTTGAGGTTCCTCCACTCTCCTACTACATACAATAGAATCTGATCTGCTTATATGAAATCAGCCTAAGACGAGATCAGATCGAAACGCAACGATTCTAAACTAGAATTGAAACGGAGCAAGACAAAGCGAAGCATAAGACAAGTTATCCAACTTGTTGTTTCATTCATTCATTCATCTTGCCATTCTCACATGAAAAGCTGAGTGAGACGTTTAGATGTTTCCACTATTTACACTGAAATTACAACAGAAGTACATAGATGCTCTTGAGAACATAGAAAAGTCACAGGCAAATTGAAACTACTTGATTTATAAATTGAAGAAGCAAAGTTTACAACTTACTATTACATAGGTTAGCATAAGCGGAGCGAAATTAAGTGAGGAAGAATCCGAGCGCATTAAGTGCCACCACACTAGACCAGACGAGACCACAACAGACCACAAAGACGAAAGGAGAGAACAGAAATAAATCGGACTCATTACGAAAGTAATTAGACGCAACGAATAATCAGCAGACAGGAACTGAGGAGGCTGAAACAGTTGCTGTAAACGAATTCTCTGTTCTCACGTTTAAGTTATCATTAGAAAGCAGAGGCAGAGGAGAGACGGTGGGGATTACATCAGATGAGCGTCGTTGATGAGAATTGCCCCCGAAGAGCTCAAGAAACGTTTTGACGAACAGAAGCATTTTTCTCACCTGTTGGCTTAGTTTGCCGAACCCTTGGCTTTGGATCCACTCCGCTGTTGTTACCTCCCAACCAACTAACTAGCAAACAATAGGAATAGTTCTCTAGAGCCCGGCCGCAGCAGGAACATTGTAATTCCCATTGTGTTTTTTACATCATATTGCGTTACGTCGCTTGTCGGTCTCCGCGTCTGTCCGTATTGCATATCTCAGCTGTATTATACATACCACAGACTCACTCGTATTTCCCCTATTGTAAACGCCACGATTCAACTGATACTACTCAACTGAACTTCTCCCCAATCCATTCATTCAAGAATATTCATTCCTACTATCAACATCTACGCATTGCTCCCAGCCTTAACTTACTAATCCACAAACACAACCAATAAATAAAACTACGTTACTCCACTCCACTACGCTACACTTCCAGTACAATTCCTACGTTACATTCTACCATTAATACCAATTGTCAGCAAAAGCACGTGCCCTCCCTGGCCTTCTCCACTCGCACCACTTTACTCGCAAATTCACAATCCACCAACGTAAATTATATTCCTTCGCTCACTTCGATCCAAATTTATCAATCTCATCGTAAACAATTATGGATTCCTTATATTCAACCAAAAGGTCTAATCACCTCATCCTATTCTATGTGATTCTCATTACCATCTTGGCTGCATCTCAAGTCCAGTCTGCACCTTCTCTTCACAAGGTATGTTCAAAGTTCAACTCTCTCAGTCATTTTATACTATCTTCCTCCACAAACCATTTTATTCTCTTTTTCACTTCCTTTTTACTCGCTATTAATTTCAGTCGCTTTAGTATTTTGGCATCACGGTCCTTAATTACAATTTTATCTAGAGTAGAATCACGTAAGCAAGCAAAACTTTCAGCGTGCAGGATAAACTTCACTTATCTAACAATAAGAAAGATTTTATGGGATTAGCATTTTATTTTACTTCATACCTATGTAGCTTGAGAGTCGTTGCGTATATAATCATACTTTATTATTTAATTTTGCAAACAGCTACCTTTATTAAAGATGGGAACTAAATCTTAAGAAATTAGGTACACTCTATGTACACGTGCCTAAGAATTTCAAATCCAATATGATTTTGCTACAGTGCTGAGTATTGTTGCATCATAAAGGTTAAGGAAAGGTGAAAAAATATGCTTTCTTATAAAAACTCAAAAGAAGTTAACAATATTATTTAGATATGTAAATACAGTAGAAGTAGTATTAGACAAAGTAATAATGCATACGTGTTGAGGCAGTACATTGTTTTCGAGTTTCGGCGTGAGAATAGATTTCGCTAACTTTTTTTGCGAAATGTGTCTTGGTTTTTTTACATCTAAGTAATCATATCCTGATTTATCAAGTTTCTGGAAATTGTGGAAATGTTCCCACATTTTTTGTATATTATTGTGTCAAGACTAGTTATTTATTTAATGGATAATGATCTGTTTATTTATTTATTTCGGTTTACACAAACGCTCAAGTATTTTTCATAAAAGACTTCTGTGTATAGTTTAGGCGAGATAATTTGTCTGTCTTGATGATCCCTTTACCTTTAGATACCCCACAAAAGTCTAGGTTTAGGGGCCTATTAGATAAACTTTAGACTCACAAATCTTGACTTTAGTGTAGAAGTGGTAGGTACAAGTAACCATAAACCTATATAACATGTTTTCCACAGTATACGACTATAAGTTTTACTTTGCTTGTATGGGGATTAGTAGAAAGCATTTCGATTTACAAACTTATCACGTTTCAGGAGTTACAAGTTACAATAGATAGCATTAACAATAAATAAATAAACCATTTTAATCTCACCGTCATGTCAGTAGAAAACGTAACTTGCTATATACCAGCATTTTGTGTTTACTCTTACTGTATAGCCAGTCCTATTATAAATTTTTACAATTAGACATGTATAACTAGCATCCTTTTGTATGTTATAAGCTAAACGAGTTTCTTGCTAAGATTCAAATAAAACCCATGAAGTGTGTAATAACGCAGGAGTTAATAATCCATATTAGCCTTGCTTTAAAATCCCTATTAATCAAAAGGCAAATAACAGGTCAAAATATATACGTCAGCAACGTTCATAAATCACAATTGCGTAAAATAATTTTTAATGCTGTAGACGATAGCTCCTTAAAGATACAGACAGTAGCATCATCTTTATTTATAGATTGACCGGAAATCTCACTTGAATGTTTATCGACTCATTTCATGTTCGACTGTAACAATTAGAAGAATGCATAAAGAAAAAGAAATATTTCATCAACAGATACGATACAAATTTCCATGATTCTGTACTTTTATCTCTTCTTCATCGCATCACGAGGCATTAAATACTACTATTTCATACACACTAAAACTCATTCCAAACATCGTCATATATAATTTCCCTCATGTGATTTCATTGTTGACTTTTCTCGTTTCTAATCTTGTTACACAGTATTATCATTTAGTATATTATGTATGTTATCATATCACATTCATATCAATTTGCTGTGTAAATATGCACAATTAACTCCATTCATAATGTTTTACTGATCGTTTTTGTAGAATGTCTGCATATTTCATTTAGATAAAAGTAATCATTACATTACACAGACAAATATATGTATTATATTCATACGGGTCTTATTTTCTGTGAGAGAAATTTTCAAACCTTATAAGTTCACTATTAAAGAATGATCCACGCAAATTTTAGACAGCTTAGGAATTCTTTTGTGAATTCAGCTTGTAATTGGTTTTCACATTAAAATTTCGATCCATTTACTTGTAGAAACCTTTTTTAGATATATTTATTTTTTAATTAATGTTTCATTATTGCATTCTTAAAACAGGCACGCCGATACAGTAGTTTTTAAACAATATAAAATTATGGTATTATTATCAGCCTGTGTAGCATGTAGATGAGTTTTTACAGTACTGAGTGGGATTGTAAAACATGGTTGCTGCTGCCTGAGATCACTGCGAGAAAATCATGGCTATCGCACCAAACTATTTTTTTGTTACAATTAATTAAATGAATTATTGGATGCAATCGAAACGTTTTTGATGTTTTCGCTAAAGAACATTGAAAAATGCTGCATATTTTTTCTTATATGTTTGGTTGGTTGGTTATCAGGTCCTGTTCTAGTATATTGCTATTTTATTGCATGTAAAAAATACTCAATAAAATATCAGTTTTTCATACCGTTTGAGTTGGAATAAGCATACCAGTGATATGAAAGCCCTCATTCTACCTTAACTGCATGAAATACAATAACATTTTCAATATAATTCGTAGACATCATAAATTTTATGGGTCGGACGGTCGGAGAATCCTTTTTTGCCTCTCGATATTAGATTTTCCTACAGTAGGATCTATAGGTAAATAATAAACGTAGGTACCTATTACCAGTTTTAATGTCTTTTGCGAAATATGCTTGATGATAACCTGAGCATTTCGAAAAATTCCAAGATAATAATGTAGGTAGAATTGATTGGAATGTATAATATGGAAGTTACTGATACGGTGCTACTGAAGTACTGTATGTCTACGTCTTGATATATATTGTTAGTTTTAGTTCTAGTCTTATCATATGAGTATTATATTTGCATTGTATTGAATTATTCTGGCAATCATACAATAATTTGATAATTTATGTGTTGATTGATTTACTGTTACATAGCAGTAAGTTTCGTATGATTGGCATTTGTTGTAGTGCTAGTAATAAATATGAATACATTGTTGCTCTTTCTCTGACTGACTCTCAATCCCCAGCGATTCTGGTCTATGCTAGCCAACGCCACAGAGCATGATTGGAATGCATGTGTCATGGTAAGATTACTCGATAGATGAGACTGCAACTAACCGACATAATAGTGCAAGTGTGGCAGGTCATGGATAGCCTAACATTTCCCATCTCACGAAAGGATGCGGTTAGCTAACTCGACTCAATAACTTGTTAGCAGCAGCAGTGAGAAAAATGAGAGTAAAATAGTGTAAGCTAATAATTAAAAGTCAACTTGTAAAGTACAGTGCAGATATTCCTATAAAAATTCTAGGATGATACATAATTTTACTTCCTCACTATAATTAGACCACAAACACTCAATAATAAGAAAATGAATGCTCAGAAATAAAAAGGTGTATTAAATTCTGTGTTTTACCATAATAAAAATGGAATATCCTTATGCCGTAGTTAGACATATGATTAATACATACGTACAATAAAGTCTGACTAGTAATCCAATCTAAAGGAATGAATTTATCACAACTCTTCCTTGTAAATTATTAATATGGCAAAAAATAGTGTTACGCAACAGAAGTAGGTATTCATCAAAGAATAACTAAAAAATGAAGAGGTCATTATTTTAGGCGAAGGCTATGCATCCCCATGTGCAATTTATGCCTTGCGAAACAAAATTCTATCTCATTGTGAATCCTCTGACTTTTGCTCAGATAATTCAAAGTTCATTCATATCTTCTATTCATATAGTTTGCTTACATTTTCAAAAGTTTTGACATCTGCAATCGGGACAATTAAATTCGACGACAAAAGTTCAAGTGAGTATACTTGTACAGACAAGATGAATCTGCTTTGACATTATCTAATGTAATAAAAATAGAATAAATTTAAGTAGCTCTAAGAGTTGAATGTAATTGTAGAGCCTTATATCAGTCAATGAATGGATCCTAACCAAATTCTCAAACTAGAAAACCTCGTTTGATAAGAAAGGATACACAGGCTACACAGATTTATATAAAACGAGAAGATTGAGAATGCTATCGGTCCAGTTTTATCAAATTATTCATCGCAATACATAAATACAAACACTATCTGTGTCGATTATAAAATTAGTTTTCACTTGCAAAAAACTCATTATACCAATCAATGGAGTGAGTTCATACAAAAATGAGAGAAGAGTGTTGTGTGATTCTAGTGAAGATGTAAAGAAGAAAATATTGATGTGTATACTTGTTCATGAGAGTAACATGAAATATCTCTTTGTTTACTAATACTAATGTACTGTAGTGGCTGCATACATTTAGTATTATAATTGGTATAACACTTCATATTACGTAAAGGCTAATATTGTCCATAATGGTCAATTTGTACTGTATGGATGGGATTGTGCACACTTCTGCGACGCAGTAAAACCACGAAGACCAGATAACATTGTCTTTACTAACTCCAGTCTAACTACGCATTTTCTGCTATATACATGCCTAGATTTAATTGTATTTAGAAAAAACAGATTACGATTAGCACTTATGTTAAGTGAACAGGCTACCTATCAGTTTTGTAATCACATCCTCGTACTTTAGCACTCAATTCAGTCATTTTACTCAATTTGTACTTTTCATGTGCCGCCGACTAGAAGCTTATATACTACTGCTTTTAACCATCTTTTACGTAGGTATTTCTTACACACCGAAATTATATGCACACTAATGCGAAAGTAGTATTAAACTTTATTTAGTGCGTTGTTGAATGTTGCTTTACTCCGTATAGTTACTACTTGCATTTATATAAGAACATTAATGAGATTAGATCAGAAGAGCAGATGTCAGTCGTTTCAAAGGTGAAGGATTTTTCTCCTTATAAAGTGCAAATTTCACGTCTACCCTTACTTACTCGGCGAACGGATGTCTTGATACAGTATGAACTAATGGACATAGCACGCGTAGCATTTACGTTATAAACAATGCACTGTCCACTACATAGTAAATTGCACTTGAGCCTAAACACACACTTTGTATATAAACATAGGAACCTTGCACTATTCTAGGAAGATTATCTTTTCATCCATATCGATTAACAGAAATAAATCCTGCTACTTTCTTAACGAAATATTTTAGGTAGCACGTATGCTTATTAGTAGTACGCCTAATTATAGTTTTGAGGTCAAGATAAAATTCAGAATAGAAATTTCATCCTGGAATTATGTACAGATAGTAAAGCACCCTAAATATTAGCACGTGTACAGATTCATTGAAAAAGTTCTGAACTCCATGTAAGAATGCCTGATTGATTCGTGCCCTATACATTTACGTTTTAATCTCACACAGTAGCGCAGGTACTATATGTATCAATAAATGACTCTATTAGATGTCACCATGAAATGATAATATTGTTCCAAACTTGAAACATCTAAATTGAGCAAAATACCAAAATTTTCCATGATATAAATGCATTATTTATACAGTCTAGTTTATTCAGCAGTCATATAGAAAAGCATAAAAACAAATTCTCAATTCATTTATTAGTAGAAAAATAGGTACTGGGTAGATTTATGTATTTATATATGTATTTATTTTAGGAACGATCGTAGATTTGTTACTTTGAAGAAACAGTGGGGTCTGAAATTGCTTACAACATAATTTATTTTTACGAAACTAAAGAGCAGCTACAAGATTTTAGGTTTTCACTGTTCATTTAGGAGTGAAAGATATGGGAAGTCATAGTATTACTTTTCTTTGCAATACAAACTTTGTACTATTAGTATGATTCAGAGTTCTCGTAGTCCAGACACTTGAGAACCACCCACATGTACTAAAAATGATATTTTGTCCCAGTTGCTTTGAGGAGGAAATAGGAAAACCACTATGTATAGCTAAATAAACAAGTGATTTTGTAGGATGTTCATTATGTACCATACCTAAGTATTTAATTAAGCTAAAAGGAAAATAGTTTTCTGTATCAGTAGAATTAACTTGGTGTGTTTCAATCATAATCTAAAAATAGAAGAAATACATGTTGTTTCTAGTGGGTGGGCAATTCCCAGAAGACACCAAAGAAATCCTATAAATTGCCATGTATATAGTACATAAAAGGACTGAAATCGAACTATACAAAGCATATAATACACTCTATGTTGACAATGTCTAATTTCCTGTGCTTTCTCTTTTGTTTCTCTAGAGGTCAATTGTAAGGCGATCACAAAGCAATGAATTGGAATGCCGTACAAATGCTCCATGTGGTTGGGAAGTTTACAACTCGAATGATTCGTCAACAAGACAGCTCCTCTATTATGTCGCTAGCTCGTAAGTCAACTCACTCAACTCAAGTCCAAAGTCTTTGTTGACATTCTAACTGAACTAAACTCCATTACATCATTAATTGTTTACATTAATTTTATCAGCACAACAAAATAGTAGCAAAAGGAAGAGTGCATGAAAAATATAAACAAACTTTCCACTCCAGTTCAGTTCAATTGTCAATCGACTTTTCTGTCCCACGCTTTTAGTGTCCTGTCTAGTCAATTCATTAGTTGTCTATGTATCTCATTTGAGTTAATTAGGAGAAAACAAATAAATTCCTCTCTAGTTTCACTGAAAATGACTTGACATGAGAGCTTACTCAAATTCTCCAGCTTAGCTTTCCAATTAATTAATAATGTTATTTACCAAGAATGGCGGATGTTAACGGCCTGATTTTGTTTCAGATGTAAATGTGCTGCTAAAGAAACATGCATAAGGACAGAAGACGATATTTCCATCAACGCCTACACATACAGATGCAGAGATGTACGGAAAAAGAACAGAACGACCACGACTCGACGGCCTTCAGATAACAACACCTCATCTTAATCAAACTTTAAAATTAGACTTAAATACTAATGTAGTATAGTAGAATTTTGATGTATGTGTGTCATGTCAAATATATTATTCCAGGTATTCAGTCGGTGAGTAATTAATTACTTGCTACTTAAATATACCTAGAGATAATTAGAACAGTAGAGCATAGTGCCCATTTGGTATAATGATGTTTGTGAGGGAAGTACTAATTTACTAAAGTAAGAACTGATATATATCAAAGCTACAATGTCAAATAGTCAATTTTATCTTTTAAGCTATTTAACATTTTGACTTTTATCTAGAATGCACAGTTGCACACATTTTTATTTATTAATACATACTGTATGCTAGTATATTCTACTGTAGATATCTGCAATGTTTCCTCTTTCCTCACAAGTCCAAATTAACACCCACATAAATATATTCCATGTTCACTGACCTCATTACATGATGATCAAATTTTTGTTTTCCCCCTGCAAATAATGGCAAAATCAAATAATCACATTTCAATCTAATTAGTTCAGTACTTCAGACCAGAAAATTCCTATAAATCTATATGCCTCTGGGTAAACCTAATGTATTACTCTTCTGTTACAGATTTAGTAGGACAAGCAGATACCTACAATTGTTTAAAAGTTTACTTTCCCCGGTGAAACGTTTTATAACCGCTATACAATGTATTTTTGTTTTCTAGTTTATTGTGCTACGCTTATTATTTAGCGTAAGTATTTATTTAGATACTTTTATTGCTAGATTCATACTAGAATATATTTACGAATATTATGTAGACTGTAGACTAGAACTATACTTACTTTATAATTATTACTTATCTCTAGAATTACGAACTAAGAAACCAGTATTTATATACCAATGCACAGTTTTATTTTGGTTCTGCAAATTAGCCAACAATGTTAATGTTACTTTTAATATTCCTTAATTTTGTTACTTATGGCAAATATTATTAGTAATACATCTTTTGTATGTGTTTTAGATTACTTTAACTACATTACGGTAAGAAACCCGGTCTAAATATTTAAGTTTCTATTCAGTCCTCATCTTTAATAAAGCTCTCCAATCCAAAAGTGAAATTACATTTTAAAACTTTTGTACACTTAAAAAATGCTAATTTACTCTGCTTAACAGTATCAGAAAATTATCCTCTGTGCCAACCTACTTAAGAATTTGGTGTAATTACCTCTCATAACTACAGAATGATATTGTCTATAAATCATTGCTTTGAAATTGCGTAGTAGAAATAGATTGCATGTAAACAGTAATACTAGGTAATTAAATTGTATTGTACTTATGAAAAATTGGGACATTTATCTGCGAAATGTATTCCTTACAACCCCGAGCCTCGGACCTACTTGAATTGTCTTACCTACCATTTTCAAAACTGAATTGCATTGTATTTTGTGAGCAAGGCTAATGAAACAATGGTCTTAAAGATATTGATTACCTCATTAGTTGATAAGTTTTGATATAATTATTATAATAAGAATAAGATCTTTAGCATCTGCTGCAATGTAACAATCTTTTTCAAACAGTAATCAATTAAATACTTATTTTACTGAATTCCAGCTTAATGTGTCAAGAATTGTATGCTACAATATAGATTTGAGATGAGAATCATATGTTGTGATGAGAAAATAAAATAAAAAGTAACTACAAATAAATATACATGTGTTTTATACTGCATATTGCATAATATTTTTGTACAAAATAATTTTAGGCAAGTTCGAATACACATTCTATTCCTACTACAGTAATTCATTTCAGTTCCATTTGTAGTATACAGTTGCTAATTTTTGGTTGCTTTAGTAGAGTTTCATTTGTTTCTTGTCAAGTTAAGTAACAATGAAGTTGGAAGGTTAGTTAGTTAAGGAATGATCTTGCAAGATATCCTCGAGTTGGTTTAACAAAGTCTCTTTGTTTGCCAACGAATAAGACGACAGACATGAAGTTAACTTTCCGAAGAGATTCAGCAAAGTCACCACGGAATCCGAAGCTGTCCCTTGAATGCATGTATTTTCTAGTTGAGTCAGTCTAATAGCCAAGGTGTCATCCAAAGATCCGTTTTGAGCACGAAAAGTATTTCCCTGGAATACAGGGTGGAAAAACTGCCTACGTTCCTCCTCTTTCGGGTTTCCAACTTTGAACACTGCAGAGGATCCATTAAAGATGGCTTGGAAGGCAGGCATACCTAAACTGAGGGAATCTTTACATGATGTGGCCATAATCAAGCAAGGCTTGCCTTTCAATTTTTCCAAACACCATGCTAGAGTATACGCCTGAAAGGGAAAGTTATCAATAACCCTGTCTATCCGAGATATTAGTAAAACTGAATTAGCAGAATCCAATGCCTGGTCCACCGCATACAAGTAATTTTCGTTATTGGTAATTGTATCTTCGCTTATGATGTATACGGGACTATTTGCAAATGTTGCATCCCTCAAAACATGTGGTACCAAGAGATTATCAGTCATATACCCACTTTTTTCTTTTTCATCACAAATGAGGTAAGCACTCATCCCGAGGTGAATATCACTTCGGTTCCATTTACCCCTTAAAGCACTAAGATCATTCAGAATTGTTGCGGCAGGATTACGCAAGAGTGAAAAAGTATCCGCTGGAACTGCTGGAGGAAGATAAAGGGATGATCCAAATGACACTGTGCTTGTTCGAGTCATTTCTTTAACAGATGCAAACCTTTAAATAGTAAAACCACAATTACATTTAGTTTTATACACTTTCTATATGTACATTTCTTGCAGAAATTTGTGAACTGAACGAAAACTATTATGAAATTAAATATAGTCTGTTTAGATTAATATTACCAATCTTCAGGTAAAACTTTCAACTCAGAGATATCTGAATCCAATTGAACAAAAGGAGCGTGACGATCAAATGCTTTGAGGAATGCATCGCGCACTAATTTTTCCAGGTCAGCACCTGTGAATCCTATAGTCGACTTTACAATTTCTTCTACGACAGCTTCAGGTGGACGTTGAGACGGATCCCATTTGTTTAAATTAATGTCGAGGATTCTTTTCCTTCCTTCCTCATTAGGAGTATAGAAAATGAGTTTCTTATCGAATCGTCCTGGACGAAGCAGAGCAGGATCAATAGCCTCAATTCTGAATTCGAAATGTATTTCACATTAACTGTATATAACTGTACATAGAGTGCATTTGTACATAACTATATAAAATATATTCACCTATTCGTTGCTGCTATAACAAAAACTTCCCCACGAACGACTTCGTCCATGAGACCCAATAAAGTTGTCACGACTGTTGTAAATGCTTCTCCACTAGATGTTCTATCTCTTGAAGGACACAAACCGTCAATTTCATCAAAAAATATGACGGAAGGCTTATTTTTTGCTGCGTGCTTGAAAAGCTGCTGCAGCAATTTGTTTGTTTCGCCAAATCGAGGTGTTAGTGTATCTGGTCCTTTACGATAATAGAAAGGAACCTTCTTTCCCAAACGAGTGCTGAGTTCATTTGCTAGAGCACATGCCATAAGAGTCTTACCCGATCCAGGTACCCCGTAAAACTGTACCAGCATTGACCAATTTTAAACTTTTTGATTGCTATTATTGTAGGTAGGTACTTTTATAAATTGTGCTGTAAAACTTTATTGAGATGGTCATACCATTAAATTACAGGAATCAAAATCAGCAATATGCTAACGCACTAGATGGTATGCATATATGTAGTATATAGATATAATTTTTCTTTTACCAAAATTCCTTTAGGTGGGGATCTTCTGTCAAATTCTTTCATTGCATCCGGTTCTACCAGTGGAAACAGAACATTATTTTTCAGATACCTGTATCCACATATATACATTATGTACATTACATACAAGTGTTCCAATTTTAGAGTGACGATGAAATGCAGAAGATTTAAAATAATCATTGCTTAATTTCTTTTCTTACGAAACGTATGTTTCCAGTCCTCCGACTTTCTCAAAAGTTATTGTAGGATCTAAGTAATTCACAAAGTCACAAGTATTTTCATCTAGTAGGCTGTAGTCATCATCAGGATCAGGATTTCCACCAATAGCAGCAGATGCAGCTGCTAAGCTTTTCATCAGATCTACCAAACGTTTTAATATATCTTCCTCATTACCCAAATCTTTGTCTTTATCTTTATCTGACTTGTCTTCATCGTCATCTGATTTGTCTTCATCTTTATCTGATTTATCATCATCATCTTCATCGGACATTTTCACATCGTCATCGAACCAATCATCATCGAGCCAATCATCATCAAACACATCATCATCATTTGAATCTGACTTGTTTGCATCTGCCATTTCTACATCTTCATCTTTCTCTGGTTTATTGGATGATTTTGAAATTTTTGAAGCTGGGTTGCCTTCATCATCACTATCCATAGCTAGCTGTCTTCCAATACTTGTGTCTAAACGGTTGATCAAAGACAAAACTCTACGTTTTTGAGCAGGGTCATTAATGTCATTAAGGCACAGAGAAATAAATCCTTGTTCCTCATTTGTGGCATTATCAACTTGTACGGTGGTCGTACTCTCTCCATTCCTTTCACTTTTCTTTAAGGAGATCTTGATCTTGATTTGCCGTGAACCGGAATCTTTACAAAAATGTATTTAATATTTATGAATTTGTATTACAGAGGAACAAGTAGCTTTTCCTTACTTATGTACCACTAAAAGTTATTACCGTTAGTACTAGTAGCCTCAATGTTCACCTCTGCTTCCAAATCCATAGTGTAATTATTCTCTTCTCCGGAGGAACTATTCAATACGATTTCATCTTCAGAATCCTCATATTCGTCGTCACCTGCATCATCATCTTCTTCAAAATCATCTTCTACATCGTCATCTTCTTCAATATCATCTTCTACCTCGTCATCTTCTTCACTGTCATCTTCTACATCGTCATCTTCTTCACTATCATCTTCTACATCATCATCTTCTTCACTATCATCTTCTACATCGTCATCTTCTTCACTATCATCTTCGTCTGCTTCACTATCGTCCTCGTCTTCTTCATTATCATCTTCGTCTTCTTCATTATCATCTTCGTCTCCTTCAATATCATCTTCGTCTTCTTCATTATCATCCTCGGTTTCTTCACTATTCTCTTCGTCTTCTTCTTCATTATCTTCATTGTCCTCAAATTCATCTTCAATAATACCGTCTGATATTTGCACATTGAGTAAACATTCATCAATACCGCTTTTCATGATTCTATACTAGTATTTGAATAGAACTGTCCAATCACATTTATAAATACAAACCAAAGCTAGAATAATAAAATTATCAGAGTTTTCTGTCTCGTTCTCTGCTGAAACACAAGCAATAACCGAAAAATTATTCTTATCATATCTTGATAATGGTAATATTTTGCCATGCAAGTTTCTGTGGAGATTTGTGCTGTACTGTATTCCCGATTTTCGTTGGTGTCGGCATGCCAATGCCAATTGGAGACTGGTTGAAAATCTTGATTTTGTTTAGAACTAATAAAACTATGATTTTATTATTCATTCAAAAGTGTTAACCACTAGTGCCCGTTGGTATTATTTTATTCTTTCTGCGCCTATGTGCGATAGTGAGGTCAGTGTGGTGTCATATTTCAAACTATTGAGTATTGAGTTGTGAGAAGATTGTAAGTTACGAACCAGGAACCAGTAAAAGGGCATTAAAAGAATTATTCGCTCATTCAATAAAAAAGCTTTTCAAGAACATCTATGTGCATAAAATGATTGACTTGCCAAAAGCATCAGAATCGCTGTATATGGAAAACCAGCTTTTAAACCAAAATGTCATGCGTCAACCTGATGCTTTATCTGTGGACACCGCTGGCATAAGCGACATTATAGGTACTCATCAGTTCTTAATTGCGTTAGTTTACCTAAGACTATAACTATAGTACAAATACAAGTTTTTATTTTTCCAGTATATTACCTATATAACCGATATTTGTAAACTTGCTCCAGTTCCTACCGAACTTATGGAATCAGAAAAATCAGAATTAATAATTGAAGGGTTTAGAACTAAAAGTGCCGTTGTCAAAATTTCGATGGGTAGTTAAGGAAATACTTATTTTTTCTAGGGATATTTCAGAAATAATTTCAGCGCCATTTTTCAAACGACATGAATACTCATTGCAATAAGATAGAAAACCCTATTTCTCAATTTTACTTCGTTATCTTAACGGTTCGCAAGACAACAAATTTTCGAAAATTTTGAAAAGGACTATCTTGTTCTTTTTTGATTCAAAGTGCATCAACTTTTTTGCCTTTAAATTTAAAAAAATGAAATGCAAATATTTGGAACGACTACTGCATGGTCTACACCACCAAGGCAAGGTTTTTAGTTAGTCAGTTTCGTTTAATATTTTCGGATTTTGGAAAACTAGGATTCTACCTGTACCAACTGTACCTTCATGACAAAACCGAATAACAGAAAATCATGCCTTGACGCATCATGAAGTTGTCGTTTTAAATACGTTGGACCAAAACGGTTTTTACAGGAAATTAGTCTGAATTTAAAAAAAAATTTGCAAAATTCAGAAGTAAAAGTTTTCCATTTTATTGCAATTAGTAAAATTTATGACGTTTCAAAAATGCCGCTGAAATTATTTCTGAAATATCCCTAGAAAATATAAATATTTCCTTAACTACCCATCAAAATTTTGGCAACGGCACTTTTAGTTCTAAACCCTTCAATTGTAATTTAAGTTCTTGCAAATATTATTAATGCATATTCAAAAAAGTATCTAATTTAGCTGTACTTAATATTAAGGTTACAATTACAAACACAATTCGCTCGTGAACACCATCTGTCCTGGATCATACTCTCTCGTAAACCCCGATGATGAGATTGATAAAACGAGGTATTGTCTTCAAAATTACAATTTTTAGTCTAAACATTTTTTTAAATATAGGCAATATCCATAGCAAAGTAAGCAAGGTAGTATTTACTAAAATGCAAATCTGTTTCTTTTACTAAAGCGTTCTTAAACAACAGTGGGAAGAAAAACATGACGACATGATTGATCCGACTGATAAAGATTTCTGCCGTTCAAAACTGATCAATAAAAAAATGTCGAAGTGTTCTGCTATGAAATACCGGTTTTGGATGAATGATGGTAAAGATTATATCAACGTTTCGAAAAGTATCGTGTTTTCAAAACGAGATTCTCAATGTGGCTTCCAAGGAAAAATTGTCATTACAAATGATTCAAATGATGATATTACTTATCGGGTAAAATTGCTGAAAACTTTATTAGCATTATATTATTGTGAAGACATTGAAAACTTCATTTGAAATATTATTTTATCTTTTTGCATAGGTTGCGTCAAGCGCATTGGACAAATTTCGCTACTTTCCTGATGATATAGGCTGGATAGCTCCCGGAAGCAGTGTGGAAATACTTGTCCAAACGAACAGACTGAATGCAGTAAATTTTGAAGATGTGATCACTGAGACTTTCTTCGTGCAGGCAACACCTATTTATTATAAAGAGCAACTGGATATGAGAGCTTTGAATATATTATGGAAAGTATGTGACAAACAAAATACGGGCAATCATTGTTTTAAGCTTGGTAATATAAGTTTATATGCTTGATATTTACATTTATACATGTTTTAATGCAGGCTTACGGGACGGAAATGTTTCCCGGAGAACTTCTTGAAGAGCATTTAATAAAGGATATACACCCCCTTGAATCTGAATATTTGGGTGCCATTTCAATGATGGAGCAATTGCGATTTGCATTCTTCAAGAGCATTAAAGATATCGAACTAGCACCGGCTACATGTTCTGAGCGCTCATTTTATGAGCATTGGCCTATGCCATCTCAAAGCTCTATCGTAGAAGCTCAGGTATAAGCATTATAAAAATTGTAAATATTATTGCATAAACTGTTTCTGGGTAATATTAATTATTACACATGCATATAATACATTATGCAGAAGGAAAGAACTGCTGAAATGTTGGAATCAATTGAGGATATTGAGAAGGAACAATCCAAAATCTCAAAGAAAGCATTAAGTAAACTAACCTTCATTGCTTTTGCCATCGCTGGTTTTACTGCCGTAACTTGCACATTGATGTTCAACCCTGGGGATTTGTATGGACAAGTTTGCTCTGCCTTTCGAAAATTCAAGCGACAAAAGTGAAATACCCCACATTTACTAAAGTTCACATTTCATATTTACACCATTCCTTCGCACTGCACTACAGTTTAATAAGCAAGGCAGTCTAAATATTCTACGCAAAGATTATCGTGATAAAAATTATAATATTACTCAAGTTCAAATGTATTGTATTGTAATTGTAATTACTCAAATTGTATTGAGTAAAATGATATTCAAAAGTGAAAATAAACAATGTAGTGGAATCTGGGTTAACACTTAGGTTAACCGCATTTAAAATGATAATATGCAAATTGTACTACGTAGTACGTACTATGCAGAATATCCTACAGAATCATTAACAAATCTTAGGTGCTTCGCTTCCCCTAAATCCATGTACCTATTATAATATGCTTTTTATTTTACAGGAGCTCACCATTATAGTAGCTTGTATTGTTAGTATTGTATATAGTATTTGTAGTATATAGTATTTGTATAAATATATTGTATATAAGCACCCGCATGTAGACGTACGGATTAAATATGTAAATGCCAACATTCTAATTTACATTATTGATAGCTATAGCATTCATACCCGTTAATCTCTGAGAACTTCAAATTGTGATCTAAAAGGTTGATTTTAGTCGCGAAAGAACGCTGGCAGTAAGCTAAACTGTACGACAGGATTTTCGTACTTTAGGAATTACCAAATTCCGAAGCTGAGGAAGACAGAAAATTCGAATTTTAATCAGGTAAATATTTCTTCTAGGCTTTGCCTTTTAGTACTTTGGAACACTTGAATTTTGGATCTAAATTTTTAAATTCTTTATGAACATTATACTTGTAGACATAACATGGGACGGCCGAAAACTATGAAGTTGACTAATGCACACAAAAATATTATTGGGAAATTCAGGGAGAAATATCCTCGTGGATTTGGCAGCAAAAGTGAAACAGGGACAGAAAAGTGGAAGTCGGATCTTTACAATTTTATGAAGAAATATGACAAAAAAGTTACGTTTGCGGATATCAAACGATGGACGGCAACGCATTCATGGATAACGATGGTGAATCTTTTTTATGTCCATACATTTATTAATCTTATCTAAAGACAGTAATTCAGACATTTAATTACGGAAATAATATCTTAGCGTCAGCCTTGTAGTCGTACTCGTTCTAATGCTCAGTGGAATGAAAGTAAAAATGAAAGAGAAAAGGAGAAGAAAAAGGAAAGTCACTCGGATATGAAAAAGGCAAATAATCCGTGGCCTAACTTAGACAAAAGGGCAGGTGGAAGATTTTCATACCAAAGTAGACAAGGTGACTTCTTTGAGCCCCCTGTAAATTTTGATGAGCCTTCGACATCTAGGAGACCTTATATCATCCCTGATGTCAGGGACACTCCAATGCCAACATTACATCGACCAGAGTCCGAATGCTATTCTTCTCCGGAAAGTTTAGTCAGTTCAGCGTCTACAACAAGGCAAAATAATCAGCCACTACCGCCATTTAGTATACTTAAACCTATCCCTAGATACCCACAACTAATTCTACCAAATTGGAGACTGTCACAAGAGGAAAGCTTAAGCATGTTGCGGATGCCTAATCCATTCTCCAATAATTCTGCAGGTGATTTTACCTTTACGTCAAATTTATTTCCCTTAAATAGTAATTTTAGTAATCTTTGCATAATGAACTAAATGGGGATCAGAGGCAGCCGGACAATCCAGTAACTCCGGTACGGAAAATCAAATTCCAGCGAATGGAGATCAGATACCTAATCCAAACTCAAATACTGCACCTCCGAATACAGGAAGTGGACCTGCACCAGGATTTTGTTGCCACTGTAATAGGGCCATGGGTTCTCAACAGAATTCGAATGGTTTGGCTGGTACTGCTGGCACTTATACTGAGGACGAAAAATATCTTCAAAAACTTCATCTAGCTTCTCTTTCAGTTCGCCGTTTGTCGAAAATATGCTTCCAAACTCCTGCTCTCCATCTTGCTCTTTGCCCATTGGAAACTGCCACAGCAATTTTAAATCGTGCCCTTCGCAAGGAGACTTACCCACATAGTTATAACGCAAGTCGCACGGAGATAGCGAAGTCAATCAAGAAGGAGTATCAGGATAGTAGAGACACTGAATCACAAGGAAGGGAAACCCCCAATTCCTCTGCACATGAGAACGAAGAAGAGCAACCACAAGTGATTATTAGTTCGTCTGACGTAACAATTGTTTAGAGTCTTTCTTCCCTCATATACCATTCCACAATTACCAACTAATGACTTCCTGATCTTCCTAGTTGTCATTTGTCATGAAATTTACTTAATTATTGCAATGACATGTGATTGAGAAATACAATTTGATATGTTATTAGCGGGTTGGAGTTGGTACCTCCGAATGAATGTTTGTATACCTCGGTAATTGGCAATAGAGAATTTCATACCTTTTTGTGACAGGTAGTTTAGTTACGTACGTTTTTGTGAAGTGTAGCTTTAGAGTTTTTTGTATTTGTAACGGGGGTTTCCTACTTTTTGCTAAGGGTAAGGGTAGTTCCATACATTTTTTTAAGAGTACTTAGTAATTAATTATATAACAAATTTCTAATCGAAACTAGAATTTTCCGATTTTACATTTCAATAATCATTTACTGTTACTGTTACTCTGACTGTAAACACAATAATATGTCTCCTATGATTAATTCATTTTGCGAAAAGTACAATAATTAATTGTAGATTTCTTTTTAGTTTAGTTATTAATCTAGAGCGTAAGCGTAGTACTGTTAACGGCAAAATAGTTTTATATCATTTACTGTGTAGTATGTATTTATATAGTATGTAGGTATTAGTTATCAGTTTACGAGCAATTTTAGGCTTTTTGCTCATTATGAGGAAGTTCATGCACATTAGTTAAGCTATAAATGGTATATTATATATTTATCTACCCGATACGGCTTTATTAGCGGCCAATTTGCTGACACTAGTGTTTCAAAGCCGCCAAAACTCCATAAGTTCCTTTCTACCTATAGTTAGTTATGGCCGGTGGCCGTTACCTATCATAAAAGTACAATGGCCTGTTGACAAATATTTTAAAAAGAATATCGGTATGGAGAAAGCAGATGTTAAAAGTGATAAAAATGATATGTATTCCAAGACTTTCTAGACGTTATAATAAAAATTACCACACAGTTTGCTAAAATTTAATGAATAGTAATAAGACCAAAAGACTGAGAAAACATCAAATTGGGTCATTTAAAAATTTATTATTTATCAACTGCACCAAATTACATTCATTAGAAAATTAAATTATAGACTTTTATTAAGCAAACATGGCATGCTTGTCTTTTGAAAAGTATTATCATTATTTCGTTCCTTTTACGTCAAAAACTACCAGTCAAACTTTTCTTCACATTTGTACAATAAAATGCAGCCAATTGAATGAATTGAGTTTCAGTACAGTAATACATCTAAAATTATAGGTTCCATCCAAGGAGTACTACCTTAGCTTAGTGTGTTTGGGGTTCCCCACAAATTAGGGAACCAAAGCAGCCAAGTTAAAACTCCTTGAGTCAATCCCAAATGAATTCCGTGTTGTCGTTGTCACTAATATAAGCCTACATTAATATTATCTAACTTCAACTATTTATTAAAAGCGCATAGAAATTAATTAAGCACATTGCGCATTGCCTGTTACATTGAATTTTGATCTTATATTAGACAAGCATAACTTACTAAAATAATTTTAATTTAATAGTAATGAACAATTAACAAAACATAATATCGACATAAATTATTTTGAAAACTTTTGATTGCTAGTCTCATTGAACTTTTTAGTGAGCATCATTTATAATTTCTTACTCCCATTAAGCCTTGAATAGTTTCCAGAACTTTAGTTTTCTCCTCCAGCTGTGCTGCCAGGGCCAAACGATCCTCCTCTTTCTTCTTTACTTCGCTCTCCAATTTTGACAGTCTTTGCTTGCTCTCACTCAAATCCTACGCACAACAAAAGATTTTTATTAATATTTTGAGTTTTTGAAAATGTAAACCACTATTTCAATATTTTGAATTACCTTACACATTAAAGCAAAACTAACAAACTATAAAATGCATTTTTATTATAATATATTACGATTATGACCTTTCTCATTAGTGAAGATTCATTAGTCAGTTCCTTATTTGAAGCTTTAAGTGACTTCACTTTTTCGGTTAAGCTTGCTCGTTCTTTCAAGGCTTCTGCAGATAATCAATTAAATAACCAAATTTAAAAAGTTATAGCTTCAGTAAAGTAGTAATGGAATATGGAATTATATTTTTGAAGTTTTGACCTTTGGATTGCACACTCAGTTCCTGGAATTCAGCTTCAAGTGATTTTAGTTTCTCTGAGGCATCTCTATGAGCTTCAGTTTTGATGCGTAGGCTCGTTTTCAATCGCTCAATTTCCTGCGATTCAAACATTTAAAAATGAATAACTGAGATAAAGGACAATATTGCAAAAACTTAAGCAAAAAGTTTATTACTGTGGAGGTGCGAGTTGTGATTGCTTCCATTTCTTTTTTTGTTTTTTCCAATTTGTGCTGCAGCTGAATTATTTGCAATTCATTTTCATCTTTACAAGCTAAACGTCTGGATACAAATTCGGTTTGTTTCTCAATCTGTACAAATGTAAGGTATGGTAGTAAGTAATAATCTAATAATAAGTGCTATTATAACGACTGTAATAAATAATAAAACATTACTTACCAAATACTTTAAGTGGGAGATCGTTTTATTTAGTTGATACACATGATTGTTCAAATTATGAATTTCATGTTCATGCATTTCTTTATTCAGTCGGTACCATGCAAATACGTCATTCATCATTCCACTGCTCTCAGGTACCTAAATAAATAAGGAAAATTGTTACTAAAGGCCGATTATCCACACTGAAGCTTTTAATGCAAAAAATATAAACCCTTTAGTAAATAATAGAGCTTATAATGCAAACTTAATACAATATAAAATCAAAAAAGTCATTAGGGACGCACCGAATCCATTTCCACGAGGTCTCCAATCGATCGTAGAGTTTCACTTAAATGTGTAGCTCCAACGAATGAATTTGTCCCTAATGGTTGCGAAATTATTGGAGGAGGATCTTTAAGACACAGAGGTCTATCTCTTTTAATCATGAGAGCTTTGGCAACACCCACAGACCTGAAATAAACGAAAGACGTTACTCACAAGTCTGAGACCCTGATATTTTGTAAATAGTCGTAATAAATCATTTATTTCATACGTGCGCTTTCCATAGAATCCAACAGAAGCAGTAATATGGAGTGCTCTCTCCACAATATCCTCAGAACCATTAATAATGCAATTAGAAATATGAGCATACGTAGTAGAAGAAGATATTGACTTCATTATTAGGTTGATAATTTCCGGAAGCTTAGAGTATTGAGAAAGTAAATTTAACAGTTCAACAACACATACAGATCGACTTAATTGAATCTGTGCATGTAACGAGTCATCTTCACGAGACATAATATCCAAGAGTCCTTCTAAGATATCAACATCTAACTTTTTTAACACAAGATCTGAGGTTTCATGAAGTTCAGCAAGACAAGACATCTAAAATCGACAACCATGGCATATATTTATACATTTGTATTTCTTCATTCATTTTAATGTAATAATAATACTATTATTCTGTCGTCTTGTGCATACCAGCTGAAGACATGTTATATTGCGTTCAACAGCTTCTGGCGAATTTTCGACAAGGAGTTCGATTCGCTGTAAAGTTTGACACAGATGAGAACCGAGATCGTTCTTTCTGGGCGAGTCCATTACTGACAAGTGTTTGGCCAAATAATGAAAAACTTTTAAACAAGTTGTAAACGCTTTGACATCATTTTTCGTTCTGGTAACTATTTTATCGATGATTTCGAAGGTAATCTTAAAATAAAAAAATAATGAAGTTACGGGTTTTGAGTTTGAAATTAAAATTGAATGTAAGATGAAAAGAAAATCTTAATACATATCTCACCTTATAAAAATCCATAGTCAATATACGTCGAGTGTAAACGGGAAATAAAATGAGCATCAAACCTAGTAGCTCATTTATGACGGAACCACTCCAAATAAAATTTGTTTTGACAAAATTGTGAATTGAAGTCAGCTTTTCCATAAGGATAGCCTTCGTATCGGTGATCACTTTGTAGTGCTCCGCACTAAGGTCTGATTTTTGCGAAGATGAACATTCTTCTTCAGCAGCAATGGATTCATAAATTGGTTTCATTCTATCTAAAATTGTTTCCATCAATTGACCGAGCGTCATCAACTGCTTTGAAAGTTCTTCCTCATCAATATCATCCTGTCGCGAATTTTTCCAAGTACGTAGTACACTTTCAATGCCTTGTGAAAACATTTCATATCCAGATAAAAAGTTAGAACTCGGAATGGTAGGCTCCAGAAGACAGAGTAGATGAGTTACGAGAATTTCGAGATCGTTAGGCATAGTTCGAAGGCGAGCCCAAACCTCGTGGTATTTTTTGTTTAGTCTTATTATCATTATGCAACTGGAATTCTTTCTACAAAGATTAATCAGCAATTGTAGAACACAGTCATACTCTCTGGATTCCATTTGTTCGTTAAGAATATATGTGAAACATTTGTTGACAAGTCCTTGGATATATGGAGCTTTCCATGATATGAGCAGCCCTCTGGATATTAGTTCAATGCATTCAAGAATCAAATTAGCATCATTGTTACGGTTTGGATTAAAAAGCGAAGATAAGTGCAACAAAAATCCATATTCGTCACGGATGCAAACTCTGATTTTCTCATTGTCCTTTGATGATTGAATTAAGTATTGAATTAACAGAATTGTGGCATTTCCAGCTTCTTTTGCTTCGGCCGCTGAAGATAACATGCTGTCAAAACGTTGAAGCAGCTGAGGATAAGCGTTTGAGGAATAAAAATTGTCATCTCCTTGTTCTCGCAGTAGTTCCTGTGTAATTCAAGATTTAATATTACGTACCTTACAGATTACATAATTCGTATAGAATTGTAGAAATCACATAATTCTTACAGTTAATGCATCTTTGATGTTGGAAACATTGTGGCCATTGTCGTAGGCATCAATAAATTTCTTGGCTGCATTTGCTCCTAAAACCTGATAACCAGAATCCGTTGAAGAAGTGTTTGAAGAATTAGACGGCATTCTTTTGCTTACTTTCACCGAACGAATAATTGGTTGTTTTATCATTTACGAAAGATACGGACAACTCAATCTTTACTGACTACGATTGTTGGTCCCCTGAGAAGAAACAAAACATTAATCGATTAATCAAGAAAATACCTAATATGCAATAATTTATTAATACGCAATAAAGACTATTTCAGATAAGCAATCGTTAGTTCGGCTGTTGAAATTATTGAAATTGTCTTCATTTAAGTGTCAAATAAAGTACATAGTACCTTTATGTCCTTTATTAATACCCTATTTAATTTACGATTACGAACTAATTTGACGATGTGACAGGCAGGACAAACGAATGAATCAATGACAGAAATCACAAGTGGGAAAACAGATAAGCAACAAAATAAAGCTAACACTATCCAACGAAATCTACTTTGCCTCCTCTTTTTAGTTGGCGGCTCAGCCAAAAGTAAACGAATCACAAAACTCTATGGCAAACATCAGCTCTCCCATACATGAGCCTGAGACACTTTGATATTTTATGACACCTTGATACCTCACAAGAATGACCACATCACAATCACAGCTCACAACCTCAAACGGTGAGGTTGAGACTTGAGACAATTGGCATGCATTTCATAGAATATTTTGTAAATCTGGCTTTTTATGGTAAGGGAGCGTTCATATACTACGAGGACCACTTTAGGGGGGGTGGGGGTACCCAAAAAGTCTTCATCACAGTCCTCACATAGGGAGGGGGGGGGGGGTCTCACCAAGTCTTCGTTACATTATTTTTGTGCATATCACAAAGAATTAAATGGGGAAAAAATTCACCGTTATACCCGCTGGGTAGCCGATTTGTTTTTAATTCCTCCATTTCAAATATTAAATTATGAAATTCTTCCTTGATTTTTCTTTTCAATCTTTTACAGCAGTATTTTTTTGTGCTATTTTCATTTTGCAGAGGAGATGGTTTTTGAGTTTGCGGGAAGAAGTTTCGCTTTTTAGAATACATTTTCTCTCCTAAGCTCCAATTCAATTTTTAAAAAATCTCCCCTGGTTGATGCTTTCTATTTCATTGTTGAAATTAATTTTTACGCACAACAGAGTTAGCCGTCAACAATTACTTCTACTGTTCTACTACTTGTACAATTCCACTGAATTTAATAATACTTCAAGTGCACTCTTTCGGTACGGCCGTACTTCAATTGGTTATTCATAGATGGCGTTTTTTTTCATTTTGAGGTCTTCGAGGACAGGGAGGGGGGGGTCACGGATTGTCCTCAGTGTGCTCAAAGGGGGGGGTGGGGGTCAAAAATCGCCGAAAAAAAGTCCGAACGCTCCCTAATAAAAGTGAAAGGACTACATTGTACATAAAAATGGGATATTCTATCGACTCTATTTTGCAATGTTTGCATATTTCTACTATTTTAACTTGCTTTCTATTATGGTTGTGTGTACATGATTTGTCGGGGACCTTTTCTAGGTAATAAAGCTTTCATACGTGGACCTTTTCTTTTTCATCTTTAACATAACGAAAAGAGTAACGAGTTGTTTAAATGCAAAATTGTATGCGGTACAAATCCTGCCCCACGGAGGAAAGAATTATTTTCTTTATAGTACAAATCCAAATCCTGTACGCAGCATCCCTGTACAAATATTGTTGAGGGTTTATTCCATTGCACAAAGCATTGTAAGTAGCTTTTAGTAGATAACAGTACTGCTGTACGCATTTACCCACATGTACATCCTTCCACGTGTACAAATATTCTCACGTGCTTTAATGACCCTAATGACAATGACCATGATAATGATTTGATTCCTATTTTACTGTATCTTGTGTATTAGACATTCATCCACACTGTATCTAGTGAACTACCAGACGAATACGTAATTAATTCGCAGTCATAATTCATAAGCGCAATCATAATACCGTATGGTTCCCTAGTCTCTGAAGGGTTCTAGTTTCCAGCAAATCCAGTTATTTAAGACCGAATATTATGGCGTTTTCAGACGAACAAATTATTTCTAAAGATTTTTTAGAGCAAAAATTAGGAAAAAAAGTGGAATGGTTCTCTATAAAGTCGCAAGCAGACACCGGGGATAATTTCATGAGTATTCTCTATACTCTTGATGTGATACTTTCAAATGATAAAAACATTTTATATTTAATTTCCAAATGTTTCCCAAATAACCCGGGTAGACAAGAATTTTTGAGCAACAACGATATATTTTGGAAGGAACTGGCTTTTTATAAAGTATGGGTTCCAGAGTAAGTCAAGTTGCTGGAAGAGTTGGACCTCGAAGAATCCATCAAATTGAATTTCCCAACTTTAGTCGCCGGTCATGTTAATTTCGATCGTGATGACCATGACCAAGGTAATATAAATACGTTAGATCAACTGTATATCTCTATTGCAGGTTTATAGAAAAATAAATACTTGTTAATGCAGTTATAACAGTATGCACATTTTTAGGCACTACATATTTCGGACAGATCGCTAGTAAATGTAACATCATTTGTTTTAGGAAAAGAAGACAACAATAGTAAAGAGAAAGTGTATCATCCTTTTGGCAGTTTCGTCATGATGGTAGACCTTTGCAAAACATCTGGGTTTAAGCTACCAGATCGTTTGTCAAAACTCGATGAAGATCATTTGTTTTTGGCTGTAGAGGCTTTGGCTAAATACCATGCTTTAAGTTGGACATATAAAACGAAAAAGAAAATAGACGTTATCAAAACAAAATTCCCGTCGTTATCTTTGGATTACTCTCTTAATCGTACTTTATTTGAAACATTGATTGCATCGACTATTGAAGAAGCTTTAGAATCATCAAAACTAAATCCAGAAATCAATTCCAATATGCTAACTGGCTTGGCTAATTTTAGGAAGCACGGCAACATTCTTATAGAAGCCATTTTTGGTGAAAATGTATGTGAAATACATAAGGATGTAGGAAAATATTTTCGCGTTCCGCCTACAGAAGCATCAGAATCAACAGGTGTTTGTTTAACAGTAGGACATCTTTGCCTCTATCACTTCTTTATACTCGGACCTTAAGATTATCCAAATTATTTCAATATTTTTCCAGTTATGCAAGTTTGTACTGCATGATTATCGTTACTTACATTTAACTGATTTGTTGCTATGAATAGAAATCCCCTGGAAAGTTGTACTACATGGAGATTGTCATTTGACAAACATGCTCTTCCGGTACAATTCAGAAACTAATAAACTAGAGGAAATCGCTCTTCTCGATATGCAAATAAGCAGAGAAGGCTGCCCTCTAATTGATTTGATTACCCTGATTTACTCAAGTACAAGCACTGAAACCAGACTGGATAGTAGTGATAAAGTGTTGGACGGACCTGTATTTTGAAAAGTTCAGTTACTTTTGCAAGGTTTTTAAGACGGAGATATTGCCTGGATTTACATTAAAGGAATTAAAACGTCGCTACAACAGAAACAAAATTCTTGGGGCGGTAGTCGCTGTGATGACAGCTCCTATTTTGTTAAAGGAAAAGGGTCAAGCAGTCCAACTGGATGAACTGCAAGGAATGTCTCAACAGGAAATATTTGTGACCCTATCCAAAGGAATGAATTCAAGTTCCAGGTATACTGCCGCTATAGGACAAATTATTCAAGAAATCTACAGTGAAGGCATTATTTAATGAAGAGTAATGAAATGCGCCTACATACTTAGATATATTATTCAATTAAAATGAATCTGAAAGATCTGTAGTAATTTATTTTTATCGTTTTCTTGCTTTGAAATATTACCAAAACACAATCTAATAATAATAAAGCCAAACCAAAACATATTGCCAAAAATTTGGATAAATAAAGCAAGAATTTTTAAACGAAAATAATCGTTACAGTGTTATACTTGTTACCCTCTTGATCCTACGTGATTAAGCTAAGTGCGGCATATGTGTGTTAATTTAGATGAATTGCTTGTATATACGAGTATAATATATGTATGTCTATGGGCTACTCTAATTGTGTCAATTTAAATCGTAATTAGTGGTCTCATTGTTCTTAAAGTGGAAACCTTGAACACAATCTAAACAAACACAGAACACAACCACTTAACTCGGTAAAAGGTAATGACTGAGAAATGCATTCCGTATATTTTAAATACTCATGGTGGCTACATAGAATCATCCCTTTTCCACTTCATTTTATTGTGGTGCAGATAATGAGAGACTCGTTGCGTAAATAAAGCAAACAGATGAATAACAAATTCGAGTGGTTAACCCACATTCCTATCTACTCTGTATTTACCAAACTACATTTTTGTATATCCGTCTGGATGATTCAAATATAAGACCAACTTTGATTTTATAAGTCCATTCATGTGATTGTAGAATCACATTATCACATTCATTTTAATGCAGATACTTAACTGAATGACCATTTTGGAATATCATTTGATTCGGAACTCTTGCATTGCTATTTTAAGGATAAAATCACGAGATCAGAATTCTTTTAAAGCACATCGGACAAAAAGTTACTTAATTAATCGATTCCGTCTGTCAGACATTTTTAACGAGCTACAAAGAGTCAAACAGAATGCCTTCTGACATTTCCGAATCGGATGTAGTTTCTAAGGCTTTCTTAGAGGAAGCACTTGGGAGGAAAATAGAATCTTTCACGGTAAAGGCAGGTACTGAGGCAGGTGATAATTACATGAGTATCTTGTATGCATTTGATATCAAAGTTTTATCTCGAGACTCGGAGAACGGGGAAACTGAGGAGACATTGCATTTGTTGTCTAAGTGTTATCCTGCTAATCCAGCAAGACAAACATTTTTGAATAAGCAAAATATATTCTGGAGAGAATTGTTCATCTACGAAAAATGGGTTCCGATGTTATTAGAATTACAGAAGAATGCTGGATTAAAGGAAATTGTAAAGCCTGCAATTCCACCATTTATTTCTGGACACGCCATAGATTTTAACAGTGTAAAAGGTATGTAACTTCTAAACGAATACGGTACGATTACCATTTAAGATTTAGTTAACATATTATAGATTAGGCTGGATAAATCTTGATTTGGAACTAAACACAAAAGGTGACAGGCAGCATTAAAATTAAATTAAATTATATGAATTTCAGATGAAAATGGAAATATTGGTGACAAGGTGTACAAGCCATTAGATATTTACATTATGATGGAAGACCTTCGTACGCAGGGTTATAAAATGGCTAACAGATTGATAGGATTTGATCGAGATCACGCTGCCCTTGGATTTACTGCTTTGGCAGAAATGCATGCTTTAAGCTGGATCTATAAACAGAAACATAATTTAAAAAACATATATGACAAGCATCCAGCCCTGGAATATGATTTTTCTGATGAAGATGACAAGAAAATGTGGATAATGATGATGGAAAATAGCATAAAATCTACTTTAGAGGTGGTCAGCACTACCGTTGGAGAAGATTCCCCAATATACCGCTCAACAGAAGACTTTAAAAAAATTGCAATTACAATGGAAGTCTCTGACGTATTTTTTGGAATGGGAGACCTTGAAGAGAAGGACTTGGACAATTTCATGCGGATAAAGCCATCGAAAGTTGCTGAAGGTTTGTTGATTGGAACTAAATGTAAATTATAAATCGTAGTGCACTTTATAAAAGCAAATATTATAACTTAATGCCAACAGTCAACACAGAAACTCCTTGGCGGCTTGTAATTCATGGGGATTGCTGGATCAATAACATGCTCTTCCGCTACGACGAGGAAACCGGAAAGCCCGAAAAGGTGATCCTCGTTGACCTGCAGATGTGTCGAGATGCATGTCCAACCACGGATTTGGCATATATGATTTTTACGAGTACAGATGCAGAATTCCGCAAAAATCATTTGGACAGCATGCTTCAAATCTACACTGACAGATTTAATTATGTTTGCAAACTGATGAACACAGAAACTCTTCCTGGTTTCTGCTTTCAGGAATTAAAGCGTCGTTTTCACAGAGCTAAGTTATTTGGTCTAATGATGTCAGTATTTTGTCTCCCAATAATGCTGAAAGACAAGGAGAATGTGGCCGATCTAGAAAATATGAAAGGGGAGATTGAAGACATATTCTTAAGCATGGGTGAGGGCAGTAACCAAAACGAAAGGTACAATAAACGTATGATGGAAGTTATTCAAGAACTTTATGATGAAGGGGTAATTTAAATTACAAAAGTACGAAGCACATTTTCATAAATGATACTTTACTACATACTTTATGACATATATATGACAAATAAAAAAATATATTGTGTATATAAATACCCAGAATGCATTAATTAACACTTAATGTGCACTATTAAGTCTACTTTTCTTTCACTTTTACAAAACGATCATTACCCAATCTTTTAGAACATACTTAAGCAATACTAACATTATACACACACTTGTGGTAGATACCTCCCACATCTCTTTTCCCAGTCATTAGTCATCAGAATCAGATGATTTTTCTCTGTTCGCATATTCGTCCATACCTTCTTTTATTTTTTCTAACAACATTTGGAACTGTTTCAGACTACTTATAACAGGAGGATTATTGGCAGCCTCTTCTATCTGAAAGCAAGGCAATAACAAGAAATACTGTCAAATAATTTCATACATACATGCATGCGTATCATTATCATTTTATCATGCAAATTCTAATCAATTAACAATAACTTAAATTCTTAATAGACTTTCTGCCTCAAATTAATGCCGAAGCAATGCATAACCTTACCATTGGCGTTTCCTTTGCAAGTCTTATTAATCTTCTCCAAACCCTAGTTGCCCTTTTGTAAATCTTTAGTACATTTGGAGTTCTTGTCTGGGTCTTAATTATTGGGACAAGTGCCTGTAAGCTTAACCACTCATCTTGTAAACTGAACCAATGTTCCAAATTAGCCTTTATGGCATGAATTTTCTTCCACCAAGATGTAAGTTTCTCCTCGGACAAGGATTTGTATGGACTTAAGGCCAGCTTGTCAGTTTCGACAAGGCAATGAGTCACCGTTTCCAAAGCGGAATCAGGTACCATGATTATTTGAACTCCTGCATGCACAATATAAGATCTATGATAAGATCTACTAAGTGCATTGCTTTTGGTGAGTAAAAATTCATGAAGTTATGACTACCTGTATGTTTTTCCTCTAGCACTTTTATAGAAAATACTTCAACAGAAGATTTCATTTTGTCGACGGCTACCGTAATCTCAATTTCCTTCATTGCAGTCTGTGCTATCTTCAAAATTGCATCCGCATACTTCACAATATCCTTGTCTAGTAATTTTTTGAATGGTTCATTCGCCTTAGCATAAACGGGGAATCCTGACAAGCAAATAATGTACTTTAGTCATTGCTTTGAAAACATGTTTTACATACACCATACTATTCCTAGAAATCATACAAATTAAAAGCTCACCGCAAATTTGGGATATTTCATCCCAATGTCGAGATCTCATAGCAGGACTTTTGAAAGCTTCTACAAGAGGAAGAATAGGCTTATATGTGTCAATTAAGTGCTTAACCTCCAAAGCGATGTGTTGTACAGGAGGTGTATCCTTGAAATATTGAATACAATGGCCCATCACTTTTAGTCCATCGTGTACACTTTTTGTTAGGGAGGACACGTCAATTTTTTCCAAACTGTCCTTCATAAGCGAATCTCGAACTCGTAAGCATTCTAATATTTAATAAATTGCAATTGTATCATGTACTCGTTGTAAGCTGGAAATATTCTATGAATTTTCGATTACCAGCAGCAGTAAACCATAAGTTTTTGTAAGGTTCGATATCATGAAATAAACGATGCAATGAATTTTCCTGTGTTACAGGTTGTTTGAAGATCACTTGTCGTTCATTCAATAACTGGATTCGTTCTTCCAAATCTTTTACTATCAACCAAACTTTTTTAGCATCGTGTGCAGCGTCAACTGCTTTTTCCAAATCTGTATGCGCACTAAGCCCAGCAATAGCCAATGAAGCAGAATCAATTTGATCACTTATACTAGCTAATTCCTGTTGCTGTACTTTGAGAAGCCGCTCATAGTCATCCTCAAGTAAATCTAAACCAGTTGCTACCAGTTGCATAATTCTATGCGATTGAGCAGCAGTCACCCATTTGTTCTCCACATCTTCATCCGACAGTAGATTATGGTATTCATCAAATATTTCGTAGTCCTTAACAATGCGGTTCATTTGTAAAATACAATCAGCTATTAATCCAGGAACATTTTCGGCATACTGTTTCAGATCCATTACTTCTTTTATATCATCAGACCGAATAGATAGTTTTCTTTCACAGTCAGAGTACTTGTGCATTATCTACAAAATTCGTATGCCTAATGAAACCATCAGAATTTAATAAGCATAAAGTTTAATTATTATTCTCACTCTCAAAACTGCATTTCTCAACTTCTCAGAAAGATTTTCCAGCATCAAGTTGCAAGCTGTTTTCTTCTTCTTAATAAGTGTTTGCTTTACTATTCCTGCATTCACAAGGAACGCAGAGGCAGTCAGTTCGTCGGCGATCTCATTTTCTACTCTTTCAATATCGGCTCGATTTCGATCCAATTCCCTACGAAGGTCAGCTATATTTATGTGCACATTGTCCATAGATCTAGTAACACAATAAAATTGTAATGAGAAATTCTTTCGCATATTTCTGCATGAGCTGAATAAGGATGTAAGGCAATTTTCTTTTATACTGTGTGTAAGGGTGTGGGTGTTCGTCCATAGTCCACATAAACAAATATTTCTTAAATTTTTGTGCGTAGGTATCAAGAAGCTGTAGAGGGATTTTTAGAAAACCCTGAGATTGTATTCTCAGACGATGTACTTCGGTATCTTCTTCTGAAATAATGTGCAGGTAGCTCCTTTCAATTCCATGAAAGTGAGGTATAAGGAGAGGCAGCAACTTGGGTAGCGATTTAATAAAATGATTAGTTCATAGAAGTGGTAAATTATAGTAAATAGTGCAAATGGTATACTGTAAATAAAATAGGGCAATTTTGGAATTACTGGTGGAAATTTTTGAACACTCTTGATGCACTCATTAAAAATCCTTGTGGGAGTTAAAAGATATTTTGATAATAATTGGGTATATTTTGGTCCGTTTGAATCCATAGTTAGTTCTAGAATATATAATGGTTTCATTCCTTTTGGGGTAGGACATTTGGAAGTAGTCAAATCATTTCCCCAGTCTAAATGCTTTTTATTACAGCAGCCTGCTGTCAATTTTTGAATTAGGTTATTATACGCCTTGAATGAATCAAGCAACATCGTCCTCACAGTTGCCTAAAAAAAGAATATCAGAAAACGCTTCGTAAGTAATAGCACGTCATAATTATTTGTTCAATTCCTTGTTTTACCTCCATCATAGAGTTCACCAGTTGAAGAAACGCAGGGAGACGAGACAAGGTGTACGCTTGATAATCTCTTTCTTTCAAATTAAACCAAGAATTTTCTACTTTACTGAGTTGTGTTCTAATTGTTGACAATATTGATTCGTACCACTCATTTTTCAAATATTGGATAACCTACAATGTCAGTTTAGTAAGCTATATTATACTAGATGAGATTGATATTGACTATGAAAACATGGAGAGAATTTTAGTCATCTAACCGAGGCGACGTGATCCGTCTGAAGTCTTTCATACTCGTCAAGATGGACATACTCGTCTAAATGCGTAACTACAAAAGACATTTTCTTTGCTTCTTCACAATATCCCATGATAGCTTGGAGTGCTGTATAAGTTGCCTTGCAGGTCAAGAACGTTTTTCGTTGTAGCTGTAAAATCCTGTACTTGAAATGACGTTTACTAAGATTGAAGCGATTTCTCCTACTCTCCCAAGTATGTGAATGGTTGTAATCGTCTAATTTAAAGTCATTAATAGGCTTGTGAACCCAAGGTTTGAAATTATTTGGGTTTCTTTCGCAAATTTTGTCAAATCGTAATTTTGTGTGAACACGTTGAAACAATGCTTCTACCTCTTGGGAAATCTGTGAAATTTTTGCAGAAAACCAAAGAAAAACCAAATGATTTAATCTTCAATTAATAAATCTCTTACACAATTAAATTCAATAACATAAGTAATCACTTTGCCAAGAATCTTTTCAGGTAACTTGATTTTTGGAGACCAATTAATTTTATTGGCTATGCTGTTGACTACTTCATCATCAGGTGTTGGAGAATCTGTCGTAGGAAGGCAGTCAATATACAAATTATATCTCATATGATGTTCCTGTTCGTATCTCCTGAAAACAGCATCCTTAATTCTTTGTGTATGCACATAGGGATCCTCCGCATCGAAGCACAGGTAAGGTTTTCCAAGCCATGCAAATATCCTCGACGGTTTCGTATGTATTGTGCACACTAGGTACTGATGGCCAACAAAATCGTAATCTAAAACAGCGACATCCACCCACTTCCATTCGTAATTGAAAGGCTTTTTCATTTTACTGTAGTCAAAAATATACTCCTTCTCAGAATTTTCCTGCTCGTAAACCTCTTCATCAGGACTATCAGGAGCCTCGTGTAAATGAGAGGTATCAAGACTTTTTCTTGGAAAAGCTTTTACATTGTGTGGGTGTACATGATCTTGAACAGGAACCGGGGAATCACTATCACTGGAGCTTAAGTCATCTTCTGTCATATCATGACTTTTAAGAGTAACCTAGAGCGTTGAAATACTAATATGCACTTTTCTAGTGAAGCTTTATAAATGTACTTAAATCCTCATACTAAATATTTCACAAGAATAAATCATTATCTTACCACATCTTCTGCGGAAGGTTTAGTCAAGGTTTCTATTTGAGAAAACACTTCTGAGAGCAAGGATTCACTCCTAGAAGCATAAAACTGACTTATATTATGAGGACAATGAGATTGAATATTATTTTCAAATATAATAAAACTGACCTGTCAAGTTCCAATTCAGAATCAAACTTCCCAGCTGCATACATTTGACTTTCCATCTTTTCAAAATCATTCGTGGAATATACTTTTGAAGGTCTAGTATAACAAGGTTTGGTAAATTCCTTTTTGAAATCTGCAATATCTTGTTGCAACCCGGCATAAGACTTCGGAAGATCATCGAAGAAATCGTCATCGCTATCCGATGAATGCTTATCGAGCATAGCTGCTATCACAGTTTCGGCAAATGCCAGATTTCTTGTGAAAACTGAATTTTTTGAGGGTAGAACACTTGTTTGAAGCATTGTCTTAAAAGTTGATGCAGTGTGAGATATCTTTTCTAATATTGCTGATTCCATTTTACTCGAACTACTAATCCCTGAAATGAAAATTATGAATTGAAGATCATCATGTACATTTCTATACTATTTCTATACTTTGTAGCACCACGTACCGAGGGCTGATTTTAATCCAGCACCAAACAACGTTCTACTATATCTTGATTTCATCAGAGTTTTTCTCAGCTTATCAAGTTTTTCGAGTTTTGAAAGAAGTATTTCATTTGTCTTGGTTGCCAATGTAGGCAGATTTTTCTTTTTCAGTGGAAGTGGAAATGGCATGTAAGCTTTACCAGGAATTGCGTAATTTTTTCTCTCATCTGAATCCCATCCTAGAGCTAACCACTCTACTCCGCTGCGAATATCAAACTCCTCATCATCAAAGTAATGCAAAGGAAAGAGCGGATCAAATGGGGGTCTGTATTTAAGATGCGGTTTGATAGATCCGTCTATAGACTCTTCGCTTGTGCTATCATCACTATTACCATGTGACACTTTCATTGATTCAGTTTTTGACTGTGCTTGAGGTGTTGGGTAACCAGTATTAGTTGCAGTATTCTCATTTTTGCGTGCTTGAAAAACTTGCGCCTTTCGTAAATTTGCATCAAGTCTGAAATGTGGAAATGAAACTTCATCAAGCTATTATTACTAATTATTTGTCATGTATTATTCTCCAATTTTTACAATAGGATTCCACATTTCATGTCATATTGCATGTGTTTGTTGCTCGTTTGTATGCTTATGCAATTCTATTTTATTCTCACCGTCCCTGACGGTAAATGTACGTAATCTTATCCAACCCTTCTATTTTTGATCGATTGCGAAACATTTTTTCATGGTAAAAGTTCTCATTTGTTTCTCCATACCGTGGCGCTGGTATCAAATCGCTCGGAAATATTCCCGAAGTTATTAAAACCTATTTATCCCCAAAAAATTTATATTCATTTCTGCATTTGTAATTGTAAGTGAAATATTAAGCGGGATTATGTACACATTTATATTAAAAGAGTTTGCAGTCCATGGAAATCAACTTTGAATGTTCAAGGAATGATAGCCTACAAATATGGAAAAATTAGTTGATGATGTGAAAAAGTAAACTTCACCAAATTGATATCCACGGCTCGATAAGCCCTGTGGAGTCGCTCGACTACTATTGCTTTTGGAACTTGGTCTTCACCGACGACATAAGGAATTAGGTTTTTAGGCAAATAGGTTCGCCTTGGGAATGGAAAATCTCCTTTGACCATTCCAATTTTATTAATGCTTTCGTACAGAATTGATTTCCGGTTCCATTCTTTATGTTTTATTTTCTGAAACCTCTTAGAACCATCGATAATACTTGGTCCACCATCGTCTTCATCCACACCTACATCAACAGACCCTTCCCTTTCTCTGTGGGACATTTCATGGAATGCTAAACTTATTGGAACAAAGCCCGTAAATTGGCCTTGAGAACGTCTCGCTTCCTAAATGGAAATTTCAGAAATTCGTTTTCTTAAACCCGATTTGAAACATTAGCACTGCAGCAATTTAAATGTTATATTAGTATCTCCTAACTGTAGTAGATATCCATGGACCATTTTCATACTGCAACTCCTGGTATACCGGATTCTTAGGATCACGCGTAATATCCATTTTCAGTTGATCTGAGAATATTACTACATCCTGAGGCGGCCCAACGGGTTTCCCCTCAGCATCTAATTGGAAGGCAATTGATTGAATTCGCCTAACTTCTTTAGCAAGTCCTCCAGTTGGGGCTAAAATTAATGACATGTCCAATCCCAGCGACGCTCCCGTTGCAGACACGTCATCTAAAACACTTGCCGAATGCAAAGCCGACATTTGACCAGAATTTAATCCAAATCCTGGTTTGGTTTGCTTTCTATCCTTAGACGTGGAAAATGGAAGCATTGTGTCTCTTTATCTTAATCCACGTAACTGGTAGAGAGTGCAAATAACATAATAGGTGCTTAAGCACTTTCTTGACGAAAATTATCAATGACAAAATATTGTAGTTACATCGAGTCTCGTACTCGAAAAGTATTAACGAAAAGAATTATCTTCATTCGTTTCATAATACCTAATCCCAAACTATGGCGATGTAATTGCCTCAACTTGAGAAAATAAGCCGCATTGAATAAATATTATGCTAATTGCATACGCAATGCAAAATTACATGAGTAAAGTATGCTGTACTATGCAACAGTTTGAATTCACCGACGCATGCACCTACCTCTGCTTAACTGGTTTTCTGATTGATTTCCTAGACCTAAAATATACGAGCTGAATCTTCGAATTTTTGGAAAAAGCAATCACAAATTGGTATTTCTTATTTGGTATTTCTCAGTATTTCTGCATGCCACAAAACTTAGCAATCCCACACAAAAAAAGAGAATTCTAATTCGATTAATTTGTCACTGATGTCATTTACAGAGTGCTAATAAAATACATCACCAAACATTAGTATTATTTTATTCCATAGTCATTTTAATTAGTGCCACAGTGTCATTGGTAACTATTGCAGATTCTTTACAACTTGAATTAGAATTTTGTTGTGGGTTCGTATTTGAAATCTTTACCTTTCAAACCTTTGAATTTGTTAACCGATTACTGTACAATGATATATATGAGTATGACGCAGTTTACAGTCCAGTTATTAACCAGCTATTAACTATCACCAATGATTCAGTTTCTTCTTTCATGTAAACAAGTCAAATCCTACAGATAAATAATGTTTACTGTTTACAATGTAATGGACACTGTTAACACTTTCGGTGCAGGTACAGGGCAATTCCTGTAACCCCTTCTGGTTTTGGCTAGTACAATATTTTCACGAACACAGTATATAATGCTTATTTGTTACATTGCTTTTGTTCAGAAAGAGCAACATGTTTTCGCTTTCATTTTCTTGGACTCTCCATGACGTAAATGCAATCATCGAATATCCTGATCATGAAGATGATTTCTTGTATTCACGTCAGCAGAAGTAGGGGTAGTAAACTTACTGCACCCCAAAATGTTATATTTCACTTACAAAATAAAAAATAGTAATAAATACTGCTGTAAACAATGTAAAAAATGTGCATATTTATGATTTAAATGCACAACTTCATGGAATTGTTATGGAATAGTTTCACATTTTCAAGTTCATTACCGTCAACTGCGTCAACTACTTGACTTTCAATTTCAATGCGACTCACAGAATAATAATAATAATATTCCAATTAGGTACATAGAGTTAATGGTACTGTGTATATCTTGAAAGGAAGATATCAAACGCTTCGTACTGACACTGACCTTAACATCAACTTTGCAGAAATATAGATGAGTTCTTACCAGACATATATACACGGCGTGCTCCCGTCATTTAATAACTCATTCTGGCAAATTCTTATACTTATGTTTACAAAAGAGTTTATTATTACCCTTATAGTGAAGTACAGAGTGCAACGCGTGATATTGATATTATAAACATAAGAATATGTCTAGGAGTGTATCTCTAAATACGTATAACATATTCCATCAATGCGTAAGAACATTTAATATCTGAGTTGAGTGTACAGAGCATATTTGCTGAAAATATATTTATTGGATGAAAGTACAAGAGTTCCGGCCGTCATTCTCTTTAATATCTCTGACTAATGGCTCTTTCTTGGAAATTGTTTTACAAAATTACCCTATCCGTTATAATTTTTATTTCTCTCGATTCTAAACTACTTTGATTACTATTATTAATAAATTCGGAACATAATAGTAATTATTGCTTCAAACTTTTGGTCTTCAAATAGCATAAGATGCACTATTACAGGTTGTTTTATTGGAATCATGGAGGAGGGAGGATCATAATACCCAGATTCTTAAAGCTATATATTTGATATTTGTATCTAGCACTTTCATCAACCATCGATGTATTGATATTTTAGGCCAGACCACGTTGACGGCACATGGTTCATATTTAAAGTAGTGCAATTTTTTGTGAAATAAGAGAAACGGAAAAGGCGACCTGTTAAACTAACCATTATGTTAAGATAGAGATGAAATGTAGGACCACCAAAGGATGTGGATGTAATTTTTAGGAAGATTAGCTGACGACGACTAAAATGAATTGACGTGTAGGATGTCAAGTAAAATGACTGGACTCTGCACTTTTCAAGTCAAGTAACTTGAAATAAGATACCAAGTCTTCGTTGGCGTAGATAGATCACCAGATCAAAAAGAAAAGAGTTTACATTTAGGATCAGTAGTGGATGAATAAACCTATTAAACTAATAATAACGTTACTCATAAAAGGTGTGATTTTAGCTAGGTACTTGCAACCTTAATGTATGAAACCATAATTTGTTTTAAAAACTGGCCAATTCAGCGTTTACAACTTATTAGAGATTAACTTACGGTTAAGGCAGTTTAAAGACAGTACACCACTGTAATGTATGGGTAAATATGCTTTGGCCTATAGGGATAATGAGGTCAAGTGTAAACCTACATATATAAATAATATCGCAAAGCACCACTGACAAGTATTGATATAACATCATGGAGTGGGCGACGAATTTAAAAACTGGAATAGACAAGACGATGGGCTCTGAATGGATTTCAAGGCTAAAAGTTATTGCGAGCAGTGCATCTTTAGACTCATCGTATATAATTCTAAGGTCAATACCATTTAAGATACTCAGTGCAGTGGCGTAAGTTTATTAAAACATTACAACATTTAGAATGAGTCGGACTATGCATTAGTATTACCACACCATGATGTTGCAGTTCTACAACGGAGTATTACAGATTTGTAAATAACAAGATGTATCTAAGTTTTACTGCTGTACTTTGTAACTGTGAGTGTGCACTCAGTAGTATGACGCGCTTAAATAAATATATGACATGTAATTTATTTAGGTACTTCTACATGTGTAGAGTTCAGATACTGATCTGCGAATTATTTCTACACGTGTGATGTAAGAATATCATTTTTAGCACATTATAAGGTTGGGGAATTATTTCATCGCCTTAATAATATTGACAGAAATGATTATGATTATAGTAACTTCAACATGGAACTGGTCAAATACTACTCGGTTTAGTAATGTGCTACGTAGACTAAACAAAGGGTAAAGATATCGTAGTATACACCTATATATAATATCGTAGTCTAGAATTACTACAGAGAAAGCTGAATTCAGCGCTTAATGGGCTGAATAAAAAACTTCGAAAACTTTTATGTTTTTTGCAAACTTTCGCTCATCCCCGATTATCACGTGTGATTAACTCGGATTATGAACTCGGATTCATATAATTAGTAAACACATCAAAAAAGTGGAATTTCTTAAAATCTATTCTGAGATTCTGTATTCATTTTATGCCTGCCAGTCCTACTATATCTTTTAAAAAATGTACTATTTACATCCTTCGGTGCATTGGGCAATTATTTTTAGTATACTTTGGGTTTATAGTATACATAGGAAATTGGCCAAATTGTGCAATTATTTTTATAAGTATAATGATCCCGAATAATTTCAGTACATCATATAACTACAACCGTATAACTATTATGAATTTGTGAATATAGCGAAGTTATTTCCCTAATTAAAAGAAGAAATGACGAAATTTGATTTATCTTTTGCTTCAACAGATCATTAATAATTAATTAATTCACTAATAAAGTCAATCAATACAGACATTAGTGATTAGATGTAAATTATATGAGTACGATCGTCGATACAATTGAGCGTAGTAAAAATAAAAAATACTACCCTTGACCTACGTAGGAGAGCCACACGAGTACATTTTGCATTACTATGTATCACATGTATATAGTAGCTTGTGATCGAGTTGACTCAAGACATGATAAGGCACCATAAGAGCACACGTCTTCTCAGACTTTATTGCAATTCGAGTATCTTCTGAATATGTAATAACTTGTTTTAATACAATATTATCAACAATTTGCCTTACTTAAAGAAGAGTTTTGCGAATCGATGTGTCAGTCTTAAATATACAGTGATATCATCAAAACCTTCCTCTGAGAAGAGTAAAAGAAAAGTCAGGTTTACAAATACATATTGCCCGCTTGTCATTTTAGGGTTCAATCACCATGAATTCTGCAAGTGAGCTAGGTTTGTCAAAAAAGTTTCTCGAGAGCATTTTAGGAAAACCTGTGGAGTCGTTTAATCTTAGACCAGGTACCAAGGCAGGGGACAACTACATGAGTGTACTTTACGCTATAGAAGTCAAAGTGACACAGGAAGATCCCGAAATGTTCGAATTGAACAATAACGTCGAAACCGATGAAGAAACGGTTCATTTACTTTGTAAATGCTTCCCCACCCACACTGGACTTCAAGAATTCCTTATTCGTGCCAACATATTTTGGAAAGAACTGTCAATTTACATCAACTTCATTCCTGAGATGACAAAATTCCAATTTCAGTTAGGCATGACCGAAATACTTCATCTTAACCTTCCACCTCTTGTTACTGGAAGATGTATCAACTTTGAAAAGCAAAACGGTAATTATTATTTTACTTATTCCAAGAAATTCTACTCAAATGGGTTTTCTCCATCTAATTACTAAATAACCATCTCACTATTTTCTTTTGATCTTCAGGAAACAGAAACAATAAGATGAGCAGTCTGGATTACTCTTCAATGGACAATTACCTTATGATGATAGATATGAGAAAAACCTGGGGATTCAGAATGCCAAGCCGTCACCACGGTTTAGATTTCGCAGAGGCATCATTGGCCATTGAGGCATTAGCAAAACTGCACGCAATAAGTTGGGCTTACAAGCAAAAGCACAACTTGGATAACCTTGCGGTTAAATTTCCCTATGTTCATTACGATCTGAATGGGGACAAGGATACTTGGGACTACATGCTGGACTCCCAACTGACACTGACTCTTGAGATGCTCAAGGAAACATTAGGAGAAGAATCCTCAGAATATCAAGGCACAAAAGTATTCCAGAAACTATCAAACGCTATCTCTGATGTAATTTTTGAGAAGCGAGGAACAACCGAATCCGATTTGGAATTTTTTCTCCGTGAAAGTCCCAGAAAAATGAAAAGTGAGCAAAATGATTATAATAAAATCTTTAAAGTATCCATTTCATTGATTGAGCAAATACTAATTTATTTTTATTATTCTTTCAGAACGCGAAAAGCCATGGCGAGTTCTGATTCACGGAGATTGCTGGGTGAACAATATGCTTTTCCGCTATAATGAAGAAACCAACGAACCCGAGGAGGTGACGCTCGTAGATTTGCAAATGTGTCGAGAAGCTTGTCCAACGACAGATCTAGTTTATCTTATCTACACGAGTACGACTTCTTTCGTCCGCAGAAACCATTTAGATTCAATGCTCCAATTGTATGTTGACAAATTCAACAGCTTTTGTAATCTGCTACAATGTGAAACCTTGCCAGGGTTCAATCTCCAGTCTCTATCCAGACGCTTTCACCGAGCGAAGCTCCTCGGGTATAGCATGGCTGTAATCAGCCTTCCAAAATTTCTGCAACCGCCGTGTCCTTCAACCCTTCCAAGTTCAATTATTTCAGAAGTAGAGGAAGTTTGCCTGAATCTAAACCTCAATCAAGTCTTTGATTCTTTTTCACACTCCTCTTATGCTTACCAACATGAGACATCATTTCAGAGTCGAATGGCAGCAATTGCCCAAGAACTTTGCAGAGATGGTGTCATTTAATTTTAGAAAGACCTTGATCTTTGTTAATACTAACAATCATACAGTCATAACTATTTACTATTACATTTACAAACATTATAGTGCGTCTACTACTACAAGTTAGGCAAATACAAATAATACAATGCACCACAGTAGCAGTAAAAGTTATATATTTTATATTACATTCCCTAAAGATATGATAATACTATGATTACCTACAGTTTGTTCATTACATATAATATAGAGTAGCTTAATCCAGTATTCCTATTACATGATTATTTATAGTTATAATGTTGTTTAATATAATATAGTTAACTCTTATGTCGATGATTTTCAAGTTTACTTTTTTTAGCTAACCAACTTAGAGATACCTATACTACACAGAGATATTAAATATTGTATACTTTTGCTAATTATTGTAAATTATTTGTACATAACTATTTGTAATATACCGTACCAAAGTATCTAACCAACTTGTCATTAAAATGTAATACTCACGTGTCACGTGTTACGTATTTGCTCAATTATGCAAAATAAATTATTCCCAAGGACTCTTTTTGCTGTTTTCATTTTTTATGGTATGCATGATAACTAAATGTAGGTTTGTGTTAGAATTGATGCGTTTACAATTTGCAAAGGTTCACCACATGATTTGACTATACCTATTCTGTAGATAGTAGATACATATAATGTTACACAATCATAAGTAACACCGTTTGTCTTAAAAAATATATGAAATGCTGCAAACTTTTTGAACTTTTATTTCATTAATATTATCCGTGGTTCGACTTCATTTCATTCAGGTTAATTTTATGTTTTCGCTACTTACGATATTTATCTGTCATATTTACAGAATATTTTTCACGTATTTACATCAACAAAGCTACACGTGCGGTACAGTGCCTACTTGAACTTGTCCCTGAATTAATGTGATATGATTGATATACTTTCTCTCAGAGGAAAAATAAAATATTGGATATGTACTTAAAACGTAGCAGAAAAGTGAGAAAACCCATTTATTGAAAGTTATAAACAAGTTGAGGATACATTATAAAAGGCCAGTTTCAAGAAACGTGTGTAAAAGTGACAAATGTTTTTCTGAATGTCACAGTGTCACAGAACTCCATAAAATGAGCAACAACTTTTTTACACAGGAAAAATCCAATATATTTCTGCGATTTCATTTAATTTCAACTACGACATATTTGTCAATGATGTGGAGAAATTCCATGTGGTACAAGGAAAACCGTTCAAAATTTTGTCCTTCTAGAACAAACGAACGTCATCAGGGTTAATGAACAGCAATGTCATTAAGAACTGCTAGATAAGTCAATACGTATATTCCGATGCGGAGAAGTATCCCAGACAGGCCAATGATTAAGTAGACATTAATAGATGCTATATTGACAACTAAATTTTTTGTATGTTGCATGGACAATTCTATGTACTAAAAGTTTGCTATCCTTGAAAGCTTTATTTCCCTGAAGTGTGAAATTGTTTTCCTTACACTTGTGTCAATAAAGATAGTTTTGAAGCTGCTTTATTGCCAAATTCAGACAGCCATGCCACGGTGTTAGAAAGCCAAGACTAAAATACAAAACTGAACTCAGAACGTGCTTTTTAAACAGCTCAATTTTGTAATTTCTGCCTTTAACTATTTTTAGAAAGTTTAGGAAGCTCCCTAGAGCCATAACAAAGTTGATAACTTTAGGGCACCATGTTTTGCAAAAACGCAACAAGAAGAGATGGAAATAAAAAGCATTTGTCACAATAAACTTATTCAGACAGTCTTAACCTAAAGAAAGTATTATCTGCATAATTATGTGTCAATATCGCAAATGTAAAGATTTCTTTTTTGCTATAAATCATTAATTCTGCTCCCTGATAATATCTATCTGTGTATACAGAATATTCACGATATTGTGCAATATGATACTGTAATTGTTGAATGGAGGATGGGCTGTTTTCGATTATTTATCAGAATCAATAGCTCAGCAAGTACGATAAGACTGCAATAAGGGAAGATTTACAGAGCCAGAATGAAAAGAGCTGATGGTCTAGTTGATTTGATAAGAGGCGAGATTGTATGAAACGAAATACGAAATAAATCTGAATCCACCAGTGAAAAATGAATAAGATCAAGTTATCAAGCAAAGCATAATCATGATATACATGGTCTATGCAATATAGTGTTATTGTATTAAGCTAAGTTTTGATTTTGATTCGACTTTTACTATGTCTTCAATGTATCTACAATATGATTACGTGCAAACTGAAAGAAAAGGTCTACTGAAACTGATAAAATTATAATAATATACAGTTGCTTAGTTCTGTTCGCTATTTGGCTTCTGCTCGCGTGTTATCAAGTATCTCATTCAACCACGATGACAGATAGGAAAAGTGCCTAGCACAAATAGTACAAAGAGTTCTATTGATATCTAACGCTTCGGTTAGATAGAAAGATTACATTACAAACAGCATCTGTGTGATCTGATGTTCATATTATATTTGCTCGTCCTTTAGAACTAAAACTCAGTACCCTATTACGTGGTAGTCAGTTCTGCCTCTAGCTCCCTTCCCTTGTAGTATCTATTTCTATTCTATCTCTAGCTGGAAAATGTCAAACGTAAATAAGGTCTTAGGGTTAAATTTTAAGCAAAGTCATGTAAAACTAAACAACGTGGTCTTCATAAAATCAATTTCCACCTTACTTTAACATTTAACCCAGTGCCACACTGCTTTGCCTAATAAAATCCACTGTTTTTGCATGTTACATATTTTATTTTTCGATGGATGATACAATGGCGAGAGAGCAAACAAAATAAATTTTCCGTATGCGTTGAGTAACATCGTGTTAATTCAGTAAATCAGTAGACTATTTAGATTAGCGAATGTGGAAAGCAAATCTTTCCATATGAAAAACACTTTCATGTTTACTTAGGAAAACCAACCTTGAGTTTTTATACACGGTAAAAAAATAAGCCTTCTCTCTAAAAAACAGCAGAGCAAAAATAAAATTATTTCTAACTGTAGTCTACAGATACACTACACCCTATCTGTGTGGTAAAGTACCATAATTTAATGTTTACAATTGATTCCATCTGTTATGTACAGCATCGAGTCTACAGTAATATATTACCACGTGCATTTGAGAAGTTAAGTGGTTGAGTTAATTAGAGATAAAGATTATACTATCAACAGTAAATGGGTAAAAAAGCAAGTACATACAAAATTACACTTAGTTCATAGTTTAGTGATCAGTGATTGAAAATAGTGAATCAGTATATTGGGAAAAGGAGTAAACAGTTTCATTAAAAATTAAGTGGAATTTTTCAATGAACTTGAACCTTTTCTAAAAGGAAACCGCTTAGTTGCATTTAATTAGGTATACCGTGTAAGGTTTATCGTAATTTGTAATTTGTAATGACTGAGATACAAATTGATGAATTGAACGTATCTACGCAGTTCTTGGAAAAATGTCTGTGTCGAAACGTAAAGTCGTTTCGTGTGAGGAAAGGAACGAAAGCAGGAGAGAATTACATGAGTAGTATTTACTCTATCGAAGTGGAGATAGAGAACCCGAGTGATTCGTCCAGTGCACATGATACTGACAAACATGAGAAAGAACACATCCATGTACTTTGCAAGTGCTTCCCAAATGATCTTTGTCAACAAAAATTTCTCAATGAGAAAAACTTTTTCTGGAAGGAACTGTCTGTGTATGAAACGTGGGTTCCTCAGATTATTAAGTTCCAAGAAGGATTTCTTCAGCCCGAGGATGTTTTGATCCCTGCGTTTCCACCGTTCATTTCTGGACAAGCTAAAGATTTCTCAGGATGCAGCGGTAAGGCATAAGCAAATATGTACCTACATAAATATTGTCAATAAGACTGATAAAGAATACAAGAAGATTGCGATCTGTATTCGAAAATAGTATTTATATCTGTAATTAACCAAGGTTATTATGTAAAGGAACCTTTTCACTTGTTTACCTGAATGTTGTTTTTACTTTATACATAGTGGAACAGAAGTTGGAGGTCATGAAACCCTTGGATCAGTACATAATAATGATGGACGTTAGAAAATCTAAAGGATTTCAAATGGCCAGTCAGACAATTTCACTGAGTAGGGATGAAGTATCATTAGCTCTTGAGGAAATCTCCAAAATTCACGCAATCAGTTGGTCCTTTCAACAAAAGAATAATGCTCCTGATCTACCCACAGTATTTCCTTTCTTACAATCTCAGTTTACAGGAGATATTTGGGTAAAAATCCTTGAAGAACACTTCAAGATTGTGCTGGATATTTTAGAATTCCACGTAGGACAAGATTCTCCTATTTTCCAAGGAACCAAAGCAATCCATAAGAATAAGAACTATATGGATGTATTAAAAGCTTTTATAGGCAATAAAGATATTGATATCAGTAAATATTTGCGTGTAAAGGGGTCACTAACAACTCCAGATGAAAAGGGTAAAATAATATTTATATAACATAATTTGTTGTCTAGTAGCTCTTCAAGAATTTCATTCTATTTCCTTTTTACCGTTTTAGAAAATTCATGGAAAGTAATGGTCCACGGAGACTATTGGGTAAATAACATGCTCTTCCGAAGAAATGCAGAAACCGGAAAACCGGAAGAAGTTTGCATAGTGGATTGGCAAACAGTTCGTGTAGGAAGCCCACTGTCAGATTTCGTAAATCTAATATACACTAGCACAGACTCTGTATTTCAAGAATTGTACATGGAAGAAATGGCAGAGCTTTACGTAAAGAAGTTTAACTACTTTTGTAGTGTTTTAAAAACAGATCCCCTCCCCGGGTTTTCTTTAGAATCATTCAAGAACCGTCTTCGAACTGCTCGACTTTTCGGTTACGTAATAGCTGTAATGGCTCTACCCTTCCAGTTTTGTGACGAGGAAAACATTTTACCAATCCCAACCACTGCCACGAGTTCTAATAACGATTCTACTGCCAACCAAGAGTTGGGTAGCAATTATTGCAGTAATGATACTTCTGCATCTCAGCAAGGGAATAAGCGACATATCAATAATAACTTACTGCGAGAGAGAATAGTTGGTATTGCTACCAATCTTCACAAGGATGGCATCATATAAAAACGTTTCAAGGCAGTCCTCAGCAACTTGACTTGCATTTACCTTGAAATGTTCCAGTTCGAACAAGGAAACTTGTACTAGAATGTAGCTGAAGTACATTGTACACTTGCAAAAAATTGTTTACTCTTATACTATTATAGGCACTTTATATCATGTAATGTAGACATGTATGGGATAATTTTCTTAATAAATGATACCTTATGTAAGACTTGCACTAAAAAAGTGTAACAACCTGTCATACAGTACCATATAAATATATTGTGCAGATTCTATATAGCTTGGAGGTAACTTCATGGTTTGGCAGGTAAATATTTACGCACTTACAACTATATATTGGAATATATTATGTATACATAAAGGTACCTCGCCGTTTTATCGTGCTTTGGAAATACTGAATGCAAATGCATACACTTTATTACTACCCAAGTTGAAGTTTTTCTCTTTTTTGCTAAACGATGGTAACATTTTCCTTGACTATAAAATAAAGAAGTGCAGAATATGTGCTCAGTTCTATTTTAGATGCTCTAGAACTACAATCTTTTCAATCAATATATTAATTGTTTTATTTGAACTTCAAAATGGGTGCAATTGCAGATGAGAGCTATTCTTCATATATAACGAAAAGTTTCCTTGAAGAAGTTTTACAATCTCCTATAGAGTCTTATGAATTGGAAATTGGTTCATCGCCTGGAGATAACTTTCTGTGTGTGCTATACTCGATAAAAGTTAGCTTTAAGGATGCTCAGGAGCCAATGCATTTGGTTATAAAGTTATTTCCTTCACATCCTTTTCGCAAGAAATTTTTGTTTGACACAAACTGCTTTTACAAGGAGGTGCGTATGTATAGAGACTATCTGCCAGAGTTGACAGCTTTTCCGAAGAAAATTGGCGTTATTACTCCCGAAGAAGGAACTTTGAGGTTGGCTTATCCTAAATTCATACATGGAGCCGCTGCGGACTACAGTAAAGGTATGAGAATCTAATCATAAAATGCGTACGGCCTATTTTTAATACAATGTTATAAAATCACTATCACAATTACAACCTTACACTTTGGATGCGTGAAGTCTAATAAGAATAATGTGTGGAACATTATTGTCATAGAATATTCCACGTAGAATAGAGGTATAGTAAAATCATATCAAGTCAGTGCACGTAGAATTTAATTTAATAACGCTGATAACACAATTATTAAGATGAGATTGCTTTTTGGATTGAATACAGAAATAGAATGCGAAAGCCAGTGCGAAAATGGAGGAGACTTCGCACTGAAAAACTACGTGCTCATGGAGGACATAAGAAAAACACGGGGATTTAAAATGGCAGACAAATTCAAAGGATTAGGCTACAATCACGTCAAATTGGTAGTTGAAGAACTAGCAAAATTACATGCACTCGGATGGGCATACAAAAATAACAACGGATGGAAAAAACTGATAGACCAATTCCCATTTTTTGTGGAAAATGTTTTCAGCGTCAAAATTAAGGAAGTATTGGACCACATTGCTACAACTAACCTTAAAATTATCAAGGATGTTTTGGAGAAAGAGTTTGGAACTGACAGTCCCATTCTGCAAGCGGTTTTGAATATAGAACCTCAATTTAGAGACTACTTGCTAAAATTTGTTGAAGGACATCCTACGGAGAAAGAATTAGAAGATATGCTAAGGATTCCATCTCCATCTAATGACACTGAGGAAGTAAATCTGGGTAATAAAAAAGCAGTTACCGAATTTAAGCATTTCAAATAATACTTGCATAATTTATCTATTGTTGGTATTTATAGAACCTTGGTTAGTTGGAAGTCACGGGGATATTTGGCTGAACAACATACTTTTCCGCCACGATGAGAAAACGAAGGAGCCTGTTGAAACAATTTTAATAGATCTTCAACTATGCAGAGAAGCATGTCCGACAGTGGATTTGGCCTACTTTCTTTACACAAGCACGACAGCGGATTTTAGACGGAAACATCTTGACGAAATGCTCTCAATCTATCATTCACGTTTTCTTTATTACTCTAAACTCTTAGAAAGTAAACCTTACCCAGGATTCACCATTGAAAATCTCCGCTGTCGTTTCCACAGGAGGAAACTCTTCGGTTTCATGTGCACTATATTTGTACTACCTACTGTTCTCCAAACACCTGGGAAGAATAATATGGAAGAATGTGAAGTAGTAGAAAATGGAAAGATTTCAGATTTATTCCAGATACAGCGGGATGACAATGAAATGCAGGTCCTCTCAAATCGTTTTATCACAGCAGCGCAGGAGGCCTATGAACAAGGAATTATTTAATGTCTATGACATTGAATAATATTCGAATTAATAATTCTAATTAGCTAAGATTTAGATTAAAATATTCCGAGTTCTACCCCTGCTAATGGGATTGTTGATATATTACAGCTTGCCTTTAAATAGGTAATTCCTTATTCACTTAGAATAATCAGACAATAGTACACAGCTATACGATATCTATCAAAACTACCTCTTTTTAGTCAGACTTACATTTTTACTACCTGAAGGAAAAATGAGCGTGTTGTAAGGTACCATGATAAGCCTAATACAGTTTACATAACATTTGTATCACCTAACTCCTAACTCTTCCAAGTTTCAGTTTCAACTTTGCATTTGTACTTTAATTTACTTTCATAAAAACCAGTTTTCTCCGAAGGATCAAATTAATTTCTAATAATCTTTTATTGCTCTGCTAATGCTACCTTAATTTAATTGCTTGAGTTATCTGTTCTGTTACGATTCTGCTCTACTCTACATTTTTGCTCTCTAAATTACAAACTGTAATTACAAACGGCACTATAGATATAACTTAGAGGAGGCACTTTAGGGTAGGCAATTCTGTAGACTCAAATGATATTATAAGTTCTACTAGTTGAGTATAAGTTCTAATTGTACTATTGATGCTTTTGGTATTAAACAGAGCACATTACTTTCTGCATTACTTTATTATCTGTCACGCGATGTAGTAAAATTGTAATGGCAAACGTACATTAGCGGATGTCCTTAAAGTAGATATGCATGTTTAATGTCTAAAAGTCTAAACAGATAATATTTTACTAACATTAAACTGTAAAATAAGTATCTTATTGTGGTTTCAGTGTCAATTTTTTCTAATGCATAACTAGAGAACAATTTCCATTCATCATCCCTAATCTCAGCACGCAAGTATTTAACTGGTCTGACTTCTGAAATTCTGAATACATTACATGCAGCAAATCGAATCAATTTTTTTTCAATTATCAATTACAGAAGGCTTGTTTTCTTCTAATGCCTACTACTGCGTTTAATCCAACAATGAAATGTAATAATTTATTCATAATAATAACCCGAACTTTTAACTCATCATGCTTTTGTAGTTCCAACAAACCAGATTCAAATTTGGTTTTTATGATTCCAGGGCAATTGACGGTATATTTATTGGTGTACCTTTTCCCTATAGCTCCACGGTTCGAATCCTTCACCGGCATTGAGCACTCATTCTCATGGAACAGAAAAATTGCAGATTTAAAATTGAATTGCATTTTAATGGCAGTAAATTAAATACCCTTTGTCTTGTTTTCTCGTAAGGGTTTCCTCCTTTAAAACGCATTCAATTATAATGGTCGAAACTTCTTAGTGCTTAAGTTTATGGAGTGTTGGATTTGCATCAAATTAAAATCTCCCTTGGTACTGTAGCATAACATAACACGACTGTAGATTTTTGAAACGGTGGAAGCTAAGGAGGAGATAAGCAAATGCAGACAAAACTAAGAAAGGTAAGTCAAATTAAAGTAGACGATAAAGACTGTTAAGTTGGCTGCGACTATAAAATAATATTATATGCACTTCTTTGTTGAGTATAATGTACAATATTCACTTTATATGATTCTAACAATAGAGTTAGTTAAGACAGGACAGGAAAGGTGGGCAGTAAGCTTGACTTGACCAAGTTTTGTTATTCCTCCATTAATTGTAAGTACAGGAGTATGAATAGCCCTTTGAGTAAGTACCTAGTTATTACTAGGAAAGGAGTTAAAGATGTTTAAGTTAGAGTTAACTAGTATTGTAAGGTATGGGCTGGGATGAGGCATGGGGGAACTAAGGGCAGTAGGAATAATAAGAGACTCGAGCCAAATCCAAATGGGATATTAAAAGAGCAGAAAGAAGTCTCGTCTCGTCAAGTAAACTCTTGGTTGGCTTGGCATGGCAATTGAGAAGCAAAGAGCATAGAATAGAGACGATATGAGGAGAGAAAACAGTTGGCCTGGAACAGTCATGCTCTAACCGTTGCACTGAACGCAACTCGGCTCTTCCGCTCCCTCGGCTCCTCTCTCATGTTCAATTTCTCTAATAACACCAGCGAAGACCGTAGCAGAGTAAAAAAGCTGCAATTCTTCACATATTCACACAAATACTTAACTATTCTATTACAATAGAGAACTGTATCTGAACTGCAGGCCAGGTACTGTACTAAAGTCATTAGAAGGAACTCCTCACTCAGGCAATCACCATAAGAGAATAGAACACTTGCTGCTGAACACAACCTGGCCTGCCCTCCTCTCTATGCTTGGCCATTTAAGTTTTGCTGTGAGAATTCCCTTTAAGTACATTAATGTACAATACAATACAGCCATCGGATTACATAGTGTTTCAGATTAACTTTCTTAGTATTAGTTAAGTAAGCAAGTCAGCTCTTTGCAATAAAGTCCCAGAAGAAAAGAAAGAAACTGTGTCAGCTGAACAATGAGAATAGCCACGGAGAATTTATCTTTGCATAAGAATTCTCATTCTAACTAAACTACTGTACCTAGTACAATACATAGCTTAGACCAGGCCAGAAACACCGAAGTACCACGTAAAGTACATAGAATCTACATAAACGCGTGTATCTATACGTCTAGTGCAATTCAACTGCAGCTACTTACGTAAACGTTAATAAGGAATAACTGGATGAGTCCTTAATCTTAAATTTATGCTCTTACAACCTAACACAATACTAACAGGCTTACATAACAATAAATACTATATGCAGTCATAAACAACAGAATTAGTTTATTCCTTTTACTGCATGGCATATAAAATATAGCGAGTACTCCATAAGTGATCTAAAAGTGCCCCGACAGCCTACAAGCGACCGACGGATTTTTTTACCCCTTCCTGTCCTCCCTGCTTTTCATTCAACAGAACACCAGGTGAAAAGGAACTTAGTTTAACTCGTAGCTAATAAACTGCCGAAACACAGGATATACACTACAAAGGATTTCTATTGTGTTGTTTCAGAGGCTTACACCATTTCGTTAACGAATACTCATTCCGAAGGAACAACTTGTGCCGTGTCTTCTTTCTTGACTCTGTGGAACGTGCGTAAGCTTCCTTTGGCTTCCCTTCCACTTTTTTAATTCAGATCAGGCCAAACCATCCAGGCTACTTACTTATTATAGATACCAAGATACCGTAGCCAAGAACAAAACAAGCCAAGGGTCTTATGTTTCTTGTATCAGTTCCAGTATCTCGTTAAATGTGTTGCAAGCAACTTGCAATTGCAGTGCAACTGTAACCTAACTTTTTCCAAACCATCCCAGCTACACGAAATATACATAGTAATCTACTTAGCCTACTGCTCACTTTGATACCAACACGTGAAACAACGGCATGCACCGACCAGACGTGAATTAGACTCATTTCCACTTGGACTTCGTGTCAGCTGCCTGCCTCCTCTGTTCAGAAGTGCAGTAGCTAGTTTATTACACTCGGCTGCATTATATCAATCCAACTTTTCATATATGGAATGAAAATTAGTAAACCACACACTATTACCATTTAATATTCAGTTTAAAGTTTGTTACCCCAATTGATAACTTGATTTACTTACAAAAGTTCAAAACACAAACAGAAGAGTTACATTGTTACATTGGTGTGCTGAAAAAAGTCAAAAATTCAGATTAAAGTTTAAAGTGCTACAAAAAAACAATTCAATTAAATTTTCCCAACTTTAACTCGAAACTCAATTGCTTGGACAAATAGTGCTTTGTGTTTGTTGTACCAAGCGAACCAAAAAGCAAATGATTAAATTTAATTTCATGTAAACTACTTTAATTTAATTAGATTAGATTATTTGCATTCGTACATTGGATTGTGCTTGCCCTTTTGTTCGCTGTACTTGCGAGGGTGTAATATCACGTTAACTTAACACTCTGATTTGACTGTCAGTGAAAATTAGATTTTATTTTGCAGTTTCTATGCATTACTATACTAAAATAAATATAGTATTCCTATTACACTGTACTTAAATACCAGACCGCTGCTACATTGCATTAGATTATGTGTGACAAGTGAAAGTTTCTAATTACAAATAATAGTTTCATTTACTTATACTCTAAACCATAACTGCTGCAGCTACTCTATAGTTAAATATAGTAGCTAGATATAGATATCTACACTTTCCACTTTGTGCATTGTTATAATCGTAAACAAACAAGGCTCAAATTCCAATTGCGGTTTATGTTAGTAGAGTCTATTGTTTGGTGGGGAACAAATAATTTGCATCCACGATAATAGTGTAAAACAATGGAAGGGACATTATCTGCTGGACAAATAGCCGGAAGGCTACTATTTTTCGCCGTTGCACTCGCCGGTAAGTTTTATTATGAATCTAATTTCGTATAATGTAAATTGCATCCCTTCCAATAATGTAATACTACACTAGTATCTATTATAAAGTTCTTTGTGCGTGTGTATTGTACTTGAAAGGATATCACTGAACTCAACCAACGCAGTCATAAATTAAGGGATAATCTCATTCTAAAGGGCATTCCTAGTCCACTGACACATATTATACTGAGGTAGTTACGTACACAACATAAAATATGTGACCAGTAGAAAAAGATTATGTAAATAATATGATATTACATTACCTTATTAGAAAACATATTCATCCGTGCATTGTGTAGGTACCTTTCTAATGGTATAAATAATTTTTTTCTATTGTATGGGAAGAACCTTGCATTTTATGGTCGGTTGTTTGTATCCGTCTGTAGTTAATGTATAAGTAAGTCATACAAGAAGTAAGTTATAGACAGAGCACACGGAATTTTATTGTAATAAAATAAATCTATTGATAAGTTTATATTGTTGCAAGTGAAATGTGCCAGAGTCAAAGAAATGAAAGAACGTATGTTTGTGTATGGGGAAAGAAAAGAATTACATAAGGATTTGTCTCACATCTGCCCTTTTTCGATTTCGCTCAGTGAGACTGCTGCGGTGAATGAGGTTATAATATTTCGTAAGAATGAAACCTACGCAGAACCCAGTCGTATATAGTTGTCCCATTTGTCTAAGCATATTTTTCTAGTGCAACGTAAAGCAACGGATGGACAGGCTACGAAAGATAAGACAAGACAAGACATGACAAGACAGTGAGTCAGTTTCAAATCTAGATTTACTGTTTTGTTTAGTAATATTATTAAAGAATATTCATATTCTTTGCATCTGTGTCCTGAGCCGGTAAACGTAATATAAACATTTATTACAAGAAAATAGGAACACATATTTGTTGGTAATTTAGCAGGTTTTGCATAGTATGGAGAGCGTAATATTTATGATATTGCACAGACAAAGTTGCGGAGAGTGAGATCAGATAAATCATATGGATTTGAGTTTACTTCAGTTCAGTTCAGTTGACTTGGTTTCCTTTGGCTGCCTCCCTTGGTCTCCTCATCAACTTTTCATGGAGAGAGACAGGCAAGACAGGAGAGAAAGAGACGAGAACCTTTGGTCGTTATTTTTAGACGTGTCACACATCTCCGTTGCCAACACTTACAAATACCACTATACACAATCTATTGCATTATACTTAAACACACATCTGTAACCTATACTTATACGAATCCAAGAAATTCCCAACGTAAACGTAACACATTTACTATTTCGTACACTGCGCTACAACAGAGTAGTTAGATAACACAGTGTGCAAAAACAAGATGCTTGTTGGAACTAATGCACCCACTACTGTAGTAGAAAATGGAATTGTACTGCGAAATTCTAGTGCTAATACTAAATATAAAAGTTATACCGTAGAGCTTGATATAGGACATCCAGTAAGTTACTTATGGTTCATTACATTATACAATTCTGACTTTCTGTTGCTTCGTTCATTCACACAATCCGAGAATGGTGGAAGTCAACTACGGCAGCACAGTGTTTATACAGAAAAAAGGAGTACATTAGGATATAACAGTGATTTTCGTCTCAAGTGATGTAAAGACTTTTATTACATTGTATTCCATCTATAGCCAAGCCACCTACGTATGTATGTATTCTGTCGACTTTTCTGTCTGTTTCTATTGGATTGGCCGTGTTACGTAATCTCACGGAAAGTGAAGAAAAGTCTTGTTGTGCAGAATCTTTCTGTCTGTCTAACTCCTCCGGTTTTCCATGTAGCTTTTCCAACCGTCTTGATTCGTGTTTGTTGTTTAAAGTTTATTTTCTACTTTAGTTTGTGTATATTACGTAATGTCCTATGTATGCCTACCAACAATAAGTCTACGTTGTGTATTGTGCAGTACACCAGCGGGTTTCCAGAAATTAAGTCAGTAAAGTCAGATTTAAAGCTCCTATGACCTCCGAATGTTTCTTTTCTCCCTTCGTGCCCTAAAAACAATTCTGAACAGATTTTCACACACCGAGAGAGAAATGAGAGCTACAGCTAGCATAGTTACACTGTGTAAATATTTAACTACTATATATATCTGCAGAATACCCTATGTCAGGCTCACGTTTCTCTTTTGGCAAACGGCAAAAATTAACATGGTTCTACATATTTGTATATTATTATTATAGCTCCAGTCACCACATCAGCCCATACCACCTACTAACTACGCAAATTCATATTCGGTTATTCGTGTAGGTCCTGCACAGCCAAATGTTATTTTATTACCGTACTTATCATAGTAATATACGTCCGCAAAGACATTGCACAGCACTGGCGTGCATCTTACAAATTGTGTAGCAAAGTAAATGCAATGTAAAATACTATTTATCATCTAGGAGGGAGTATATATTCTTGTCCTCATTCTATTTTTCCTGACGACTGACTTGAATCTTTCCTTTGGTCTACACTTTTTATTCCTACTGAGAATTTCCTGTCCCGACCTCACTTCCCTTCCCTCATGCAAAAAACTTGCGAATTTAAACTATATCATCCAGACCGTAGTTAAAAGGATGGCGAGAGTGGGGAACATCTGGTGTCACTCTTTTACAAATACACTATGCAATGTTGAATGTTAAACTCTATCAACTGGCTTTTCTTTCATTTCATTTTCATTGCTCTACACGATGTGCTCTGCTTTTCTCACTCACTCAGATCTAAACTAGTTTAGTTCTATGATGCCTTGACTGTGGAGAAAGTCATAAATACCTTTCATTTATATAGAAGACAGACACGTTCTGTCAGCATGGAACGGCACGACTTTGTTGTAACGACCTGCAAAGTAAAGACGTTACTTTTACATCTAACAACAATCAGAGCTGTTTACAGGTCTACAACGTTCCTACAAAAATACCTTTCCCTAAAATACAGCGCTAGTCTAGGCAATGAAAAATCATCACTTTTTTCATATCACATTTCTTCATTTTTACAAAACGCCTTGGCTTGGGTTTGGCTTATGTCTTGGCATTGGCACGTCAGTCATGTTAAGATGGAAAACATGAATACTCGTGGCCTATTTATACTTCTTACATTTATGTAGACCTGAAAATCAAAAGAAAACCCACATAAAACATTTTAGTTGGAATCACCTTTTACTTGTATACAAATCTGTAAAACAGCAAACAGCCAAGAATAACATGGAAAACAAGACAAGACAAGTCTGTAGTTTGTCTGGTTACAATTACCACTGACACAAATGATTCGAATTTAGTAAGTCACCGGTGCAGTACAGAAGACATCAGACGAAGCAGTAAAACCCGTTTAATAAAACTCTTGTCTCATTTTGTTCCGTCTTCCATCATTTTAAGAATTACCTACTAACACAATCAACAATATGCTACGGCAGAACAAAAAGTACACTAAAGTAAGCAATGAAAAAGCAAAAAAACCCAATCCACACTCCACAGCATGAAATACAATTTTCAGAAGCTAAGACTATTTAGTATTCAAGGTTTACACTTATTCGATTTTCTATGAAAGAAACTTGTTCGCTTAATTCCATTTTATTGTAGTATTAGCTTATGCAAATCAGAATTCCCTAAGAGGAATTGAAGCCTAACGATGTTCGCTTTGGTTTATTTGCTTGTTCTATTAGCATGTACGATGATCATGAGTAGATTTGCAAATTTCTTTAAATTCTTTCGATTTTTGCATAGAAATTAGCTCTTTATGTCAAAATCGTAGACATTACAAATATTACAATCCTTTCCTTTCGTGTAAACTAAGGGAGACCGACGGATGAGTAAAGAAGGCAATTAGAGGGAATTTATCAAAGAAAAGAAAGAAAACCTCTTGTCCAGTCACAACCAAACCAGACAAATTACGATAGGTAGCCATGTCCAGTCTAGTCCAGTCAGACTGGAATTCAGAATGCATTGTATGTATTTTGCATTACAATTACAGTCCGTAAACGAATTTAAGCTGCTAACTAGTTATAAAATTAATAATACAATAAGGAAAATTACTTTAGAGCTTAAGGATATGTATTTACATGCATTTAAGAATCTAAGGTTTCATTATTTGCTTTTACATGATTTTAAAACGTAAGTATCATGTCGACTAACTAACTACTTCTGATTGTTAGCAAGTAGAGTGAAGCGAAGCATTTAAAAGCGTGCAACGCTGATTTGATTGTACACTGTGATTATTAGTATTTGTTGCTTTAGCATAGATTGTTTATGTTATTTCATGTTGAGCTGTAGTTACTTCGATAGCTAATGCACACAATTACTGCTGGAAATCTGACATGAACTGGAATCTTTGAAAAGGTTGCATTTTATAAGCTTCTCTATACATTAGAAGGTCTGCAGAGCTGCCTAAGATTATCCGTCTACTTTTGTGTGATGAAATGAGCTTCTTTGGTTGGCTTTGGCTTTGGTTCTCCAGTCTTCTTCGGAGTTAGGACAGATAAAAGAGTATCATGAATTGTGTTCTGTTTTCGTGCTCGTGTTTAGTTGGCTTGGCTGAAAGTGATAGTTGATGTGATGCGATGTGATGGATAGAGGAGCTTTGTGTTACATGATGAATGATCCGGTCTCGTCAGCTCTCCAGGCTTTCAGTAACATGATCTTCTTTAATATACGCACGTATACCAAGACTGCAGTACACTCGCCTCTCAAGAAATAATATTTAAACAGAGTCAGAGTGCTAACAAAAAGTTACGGAAAGGAGACTCCCTGATTTCCTATAAGAGTTTGTTTTCTTAACTATAATTTCTGTATAAACGTAACGCATACATAATGCGAAAGCAAAATAAATGAAAATCTTGCAAGAGATAACGTTTTCAAGTGGAATGCCATGATCTGCTCCTAGTCTGACATTGTAGAATAGTGGTTCGTTTGGTTCGGCCTGGCATCCTCTTGAATCGAAGCAGTAGTTTACATTCCCTGCTCTCGGTACCTACTTTACTTTGGATCACATGAATTTCTTTACAAACTTACTATATATACATGTACTGGCTTTAAGGCACAAGCAACCTACTTGTTTCGGTACACAAGACAGGACAGGACAGGACACAACTTTTACAGTTTTTTATGCTAGGCAGGCACACGATACCAAGATATACATACAAATCCACCAGACAGTCAGACAACTCAGCAGAATAGTCAAGTTATGAAAAAAATTAAGGAAGCGTAGCATCTGTTGTTGTTTTCACTACCTAAGTGCTTGGATATGTAATATTATGTAGGCACAAATATGTACTCTATACGGAAAGAGGAGGCGTGTGCACCGGAGATATATTAGTATTGGAATTGGAACAAAAACTGTGTTAAACCTTTAAAACTCTATCTACCAAAGGAAATGCTTTCGGATCACAATAAAGACTAACTTGGTTTTACTGCAATCTCACCCAATGTTATGTGATGTGATGTGAATGAGTAGGTGTCTAATATAAAATGTAATGCAATCTCTGTCAAGTTAAGAATGAGACGGCGACGAGACGGATTCTACTTTACATGACAGAATCTATTTAATCTCCCTTATAATTTATTAGCTCCGTTTATTTTTTAAATTACTTTGCATAACTCCTCTTTTGCATAAGTGATAAGTGAGTACAATAATGCAAGTGGAAAGTGATACCATAAAAAAGGTTGGGATTTACACAAGAAAACTGGACTGGATTACTTATTATTGTTATGTACGTCTTAAATGGACTTGCCCAAGTGACGTAAATGATTCTGCAAACACTTTGCATGACAAACTAGGATTTAATTTGATATTTTCAATTAAGTGTGTTATATAATTTTCGTGTTTATCCTGTAATAGTTTAGAGTCCCGTCTCAAAGAAAAGTTTTTCAATACGAAACTCAAGAAAAGAAACTAGACATAAACTAGCAACAATTTATTACAGTTTCGTTTTCAGTAAAGTATCGGTTTTCCAGAAGTTACGGCTTATTTGCTGGTAAAAGAAATAAAATAGTAAAAGTTGATTTGCCTAAGGGGATCAGGTGCGACAGTGACTCGAGTACTTTTCTTTATTTGCTTAATACATTACATAAAATAAATAAAAGCCCAACCTTTTATTCTCTTGTTTCAGTTTCTTTTTATGCACCAGTCTTAAGTGGACGATTTTGTAAACCTCCTGCTAATATGATATGGAGGTATTTTACATTTGCCAATAATGTGAAATGTATACCTACCACATATACAGATCTAACTGAGAATTCAATGTTAATGAATTAAATTTTTTCCGCACAAGCTTAATGGGATGGTTGAAATTGTTCAGGTGAGATTTACAATGGAAAAGGAATATAAAAGTGGAAAACACTGAAGATGAGTAGGTAACTATATTAAACTCTCTTTAAGTATAGTGTAGGTACTACACGGAATGCAATTTAATTTACTTGCAGATTTCTACAGAATGATAGTGAATAGTTAAGTATTGAATGCGATGCCATGCAATGAAACAAACGCATAATGGGCTACATCAATACTTGAAGGATTTTTGAACGCATTTTTTATTTGTTATCGTCTGAATCATTGTGAGCAGCACAACCAGTTCCAGTCTGGCACAATCTTCAATTATTTTACACATAATAGTGCATTATACATATTGTGTCGAACTAGTTGCTTGAGCCTTTGTTCCGAGAACACCTAAAACCATTTACTTTGCTATCTCTATTGTGCTGAGGTATGCCATGCGTCTCATCAACGACTTTTCTTCTCCAGCTTTCGACAAGTCGTCGGCTCAAGTAAATGCTAAGTAAAAATCAAGTTTTTTCACTTGCAATTGTTAGTGTAGCTACACGAGGATGCAAATTACTCGTGTGTGCACTAAAGTAACCTATTGATAGTGGCATGAGAACAAGTTAACGTATATGTGTTTATAATGTAATGGATGGAGATACCGGCTTAACTTTGATGATAGACATAATCCCTTCCTCTCTCCCTAAGTATTCAACTATCACCAGTAGATGTATACTATTCAGTAGTATTTACCATTAAACACATGCAAATACTTAACTCACCCTTATCATAAATAATTGCTTGATTTATGTTATGTTAGAGAGGAAATCTTTTTGTCAACTCAACTCTTCCCTTTGTATTCCTAACATTGGAATGAAATGACTCTGACTTGGTTTGTTGGAGTTTGTATTTGTAGGTATTAAGGATACGGAAAATTTTATTATCCTTAACACAATGGAAAGTAGATATTAATTTTTTAGAAATATTTCCTGGAGATCCGGGGAGGAGATTAAATTCGTTAAGGTAGTCATCAAAATTTTCTAAGTCTCTTATTTTGAAAAGCCGGTTGGTTTTTGCGCGATTCGAGAATCTATAGAGTTGTTGTACTTGACTTGAATGTTCAAGTTTGTCGGGAAGCATTGATTTGATTAATTGCACTGGAAGGCCATAAGGAGCCAACCAGAACCAAACTTGAGTCCATAAATAAATTGTAATATCTTATTACTCACTGATCTTGAGTGTAGTTAATAGTGTAGTTTTAAGTTCTGAAAATACACGAGTGTACGTATGTTTAGAATAATTGCTGGGGTTGTACTTTGTACTAATACAACATTTTAAAACTTCTCTTTTAATTCAGCTCCACACGCAGTCTGTAAAGTTCTGAAGTTTAAACTATCGCATCGTGTCACATAAATTTTTAACTTAAACGAGTAATGCATTGAGTAAGTTAGTTCTCTACATATACTTAAGTAGTTATTTATGTACTTAACTTTACAGAGGCAACAATAATATTATGTTGATGTGTGAATTTTACGCATTTAATTTTCTATATCCTGATATAAATGTGTTGTGCCCACTGATTGTGAGTAAAATAAGACTGGACAGCTTCTAGTGCTTACTTAAGCTACAAACACACTGAACATACTTTGAACTTAACTACTACAGCAAGGAATTGACGTGCCATCCCATAAATAACTATTGCGTAACTGTAGAAAGAGAATATAACGTGCAAAAAACCCCAAAGGAGTCGTTTAGCTATTGGGAAACTGTTCCTTTAACATTGCCATCATAAATTGCGAAAGACAGAGTATAGTCGAAACTTGAAAGTACACAGAATGTCTGGTCGGACGTCGGACTAAGAAAGCACTACTGGGTTGGATTCTTAAGTACACACTACATACTCCGTACCTATAGGAAGTAAACCGTTTATTACACAAATATACTCAACTAATACACTAAATACTTAATGTAGGTGAGTGTTACTCTAAATTTTCCCACGTGGTGACTATTACTTCTACATATATATCTGTCAATTCACAGACTACCACTTATTTTATATTCTTAACAAACTTTAACCTGTTTAAAGTGCAAAGCATGTACAGCAGAACAGAGCGCGGAAAGTATTTAGGAGTGGAACATGCATGTAGAAAGAAGCAGTGCCGATAGTTTAGCTAGCTATGTGACTTATTATTAGTAATAGAGATGTTATTACAGGCTAGGTACTTAATACAACTTATATGCACCGTGGAGAAAAGTGGACGTGAAATATTGTTCAGTTTAGTTTAGTGAGTTGACGTGAAGTTTTCCAAGAGTTGGGATTTAACTTCCCTTTGACTTTAGGTCACATACAATTTGGAAGCGTGAACAAGTTAGCAAAGAAGGCGTCTTCCTCTTTTCCCTTCCTACACATTACTTACTTCTCCACTAGAATCTATGCATGGCAGTCGCTGCCTTTCGTTAGCAGCACTGCCTTTCATTAATAGCTCTTGTTTATCACAACTCTCATAAGAATACTGAATCATCCCATCCAACTCTCGCACTCTTAGATATTCACACACCATTCCAAAATTAACACAACACAAAGCCAACTCAAATTAAACCAGAAAGAGACATACAGTGATAAAAGGCTTCTCTGTATTTACCGACTTACAAATGGAACTCATTAATACTTAAATACTCTACCATTTTAATTTTACCTACGAGTAAACAACGCTACCTGACCTACATATACCATATTAATTTATAAATATTTTACTAAATTATTAATTAGCATTTAATTTAAATACTCATTATAATATGAGTTCAAAAATTTTCGGATTATATAGTTTCCATTTGTTTCTGTAGTTAGTGCATAAAAATTGCACTAATGTGCTAATTGTGTTTTAATAGTGTTGCAACGGATTTCTGAGACGTTAATGGTAATAAATTAGTGCGTTTGTTTCACAAATGAAAGTGTTACAGTGTAGTGTACTAATGGTTTGGAGGGTAATTGCAAGTAAATCAATTGAATAATAATAATTTAGCGAGAATGGCATGTGCTGGGCCAGGGCTAATGAAATGTGGAAATGTAATATGATGTGATATAAATAAAAGACATTATGTAGAATTTATGTGAGCTAAGTACATGCATGACAAAGGTAACGGGAAGGCAGGAGACTACCTTGGTTTGGTTAGGGTTGTTGATAGAAATGGAATCTAACCTAGCTGAAAGTACTTTTCTCTATTTTCCTGCTAATGATTTATGAATGGATAGCTGTACGTAATGAAATGAGAGTTTGGACTTTAGCTCGTAGGTTTCTGGTTCCCCGGTGTGTGACATAGCGTGCCACGACTACTTCTGCCTTACCGGGCAGCACGACCTAATGCAATTCACCACCAAGATGTAGTGAAAGCATCTATAGACAAAACTTAGCTCACAGATGCCAGCCACTCTATTCTGCACTGAACTGAAGGTCCTTGTCCCAATTTGTGGAAATACTCCCATGGAATATTCTGACAACTCTATAACGTACAGTCGAAACTCCTTTATGCCTTGTAAATCAGAAATTGCAGTCTAACCAAAACTAACCTAATCCGCCAATTCTCATTCTACAATAAAATACAAAGGATTTTACTCGGTAAAATAACTAGTACTATTCAAAGACAAGACATTGCGGTGACTTGACTGGAATTCACTACTAGTTCTAACCCTGGAATACACTGAACATGAGAATATTGCTGAATTAACAGAAATTCAAAGACGAATGCTGAATTCAATTGCATCTGACATTGATAGAGAGCACTATTAGAAATATCTGTGTATTTGCCAACTTCTTATTATGAGATGAGTCGAACTTTAGGATTACACATAATTCAGGTATTGTTAAGAGTGTACAGGAATAAATAAACACGTGCTATCAACTGCTTGTATCTTAAGTACACTTAAATTTGTTCTTAAACAATAGATTGATGAATTAATGGATAGTACAATCAGGTAATGTTAACCTAACGCTTCTACAATAGAGTTTTTAGGGATAAGTAATTTCATGGACTGATTAGCGTAGGCGTAATGTGGAAACACTTCCATACGGTGTACGCAATAGATACAAGATGCTTTTAGTCGAGAGACAGTGACATCCATTACAAGAGAAACAATAGGGAGGCAGACGTTGGACAGGCACGGACAGCACACGCCGCCGACATTAAAAGCAGACGAAATAATTCGTTTCGAACAGTCATCCAGTTGCAACGCACTCCACCTCCACCAACCAACCGATGCAATGACAATGACACTGCACTCGTGTAATCTGAAGCAATAATGCGAAAAGGATCACTGCAGTTCTGTTATTTTCAAGCACACCGTAATTTAACATCTTTAACAAGTTGCAACAGTATAAAAACCACGTTTCAAATCGCCATACATTACTGACTCATACCGTTTGTGCAAGTACTAAAATGAAGTGTACTAAAGTTCATCCACAGATAGAGATTTAGTACAAGAGTAAATACCTACTACATACCATACCTTTCCTGAACCTGACAAATTAATAAAAGTTTTAGTTTCACCTTTAAATAATTTAGTAAACGATTTTTAGAAGATGACAGTTTTTTGAAAATAGAGAAATTGTAAAAAAAATATTACTTGTAAAATAGATTTGGATTTGAAAGGCTACGGCCCAATAACACGATCTCATTTTTAGATCAGTGAAAAGTAGGGACAGGCATATGAATTTTTTGCGTAGGTGTTCCATAAGAGTATGAATTGCATATGTAGAAAAGAGTATGTTGTGAAACATATTTTATTTGGCTCTATTTTGTGGAGATATCTGTTGGCTATCCAAATGTAGAGCATGGAAAATGCAGTAGTAGGATAAAATATAAATAAGAATAGATTTATAAGTGTGGGTCTAGTGGAAGTTTTGAGAGGGGGATGTTTTATGTGGAGGCAGCATATCCAAGTGTAATATTGAGAATGAGGTGCTCATGGGGCCGAACGTGCCTTGACTCTTGATCTCTAGTTCGGCCAACAACGAAATGAAACTAGCCCAACAAGGCGAAAACTCACGGTTACCTGACCATATCACTCGAACTGCTGTGGAGTGGAGATATATTGAACTGTACAGCTTAATGCAGTACATTACGACGAGCCAAAGCCAACTAAAGGAAAGATGATATGGTATCAGATCACCATCATCACATAACATCACCTACATTTTAACGTGAAGCAACACAGCACAGCAGCCGACTGAAAAAACTACATGGTGCAAGAGAGAAAGAAATATATTCTTGGAATGGACGAATATATCGTATATTGCGGAATAGTTGCTATTTGTAGTGTAGAGTGTACGTAGATGAATTGAAGCCAAAGGAAACCAAAGTCGAGTGTATTATGTGAATATTATGTGTGTGAAAGGAAGATGGGAGATGGTAGATGGAGAATTCAATATATTATATAGGTAAGCGTATTTAGATAAGGATAAGGAAGGTTTTGTGAGGCATATCCTCTGAAGGAGATCCATAAACATGAGAAACGCGTGTGGAAATGGGCAGTGAAGCTAAACAGATCTGAAGCGATAAAGACTCCTGTTCCAGTGCCAGGCCGTAATAAACCCTGATCAATCTTATAATATCTATGTCGTGGTGTATTTATTTATATAGCATAACAAGTGAGACTTGCCTCTTTTCTGCTCAACCGTGTAACATTGCGTTACGTTACGTTACATTACTTGTGCACTCTATGTAAACTCCACTTTATACTATACCTAAGTCATTCTAAGGCGCTTCCTAATAGACAAAAGAGAATTTTGAATTCACAACGCTTTGCTGTCTTCTCTTCTTCTTCTCATTCCATATTACACTTTACGAGCATAAACAGCCAACAAAATACAAAAGAGACAGCTTTAGATTAGATTAGTTGTGTTATATTGTTTTTCTTATGTGAATAGATAGCGGACTTAAAATTTTTAAATCATGTGCATGTGTGGTTTGCTGTGCTGCACACTTTGATACGGTTTTACCAGATTTTAAATATTATTTGGTTCAGAACGTGAATGTTCAGCTCTGGTGGAGACTCAAAGAAACTTTTCCGTTTTTCTCATCTTATTGTTATTGTCCATCAAATTAAACTTATTTACTTTCAGAACATGCAATGTTCATGTATCTATATCTCGTAGGATTCTATTCTTGTCTTGTTGAAATAACTAGCATACAATTATACTAAGCACGCTTTATAGACTGTGTGTTTCTCTAAAGAATTAACATGAACTCGTATGTTTGGTATGCAAATGATTCAGTTTTCCCTTGTTGGACATGGTTATGTTGATAGGGATCTCAACAAGGGCAGAACATAACAGTTCAGTTCACTTGTCTTTAATGCTCCCTGTATTTAGATAACATTCTGATTGCAAATGTAAAAATAGTGGAAGTATCTATACCATTGACTAACGATAAGTACATTATTACTTAGGCTTAGCTTTTACGTTACATTTACATTACAATGTTGAACTTGGCAGGGGTCCATGTCTCCTTCTCTTAATGAGGAGTCTATTGTCAATGTCGGATTGACTTACGACGAGATCACATCACTCACTCATTTCCTGTGCACATATGCATAAAAACAAAAGAAAGCTAAAAAACGAATGGATGCTTGCAAAACTTTTCTCTGAAGGATAGGAGGATTCTTCTCCCACCTGAATAGTAATATTTTTGCTTTGTGTAACTGAACTGTATTACGTAGTGAATATCAGCGGAATTGTTGGTATTTCCATTTAGTCATGAGAAAAGGTAATAATTTAGTTGTACACGAATGAATGTTGGCGTAGTGTATAATGTACTCGAGTACATAAGTAATAAATACGTATCTGTTCATTTTGCATAAACTTGGGTTAGACTGTAGGTACACGGGAGTATTTGTATGACAGTAAAATTGGTAGTAGCATGCCTTTAGGATTACATGTGTACAATTAGGGGACAGAAATAACATGACGTCCGTCCGTCTCATTGTCAGTTTGCCTTTTCATTCGTTTCTGCCTTACTTCTCTCAGTTATGTTCTGGTTGTCCCTGTGAGAAACTGCCGAGGCATGTCCATCAACTCCAACCAAATAAATAAACTGCAAGCGATGCGAACTGATGTAAAGAATTGCATTAGAAACGCTATTTTTTCATTTATTTTGTAGGAAACAAAAAGAAGAAGCTTTAAAGTAGGTGGGCTTTGTTAAATGCTCAAAGCTCAGAGAAGGCCAAGCTCTGCTAACTACGCTAAAAAGAAAAGCAAGCACCAAGATCGGATCATAATATATTTACCAAGAATAACCCAACAAACTTATTCTCCTCTCGACAATACTAAGACCCTACATATAATAGAATGAAATAAAGCAAAGCAAACGAAAACTAAATTCTTGAACTAAGCAAAAGGAAAATAATGTTAACTTTACCTTGTTAAATCATGTTTGCCCAGCTTACATAAATGTCTTCCTTTCCAAGTCCATAGTGTATAGCACACTGTAAACATTCTTATAAAATATACCTAAACAATTTTTTGCTTTCCTGTGAGCACCAGGTAATATACATTTCGAAATCCAGAACGAAAACCGTATTTGTGTATTATTAGCCAGGTTATAGCAGGTAGAGATGGATTAGAGATATTTCTGTAGTGGAGGAGAGGGAAACGGCTGGAGGCAATTTACTTTGCTTGACTTTAACTTGACTTGGTGGTTGAGTTTAATTCATGCGGATATTCGTCCACGCCTCGCTACCTTTATGAACGAGGAGACAGAGTTGCTGTTGGAGTGCTACAACTTCCGCTCTGACACAGACAGACCGGAACAACCAACAGCTCCTGACTCCGGGCTATATAGCAGCTTTACCTAGCTTCCCTTCCAGAATCAGCGATAATCTAAATACACCAACCATTATTGTTATGCATCTCTTATGACTTTTTGTTTGCCCAATAGAAAATGGAACAGAGGTAAGTGAATATTAAATACCCACTCCGTACCACTAACAATCAAAATATCACTGTTTTTCAATCAAACACTACGAAGGAAATATCAACAACAGGAACACAAGACTATTTCTATTTTAAGGCAGTTTAAAATAAAATGCCCTAGAAAACGAAAATGCAACGAATTTGGTTGATTTTTTGCAGTCAACATTGGCATTTTGAATTCAGTTTTGAAAAAGAACAGGTTTGTTTGAATAAGAGACCGTGATAATAATGGCGGAGGGATTTGTTTATTATTCCGAACTGCATTAGTCATGTTTGGGTGATAAATTTGTACACATAATGACAAAATTTCTCATTCACATGTTTATTCTGATTCCGTTGCTGTGCAAATATGTTAGTTCAGCTATGTTCTCGGTTTGTTTGCTAAACTTACATTGTCCGAGTGCAAATGAGATTTCCGGCAGATTTTTTAAGTTAAGGCTTTAGCTCGCTGTTCACGTTCATTTGAGAAATGGGAGCTGAGTGAGCTACTTGCTCCCTGTCCGTGCTCGGAATTTTTCTAAGAAGAGAGAGAGAAACTAAAACTGCAATTACATGCACATACAGAAGATTCTTCTTTACACATTACGATTACTACCGGTGATTAGTCTCACTCCTTTATAACATTGTGCAATCGAGAGATATACCCTATTGGCAAAGATCCCTATAGTGTAAGCATATCTACATTTTATATCCATGCTCGACTACCTTAATATATTGTGTGTTCATTTTAAGTTGAATGTTTAACAAGGCAAGAATTACATAGATACTAGAATTGGAAACGAAAGTAAAATTTCGTATGAAAAGAAGAGTGGAGAAGATAAACAAAAAGAAGGCCAAGGGGTAACTGCTACAATGCATTATGGCTTTCTTCGATTGGTTGGTTTCTCTTGGCACGAGAAGAGAATTGCTATGCTACTCATCAAATCCAATCGCCACTAAAGTTAGGAGCACCGCAGTCAACATGTACAGGAGCTATTGCTATCTGATTTATTAAAGATGGCTAAATTAAATGAGGCATTTCTCTCCTAGCTTTATTAGCCATCTCCTATATCATCAAATTCTAAACAATTACCATTTAATTTACTCTTACGGTACAACATGTCTCAAATTTTAACTCTTTTCTACAACTTGACTCCTATATGCGATTAGTTTGCTCTTACGTACGCAGTTTAGTATTCTATAGCTCTGGTCCTTCTCTTAAATTTATTAGATAACTGCCTGTGGAGAAGTTACTTCATCCTTGAAATCTTTATGGATAAAAGTAGCCCGTAAGTACAGAGATGGGAGCAGCTACTTGCTATTTTATATTTCTGGCAAAAACTACTTGCAAACTATTTATATAACCGTTTATTGCTTGTGCAACGATAAATTGTTAAATGTGCCGTAGAAGAAGTTACAAAAAAGACATTGCAGAGCTTTAGGTAAACATAACAGAGCATTGTTAACATAAACATTTAATTACAATTGAAATATGTTACGTATATCAATTGTAATTACTTGTTTATTTCGATGAACTAGCTTCGTTAGTTATAAGGCAACTTTGCCCAAGTGCAATGAAAGTTTTCTAGATAAAATGGAACCCCAATAAATGTAAATAACACAAGAAAAACCTGTGTAGAGTTTAATTTATAGGCTAAAATTAGGTTAACTTTTATTTTAGCAACACCTTTTCTGTTCGTTAATATTTCTGACACAGTACCTAAGAGTTGCCATCGATTTTTGCGAGGACCAGAGGAACTCCTTAGAGCATCTGCAAATTTTCATGTGCAATGTGAGTTGCTCTCTGAAAATTCACACTTTTATTACGTAATGTAGACGAAGTACTTGGTGTGAAGTGTGTTAGGTACCTCTGGTGTTCTTGTGAACGTAAGGTAGGTTATGCTGAGTTAAGAACAATATTGCACAGATGTATTATGTAGGCGTAGGACGTATACGGTATGAATATATGCATGGCATTAGGAGAAAGGGGATCGAAGTGTTATGTTATGCATTACATAAAGATACTTACAAGTTTTAAGGTAAGTGTTATAGAAAAACAGTGCCTTCTGAGAAGAGAGGAGAAGAAAGGACAAAAAAGTAATCGAGTGGGAAGAAAAGGAAGGCAAAGCTAAATCATAACATGTATCTAGATCAAGTAAAGCAAAGCATAAGTTCACTTCTTCGTTTCTTCGGATACTTTAGGGATGCTATAAGCTATGTATCGTTATAACTTACAATATAAGTAGTACTCATCCTTTTTACTTATTATGTGACACCCGTGGAATGGACTGGAATTGAAAGACTACGAGAATAAAATTTTCCACTATGCTTTATATGCACACACGTGCCATAATCTTACATTTCTGTGTGTAGTCGAGTTCTAAGAGTGTCACAAAATGAATGAACGCTCCTCTGGTTCATATAAATACTTAAGGAGCGCTAGAACTCTGAACGTCTGAACTAAAATAAAACAAATTCATGAAAAAGATGAAAAATGAGAGAAAATCGTTGGCTACTGTCTTCTTTATTCGAAGTGTGAAAGAGCAGAATAATTTATTAGGACTTCTTCTCTACACGTATACCCTATGTAAATCCATTTGTAAGTAATAATATCCGTAGTACCTTCAGAAAACGTCTTACTTGCTTTACCTCCATTCATATGTAGTTTTACTACTGAAGTCTACCTTCGACCTTGACTGTACTAAACCCGGTCCTTAAGTATACAAAGAAGCCAACTTTATTGGGTAAAGGTATCAGGAATACTATTGTTTAACTATACACTTCTCCAATATTTTCGGAACACGCAGAATTCAGGAACCTTTTGAATTAAGGAACTTTTAAGTACGCTGCTACACCGCACTGTGGGATAATGTTAGTATAATAACAAAATGAAATTTCATGAATTAGTCTAATCTGCAGTATACTATATATTTTAATTTCTTTGGTAATAATTTTTGATTTCTGACTTTATAATCTTCAACCGATAATGTACCTTGGATTAAATCTTCCGCGTGGGTGTATGTTTAGTGATATAAGGTATTAGGTAGGCTAAGGATGAGAAATCAATTAATTGCCCAAGTAAAGTAAACAAACATTTATTTGCGAAATGGCTTGCTCTGTTGAAAATTGCGTATATCTTTTGATTTCTTTTAATAAACTGTTGGAGGAAGTTGAGGAGTAAGGGCCAAAAGGAAAAGGGAAGGATGTTGTCTTCTATATTGTTAGTGGAGAATTTCTATTTGTACTTGTAAGACTAAACAGAAAATGGTTTGCTGTGCCCGAGTACCACTAACCAAGTTTCAGTTTGCTCTTTTGCGGCTGATTGTGTGGGAATTACCCAAGAGAATTCATTGCACATAGTAGCATTCTCGGAGAGAAACTTCAAAGCTTCTTTTAACATTTAAAGTGCCTTCGTTTATCTAGGTTTTGACTTGGCTCCCGTACTTCTTTGGCTCCCTCCCTCCTCGATTCAGCTGAACTGGATTTTGAACGTTTTATCAAAACTCTTCACTTATTTTAGGAATTGTGTGTATGCTGTAGGAATAGGTACGGTATGTGAATGTGATGTAGTACCTATCTCAGTTCTTATGTAAGACTTAAGGAATTAGAGTTGGGAAAACGCAGTAATGTGAATTTACTGGTTTATTTAGTATCTGCAGTACATATGGACACCAGTATATACTCGTAGTACCTAGTAGAATGCAGTTTCGTATGAAAAGAGTGATTTCTTTGTAGTAGAGTAGGACTCGTACATCAGAATCAAAAATAGCAAGAAGAATGTGAATACGATAAGCTATGAAATTGTCAGTTCAATCATTGAGTGTTTGTTAAAGTTGGAGAAAACAAAGGCTTTAGTTTCTATTTGAGTTGTTCACTGAAATTTCCTTTTGTTCCTCCTTGTTTCATTTGATATCTACTGAGAGTGTAAATATGCAGCAGAGGATTTTGTTTTCAGCCTCCCTAGTATTATAAAATGTTTATTTCAGTGCATACATTTGTATATGTGGAGGAATGACATTATAGACTAATAACATCATGAGGATAGATGAGTATGTCAGAAGGGCATGGCACTTTTAGTTGACTTGCTTGCTTATTTTGGGTTCCTTTTGGTTTTGCACTTACGTTGTCTCTCCTGCCCTTGTCCGTTGACTGAATGCAGAAGTAAAAGGTAGACACCTTATGTATGTATACAGTTGATGTGGTTTGCTCTGATCTGGCGTGTATGGTGTGGCTGTCAACGTCAACAGCCTGTTTGTCTTTGCATTGTATACGATACACTTAAAGTCACTCAAGTCAAGTCAAGTCAGTTCAGTGCTAACGTAAACGTAACTTGACTACGACTCTCACTGAATTACGGAAAAGGTAATGCACATTCTACATTTACTTACATTACAGTCTGGTTTGGCCAGACCAGGCACTGTCTATGGAGTAATATAGATTTATAGATAGTACTCCAGCAAACCTCCTTTCCTTTAGAGTGGAATGCAAATGTAAATCACGAATCCTGTTATAAATTCCATCTAAACAGACAGAAATGGAACAAAGTAAAAAGTTCGCAGAAATAGATTCCTTTGGGTTTCGCATGTCGCCCATTCATGTGAACTGTATTAACTACATCTGGGATACTACGCTGGCAGGTATGTATTGTAATATTATAAGTGCACTATTATTTATGTATCTACTCCCACATTATTGTTACTTAGGTACTTTGTGAATCTTTCAGTTCGCTCTTCACTCTAGGAATGTATAGTGTAATATTATACTAATTATAAATAAGCATAGGCATATTTCATGCATTGTAATTTAGTCTAGCTGTGTAAAAATAATGATGACCTATATAGTGATAGAGGTTAAATGAACCGTGTAGAAAGATAGTGTATTTATAAGTTTACCCTGAAAAGTTTCCGTAATAAATGAAAATAATTGGACTTGAAAATCAAAACTATTGTGATTGTGACAGAAGTGAAATCTGACTAACAGTGTTTACTAACAAAGTAACACAAGTTTTCGACAACGCACTTATCTAACTGTATTGTCATTATGTCATTCCTTCAAGCAGATCAATAGTATATATTGCATTAAAATAACTTTTGCACATTTGATAGTCATTTGCAAATGAAACGATGTCAAGTCTACAATAGCAATGTCAGAAATAGCAACATCCTTCATAGAAATGGCAGAAGTTATTCATTTCCATGTTTACCCGGAGTAGCTTTTGTTGTATTCAAAGGTTACAAAATAATTGTATTCCTTTAAAACCCAATTTGTAAAGTTGCTTTATCCGCTCCTATCTGATATACCTTCAATTTATATTGGAATGAAATTCCAGCTTTTATGTCGACCTTCCGACCTTTTTACTCATGTATGTGAATGTGTGGGCACATGTACAAATAAAGAAACTAAAGGAGTAGGAGATAAACAAATACAAATATATGTACAGGGTGGTCATTAACGATAAAGCGCACCCCTGGGGCCAAACCTGGCATAGTAACACCATAGTTATATACATCATTCGAAAGGGTATTTCAAGGAGAATCTATGACACTTTGTCTCATCAAAATCGGTTGATATTTACTAGGTCAAAAGTTAGGTGAAGTGAGAAAAGTCAGAAATTTCATTTAAGAAAAGTGAGAAATTATTATCTCTGCCTTTCATTAGATAAGAAATTGCGCTATGACCTGCGAAGTGCTTTGTTTCATCGGCACTCACTACAGTGTAATTTGTTTTCACTTTTAATCAGTCAGTGATAAATATCAGGACGGTTTAAATCATGACAGGTTATTACGGTGATAACGATGAGAAAAGGGTAATTGATCGTATTCGGTGCATAGCTTACAGAGAAGCTATGGATGACGGAATTTTGTTTTGGTTTTGGACTATCGAAAAGAACGGGAATAAGACCATTTCATGAGATAAGAAAACCATTGAAAACAAGGCTCAATTACGAAGATCGGGTATGGTTCGTTGATTTTTTGCGATTATGGGACCAAGACAGTTTGAATGTTATCCCCTTTTTAAAAAACATGGAAAACACAATGGATCCAGATCAAGTTTGTTTTTTGCACGACAAAGCTCCATGCATGAAAGCATTGGCCACACAGGGACTTCTTAAAGACCACGGAGTAGACTTTTTCAGCAATGCTGAATGGCCCGGAAATTCACCGGATTTGAATCTATGTGAAAACCTTTCAGCAATTTTGCAGGACAAAGTTGAGAAAAAAATAACTCTAAAGTTTCCAAAGAATAATGGCAACATTTCTGATTTACGAGTAACCCTAGTGGAAGCATTGAACGAAGAAAACACAGATTTATTCGAAGCTGCTTAAATCATTTCCTAACCGTTTAAAAGCAGTAAAGGAGGTGCACGGGGGTCATACCCGTTACTAAATAATAAAGTAAGAATAATTTCTCACTTTTCTTAAATGAAATTTCTGACTTTTCTCACTTCACCTAACTTTTGATCTAGTAAATACCAACCGTTTTTGATGAGACCAAGTGTCATAGATTCTCCTTAAAATACCCTTTCGAATGATGTATATAACTATGGTGTTACTATGCCAGGTTTGGCCCCAGGGGTGAGCTTTATCGTTAATGACCACCCTGTACATCGAAAGGGCATATGGAAAGTGAAGTTATTGGCTTTTACTTTCAACTTTTCGTTTCGCAATAAGCGTACGAAAGAGTTATAAACATGCAGTACGTGTGGTGACTCGGTATTGATATGTAGACAACACAAAAGAGCATTTTGATGTGCAACCTTTAAGCATAGAGTTGAATTTCCATATATTTCTGTACAATAATCTGTTGTAGTGAAACTTACGGCTGCACTTTGAATTGAATGTGCTATAGACTACTCCACATGCCTCGCAGCTCTCAACACAGGTAAAGCATATTTATTTAAACCACACCACACGCTGCAATAGTTTCAGATTAAAAGATTCGTTTGTATTGTGATTGCATATTAAACAGAAATCCTGTATTTCTTCAATGGGCACTCCTTTATAAATTGAGAAAACTATGTTGCTTCTACAGAATACAAAATGCAATATTCCCGTCACAATCACAAAATCGCTTACCAAGCAACAAAATCGTATGTAGATGTTTACGCGTGTTAAAGATATAGCGGTATTAAGTATACAGGGATGTGTGTATTTCTATGAAAGTCGAAAATTGGCAGACGAAAGCAAAAAAGCCTAAAAGCAAACGGAACACGGAACAGAACTCTTCTCATTCATATTATTCTATCCTTCTGTTCCGTTTTATTCGACTGCACTTTTCTTTTCTGTCTCTCTTCGGACGGAATTTATGGATTGTGCCATCCGCTATTTCATCCTTTTCCTTCTCATCGCTCTACTCTTTTTAAAAGCTAAAAGTAAAGCGTAAATCTAATACAGATAATGCCAGAACCGTCTACTAAGCAATACACAAATACAAAGCATACAGTAGCCATCATCATGTTAGTTTGGCGGAACCATTTCAGATTGGGCTCCTTGTCGTGTCTTCCAATGTCCGTTCAATTTTCAAAAGAAATGCTTTCTGTGAAGACCATATTATTACTGTATGTGATGCATGCAGTCATCGGGCAACTCAAGGAAGCTGCTGTACCGTAATGAAGTGAGTGCATTATTCTTTGTGTTATTTATGTCAGAGATGCAACAGAACAGACATTGAAGAAAGCAAAGAAGCTCTTGACAGAAACTCTTTCATCATCATCTCATTGATTCTCCCAGTTTAGCTTTAGTTTCAAATTAATGTCTCGCACACCCCATCGTTTGTGCATTTTTATCTTTCAGTCCTCCGTATAAACTTATAGTTGTCATTTTCCTTAACAAAGTATACTCAGAACTAAACTTTTTAAATACAGATACATCCATTAAAGACATTCAGAACAAGTACAGAACCCACCTATGCATAAATCATTTACTTTACAGAACAAACGGATAAGGATCGTGTACTTCGTAACTACTGCTCTCAGTGCTCTGTAACAGAAGGTTTTAAAGTCCATGTACAAAGTAGAGTAGCAGAATTACATTATGGTAAACATCAGTTGACTGAAAACCGCCCTTCTGTCATGTCATGTCAAATCTTCTCAATTCTCTCCTCTGTATCTAGAAAAATAAATTACCATCAGTCAGAGATTGCTTGTGTTTTATATTTATCTTTATTGTACAAACACGGTTATGCAATCATAAATATTTCCCTTTCTTCACACTAATGTATTCATGCCAAATCCATTGTTTATAGTTTAGCTTAACTTAGAAATTGTAAATCTGCCTTCCTATGCATTATTACAGCTTTTCAACATTCTTAGAAATTGCCTCTCCAATTCTGTGACTTATTTAATGCTAAACTGTATTGTTTTCACCTTTTGTATCTACATAACATTTCATAAGATAATATTAGATTACAGATTGAATATATTTGACTTCGATGTTTTGAATAGAAAGATCTAAAACATGGAGTCTACCATTTAAAGCTTTTAATTCGATGCAGTGCTTGCTCAATCAATAGAGAGGGAATAATGCATTAAGATTTCATTCATTCACCACAAAACCATTGGTCACAATTTCGCATTAATATTGAACGATTCTAAATTTAGCTGAACTTGGAGAACTGACATCACTTTGGGTATGAACGGCAGTAATTCTTTCTGCAGTTCAACTGTTCAGGTTTGCAGAAGCGCTGGTGAAACCGCATCTGCATAATTAATGAATCTTTTCAAACACTGCAATTACGTCACACGACATTACTGTCAATAAAGTACACCAACTCACATTATTTATCTATTCAACCCACTAAATGGAATTAAGTATTCTGCCCATCTGTTTACTGAGGTACTGCTAAAGTAGTGAAAGTAGTTCAAATAGAATATTTTGGTACGCTATTAATTGACTTTGCTTACTCTAAATTAAACCTTTCAATTCATTTTCTATGATCGTTGATAAAACGGTGAAATTCGGTAGGCTGTCTAATCTGTATGAAAGAGTTATACGGAATTGTGAGGTATAAGAATCTAGAATCTCTAGTAAATCTTTCATTTACTGATATACTTTGTAAAACGCATTAACAAAAGGAATTCTGCTTAAGTGTTTACATTCTCAATCTCTCATGAAATGACAATTGATTAGACCTAGTATGTAGTTGGTTAAATTGTACTAATTTACTAAATTTACTTATTGTAAATACATATAGTGTATCATCTATTCATATATCAATTTATTTTACTAGCAACACACATAATACCTATATAGTACAGTAAGTAGAGTGAGTCTGAATTCTCGTTGCAGCTATAATATGTGCATTACGTGACAAAGTGATATGGAATTGAGAATAAAGAGATTTTTGAATCTCTTTATGTAATATTAAACTGTCAGAGTGTTTGTGATGTAATGTGGCCATTTTGTCTTGTGACTGGACATGATGCGACGAAGGGGAGTTTGACATTGATATCCTTGTCCTCTGCTGGATCACTAATGACAAACGTAAGCTGAATCCCACTCCACTGAAATGGACTCCTATTGATTTATGGACTTTCATTACTCATTCGGCATTCCTGTTTGCATCACTATAACAAGTAGTACGTGTAACGTACCTATATGTGTATTGCACGGTGCCCTATATAAATACGTGTGTTACTTGTGAATATCCAACTACTAAGGCAAATTGACATGCGATGAGACCAATATTTAACTTTATTGTTAGTTAATTTCACTCCCTCCAGTTCAATCTACCCTACTTCCTTTTCCATCAGGCAAGAATCTCTCCAGGATAGGTAAATGTATTACAACTACTCTGGAATTGCCTAATAAATACCTATTACTGCAATAATTGTGACTATTCTCTGCATCTTGTAGATTTATTTTACTTAGAGTAGCTGCAGTTCATGGACATCTGAAACGCATTACTATTACTACTTGCTGACTCTTTCTGCGCTTCTGCAGTACACTTAAAGCAAGAAATGTTCGTAATACAATGCAAGGTAATGATACTATATTTGAAAGGATGTCTGCATTCCAAATATCGACAAAATAGGTATTCAATACTGAAATACTATTAGGATTTCTACATCCTTTCATTCCAGTGCTACCGATTATATTCACAGTCACACTGGGAATAATAGGAATTCACTGCAAAGTTATGTTACAATAGTAGCAAGTCCTTGTAAAACCATATAAAATGAGTAGAATGCTAAGTAATTATTCTCAGCAGGTATCTCCAGCATAAAGGAGTAAATGTGTATCAGCAGTACATAAATGAAATATATTTCTTTGGTGCATAGTAGGTATAATCATAACAAAATACTTCTAAGAGAAAGTAATATGTTCCTCGTTGAAACCACTACTAACAAAGTAACCCACATTTGCTAACAGAAAATATGTAAATTAGTTTAGCCAAAACCCTAAGACCGGAATCTTGTGGCTTACAAATTCGGGTTTAATGAAATTATACATGAGGGAAGCTTAAGACACTGAAGACATTGCAAATGAGATAATTTGATAGTATGATAGTAGAGCTTTAAAAAAATAAATTGTGTTCGTGCTTTTGCATTAACTAACGAGATAATATGAAAAACCTTATCCTGCTATATATATATTGTGGATAACACGGTTAAAGCTGCATATTTTAGTCTAGATTTCCACACTTACGATTTTTGTAGTTAAAGTTACCACAATATTCCGATTAGCACGTAAAATTCACGTTCAAGTCAATACAGGAATCATGGGACTTGATTTCGTAGCGTGGCGTGGCGTACGTAAGCTAAAAATGCACTGTGTTAGTGTATAACAAAATTTATTACTAAAAGTCCATTAGCAAAAATTGTGTTCATTTTGATTCGGCAAGCCTTTATGTGGATTTTTCGCTATTAAGAAAGCGAATTCCCCATTAGAAGCAAAGAAGCAATGTACTGTCCAGTACTATTATCCTCGGAAGCTTCTATTCTACTCTGGGAATTTTACTATGTGGTCAAAAATGTAGCATGATGAAAAGCCAAGTAAACAGTAAACGACCTTCAGTATTATGGACATATATTTTGGATCTACTTTAGTGTGCTCAGTATACTATGATAAATGTTCCATCCCCAATGAGTAAGTGCTTCTACATTCTCCATTTACCCTTTTAGGAGGAGATTGACGAACGTAGGATTTTCTGGGAATAGTTTGTATCTTTTCTTCGTAAAATATAACGGACATTATGTAAGTATGTCTACGTATAATACATTAGTGTCTAACATAACAGCAAACTGACTGAACTGTTCTGGACGGTTTTCCGGGAGGGATAAAAGTCCGAGAACAGATGGGTGCTTTGGAATCAATCAAGACAGAGGAGTACAGTACAAGATTTGTATGGAAAAGTCAAACTGGGAGTGCAGGAGAGCCATGGATTGTCAAACTGGAAAAGAGTTGTGTTAAGTTAGCTCTAGCTAAGAATTAAGGGGGCCACTACTCTGTAGGATTCGCCAGACTGTGATTTATGAGTTTCTTCTTTTTCTACTTGAGTAAAACCCATCGAGAATTTGTTAGGAACATCACATCACATTGGAGCAAAGTAATTCAGCCGGGCATCAAACTGGGGACCATCTAGTAATGCAAGTAAACTTGACTGGAAAGTCTGGAATGGACTGCTGGACATTAATCCTATAGTTTCGCTTACATCCCTATAGTATCTTTGCTATTTATGTCTTTAAGTATCTATCTGCTATATTACGCACTTGGGATGTTTACGTCTATTTTCTTGTATAACCTGAAGAATATAGTACTACTGCACATAATGATACTAGAAAGCAGAGAAAAATCACCTTTAGGGTGCAGGGAGCAGTGAGCGACGAGTTTTTGCAGAAAGTCAAACCGAGAGTGATAAGTTACCGGTTAGTTAAATAAATCTGTGTTTATATGTAAGTATGTATGTCTGCAATGTTTAAAAATGCGTTTTAGTTTTCCACATTCCATGCCATTTTTATCGGCGCGAGCAGAACAGGTCAGGACAGGACAGAAAAAAGACAAATTTCATAAAGCATTGCACCAGTGGGCTGTCTTGTCCCATTATGACGTGTCTGTCCTCACTGTGTGCGAGCGGAAATCAGCTTATTGGCTTTTCGTCGTCGGCTCATCTTAAGTCCAGTCCAGACCAGGCGCTAAGCTAAGTTATTGCCACTGCTATCTTCTTTTTTCCTTTCCCGTAGCTACGATATCTACTCTCCTCGTTTCGTTTGCTGCCTGGCTGGGGAGAATGACAAAATATTTTTTAAAAACATTACTTACCTCGCCTCACCTTGCTTTTTATTTTTATGAATCTACTTAAACTGTGTTTGTACAAAGCGGGTCCCTGTTTTCTTACAATTAACAGAAATAACGATGAGTTCACTTCACTACTCACCCGTAGCACAGCTTGAACTGTCCACACGGGGCATCACACTTTTATTACTATCTACTATCTACATTTTATTCTAAACCTCTCTCCAACTATTTATTTGCTTATATCAAATTCCTAAACTACTGATGCAGCGAAAGTTGTATGTTGTCTTGTCATTGTCATTGATATATCACGACTGTACATACTGCTGCGGTTTGGTTAAACTTGCATTTTCCCGAATTCTATGATATTTACTTCTGAAGCTAGTTGAAACTTTGCATTTCTTTTTTATAGTTAGGAAAACAACTCTGCCCGTAGATATGTAAGTACTATAGGATAAGATTCAAGGTTCTTTGTGTTTTGGATAGATTGGATTTATTCAGAGTGAGTACAGTGGAGATATTAGTCTATAAATCTCTGTCAAGAGACGACTCGTGGGTGACGATGGACAGGAGAAGGGAACTTAAGAAAAGACCTGAACTTATTCTGCGAATCTAACGTGACATTTCCAATCGACTCCATGCCATGTACTCCTACAGATACCGGACCATTTTTCAAACTTCCAGTTTAGTCTTTTACTACTACTACTACTACAATTTGGGTCATAACAGTAATAGGTCACACTCACTGTCATACATTATCTACCCATTCTACCCCCACTACTCACTTCTCGAATCACTTCCAATTTGCAGCTCTGCTCTTCTCGAAAAGAAACAAAATCTAAGTACAAAGTATTCAGACTGGAACTTTTTCGAATAAGTATGTATCACTATCAATCCTACGTGATATGGGTAATGAATTGCTATTCAACTCATTCAGTTCCGTGTACTTGCATGATTATAGTTTACCTATAGTACAGCATTCACAACAATAACAATGACTGCAAAACGCCTGTTTCCCTTTGTAATTTCACTCAATTAGTTTTACTCATACATCAAAATGTGCAAAATCAACTTTGAATATTGATTGAATGAAAACAATATCAAGTTACTGGAAACCTCTAATTTCCATTGTGTACTGTGCCGTATGTATGCATAAATTTGCTTTTGTGTGGTCTGCTGACATTGAAATTGTGTCTGAAATGAAAGTGCCTTGAGATGAACAAGAATTTTAATGAAATAGGGAAAAGAACACCTGTAAGGCAATTTGTGCAAAACTCTGTCCATTCAGTTATTTAAGTGAAATGGAAAAAAATGATTATCTAGCTATAATCAATAGGTTGCTAATGTTTATTTATTTCATGTTTTGATTTGTTATATTATTATCGTTATACTATTACTTCAGATTAGGTTAATTGCTAGTAAAATATTGCGGAGGTGAATTTAATAAATTTTCTTTTTTAGAACAGCTCTATTCAGGTGCATATACGTGGGATGGTTATTGTCGCTAGAATAAAACTTTGTCTATGATAGTGATAATTAGTGCTTTGAAGTGATAGTTTTCTACCGTACGTATCTGACAATTGATTACACGCCTGGAGCAGTTAATCTTACTTACCTTAGCTCACCAAGCACTTCAACTTCATAGAAAATGTACGCACGCCTTCTACAACTCAAATTATTCACTGTCTTCTCTCTGGCCAAGCCTTCTCAGTGCCAAGTACCTCTGACTATACCTGACTGTATCAAGTGCGTTTAGCAATAAATAGTTAATGCGTGTGCGTATAGACATACGGAAACCTAACACTTACTTTCCTGACTGTGCTTTATAAGGCAGTAGAAAATTGCTGGATAAAAACTTGTCTTGAGTCACAGTCGTAGTCAAGTCTTGTCTTCTTCGCAATGAGACGGGATGTGAGCAGTATATGAGATTATACCAATAAAGGTACTACAAACTAGGGAAATCCAATCCAGTAGACTACATAGTGTTCGTCTTCTGTATACGCTCACAATGAATTGCTCTGCATTATATAATATATCTTTCAGTGTACTCGTAGTAGAATTCTTTTGTAAAAAATGCTGCAAAAACTGAATTCAACTTTTATGGAGGAGAATAGATATTTCGTGAATTGAGGAAGCGTTCTATTGTTGGTAAGTACGTATGAATATATAATATGTATGAAAGTGAGGGAAAAGAATGCCAAAACCTCCAGAGTATTTCATGATTGATGTCTACATTTACGCAAACTTTTCAAACAGACAAATCTTTGCGAGTGTTTACCATAAATTTTTACTGCGAACAAATGCCGGTGTGTAATTACATAAAATTATCTTTTGATGAATCGTGAGAGGTTTCTCGATTGGTTAATCGTAAACTAAATGCCTTCAGACAAGAAACTCCCATTTTTCTCCTAAATTGTCTCTTATGCCCACGATAATTACTAAATCCTTATCTTTAGTAGCTACTGCGGTCTAACTACTTCAACTTCACTCATATTAACAACTAATATTCATCAAGTCTCAATGCAACTATAATTTGCTTATGAATACTAAGCATACTTACTAATATATAATGATAAATACCACTACATCATGGGCAGTAAAAGATTTAGGAAGGAATACTTAATAAAATAAGAAAACTTGAAACATTACATTAAGTTTAAGGGTTTAATTACCTTTTCTGGCAATCCATAAGAATAGTGTCTTTACTGAAAAATTGGTTTGAAATTCAAAAAATCGAAAATGTGGTCCTTAAAGCAAGTTTTCGTAGGTTGGCATATTTGACAGAATTGTCTACCGCAGAGGTGTACATTTATAAATATGAATTTTTTAAGTGTATTCCATGCAATGTAATTTTCTTAAAAGTAGGTTTTTAATACAAAGTCAGTAGATTTGATATTCATTCATTCATATTCTTAGTTTTAGGTATTATTCGTACTGATAAATGATTTCCAGTGTTAGAAGCAATCTATTGAGCAGAAATTATTGCAACACTCAAGCAACTGCTAAACTGCTGTGAATGCTTAAGTTGCTCATGTATTAATATATTTTCAAGTTGTACTACATTTTATACAGGTATAAAATACTGAGGTAATACTATTGTTGTACATAGAGCAAAAAAATCCCTTAAGTATCAAATTAATGTTGAACATGTATAGTAAAGCAGAGGAATGAAAAGTTTAGAGTTTCACACGGGATCATGTCGTATACTTAATACATTTCATTCAGTTTTAGTTAAATCTTTGCATTAAGCGTAATAACAAGGTATTTACTTAGAGGCAAGATTTTATTGCTTTCAGTCACACCATCATCAAGTATAATATTTGCAGTATTGAATGTTGAAACGGCCAGGAAAACGCAACACACCAATTGCAATGCGTCGATATATTAATGTGCATCTAGGTTGAGTTAATGCATTATATAATGGAATGGGAATAGAAATATGACCTGAATATAGTATGTACCTAGTATTTATTAAAAGTATAGCATTTCCATATTCCTAGCATATACAGTACTTCTAGAATGAAGAGTGCTTGAACCTTACAGAAAAATAGAAACTGTGCCATGGAAAGAAAATACGAATGTGCCTTACCCTTTTTCATCACAGGGTTTTAAAGTTTTAAAGAAAGACGATCCATTAGTACTTAATCTACATAATTGCCTTACAGTTTTCCGTATTCAAAATGGAAAATTTTTGCCTAAAACGTCAGAATTATGTAGAACAAATGAATGAGTGTATGAATAGTAAATTCTTTTTAGGTCTAGGGCACAAGAAATATAAACCCAATTTAATTCTTTTTCAGCAAAGGTTTGACCTCGTTTTTTATCTACACATATTTGATAATGTCGCTTACTAAAGGTGTGAAATCAGCATATGATATTATTAATAATATTCTTAAGGGAAAAACAACAATTTTGTCTGAAAGACAACCTTAGGTACTTTTAGGACTTATACAATAATTGTAGTATTGTGCATTTAGGTTGACTCATGGAAAGTTGTGCTAAGAAGTATTTTAGTTTGCCAATTCTGATTAGAGGGTCGTAAACGTGCACTTAATGAATATGCGAGAGTTATTGCAAAACTTGAGTATAGATTTTGTAAGGAAAAGATATTAAATGTAGAGAGGCAGCAGAGGTTTATAGTAAAGGAGCTATGTTGTAACAGGATGTTACAATGTACGCAGTGTAGTCATTTTGGCATTGGTATTTCGTTTGAAATGGTTTTGGCTTTAGTAGGACAGAAGAGTGTGTAGTAGTATAGTAGACTGGGTGGATTATCGAAACGAAGGAAAAGAGGAAGGCAGAGAAAGGAAGAGAGAAAGTGTGTTTGATTTCACGAGCTATTTAACACTCTCGGCTTTGTTTGGTTTCAGGCAAAATAGCCAACGAATAGGAATATTAAATTGAATGTCCTGGAGTACTACGGCTAGGGCTCGATTACAGTGCACGACTAGAACCACTATTGTATTTGCTACCTACGTACAGTACAAAACGATACTGGGTTGTACAAATGCACTCTGATAGTTACTTTACAATATCTTGGTGGAATTGTCAAATATACATAATAGCAGGAGTGAATTGAATATTGCATCAGCTCGTCTGCAAAGCAAACCTTGGAGACTTTCATAGAGAAAGTCCAACTAGCTTTTTACAAACTCTGTGTAATTCCAAGCACAGTACAAATACAACCGTAGTATTATGGTACAGGGAAGGAAAGAAAGAAGGAAAGCAATTTAAAATATTCACAGCTTCAGTACCTACGTACACACTTATATGCATATGTACGTGTGCAGAGCTGAATGAATGTATTCGTATTGTAAGAGTAGTCTGTGTACACATACAAGGCAAATAAAAAAATGTAGTAACCAATAAGAAGAACCTGTATCTACACATTCGGTTTAGTTTGCTATGCTGCGTTGTGATTGTGATCAAAGTCCAAGTTACTGCTGTCGAAACTCTGGAGTGAGTTACTTTCGCTTACCTACCATAATATTATTTCTAACACGTATGCAATACCATCCTATCATATCACTTTCATCCTGCGGAGTACAATGAGATAGCCACCAAGTCACACCACGCATACAACAATTCAGAATACCCAAGGCACTTTATATACAGATCCTCAATAATAAACGTACCTGACAAGTACAGAATATTATAATAATGCTCCAGACGCCGTTACCATCACGGATACCTTCTCCCTTATCTGATTGTCACTACACTTGATAGCGACACGATTCCAGGCAAAAAGAGATGTGTCATGTCAAATTCACTCGTGTTATTACCAAATTCTCATAACGACGTATAATTTCCTTCCTTACATATATAGTACCACTAAACCTTTTAACATTCTGTACCTATACCTGTGTATAAATACACATAAACAATATATTGGACAATATCTTTTATAGTAGAAGCTTCTGTGTACAATACCCATAAGAGTGATAACGTAGTTAAGTAACCGTAATAATTTATCTTTCCTTCCCAGAATACAGAAATTGAACATTGCGAAGAGGTGTACTGTGTGATTCTCTTCTTGTCACGCTTGTTTTGCTAATCTTATACGTACTATACAGTTTAGCAGATAGAATACGCAATAGCAAACATTCAAGTCTTTTGGGGGCTTGAATAGTTTCATATCTCCGTTTCCCAAAGCACTTGTATACTATTGGTTACTAATAGTAAATGGTAAATACACACAGGTTGAGTGTACTTTCATTTTAAATTGAAAGTTTAGAGTCTTGGGACAGTAGGACATTTCTGTAACACTACGGCTTAACTAGATTAGCATTTCATTCCACCAGTTTGGGAAATAGCATACAAACCTTGCTAGAACGATGTTACAAGTCACAATGAGATTCACACTCAAACTATTCTCCACGGATAACGGAGACTTCTTCCAATTTAAAACTGCATTGACAACTACATATAGCATTCCTACATAAATATGCCATAAATTACACAACACAGCAGGCAAAACTACAATAACATTCAGCAGTTGTAAGAAATATGAGATATCCAGTAAATAATAAGGAAAATGTGCTAGTTAACTTTCATGCAAATTGTAATTTACATTTACACGAGACACTTCCATACAATTATTCTTAGGACGAACTAGCCTCTTTGACAGGACATTAGTGCTTAGATGCATAAGTAAATATGACACTAGGTACACCATGGTAGAAAAATGTTCGAATTTTCTAAAGAAGTGTAGACAATAGATTGAGGAAACAATTATGGAGACTGTCAGGCACTTAGCATTATGAATTAATGTACTTTCTCCTGTACGCCTACGGAAGAATTAATTACACGAAAAGAATTGGGTTACTGCAGCTTATTAATACTTTGGTTTGACTTGGGTACAGTGGAAGAGACAAAGAGAGTTAAAGTAGTAGATAGATAGAAATAGAGAAGACAAAGGAAAGTATATAAGTACATCAGAGTTTTCACTTGTTCTTTCTAATGAAATTCTAGCTTTGTTTGTTTGGGTTATGCGTAGACTATCCTTCATTGTCTACTTTGTCTCTCGTATTAATCTGTGAGGGCACGGCGAGTCATTCAACTAATAAAACATGAAATTAACAAACTTTAATCAGAACACAATCGATAGTTCCTGTCACCTTTTATTATTAAAGAAACCTTACAAAGGAGACTAGGAGTTATCAACACCCACACAAAGCAAAAACAACGAGCTTCCTTTTCTTCCTCACAATCCTATTATGAATCTATCTCTGTCTGCACACAATACACTACTTAACATTAGTTTGGTTTCCTTATTGTGTTTCTATCTGCATAATTATATTCTCTAATAATATCCCTAAGTCGCTCCAGATTCTATTTCTCTCCTATTAATTTACAGATTTAACATCATCATTCTATTCCAGTACACAAAGAGATATTTATTATCCTGTTGGCTACAACAAAATTATATTATTTGTTACAGGCTATTTACACAATATTACCCATTTCTATTTTCACTTTTCCTAGAAATTGAACATATTCAATATTCCATTCCCAAACTAATCAAAGAAGTATAGTAAACTATTGATATGCTCATTTTAATTATTCTAAGTTAAATACAAGTTGAAATTTTGAAATTGAACCGTTTGATTATTTAGTCAAGAAAGAGTAGATATGTTCTCATTGTCTAAATTTTCTGTAACATATCCGTGTAGTGAATAATCGGAGAAAGCACAAGGTTTAAACTTTCAGTTTTCCTTTCGGTTAATGAGCTTTTCCTTTTCTACCATTTTCCGGAATATAATTAAATCTCTGGTTCATTAGGTCTTCCCATACATATCAAATTTCAGAGATGTAATGCTAATAAATCTGCTTTGTGCCTGACTTATTCCTTACAATTTTGTTTTTCTTTTGTAAAGGGACTTAAAGGGCTAGTCGTTTATTAGAACAATAGATAATGTTCTTGCTGACAGGAAAATTCATCTTCCTTTACAGTTTTGTCAATATAATCATATTTTAGCTATCATTTTACTAATGAGTTTTTCTTTTGACGCTTAATCTCCGAAAAATAAAGAGCACTACATTATTAGGTTTCTCGTTATTATAGACTAAAGATTATACTACGTAATTATATTAGCTGACAATAATAGCCTAACCACATAATCTCGCCATCAACATGGTAAAATATGATGAAAGAAAGGAAGAAGAAAGACGACTTTAGAACCAGACCGTTTTGCTGTTTGTTATGCTCTGTTTCCTTTAAGGTTTATCTCTATTTCACAGAAATGACAATGACGCATTGACTTTTCAACTTGCAACTTTAAGAATTTTGGAAATTAAGGAATAATTATCATAATGCACAGCAGTTTCATAAAATGCTCCCTAAAAGAGTCTATGTGATCTTTCTTTTTAGTTTACTAGATAGAATGGTAGCATTTTTCTTAGGATATCCGCATTCACTACTACAACAAATATGAGACTAAAGCTCCTGAGAGTATTATGAAATGTTCTGCTGCTACGTGTTTTTCTGCGGTAGGAGAAAATGGTTTCTAGATCTCTCTGTTCTAAGCCTGACTGGGAATTCTAAGGCAATCTTTATTCTGTAGTAGACTGACACAGGATGACATGACCTGGTCGGGTCTGACTGACACGAGCTCTTCTTCGCTTGTCGCTTTTTTGCAACACGTACCATTTCCATTATTTCTGTACGTTCATAACTCTTAGGAATCGTGTAGGCGTAGAGAGTAGTACAAATGTGGGGTTTGAGAAAGAAACGCAATGTTATATTTACAACTTCTTAGCTGATATCTACGTATACCTTTGCCAGTACATAGAGCCAGAAAATTGAACTAAGCTGAAGATGAGACAGTGATGTTCCATAATGTAATAGAATGTTGAAGGTAATGGCTACTCGTAAATTCTCATGTTGCAATGCAATACACATAACAAAGGAGAAAGTCAAGTTAAGCCAAAATCATTGGTTTCAAGCTGTCTGTTCTCCCTGGTAGGTATATTAGATCGTAGGTGATGGTTATTTCTCGAGGAAACCAAAATAAAGGGCGAGAACATTACAAACTGCGGCTATTGAATACACACGTGGCTTCCTGTCGATATCTATTATGCGTAAAGTGTGATAAAATGCCTTTTAGCTAACGTTATTGTACCTTACTACTTATTTACGCTTCTTTGCCTATGGTACGTGCCATGCCATGCCATGCAATGGCATGCTAATGTCAGAAGAACCAGACCAACCAACAAATAATGTATTACTTGCGCACTTCCTACCGATGTACGCAATTTAATGGAAATTATCTTCTAGGTGTGTTGATAGTTTCGTCGGTGAGTGTAACGTACTCTATTAAGGTACATATAAATTCTGGTTCTTGACTTTTCCTTAACCATTTGCGTAGAGTGTGGGTGTCTCCTTCCTTTTTTATTTTTTACTACTCGCATTCTGGGGGCAAAAGTTAAAATATGTTTTAGTATACACTATTTTCACTTTCTGAATAGAATCAAAAAGAAAAGAGAAAAGACAGTAGTAGAACAGAAGTGACAAGCAAAATATGGAACCGGTGAATAGGCCTTTTCTATTTCTATTTGCTTTTTTGCTTTGCCCCAAATAAAAGTACGTCTGAAATATTAGCCACCTTAGTTTATTGTTATTTATAGACAGGATAAAATGTAGGTATAAAATCGAAAGGAAAGTAGAAGTTATACGAGGGAAAGTTCAAAAAATGTTCAGAGACAAAGAAAACAACAATGGGTTCTAGAAAGATATAACAGTGAAGAGTAAACGTAGAATCATAAAGGAAAGCGTTTCAAGATTGTTTTATTCGGTCGGAAATCGGAAGAAAAGTATACTTTTCTATACCTATGTATAATGTATGAAGCAGTTATAATAGAATCAAGACTATGGGGAATTGATTCTGCTAGCTGATACTTTCTTTTGTCACACCTTGTAATAATGTAGTGACGAGCAGAGATAGTTTCACTCTGTCACACGAAACCTCAACCTAAAAATACAATTCAGTGCACAATTCAATTAACATTTGCGTCTAAAATTATATGTCATGAAATTGATGAAATGCAATATACATACACCTGAGCTCCTATACTATAATAATATTATTCCTATAAAATGGAACTTTAATTACAAATACCTAGGCACACTAGCCTAGGTAGTGGTATTAAATATTCCCGACACTTTTGGGTCTGCTTTCAATAAACTGTTGTAGAGCTTATTCCATTGGTGCCCTTTTAATTAGAACGCAAAGAAAAGAAAATACCCTAAGGTAGCGTGTAAAAGAAAAGTGTTCTTCCCTGGACTTTGCTGTTTTTCAAATATTCAAAAACCGTGTAACAAAGTAAAGTTTCCGAATGAAAGACACAAGACGTAACCAATCAGGAAATAGGGTGCTGTGCTATTATAATTATAACTATAATGCTGAATCAAATAAGTTGAATAATGCAGCGAAGAAAGCGATAAAAAAGGTTATACTTCCTTTTATTCAAACTACAATGACATTTGCTTTCATTTCACATTAGTACCTGCCTGTTTAATACAAAGGGTTGTTTTGTAGTCACTGTCGCTTTCTAATATTCCATTATACTCCACTATCAACTACAGTCCCATTAAATTCACTGCAATCAACATAACTCATCAAATAATGATCTTACTACTTAGGGTCTCCTATTATTATTTTTGTTCTTTCTACACCTATATACATTGGGAAAAGTTGGTATATACAGGTATTAGAGAAATATTTAATAATATGACTGCCCCATCGTCAATCAATGGAAAATGAATGGCATTGTTACAGTAATGTGTTGACTTTTGTAACTCTTTAGTTTTAATGGTCCACTAACTGTTTGTAAATGTACCTTGTTTGTTTCTTTTCTTATGAAACTATTGAATTATACCTTACTACATGTATCTACCTAGGTATAGAAAACTAACGCGGTATGGAATTATCTGCAATATTACCGTTATGGTTGAGTATTTACGGTGGAGAGTAAAAACAGAATTTTTATAACGAGTATTTAGTAGAAACAGTACTTTCTAGACATGTTTAGTTAGTTAGCGATGGTAGACTATAGTCTTCGGCGTTTTGAATAGTTAAGCCTAGGTAGGTGGTAATGTGTTTGTGTTTATAATAGTGTAGTTATATACACACTACCTCATTGATTAAATTGAGTGAGTTGAATAGGCTGTTTGAACTGGGAGTTTGAGTTGAGTGTGTGAGAGGAAAAACCTGATTACTTTGGCTAATGAAATAAAGCGAGGAATCCAGAAGGAGACAGACAGACAGAGTCAAAGTCAAAAGAGCTTCTAATGTCTAATGGCTTCTTTTTCGCCCATTTACACATTTTCATTTCCATTTCCGTCGACAATCTAATCTTTTACGAAGGAAAAATAAAGTCTAGTAAATTCCCTCTTCCCCGCCTGTCTTCCTCACCATGCAGGATTCAATTGATTTGGCTGGCTATGAGGAGTCTGAGGCTGATAGAGACTCTTAAGTGAGAATCACCTTAACTTTAAATTAACTAAACGTGACACGGAACGCAACGTTCATTTTCAAAGGAAAACGGAGCGGTTATGATGACTCAACTCTATCATCTGCTCCCAATTGCTTTTCCAATAAATTTTGCCACAAAGTAGCTGGGATATTGAAATAAAATGATGATTAAGAGTGGAGTGATAATAATGTGAAGTGAAGAAGGAGGCGGACGGCCGTCCACACCGAAAAGATTGTAGTGAAAATGCCTCACAGAAATAATGATGAGATGATGCCTTTTTCTTGTCTGTTCTGTAGAGGTAACTATCCGTAGGCTCACCTCTCTTCTATATTATTAAGTTAGAACTCATTGCAAATCGCCGAGTAATATAGGGAGAGGAGAAAAGAGAAATTATTTTCATTGAATTAAAGGCTTGAGACTCTTCTGGGAGGGAAGGAGCCCAGTCTTACGACTTACTTTTCTCCTTGCCGCATTTTTATAGGGACAGAGCCTTCAAGGCATTATTGTCACGATATCCCGCAGGTTCATAATCCATTAGAGAAATTCCTCAGTCTGAAACTGTGAAAGCCACAGTCAAAGTCTCAAAGTCAGCATTTTTTCCGTTTTATTGGGTTCTCTGAGGTTTCGTTGCTGATGCCATTATGGAGATTACCTTTGAGCCCTACAAATTCAACTACCCTTACGTTACTTCCTTTGGCCTGACTTTTACCTTTAAATCACAGCTTACACTTCTATTCTCACGTAATATCACCTAGCATTTCTTATATTGGATTACTCACATTATATATTTGTACGTAACCTACTAATACACAGTGTGTGTGACCCATTGCTACAGATTTTTCATAGACGCAAATATACAAAACTCTAAACTGTTCAGTCAAAGCCAAGCATTTTACAGACCACATTAAGGAAAAGGGAGTTCAATCCTCTTTTAACTGCTCATCATTACAATGGGTTTTAGGTATTTCAAAGTTTGTAAATACATTCAGCATAAAACCATTAACTTCTTATGTTTGCTTAATGCTTTACCTCTTCTACCTGCAGTTTACGAATTAACTGTTTAAACCGTAGTACTCTAGATTTCAAGAATAGCGTTAAGATACGTATAGTTGATCAGATTGAACTATAACTGAGATAATTTATTCGATAAGCAATGGAGGGATTTAAATCAATTTCGCTGACTGTAGCGAATATAGAAATAAAATAAATGTTTCTAGACTAGACAGTTAATAAAGAGTCAGAAAAAAGGATGACAGGAGATCACATCAGGAGCTACCTAATAGTTAACGAAGAAAGTTGAAGTTTCCTTTGCTTAAGTAGAAAGGGAAAGAAGTGATGCATGCCATAAGTACCCGCCAAGCCAAGCCATTGAAATGCAATGGAGTAATAAGTCCAGGCCAAGCCAGTCCAGTGAAGTCATAGACCATAGACGTGCATTGCAAAGCAACGTCACCCTACACAATAAAATAAATGAAATGATGCCAAGGGTAATGTGTGCAGAAAGTCAAGTGAAGCCAAGTCAGTTCCGTCTGTAATAGAAAGTGTAGAATGTCTGAGGGGGAAAACTGAAGAGCAAGACAAGTCTGATGTGATAAGGGAAAAATACGAAGAAAGTTTTTATGATGTAACTTATCATGGGGGTGAGTGAGGCATTCCGTAAAAATAGCGGAAAGGGCCTTAAGATACTACAATACATGGGAATAGCAACGAAAAGCAATGAGAAAAATTCCATCCCGGCCAGGCCAGGAAAGTTTTACTATTGCATTGTGGGTACCTACAGAGCTTACTATGTACAATGCAAAGTGATTGGTCTAGCAGAAACATGGATGAACATTTCCACAGTGCAATAGCATCCCATCACAAAACAACACACCACATAAATTTACGTTTCATTTGCAACTGGGAGGAAGATATAGTGAAAATATATGTTTGGAGTGTACTTAATGTAAATGTACACGTACGTACAGATGCATTTTGTTCTTAACATGTGTAATGGCATGACAGAAGTGCAAGTAAGTGGATTTCCTCCATTCTCGTGTGCTCTGGGTGAAAGTTGACATTATATGCTATTGGACTGACTAATAGAGTAGAACTGGCACTATTTTCCACCTGGGATCCATTCAGTCGTTTTGCGTTTCCGATGGAGTAAGCTACAGAGAATGTCATCAAGCCACCCGCCGATGTAAATGTTCAGACATTACCCATTTGAAAAACTGTTATGTAATGTTATGCCGTGTTACGTACACTACAGTTCAGTCAGTTGACTTTCAGTCAAGGGGAAAGTGAAAGTAGGTCTTAAGAAAACATTCTAACAACTAAATTCACCACCTTCCAAGTATATGTGTGTTTGCAACAGAAGTAGCTCCAAATCACCCATATAAATATAGCATCATGATCATGCTAAAGCACTCATACTTAAGTATTTCTTATTTCCCTTCATTTTCTAAATACGTAACTCGAAAGAGACATATTTATTAGATGGGAGGATAGTCCCGGCTCTAAACTTTCGAATTTAAGAACATGTGGCTTGACATGACACAGAAAACTATTTTTAATGCATATAAGCATATCTAGAGCAAAAAAGGTTACTAATGTAGTTAGAGAAGGAAAGCTAGTGTCGTATAATGCAATGTAAGATGCAATAGGGGCAATAGTCATAGAAATAAAGTGTACGAATGTCTGCATAATAAGTTAGTTCCTTTTACTTACTTAGGAATCTACATCAGTATAGAACACTTCAGTAGCTGTTTCCTATGTGGTTTAAGCTATAAAAGCAGGAATGAATGCAATTGAAGACATTATTTTCATATGATATCATCATTATCTTGGTTATCTCTAAGAACTCCATGTCTTGGTTTTGCTACCAAGCGTATCTCTTTTCTTACTGTACATAATAGTTTAAATGTACTTATTTAGTATACCTCAGCTATTTTATACTAAGTATAACTGCTTTTAAACATTTCCTTCTCCTATTTGACGTTTGGAAACTCTTCGTGAATATTTCGTATTAGTTGTAAGTACAATACACTCCACATCGCACTGCTACTTGGTACTCTATATTGAAATACTTCTAAAGTACTTCTCTCTTAACTCGTTGCGATAAGAAAAATGTAAATGAATGTTTTCTAATGACACTCGTATCTTTTTACGTAGTTTCATTTACTTAATTATCACATTTGTTTCAATATTTGACAGGAGTAAGCGGAGTGCACATAAATGAACTAAAAGTGCCAGGCCTTGTGCGAAATGGAACACACGAGGATGCGATTTTAGATTGTGACTATTCCCTAAAGGAAAGTGAAAAGCAAGGACTTGTTGTCAAATGGTTTTATAACAGAGAGCTTACACCTGTCTATCAATGGATTCCTGGCAAGAAACCTCAGGACCTCGGCTTATTAAGGGGACGGCTTAATTTGGATTACACTGCTTCAGATGATGAGTGGGAAGCTCACCGAGCACTTAGTATAAAAAATCCTACTACACAACTCTCAGGAGAATGGTATGTCAATTCTACATTTTCCATGTCAAAATTAACTGTGTAAATCTTTGTTTGACAACTCATTGCCATATTGTATATTTTTTAATACTTCGATTAAATTATTAACGTATAAATCAGATTGTATTTGACTGCAATAATATGTTATAAGTGTGAACACAAAAATTTCATTGTCATAATATGTTGTTTACTTGATGTTGTTATATATTAACATTTTAACCAGGTTATTCATATTTGCGCTTTTGCAATGTAATAATGGTAATAATAATAATAATGTTTATTTGTCATTTTTGTTTTTCCAGGCTATGCCGAGTGTCCACTTTTGAAGGAGAAGCTTATAAAACGTCGAAAATGATCGTTTACGGTGAGTGAAATTACTTTTTTGTAACTATTGATTCCCCTGGTTTGAAATGAAATGTTTTCTACGGTTGATTCACCACTAACCTTTTGGTTCCTTGGATTGGATATTGGACCACTGTGTAGTTTTTCTTGACTTTCACTTGGCATCATTTCCGTTATTCTATTCAGTAGTGAATTTAGGTCAAACAAAATGTTCAAGACAAATTCGGTTATAGACGAAGATTCTCTATAGGCATATTTGCCATCAGCCATAGGGATATTTCATTTCTGCACCACAAGTCGGGATTAATATAGTTATGCATTGCAAAATACTAAGTTAGATTCTTTGTATAGATGTTTTTCGATATATGAGAATTTCTGTGTAGATTTTTGCACAGTCTCATAATATTGGCAGTGTATTTCTCAATACGCTTGCTGAAAGGTTAACTTAAAATGGCTGCTGAACTAGAACTTAGAACTACTAAACCAGAAATTCATAAAGGAACAAAAAATAAATAACATGCTATAAAGTAAATAAAAAGATAGAGGGAAAACATCATAAGCGGGTAGCCAGTAGGAAGACTAAGACCATTTTCCACATTTTCTTCTTGGCTTGGCAAAGTAAATACAAATACCAACACAGTTTCGACTGTACTGCAAGGGTTATATAAAGCAAGTAATGTAGGAGTAAGTACCAATATGTGATGTGCAAATATCTGTACTAAAGAACTGAATTTTTGTTCACTTCTTTGTGTGTTTCTGCTGTTCTCTTAGCCCTGTGCGTTGCAAACGACATTTTTGTTTGTTGGAAAGTGTCCAAACGAGAATCTTATGCCTACCTATGTCAACCAATATATTTAGTGTATAGAAGTGTATGGAGTGTGTAAATAAATAGTTTGCATTGCTTCAGGCCCTACTTTTTACTCGCTCTATGCCCTATACCTATTCGCGAAAGACTAAACGAAGAAAGGCGACCGTGTTCACTCTACATTTCTAAGATAGTGTGATGTGAATTGATGCGGATGATTCGTACAGCAGAAGATCACGCCAAACTCACTTTCATCATCCTCCTTTTTGTCTTTTCTATAGAATCGCACAGTTCACAGCAAAAAGCAACGAATTACACAGGAAGTATAGTATAGATGTGCACAACAGTATATCTAAATGCATTTATTCACTTCTTAAGTAAGAATTTATATACTTCAGATCAAACAGTCAGATAGGAGAACAGTAAGAAAAAATTCTAAAATTAGATTAGGATCATATCACTTTAGAACATCGGAATGGACGCCTTTCTTTGCTACAGATATTACTCTCTTCCTTCCTCTATATGTGTTCTATAGGAGTATAAACAAACTCAAAAGATGTATACGCACTACATACATATAAATGCTGAGAGTCTTATATACTAACTTATATACTTAGTAAAGAGTCAACATTGACTGTTACTTCTTGGATTTTCTTCAATGTCTTCTATTTCCTTACATGGATTCTCTTGTCTTTGTCTTACTTTTCTACGAACTGAAACTGCCAAGTTTTACTATTTAACAAAGATACATCATGTGTAGATAGGCTATATTCTGATACAATTTCATGTACCTATCTACCAATGTATAAATGTATACCGCGAGTGAAGCGGGAGTTGAATCTGGGAATTAAAGTTAGTTATACTTAACCTTCCTGTCCTAGTGACCCCGACCTCTTAATTAATTGTTATCCGGGTGCACAGCATACCTTAGGGACAACCATCCGCACCCGAATAATACATGGTGGCTGGTGAAACTACTGACATTCGAAAATTTCCTCAACTCAAGTTGGTCACTTCGAAATTTCACAAAATAGTTTAGTTACCTCGTGGTTCCACTACATAAAACATGGCACCTACTACTTCTACTACAACTGCGACTACGACCACTACTACAACTGCGACTACGTCTACTGCTCCTACGACGACAACAGTGCAGACTTTAGTGCAATGTCCAGAACCTTTTCCATTTTCCACTCCGGGGGAATGGCCAAAGTGGATTCGACGGTTCCAACGTTACCGTAGTGCCTCGGGGCTTGGTTCCAAAACTGACGAGGAACAAGTAAACACTTTACTATATCTCATGGGAGATGAAGCCGATAATGTGATGTTGACTTTGACGTTGTCCGATGTCGACAAGTTAATTTTTGACAAAGTTGTCAAGGCTTTCGATAGTCATTTCGTCATTCGCCGTAACGTGATCTACGAACGGGCGAAATTCAACATGCGAGTGCAACAGGAGGGTGAGCCAGTTGAACATTTTATTACGGCATTGTATGCTCTTGCCGAGTATTGTGCCTATGCTACCCTTCAGGACGAATTGATACGTGACCGAATAGTTGTTGGGGTTAGAGACAGGAAATTATCTGAAAAGCTCCAGTTGGACAATACACTGACGTTGACCAAAGCAGTGGATATGGTACGCCAGCATGAAGATGTCAAGCGACAACAAGTTGAACTTCATGGGGAGCTGACTCACGAAACCGTTTCGCGTGTGTCTTCGCCGCCCAAACAAAAATCCTTTCAAAAGGGGAGGAAGAGGGGCAATGGTTCGGGAGAGCCAAAACGGGAAGAAAAGCAAACACGGAAATGTTATTGGTGCGGCAGTAACAAAGTGCACACCAAAGAAGAGTGTCCAGCACGAGAAGCTGAATGCAGATTATGCAACAAGATTGGCCATTACGCAATTGCCTGTCGGTCAGGTAAAAATCAAAAACATTCTAACAAATCTAATTCAAATGTTGGTTTCATTGCTACAGTATCCATCGGCGCCGGCAAGGAACGAATGCCAGAGGGCAAAAGTCAAGCCCAAGTCGTTGGAGAAGTGACGTGTGCAGACAGACAGTCACGATGGAACGAAAAAGTGAAGGTGAATGGAACCGAAATTGCCTTCAAGCTAGATCCTGGAGCGGATGTAACAGCCATCCCGATTTCCTTGCAAAACAAATTGAAGGGAACAAGGATTAGCAAACCAAATCGACAACTGAACGGACCGGACGGGTCGATGTTGAAAACTATTGGGGAATTTGCAGCGACTCTCCAATACTCCGACAGGAAAATACAAGAAAGAGTTTACGTGGTGAAAGGACTTTCCAAACCACTACTGGGTCTCCGGGCATGTGAGGACTTGGCTCTTGTGAAACGACTTGACAGTGTTTCAACTACTACAACAGTTAAACCGGAAGTGGAATTTCCGAAATTGTTTGAAGGACTCGGGAAGGTGGACGTACAACACCGTGTTAGGTTAAAGACTGATGCGATACCGTATGCAGTTCACGCTCCACGACGAGTGCCAATACCTCTTATGAAAGAGTTAAAAAAGTATCTAGATGACATGGTGCAACTGGGAGTCATCGCTCCAGTAGACGTGCCAACGGACTGGTGCGCACCACTGGTCATTGCTAGCAAAGCAAACGGTAAACTCCGTATTTGTGTAGACTTAACTCAGCTCAATAAAAGTGTGCTACGAGAACACCACCCAGTCGCGGCTGTTGAACATTCTCTTGCACTATTGGGTGGGTTCAAACACAAAACAAAATTGGATGCCAGAGACGGATTTTGGCAATTGACTCTCGCACAGGAATCACAGCTGTTAACAACATTCATAACACCTTACGGGCGGTTTTGTTTCAAGAGAATTCCTTACGGAATTTCTTCAGCTCCAGAAGTGTTCCAGAGAATTATCAGTGATGTCCTTCGGGGGATAGACGGAGTAATCTGCCACATGGATGACATTTTAGTTGGCGGAGCTACGTTTGCTGAACATGACGAGCGGCTCCGACAAGTGCTACGACGCCTGACAGAGGCTGGAATAACACTCAACAAAGACAAGTGTCAGTTCTTTGTGCAACGAGTTCGATTCTTAGGTCATATAATCGACGGGGACAGAATTGAACCAGATCTTCCTAAAGTGGAAGCAATAAGAGACATGCAACGTCCAGCAGATGTTTCGGGGGTACGCAGATTTTTAGGCCTTGCCAATTATCTTGGGAAGTTTGTGCAACGTATGTCAGACGTGACCAAACCCTTGAACATGCTATTAAAATCCGACTGTGAGTTTGTGTGGGGACCAGACCAACAAACTGCATTTGATACAGTGAAAACTATTATCACTAGTGCTCCAGTGTTAGCTGTGTTTGATCTCGGAAAGGAGACAATAGTGTCAGCTGATGCTTCTTCGTACGGACTGGGGGCTGTGATAAAGCAGCGACAAAACGATGGTACTTTACGACCTGTGTGCTATGTGTCTCGGACACTTACTTCTGCAGAAAAGGGTTATGCCCAGATCGAGAAGGAAGCTTTAGCATTCACATGGGCCTGTGACCGTTTTGCTGATTACCTGACAGGGTTGGAGTTTAAAATAGAGACTGACCACAAGCCACTTGTGCCTCTATTTACGAGCAAGAATTTAGATGAGCTTACACCACGACTCCAGCGCCTTCGTATGCGAATGATGAGATATTCTTTCCAGATTTTCTACACGCCGGGGAAAGACTTAATCGCGGCTGATGTCCTGTCACGACAACCGCTGACCGGGCAACCTTCGGGTGATTTGGAGGAAGAAGTTTCTGCATACGTAAATATGTGTATTGCAAGCCTGCCGGTTACAGACGAAAAACTGCAGGATATCTGGAAATGCCAGCAAGAGGATTTGACAATGAAGAAATTGTTCCAGTTTTGCCAGACACGTTGGCCAGCAAAAGACAAACTGGATCCTTTGTGCAAAGACTATTGGAGTGTTCGTGATGACATTTCAGTTCAAGACGGCTTACTCATGCGGGGTAGTCGTATCATTATTCCAAGTGCTATGAGACGAGAAATTTTAGAGAAAATTCATAGTGGTCATTTAGGAATAACCAAGTGTCGTGCTAGAGCCAGAGAAACTGTTTGGTGGCCAGGACTTTCTGTTCAGATAGCAGATACTATTCAACGATGTCTTGTGTGTGTGAAGGAGTCAACCGGAAGACATCAACCTTTGTTGCCATCGGAGTTTCCTGAGAGGCCATGGCAAAAGTTAGGCATGGACTTGTTTTACCTACAGGGTAAACACTATCTCGTTGTTATGGATTACTACTCTCGATATCCAGAGGTAGTTACTCTTACCAGTCTCAACGCGACCGCAGTCGTCACTCATTGCAAAGCAATATTTTCCAGGCACGGGGTGCCAGAAGTAATTATGAGTGACAATGGGCCGCAATTCAAAAACATGATTGGATCGGCGTTTACCAAATTCGCCAAAGAGTACGGATTCGTCCATAAAACTTCGAGCCCAAAATTTGCCCAGAGCAACGGGTTGGCTGAAGCAGCAGTCAAAATAGTGAAAATGTGCCTAAAGAAGAATGCAGATCCATACGCAGCTCTGATGGAATACAGAGCTACTCCTTTGGCTAACGGGTTTAGCCCAGCAGAATTACTGATGGGTCGGCGCTTACGTACAACACTCCCAATTGCGTCAAGCAAATTGTCTCCTAAAAAAGTCGACACTGATGTTTTGAGGGGAAAGGAGGAAGGCCGCCGAAGCAGCCAAAAGAGGAACTACGACAGACGTCACGGGGTTTATGAAAAAAGTGAACCGACTAAAGGCGATGTTGTGTGGGTCAAGGATCTGAGGACGTGGGGAACAGTCACGGAGAAAAGTGAGCAGCCACGTTCGTTCATCGTCAAGACACCGAGAGGAAGTGTACGGAGGAACACGTTCCATCTCTCTCGGGCATCTATGCCGAGGAAACTGTTCGAGCCAGAACCTACTCAGACGGAGGGAAAAGAGGACCCTGCCACAGATGAGGATGAGACTTTCCAGGACGCAGAGGATGCTCCGACGGTCGACAGCGGTAACCCAACCGTGTCGTCAAGCCCGGGAGCCAGCCCAAAAGGAGAGATGCCCCGGAGGTCAAAGCGAGAAGCTAAACCTGTACAGCGCTACGGGTTTCCATCTTAAAAAGGGAGATGTGTAGATAGGCTATATTCTGATACAATTTCATGTACCTATCTACCAATGTATAAATGTATACCGCGAGTGAAGCGGGAGTTGAATCTGGGAATTAAAGTTAGTTATACTTAACCTTCCTGTCCTAGTGACCCCGACCTCTTAATTAATTGTTATCCGGGTGCACAGCATACCTTAGGGACAACCATCCGCACCCGAATAATACACATCACTCTTCACTTGACATTAATATAATTATTGCAGTTTTGTACGTAGATAGAAAAAAAGGAAGTTTACCTCCCAATCATTGTTAACAAGTTGTCATTTACTTAATAATACAAATCTACTTCGTGCCTCCCTTTACTTATTATTAAGACGTGGCATGATAAAATTGGGAAGCACATAAAATTCTGAATCAAAGTAATAAGTCTGCATGTTCAATTCTATGTTAGATTAAATAATACTGCAAGTAAATAGCAAAAGAAAAAGAGGAAGGCATGCAGAATTACGATGTAACGACTAAAATAGAAAGTTGCTTTAATAGGCGATGCATCTGTCATAAAGTCATTCGTGTACAAATGTATTTTATACGTACAATTTAACTTTCCTTGCCCCTCAATGTCAAATGAAGCCATAGTTAAATAGATATTGAGAAGTTACTGGGGGAGTACTCTATGACGTGGGTGTGACAGAAAAGATTATGAAGAACAAAATCGAGCATCTTTCACTACGTGGTGTGAGCAATCAAAATTCCCAACTGTTTCTTTATTACTTCTTGACAGAGTTAACTGCGGGATATATATTTCTTTCAGCATTGCAGCTATGCTTTATCTTTTAAAAATGGAACTAAATGACTATTGCTTATTACTATCTGTCTGAGAATTTATCTTTCCGAACTTTGACAGATTAAACTTGAAGACTAAAAATGTGCTTAACTAAAAATACATTTATATTGCATAAACTTTAGCTAAGAAATTACTTTGGTATTAACAATTGGGTTAAGATAAGAAATGTGTTCTTTAATTAACATTGTCTGGGTAAGACTTGCAATGTTGTCTCTGGTTTGACGGGACTCCACAAATGAGACAAACCAATATGTGCTGTAAATATTTTTAGAATGATTTGTAATTGCAAAAACGAATGTACATTTGAAGTGTTGAATGTCTAAATCCTATTGCAATGCATTATCTGCATTATACATTATACAACTAGGAACGTACATTGCATATGCTATCCAAATGGGTTAAACGACAGAGACAAATAGGTAGTGCATTTCGTTCACTCAAAGTCAGCCATACAATAGTAATGGGAAAACTTATTATTTTGCTATGTATATGGTTATAAGTGCTATTTCTATTTGGGAATAGCAGTCGGAGGAGTGGGCAGATATCAGACAGACCAAAAACCGAGAGAAATATGCATGTAGAACTATTTGGAACGTACAAACAAATGCAATATGCATGAATAGTGCTTTCATACATTGCACCAACCAACATGTGCATGCAGAGACAGACATTTACAACGCATCCTACAAAAATAGTACCAAGATGTACGTAACCACCGAAAAAAGCTGAAGAGTGCAAATTTGACACAAGAGACAACTTTGTCACGTCTGTCAACCCCAATTTCCCCTTTTTCATCCTCAATTCATAATCCCACTCATGCATTGCAGCCGTCCCATCTGCCAATCTGTTTAATTTCCAACAATCTATTACACCACTTTTAATTACAACCACTTCTGTAAATACATTTTTTGATATCCCGAAAATCAAACACTTCCCATCATCATTTCCATCTAAATAAAATGTATAGTGAAAGATGACGTTTTTGTTCGTATGCAAAATCCCTGATTTATAAGCATAGATATTGCGCATAAATAGGAAAATGTTAATAGAACGCAATTTCAGCATGTTTTACAGTGCGTAGTAAAGTTGGTAGGTATTTAAAATTAAATTACATTATGTGTGCCGACAAATAATAGTTTAGGTTCACCCTTCCGAATGCAAGTGAATAGACAGAGATAGACAATGAAAAGAGAGGTTTAGTGTGAATGACGGTGGCATTGAGGTGGCACTTAAAGATGATTAAATTGCCAGAATGAATTGTGCCAGTTATCTGAATACATTTCCTGTGTCTGCTCCTCTCGTCGTATTTAATGTAGTAGCAGCTAGCAATTTATTTGGCTATAAACAGAATTATCGTAACGCATAAAGTAAAAAAGGCAGAAAATGTAAAATAGGAGGTGTATTAGACGTATAGGGGTCTGCTCTAACCGAACTGAAGCCAAGATAGAGTTTGAGACTAGTATTTTCAGTAATACACTTACAAGTCTTTGCTTATCTCTGTTTTTGTCTTGCTTCGGCTGACTTTGACTCGGGAACTTTGCATTTAGCTTCCAGGGCTGCATATACGTTGCTATACGTAGTAGATATTTAATACGAGGGCACTTACACTTACACAATGCTAAGATGAGTGCCTGGGGCATAATAATAATCCAACAAAAGAACTCTCTCCTCGAATATTTTTATGAGTGTCTCCTCTGTTACGTCGCCCTATCATCCCATTTCATCTACATTCACTATAAAATACTAGAATTTCGGTTTCACTCCTTCCACTCCACTTTTAGTTACTTTACTTACTGCGAATTTCGCTCACTTACCGAATCGCACTTTCCTATACTTCAGATTCTCTATACTACGTTAGTAATGGCACCATGTACTGCATATTCCGTTACATACACTTACACTATCTACCCCAACTATATGCACGACAGGTCGAGGCCAGGACAAGTCATACTAGAAAATAAAATCTACATGCATGCAAATAAAATGAACAATGGTAAACTCTAAATAATCTTTATGCACCAAGCACCTTCTATTCTACTATTACATTCAACATTATCATCTTAGATCAGCTTTAACACTAATGCAGTCTATGACCCATAACTTTGATATTATGATTAGAATAAATGACAATACACTTAATTCCATACCTTCACTTACCACATTATTCCTTACAATTGTAACTTTATGACAGTAATGCACTCAAAATGCTCTTACTTATAAAATACCATATAAACTCTTTCTTTTCTTAAACCTTCGGCCTTCACAATAATGAAAAATGCTTTTATATCTCAATTTTATGAGTCAAATAAGAAAGAGCAAGTATACGTTGGACTACACCGAGTGATTCATAACTAATTATTAATAGGATAGCATAAATATTTTATTTCTTACCATGCACTTCAGTATAACACTTTCCTAATTTTATAGTACACACAATATACTACCTATAGAATTGTCACATTCATATCTCTTGTCAAATTGAGAAAATCATCTATCCCTTGTGTCAAGTTGCGAAAACACATAATAATGATGCACGTGTTTCCCTAAAACTTCATTGGCCTATTCTCTGTGACACTCAGTACTTACAGCGTATACTTTATAACTGGTTATGATTCACGCTCGCGCGACTGCATCTTTTGATCTTGTGGTGAAAGTATTGTCAATCCTGATGAAATATATGTATAAATATAAGGAATGTTTATATCTCATCGTTTATAGAAAACTTTCATTTTAACTTAGTGACAAGCTGTAGTTATAGTTTTATAAAGCGATGTTAATGAATCATCTGAACTAACTACGTTGTGATACAAGAGTATAAAAATATTATGTAGTGATACGCACAAGTTTAGTACTGCAGTATAAAAATGGTGCCTGTACTGAGTGTAGTGTTTATTATGGTAGTTGAGCAAATCGGAAGCTGGGTGAAGAAGGGTGGAGGTTGAAAGACAGTATTGTGATGTGATTTGTTTGTATTTTCATTTCAGCTCCGGAGAAAGAGATGGACATTAAATTGGTGTCGAGACCCACGCCGGATTCCATAAACATTTCATGCTGGGGTGAGTGAGTAAACAGTTTACTTTTAGGAGTTCTATCTCCACGCATTATTCCACAGCGTACTTTTATATAAATAGCAGGACTCCGTAGTGCATTTATTAGTAGACCTCAGCTCATTGTGGGTAAAGAGGAGAAGCAGGGTTTTAGTTGACTAAATGTGGTTGGTTGGGGCAATGGACTCACATTCACATGTGCTCTGCTTTCCTTCAAGTGGCCTCTCTATATTTCAGTTATGTTATTAACTATATTGTGAGCTGCTTGAGCTGGGGATAAGTAGAGAGAGTAAATTACATTCGCTTTATCTCTGACTGGCTTCTCTTGACGGAAATGATGTGATGACATTGATAAAAAGGAATTTTCTAATGATTTCAGCTTATGGTGTTTACCCAGAGCCAAAACTCAGTATCTCTTATGGCCCTAATAACAAGTAAGTTCCTCCTTATACCTTCAATATTGCTCACAATTTATTATCCTATTATTCTTCATACGGTTATACTCTTAGCTTATGTAATTCACATTGTACTCATATCATAACCATATATAATATGTAATATGCACTTGCTATATTAACTATAGCTAACCGAATTAAATTACAAATTAGTGGATAAGTTACGTAAAGAAAACATAACCTATGTGTATCCTTAGAGTCTTCACTTACCCTCCATCTATTACGTCATATGATTTACTACAAAGTGCAGATAGCAAATGTATATGAATGAAATGTTTGCATTACTAGCTATCTTCACGAGGGGAAATGCTCCAGTGAACGTTGCTCAGTGTAAAACTTATCATTTGCCACAGAATCAAATTGGAATTACTATTATTACTGCATAGATATCTCATCATCAAAGCAGTCCAATTTCTATCGTAATGACATCGTGCTACATAATACCGCAAGAAAGTAACATTTCCATTTAGACATTGATTTCTTGGGTATTTATAGCAGAAAGTGAAAATAAAAATAGGGAAGGAGCATTAGTAGTGTTTACCTTACAGAAAGGGTCAAGGTAAGACCTAAAATTTGTAGAAAAAGTAAAGCAAACTATACTCCAAGAATGTTGATGCACAAATGTACTGATATTGGTATACTAGAACAGGAAATCAATTTCTATTGCATCTAGCTTTCACCTCGGCCTTATCAGATTCGTATTCGTATATAATATATGTATGTACGTTTTAACTGATTGAGTTTACTACTGTACTACATTCTACGTTACGTCTGGTGTTCTGAAGAGCTTGATCTGGCTGTGACTTTACTGTTTAGGTCCGTTGATAAGTTTGATGGAGTGCTCTCTTATGTAATGTAGGTATAAAGTGGAGGGTGGAAAATGCACGTGTATGAATTGACTAAAGTTTATTTGATGTGAATGACTGATGTTATCTTTGATTCGACATCGGAGGGGAGTGCTAATTAAATGGAGGGATTATGATTACTACTTATTAATGGTGATGAGTTTTCAACACTTCCCCCTTCCTCTGTCTGCCTCCTCTATAGAAGATAATGGATACTTAAGAATTCTGATTACAAACATAAGTATATTGCTATCTCAGTGTTGAAATGTGTTTAGTTTATGTAACGAGAATTATTATTATAATTGCACTTCACAGTTCTGCTAGGACGAATACATTTCAAGAATAAAAGCTCTTTTATGTTGGCAGGATGAACGAAGTTTTGTGCTATGAAGTGGAAAAAACCATTATGGTTCACATTCCCACATTAATACGAATCCCAATAATATTTAAGTAATACTTATACCTTATAGACTAAGTAGTAATATCTACCAGGTCTTATAATGTAACAGGACAAGAAATCTTTTGCTGCCCTTAGATCAAAAAATGTCAAGACAATAATGTGTAAGTGCCCAATAACGATGCACTTGCTTTAATAAAAATGTTCCAACTTATGCCATACCTCTGTATAAATATCTAGCGTATGTATAATGAAAGTAAAAACTTTAATAAGTTTCTAATATGTTCCACTAATGTGATTAAATTATTTCCAATTGCCAGTAATGCAAATTTCAGTAATCAAAAAAGTCATTTCAACATTCAAAACGGTCATTTTGCTTACTGCCGAGTTATATTTCAGGCATTATAGTGAATTTTTGAGAAAATAGATGATTACCCGGCAATAAGGGTAAGCATTACTGGTAATGCCGAGTGAAGTTCAGGCTTTACTGGTAATGTCTAGGCATTACCCGTAATGCCGCGGCTAAAGCGGTATAGCCGTGCACTTCTTAGGCATTACCGGTATTGCCTAGGCATTACCAGTAATGCCTAATTACCCTTATTACCGCTAACATATGTGTGTACGTTTTAACTGATTGAGTTTACTACTGTACATTCTACGTTACATCTGGTGTTCTGAAGAGTTTGATCTGGCTGTGACTTTACTGTTTAGGTTCGTTGATAAGTTTGATGGAGTGCTCTCTTATGTAATGTAGGTATAAAGTGGAGGGTGGAAAATGCACGTGTATGAATTGACTAAAGTTTATTTGATGTGAATGACTGATGTTATCTTTGATTCGACATCGGAGGGGAGTGCTAATTAAATGGAGGGATTATGATTACTACTTATTAATGGTGATGAGTTTTCAACACTTCCCCCTTCCTCTGTCTGCCTCCTCTATAGAAGAAAATGGATACTTAAGAATTCTGATTACAAACATAAGTATATTGCTATCTCAGTGTTGAAATGTGTTTAGTTTATGTAACGAGAATTATTATTATAATTGCACTTCACAGTTCTGCTAGGACGAATACATTTCAAAGAATAAAAGCTCTTTTATGTTGGGCAGGGTGAACCAAGTTATGATACTGTGTTTAAAGCATAAGCTTTGTAGTTGTTCTAACCATTCTTAATTATATTATGGGTATGCACAAAGTACATTTCTACGAACGAGTTTATTATTCGTATAGACTAGACGCATTCATGCTTGTATTCTGTTCGTATGGGTATTGACTAACATTTTATTGTGCAGACTGGAGGACCTTATGATTGATTCAACATGGAATGACGGTTCCTATGATGTAACAGTTCATAAAGTAATCTACGACAAGGAACTTGAAAAGATACCTGATGTCTTCGACTGTGAACTCAAGGCAAGTGCATACATTAACATTTTAAGCTTACATAGCAGACATACCGTCTGTCTTGTCAGTCAAACAAAATTAAATGTGATTTTCATTTCCCTTTACAGATTCCCAATACGAGTTATATTTCAAGAAAAACTTTTCTTTATGGAGGTAAGCTTTTTGTGTGTGATTCTGTACAATAGCTTCTATTTCATCTAATATATACAACAGCAAGCGTATTATTATGTAATACCATTGAATACAACCTCATTTTGTAATTCTATAAGCAGTATTTTGTAACGGTTGGATAGACATGCCTTTTCTTCGTACTGTCTAAATCTGACTTATTTCTTGTTATCTTTACCATCAATTTCTTTTCATTTCCTTTGCCTAATTCCGAGTAATCGAGTTATTGTCAATAAAAAGGAAAACTGAGCAATTATACTGTCAATGGATAGTATATCGTGGTAATCCCCTTAGTATGTAAAAAGATTGAAGGGGAAAGAACACCCTATAGAAGTTCGGCTATAGAGGCGATTACAAATACTGCGAAAAGAATTTGCTACCGTAATTCTTTATGGTAGGTAATAGTATCTTAGTTTTACTCTTCTTTTGGCAGTTCTAACTTTTTGAGTAATTCTCGTGAGAATAGGAGATATTCAGCGAATCTTTCAAGTCGTGTGAGTCAAGGGAAGTAACTAAAGCCGCAAAACAATCTTTGCCTCTGCTTTAGTTGGTGAAACAGTCAATTCCGCCTGTAATTTTCCCACGAGCTCCTCTCTCAGCAAGAAGATTAAGTTTTTTGCGGTAAAAATGGTCATTTCGTTGCCTTGGGTTGGTTACAAGTACAAGCCGTAAGAATTAGTTAAGACAATATCTTACCACATACGAGCAAGGAAATATTATACAAATTAATACCTCCTTGTCGTTGTTCATTAAGAACCTGGACCGAAACTACGCTTGTATACTTTCCTTATACGCTACATCATATACTACTTTGTTGATTATTGTTAGTGTTAGGTTATGCATATTAGCCAATATATAACTTAGAACAGGTATAATGCTCCACGAAGAGAAATGACAGTTTGTAATAATTTATATAATATTTATTAGCTTATGCGTGGCCTGAGTGAGACACACATCATGAACTTGCAATATAAATTGCTGCTGTCATTCATGACACCTTACTTGATATATAGATACGCTGCCTATGATGCCCACGCTCCTTAAGTGTAAATAATTAAGCCCCCTAAAGAAAAATTAATTGCACAGGTGCGGTTACAATTATAATAGAATTGCAGTCCTACAAGAAAGGATTTCTTGATTATTTTATTCCAAGGATGTAAGGAATACTGTTCGGATAGTGATAACATAATATTATTCCCAAATTTGATACTAGTGAGGAATAAGTGTACATGGACTGAAAGACGATAAGCTATTATTTGCTTAGTGCATAAGTAATAGTATAGAATTAAAACAGTATTATTATTTATTTGTATTGGGTAGAGTCTGGAGATATTTGTTGTGTCAAGTTGAGAGCCACTTGAGTCAGTCAGAATCGGTTTTTGGGAATAGAGAGTACATTGTAATAACCAGTGCACAATACGTCATGTCACTCCATCCACGTCAGTTACGTTTTAGGTTCGGAACTGAAATTTGTTGGAAGGGGGAAGCTATTTGTATTTTATGTCAGTTGAGTGAGACCACAATAGAGGAAGGGAAAGCAGTATAAATTCGAAACATAAACCCGGAACAGCTCCATAAATGACTCTCTAATAGAAATGGGAGACTCGCATGCAATTTCACACAATGCAAACCAAGTAGCTAAATAAATGCTCAAACTCCTGCTGTACAATGCACAGCAGAAATAGGAATAGATTTAAATACGTACTTAGAGTTTAGAGGGAGACTCGCCTCTACTCTATTTCTCTTTATCCTCTGGAATAGTACAACAATACCAGTTAACAAATATGACACAATAGAAAACAAGGCGAAGGCTTTTAAGAACCAAACCAACGCAACGCTTCAAATAACTACAATAGTCTTCGTATCTCTGTCTAGGAAAGCTATTCAAACCATCAAAACAATGCTACTTCGTCGTAAATAACATCTGTATAGAAAAACTCAGATAAATAACATAGTGCTAATAAAATATAATATAATATACCAGATTTTCAACTTTCTACCATTCATTTTCTCCCAGTTTTACTCTTTTTCAACATTGAACGTGCCCAACGCAAAGATAAACTAAGAGGAAGTTGACAAGGAAATAAATCAATAAAGTTTCCACCAATTTCTACAATAATAGTAATAGTCTCTTTCCTAATAAGTAGCTTAACTTCTATTGCAGTTACGTAGTCTCTGTTTTAACGCAATCTCTTCTCGCTTACCTTGAAGATATCTTATAGTCTACGGATTTATTATCTTCTCTTGGCGATTATTAGAATAAATGCAGTGTAGAGTATGCCTTAACCATACTTAAATCATTTTACTATAACCCAGCCATGGATTGCATTGTGTTCTCGTCTCACATTTATTGCCCCAATATAATAACAGTATTTTCCAGAAATTCGCAACCAATTCAGCTCAAAACTGCAGTTGTAATAAAACCTTCATTTATGACAGTCATTTCGCTTTATGTCTCCAGAGCCATATTATGTAAATTATATGTGTACCAATTGCAATAATCAAATCCAATACACTTCATTGTCGTATACATAAGTAATTGCTCCTTGTATACACAGTAGCACCTACAAGGTGACAAAATAAATATAATGCCTACTGATATTCTTGCACGACAAGGCAATTGTGAGTATTTGAATTATAACACAATATGCAATCTAAGCCTTTGGTTTGGCCTTTGTTTTATTTTTAATTTATTAGAACTACCAAAGGGAGTTCCTTTAACTTACTTTGACCAAAAGTTTTAATTGTACTTTGCCCTCATAGCCCAACGTGTCATAAAATATTCTCACTAACTGCCAAACCATTTTATTACGTACATTTGGAGTGTAATCTGCTTAAAGAATCCTACATAATGTTTTATTACAAACTTCATTATTTTGTTTGCTACTGCAATTGAAATGCATTTACGAGTTTTAAAAAGAAATTCAATGTTGCAGACAGTACCTGCATGTAATGTTTAACTAATAACGTAATAATATGGATTACTTTCAATTATTTCATCTACGACAATTAAAGTTGCATTTTTGGATTAGGTATTAATTTTAAACAAGGCCTTTAGCCTTTATTTCCTGATTTTCAACTTTGAATATAGTAGGTAGCTATTTTATATATTTGTTAAGTACTAAATGTCAAAAATGTCAGGGATAGCCAATTTCTTCCTCTCTTTGGTTGAATGCGCTACAAATAAAAGCAACCTACTCGAATAATTATGACAATGGTGTATGGAATTGCGTAAGAAACAGCTTGTGAGATATTAATAACCGAATAACAGTTTATAGCTATTATATCTACAACTGTTTGTTCAATTAAATGTCATATAAAAGGTGCTACTTCAATACAGAGGACAATAAAGCCTATAGGCATACTATATATGTAGTTAGTGCAGTGTGGTCGCTCGAGATGTATTAGAATAGAGTAAATAAACGAGCGTAGCTTATACAGATACCTGACTGCATGGAGAGATGAGAGTTTATTATAAGGAGGAAGTGAAGCCGAGAGCCAAGTGAGATTCCAATTAGATTTACTAAGGATTTTTAGTGAAGAGGGGAGTGAAGACAAGTTAGCGTTAAGCGTTAAGTTAGGTCCATGTCAGTTAACTAAAGAAGTTGAGGAAAGGACAGCGAAATACATCGCACTATTTGTATGTAGCCTTACATATTGTGCGGAATAGTTCTGCCTTGCTACTATTGTATGCTACACAAAGCAACATTATGGATTTAGCTATCTGAGATATGAGAAAAATAGCTTTTGGGGGAATAATATTGGAGATAGTCAGTCTGCCTGTCTATTTTCCTTGTCTTCTTAAGAAAAATGCTGCAAGGAAATGCAGTGAATGTGATGGCAGCCAAAAAAGAGAAAAGGAAATCACTTTGGGAGTTGCAGAGCAAATAAGGAGAACAAAACGCTTTACACATACGTAATTATCATGTGGACGTGGACTATAGGGATCATCAAAATGGACATCACTCTAACTCACTGGGAAATATCTCATCTATGCTCTGAGTGACTAACTGCGACTAATAAATTATTATTACAAATGCCCTTATCTTTTTCTACCTTAAGATGTAATGAAGTAAACTAAACTCGTACGTAGTCAAAATTTGCAATTGAAGCACAACAAACTACGGTTTTATGGCATATGTAGTTTTAAAATTTTTTTAAAAAACCATTTGGAGAAGAAAAACGTCACAATTGCTAAAAACTGTTTTCTTTTCATGGGTAAATGTAAATATCTGATATTTCAAGTAATTGCCATTTCATAATTTTACGGAAGTTGCAGTTTTGATTTAGTTGTTTTTCATTAGGTAATGCATTTGGAATGATAAGTGCTTAAACTAGCTGTGCAAAGGAGGATTTAATTTGATTTCAGAATAAATTATGAAAACCGAGGTTTACGTTGAGGGAAATGAAAAGAGTAAAAGTAGTAGACATTTTATGTGCACTTATGAGTGTAGAAACTTGAAAAGAAATATGGACATTCTTTGGGAGAATATTTTGAGTGTAGTTCATATAAGTACTTAGAGAGGTTACATAGTGATACTTGCAAAGAGAAAATGGAGTTTTGTTGTGTTGGTATTTAAGCTATATATCTTGGTATTTATTGTGGATTGAATGGAAGTCAGAATGGAGTCAAGTGTTGAAGGAGAGTTTGACTTAAGTTATTGCTGTGGCTCAGCTCGAATCTTTCTTTAGCAGGATCTTTTATTATTCGTAGCCACCCAACCATCAAAAACTCCAGTCGGGTGTATTCTTCTCAACTCTTATGCTCATCTTGACCACGACCATTTGGTTCTCCCACAGATTCGTATAGACTGCTCCACCGACTACAAAAGATTCATCTCTCTACTCTCTCTAGACAGGGATGGATATTTATAGTTTATTTATTGACTTGTCCAGCAGTCAGTCAGTCCAGTCAGCTTTGCAGTTCATATCTTACTTCCTTTCTTGACGTGGACAAATTCTTGACTCTCTATATTGGATTCTCAGCTTCACTTCACTCCAAACTACAAATGAATCCGATTCTCAATTTACTAATCCCCTATGTGTAATCAATAGACCAGGCCACGCTAACGCTGTCATGTCAAGCTATTTGCTTTACTTTATAATACTATAACTGATATACTGTACATTACTATTATGAATCTTTTATGTGTATCATGTCTTTCAGCACATATGGTATATGAAATTATATTCTGTTGTGTATTTGGGTTCATATTGTATTTCCAAACAAGTATGTAATATTTTTCTGTGTTGTAATGTATTTGTGCAGTTATATTTCCATTGTACTTGTCCTGAGGTATTTCTTTTCATTCTCCGGTAATGCAATATCATAAACCTTTTGGTATTACTTTACGTGTTACAATTTCGAATGACTAGAATATGGACAGGCTGTATTGACGGTGACTCAGTGTATTCCATGACTTTACATTGTAGCAATTGTATGGAGATTTGGATTAAATTGCAACTATAGTTTATCCTATATAAATATATTAAAGGAAACATAATGTCAAAGAGTACGTTTTCAAGGTACACAGTACAGATACCGAGCAGAATGTGTACCGAGACGAAACCACGGCTATTTGGGAAAGTTTCACCTTATTTTACCTACATAGCAGGTTACAATATGAATAACATAAAAAATTCTATGCACATATCGTCAATTCAGCTGAACTCACCTTTATTTCAATTTCCACGCTCTGATGACTTTCACTTACTCTTCTTTGGTCAAATGGCTAAACGAACCATACAGTCAATATGGATTCCTACCTAAATACATGAAATGTGATCGAAATACGTTCTGCTTTCTTATTTCACATTACTCAATGCTACGTTACGTCTACATTTCAGTATCCTTACAAATATTTCGGAATTCTTTGTATATAAAATACCTCATTCATCTGTACTCCAGTACTCCTCCAAATGTAAAAGCATTTGCAAAATAGAAACACTTCTTAAATGAAAGTACTCATAAGCTACTATCGCTGAACCCAGCATCTGAAGAATTATGTCATTAACCAGCGTACAAATGATATTTTAATGTAAATGTCCAGGTCGTAATTTTCCAGGGATGTATTGAGTATACCTTGACTGATACGGTAAATCTAAAAGAATGGAAAACTGTCGATGAACACAAAAGAAATGATGAGAAAAGTCAAATAGCTCACAAGTAAATGCAAACCAAACCACCTTAAGACAGATATAAAGCAATCATAAAAAAGCAATAGGAAAATGTCTATGTTAACTGTCTGCAAGAGAACTTTACCTACTTGACGCGAGTTGGCAATTTGACATTCCTCTGTTTACACACATGCCGTGCCAGCAGAGTCAAACTTATTGTCAGACAGATCTTATTCTTCAATTGGATGAATACATGACAATAAATTATATAGAATCGAATGCCTGGTGAGTTATTTACTCCTATAAGTACGGCGAAGGCAAATACAGATGGAAATACAAAGAAATGTAATGACTGGAAGAAATTTTCCATTACAGAGCGTTATATATTGTTATATTGTACCTTAAAAAGCCCTGTTTTGATATATTATTATATTTATTAGGTTACGGTTTATGAGATTGCTGATGTGTGCATTTTTCTTCTTTGAAATTCAATTGAAAGAGAATTCCATTTCTTAAGGAAGCAGATAGAGCGCAGAGACAGTAGAATTTATTTGTTTGTAAAGTAAAGGTAAATGTAGTCTGTATGAATTATTAACTATAAAGCCTTGAAAGATTAAGTTTCTGTGGTATGGCCAATGCAAAAGGTTTTCATTTAAATCAAAGGAATTTCTCATCCTTTTCTTACAACATAAACTATGTATGATGTGAATGAGGACCAAGACATTATCTGCATACATATGTACGTAGTGGAAGTGGAGCTAGGCCTTTATACCCAAAGGAACGAAGAACGTCAGATTGTTTTGAATTACGATGAATGAATTATTGAAGTACTAGGAATATTATTTTGTATGCAGTAATTTGAATTTCTATTGAATTTGATGAGTTCCATTGTTTCACTAATTCTAATAAGGTGACTGTGACTATAGAATCTTGTTTATCCAACCGTTACATTTTTACTACAAAAATATACTAATTCTTATAGAAATTGTAGCAGTGGTGTGACTGAGACTATTGATTAGTAATATTATTATTAGCATATGAACTGAATTGCAAATTAATGATGTCGACAAAAAACGGGATAATCTTCTGTAATCGTACAGACATTGTAAAACATAAAAGCATTCAGTTGTACAGATAAATTCAATGTTTTGTTTATGAATTTACGAAACGTAGCGTAGCGCAAATATGATGTGTCAGTCCTTTTTCTTCTTGTATCCTGTCTTGCTTGTTGCAACCAAGTGGAATTACAATGATTGTATTAATTATTATATCCTTGCAACATGTTGTCGAGTTGTAAAATCTAATTGACATTTCGTTTTGCGTATTACAGGACCACAACAACCAGAAGGGGACGAAGACAATGGTTATGAAAATGGTACGACTGAAGGAGGTTTGCACATAATAAATGCTTATTTATCAGTACACTATGCACTAAACACAAACCTCTATTTATTTTCTAGTATTCTCTGTATTAACTAGAGCTTGATCATTAGTCATTAGAGCCGTAACTGTTATTGTAATGTAAAGCAAAAGTAGAGCTATATATCGAATTTAGAACTTTATAACTTTTATGACTAAGCAATTTCAGAACTGTAACGCAAAAGTCAAAGGACTATTGCTCTTTCTAAAATAGGCAGATTTTACATGTATTGCACTGTAGTATTTTGCTTTATGGTGCTGTAAAGAAATCGTCGTTGTAAAATTGTAAACTAACTTTGCATTCCATATCGGAGACATTTAAAAGCTGTGAAATCGTCAAAAGGCTATCGTAAACATCGTAAAGGTCTATTATGAGGTTGCAATCTAGGCAAACTAAGGAAACCATAGAAAACCATTAAAGACCACAATATTCCATTAGTAGGTGCCATAAAATAAAATATTCTTCAAAATCTTCGCGAGCTGTTTCGTGTATACTAGAGGTATGCGCTTATTAAACGTCTAAAAGCTCAAACCCTATTTTATTCTATCAAAATTGAACTTATACGCTTATTAAGTGCACTCTTTTGAATAATAATATTTGCAATATTTGACATTGCATGATAATCTACATTGCTATTTTCATGCAATATATTTAAAGCTTTGTTTTAGAGACTAAGGTAAAAATATTGACAAAGCAGTTTCCTCTTGTGCTAAAAGTAGTAGTATTGCTCTAATTATTACGCAATTGAATATATTGGTTAGAATAATAGTAAAATTGAGTAGTAAAAGGTTAAGGTTTTTCGGCTCTACTGCACTGCACAGTAAATGCGAATGCACATAATTTTTGCTGATGATGCTGACGAATGATGCTGATTAATTGCGATTGTTTACTTTGTTTTACAGCCAACGGATGTTCATATGGAAGAGCGGACGGCTTCCTTTTATTGTTAGTTGTAACTGCAATGCAAATTCTTCTCACGTAGCCCAAATCTCCTAGTTGCTTATGAATATTAAAATAAAACGAATTAATCAGCTCATTTTGACGCTGACTTCCTGATGAAGTTGGAGATTCGAATGATTTAATCTGTGGACAGAAAGTCAAGTCAATTCAAGTCAAATCAAATCCAGAGAAGAGATCAGAAGCGGAATTAAATAGTTACACTGCAGGAAGGAGCTTTAAAACACTCGAAACAACCGGATAAGTTATTATGAAGAAAGGATTAGAGGAGACTATTTTTATGAAATTATTATATTTAATGTCCAAATTACCATTTTTTGTTAATTCAAAGTATGCAATACTAACACACTTAAATATTTTACGTTGTACTCACATTCATTCACTGTTATGCACTAACAAACAAGTAAGATGGGTTTGATGGATGATTTTGTTGTAAATATTGGAGTAATCTACTGTTTACTTAAGTAGAATTACAATTCAAACAAATAGTTGGGCACTGATCAGTTCTAGTCTTGTTGTTTTTGAATAAATGACAAAATCTGAAGAAATATTTAAGATTTCACTAGAATAATTAGTTTGAAATGTAGTATACAGTCTTACACAAGTAACGCAATATTATTTCTGTCTTTTCTACTAAACTCCTGCCTTTAATGAAAATTAATGGTATAGTAAATTCTGTGCGTAGACTAAGTGTTAATAAAAGAATACCTACAATAATGAATTGTATTTTGAAGGTGATTTGATTACATCGATTGTCCTTACCGGTGAGTATGATAAGCCAAAGATATGGGGAGCGGTGCTGGTGCCCTTAATATAATTTTAGAATGTATTATATCTAAAAACCTAATTCTCTTTGTTATTTAGATGTTTTCACATGATTAGATATTTCTTTTTGAATTTTTGCGTTTACGCAGTGTTCAATGCAATTTTCTTTAAGATATACAGAAGTATTTCTGTAGATATTCTAAATCCTCGTAAATTATTACTTACTAATAGCGTGTGAGAAGTTTGTATGAATAAAAATAAGAGGCTCTAACGCTTATGAATACAAAGAAACTAAAATTAAAATGCAAAACTTAATAATTATAAAGCGTATTTATTCTACCGTGGGTGTATATGTTAAAGCAATTATTATACCTTCTTACTAATACTACAAAAATGTACTGCAATAAGACTTGGCCGAAAAGAAAATGACAAACCAAGGAAATTGTACACTACTCTGTATTGTATGAAGATGTTTGCTACGTAAACTAAAATAGAGCTAGTGAGAATAATAGTTTGTGAATGCAGTGTGCACGTGCCCTTATCGTTAAATATTTTGAGAGATACATTGAAAGTGCAATATTACAGTTACTGTTACTGATGTTGTTATAAATATAAGTGAGTAATTAGTAATTACTATTATTATACAAACTGTGTGTATGCATCTGTGTAGGTACGGAATTTTAGTTGTTTGTTATCCCAAATTCCGCAAGTGAAAATTCAACGACCCGAAAACTGTGCAGCGAAACTCTTAGTTAGCTGCAGCAAGAAATATACTACCCACCTTACGCTAAAATGCAAAGCGCACCTCTGTGTTTCCTCCTCTTTACTTTGTCTCAAACGCTATCTTTTAAATAACCACAAAACAGAATTACTTTATGTACATGTTTGAAATTCTATAAACTTGAACCCACACCAAACAAAATAAAATAAACACAGAATATTTTGTTAATTACGTAACACACCCACTATGTTTATTTGCATATGAGTGAGACAGTGAAAGTAAAATCACAGTTGACATGATATGCAAATGAAATGCAAACTGAATTCTTTCCGGTTAACCGAAGCAGTAGCACTTCTCTCTTTCAGTACATAACTATATAACAGCATGCAGCATCGTATGAGTATTTTTGTTCATAAGCATATTTAAAATAGTAAGGATGAGTTGCTTCGCCAAAAGATCCCCGCATACCTTTCGGATGAGTTTCCTGGCATCACCTTATTTTGTCATAGCTTTTTCGCTGTAGGAAGTCATACGAACCATAACTAGACCTCCGCGAAACGCATTTCTGTTTTTATGAAGATTCATAGAAACTCTCCTCTATATTGCAATAATAGGAATATATACATATTATAATGCACTTTACATATCTGTTACCTAATGAGTAGTGTAGGTAAGTATAAAACCAAGAACTAATGTTCTTAATAATGGCAGAACTCCAAAAGTCCCCTTGATTTCCTATTTGTCTAAGAATAGATAGGTATTTGATAACACTCAAGTCAAGGGTACTCATGTAAAACCTATTTATGTGCTAATCGTCACCATCAACACAAACTATCTTAGAATTTCGGGTTCCATGTAGTTATACATACCAGGAAATTACGTAGTTGCTATACTAGCGAGTAATTCAAAGACATCGGCACCATTATATCCCACACCGGTTTCAAGAATCAAAATAGTAAGGTGGTTTTCCTGGGCTCAATAAAACCGAAAGCACTTTAGCTGGCATTACTCATTATCAGTTTTCTGTCGAGAGTGGAGTAATGCCACATGTTGCCTTTGTCATCTTGTGATCAAATACAAACAAAGCATCAGTGCATTATTGTAATCGTCATTTTCACAATACTTAGCTAACCAAAATGGAAGGTGAACGAATCACTTTACAGTTTTTAGAAAGTTTTCTACCTGTTTGGGACAAAATAAAGTGCTTTTCGGTCATACCTAGCCCAGAACGAGAAGTTGGTTTAGCTACGGATATCTCCTATGTTAAAGTCGAGTTTGAAAATGGAAAGAAACCCACGCATTTGATTATTAAAACCTTCCCATCGTGTCCAGTGAAACAGCAGTGGCTTCGCAAATTGAAAGTTTTTCCAAAGGAAATTTTTTTCTACGATACAATTTTACCAGAACTGAAAAGACTAATAAACGAGTGTGATAGCGATGATAAAGCTTCGTTGAGGTTGACTACACTTCCTTTTCTTGCTGGATCTATTTCAAATGGTAAGAGCTAAAAATTATTCTATTCTTTTCCTGAAGCGACATAATTTGAAGTATAAGACTTTCCAGAACAAAAATTGTTTAGAATTATTTCTAAAAACGCTGGATATATTAAGAATGGTAAAATCTATTATTATGCAGTCAATAACGATCCTCTGGAGACTTTCATGGCCTTGACTAATCTGAGAATGACAAGAGGATTTAAACGACCGAGTTTGTATACTGGGCTTGATTACAACCATTGTAAACTAGTAGTAAACGAAATAGCCAAGCTGCACGCTTTGAGCTGGGTGTACAGGAAAACAAAGGCAGTCAAATCTCTTCAAGTGATGCATCCCATAATTGAAGAAACTTTCTTCTCTGAAAGTAATAAAGATGACCTTCAAGAAATCCTGTCAACTAACTTCGATATTTTTCAAAATTTTGTTGAAAACTCATTGGGAGCCAAATCGGATGAGTTTAGGAAAATTGAAGCATTCAAAAGAGATTTTGCAGATATCTTTATCAAGTATGTGAACTATAAAGGACTAAATGAAAAGGAAATGGAACGTGATTTTTCAGCAGGGGCTCAAGAAAATTCCATCGAAGATTTCTTGGAAGGTAGGTATTAATTTCCCATAGTAAATAAGTAGATTTGTTGGCTGGTAATATAATATTAAGATATGATGTGTAGTAATAATTTGTCTGTATAACCGTGCCTTGTGATGAAACAGAGCCGTGGGCTGTAGGAAGTCAAGGAGATTTGAAACAAAGCAATTTACTCTTCCGCTACAATCCAAATACTCGGGAGCCCATTGAAGTTGCAATATTTGATTTCCAATCGTATAGAGAATGCTGCCCTACTATTGATCTGGCCTATTTTATCTACACCAGTACGGACTCTGATGTTCGAGAGAATCATTTGAATGACCTCCTCGAGCTTTATCATGACAGATTTATCCATTTCTGCAGTTTGCTTAAAAAAGATCCTTATCCTGGGTTTAGCCTGAATACTCTTAAACGTAGATTTCACAGAACTAAGGTATTTGGCCTTCTGTCAGCAGTTTTGGTTCTCCCTTGCGTGTTCCACTTCCAAAGTAATTCTCAACAAAATGAAACAGCAGCTGATGCCAATGGGAATTTCACCGACTTTTTAACATTTGCCAAACTAGTTGAAGAGGATTTAAATGTTATGCAAAAAAGATTTTGCGACCTTGCAGTGGAATTATGTAAACAAGGAATCCTATAATGTGTAACACCACAGCAGAGAGAAACAAAAATAAAACGCTTCACTTCTCGCAGTAACAATAGAATGCATTTATAACACAATACACGTGAGTTAAACAGCTTGGGTATACACACAAGTATATCCAGTTACGCAGTAACGTAGGAGCATAGTGTAAAACACCGTTTTATACACATACCTCACTTGGATATTGATAAAAAATCACTATTAAAAACACAGTGTCTATGTCGGCAATTAAATCTCATTTATTATATAGTAGGTCAAGTACGTATTATTGAGAGTTATAGCTTAAAATATGTTCACGAAGGATTGAAAAATAATACAAGTATTTAAGTATAGAATGCTACATAGGAATTTCTTTACGATGGCTTTTGTTTAAATGCAAAAATGTTTTTGCATTTTTCACATTCTTAAATTTTATTTAAGGTAATACAAAAGCAGAACTTAATGTACCTTTGGAGCATTAAAACATGGCAGATAAACGTCGTGTTACTTTGCCTTCTACGTATGGAGCAAAAGAAAGGTTTAATTTCGCCTTTATTCTCCTTTTTGAAACTTTTCCAATGTAAGAATCCTGTCCAGTTATTGTAAAGAAGATATTTGCTTCCTCAATATATTAACGTCGAGATGGATGGTCATTGGTCAGGTTAGTCAGGTACACATTTGACTACCATGTAAATGGGGGGTCAGTTTCAGCATCCTTAAACTTAAAATTGATGTCCACCGCGTTCAGTTACTCAAGTAATTTTCCGCTGGATTACTTCCCGATGTTACTTTGAAGAATGAAATCTGACGTCCGAGGAATTTCTCCAAAAACTGCTTATTGATTTCAAATGGTCCCAAATCATTCTTTATATCTTCTAAAGATATTGTAACTTAAATTGCCAAAATAGAATTGACTTGAAAGAATGTAAATCGGAGATCCCAAATAACTTCAGTCGTTCTCTTGCTGTACTTCCAATCGAGTCCCAGATGACAAGAACAACGGAATACAGTTACATTAATTTATGTACAGAAAAAGGAAGGCCACCTCATATAAAACATACTTATAAATTATCAGGGCACTATGGTATAAACTGTATCTTCTTTTTTGATTTACATGTGCCTGCGTATAATTAGCAGTACTTTTATTATTATTTACTTAAGTATTCTATGCTGATTACGTATGCAAAACGAATTCCCTACATGCATAATATGTATTCAACATAGTATGGACACGGCCATTTGATATGAATGGTCATGGAACTTGTATTCTCAAGTGTAAAATAATGGCGCCGCTTTTTCGATAGATGGCAGTGTGGTTGTTTCCCCTTCCTTAATCATTGACTGTAATGAGACATAATGTCGAATGCTTATATTTTTCACGCAAAGGATGTTGTTTTGCAGTATTGATTGTGAGGTTTGTCCAGAAAAGAAAAGCGTAATCTATATAACGCAAAAGCAAGAGGTTCATTTTCACTTGCGAGGAATTTAAATGAAAGGTTCATATTCTTAATGTTAACAGCAATAATTAGTAAGAAATGAAACATGGTGAATTTTATTAATTTATTTCTTCATAAAACACCTGCCTCATACAGTTCTTGAGCCATTTGACAAAGCCGTTCAGAAAGAACGTTGTTTTCTTCAGAACCGGCAGTAACATTTGAAAACATTTCTGTCATATCTTGCCCATCGTCTAGCGAATCAAGATTAACCGATTTTTCTGGCTCTTTTAAGACAAACACAAGAAGAGGCATAGACCATGAAAATCCAATGACTTTCGCCCGATGATATCTTCGTTTCAAGCTCTTTAAATTAAAACCAGGCAATGGTTTACATTTAAGGACTGCGCAATATTCCAGGAACTTATCATGATACAAATTAATCAATGATTCTTCATGATTTCTTCTCGTTTGTGATGTTGTGCTGGACAAGAAAAAGTAAATTAAATCTGTTGTAGGGCATGCCTCCCTGTACAATTGCAAATCGACTAAGATAACCTTCTCCGGTTTTCCTGTAGCTTCGTCATATTTGAACAACATGTTGTTCAACCAGCAATCTCCGTGACATCCCAATAACCAAGGTTCTAATAAAATATAAGTTGAAGATTAAAATTACAGTTTTCTTTTTTCTGTCAGCAATTGAAAATATCTATGTATTAACCTGTTGTATAGTTTGTATCATAAGAAGGCTTAATCCTTAAAAGATTTTCTACCCTTTCTTCATCTGGGCCATTCACTCCAAGAAAGGAGGCCATCTCAGAAGTAAAGTCTATTCCCCTTATCCGACTAGCTGCAATGTACGCTGGTGAATTACTTCCAAGTCCTTTCTCAATGATTTTCATGGAACTGTTCAGTATATCGTCCATCAACGGCTGAAACTGCTCAGAACCCTTTCCGATGAACATCTCGTCTTTAAAATTTGGATAAATATCTGATAGCCTTTTAATTGCATTTCTTTGTTTGTAGGCCCAACTGAAGGCATGAATTTTTGCCATTTCTTGTATAACAAGTTTGCAATGATCATAGTCGGCACCTTTGCATCTATCTGCCATTTTATATCCATGGGGTGTTCTCATGTCAATCATGGCAATGTAGTTATGTGAGACATCCACTTCATCTTCGTTTTCTATTTATTAAGTTCATAAGTCAAGAAAATAATTTTACTTCATAATAATGGCAATTCTAATAAAAACGTTCACAAAATTGAGTTTAAAGTGCCAAAGGACACAAAAATTGGCAATGAGGTTTTGTCCCACAAAATTCCAAAGCCTTATATCGTATACCTGCATTTGATGGAGTATCGTTGGCAGTATATGGATTTGAAACTTGACCTCCTAAGTAAGGAGGAAACGGTAATTCTAATTGCGAACAAGTCCCAATTTTATCTTGCATTTTTTTCAATGTAGGAATCCAGGAGTCGTAAATAAAAAACTCTTTTCTGAAAACATTTGTTTCTTCGATAAATTCTCGTCGAGTAGGATGATTAGGGACACATTTTATGACGATGTGCGTGGGGATATCTTCGTCTTCAAAATTGACTTCCACAGCGTGCATTATACTCAGATAGTTATCTCCAGGATTACTTCCGGATGTTATCTTGAATGATGAAATATTGCGTCCAAGGAGGTCATATAAGAATTCCTTATTAATTTCCAGTATACGCAGATCGTCCTTTACTTCTTCGGATGCCATTTTGCAATCTACCTCAGTTAGTTGTGATTGTTGAATGGGAAATGGGGATTTCTGATTTCACAGTTACTTAAATTTCAATGGCCAAGTTAATATCTTGCAGGGTAAGTAGAATGAACTATTTTATTAAATGAAACGAATGGAGTGGTATGTACAGTCCGAATTATGCAGCCGTATATATATACCTATGTCTGATTATGTATGAAGTGAGCTGAGAATTGTTATTTGAGGTATTTATTGAAATTATCACTTCAATGAGATCTATCATCTATCCTGCTGAAAGTACCTATGAATGATGGTACACGTGAGTTTTAGAAATGAAGGTTTTTTATGTTGCTAAATGTATGTACATTGAACATTGCATCATTGTATCATGATATCCACTTTAATAAATATCTAAGTATGATGACATAATTGAACAGGTTTTCAGATAAATACAATGGTACATTTAAGTGGACATGTTCACTTTATTAACATACAATACATGCACACATATTTATATATACTATAGTACATACTGCAGTATTATTATCTTTTGCGGCATATCAATGAAGGGAATTATGTATTGAATTGAACTACAAATGTTTTGCTATGAATCAATAGAACCACAAATGCTACAACCGGAAAGCAGAAAAAATATGCATTGTGAAAGGAAACTAATAATTTTTTGGACCGGATTTGCTTTTTGTTGAAACCATCATATAATTGTAGCAAAACAAACATCTAGTTATAGTATTTAATTGTTTTATGATAATAACAGAAAACGGTAAGTTTACCAAAAGTTGTCAAATCGAGAAGCAACTCAGCGTCAGATCACCCAAAGCAATACAGAGTACATTTCGATTGGATAAGATATACCATACCTATATTAAGCATCTGAACTGGGAACGACAAACTGTACCTCAACTCACAAATCACAATCTTTCACAAGCATTAATAGAATTACATAGTTTAGGATTATCATGGATATGGAAGAGCGTTTAATTTTTTATTGCTCTTTGTAAAAATACACTGTGTGTGAACGTTAATGAATTTATGGTCATGAAAATAGTAATTCACAAATAAAAACTAACATCAGTACAAATTACTCCATTTTATTACTGAAATTGCAAAAAATTCCCCAACTTTCAGCTGTATATTTTGCATTAAGATAGTTACATGACATACAGCTCTGTTAATGTATGGACAGCTATACTATACATTGGAGGCTTAAAATAATTTATAAATATGATCAAAGGTAAAAATCGAATTTGTAATCAAAATAAGCTGGATCAAAATTATGAACTCTGAGGAAACCGTCTTCTGCCCCACTGGTATATTGGGTACCGCTAGGATGAAAAGCCAAACTGTTGATGGGACCGAAATGTCCTTTGACGCGACCGAACTCTTCCTCAAAAACCAAATGAAAGAATCGAGCTTCGAATTTTCCTTGACTTGTTGCGGTTGTTGTTACCTCCATTGCTTCTTGACCTCCGCCCAAACAAACCTACGAATTCCAAAATATCGTTAGAAAAGCCATTTGTACAGCACAACACAATATTAACTACTATAATGACTTTTCATATTTAATGTTTACTTACATGGTCTAAGTTGGGAGATATACAAGCACTATTGACAGGTCTTTCAGTTTTATATGTTTTCAGACACTCCAAAGTTTCCGAATCAAACAGCTTAGAAGCAGTGTCTTTTGACGCGGTTATAAACATTGTGCCATCTTTGCTAGGCTGCATATCGTTAATGTTGGCGTGATGGTCTTCTACAGATGTTATGATTTTGTTTGTCTAGTTAAAGTAAAACACAAAATAATCAACACAAAGCATATTGCGCTTGGACAATTGTTTTTGAAGTAGTTTCCCTGTATAAAGAGTTAAGAATGAAATCAATACCTTAAGATCCCACTGCGTAAGCTTTCCATTTTCGTGACCGGTAATGATGGTGTCATCGACAGGACCCCATAAAAGAGAAGTTACTTTAGAATCCTGAACTGTAGTTCTTGTTACTGACTCTCCTAACTGACTTGGATCTCTTACATCAGCAAAGAATATTTCACAAGGTTTACTCATAGCGGCGTCAGTGGAATATACGATTATATTACCGCTGTAACCGAAAAGACAAGTACGAACTGGAGAATCTCGGTCAATTTTGTTCAGCATTTTGCCTATAAAAGCACATTGTAAAATATCAGTATCAGTACTAAAATTAAGATTAAGCTAAAGATAGTATTTAAAATTTTTGCAACACTTGCAAGCTCTGGAACTATTTTATGTTTATTTTTTCGCATAGGTCATATTTGTATGCACACATAAATTAGCATTAGATTTACATTACAATATTATAACTTTCATGTACCAGTTTCGCAATCCCAAAGGCGTATAGTCATGTCACCACCGCCTGAAAGAAACTGATTTGTTTTCCAATCCACATCAATACACCAGACAGCTCCCGTGTGACCATCAAAAGTTCCAACCCTCTCCCCATTGGCAGAATACCACATACTCGGCTGAGCATCTTTTGCAGCAGAAAAAATTAAATCGCCTTCACGGTTGTATTTTACTTGGGTTATGGCACGAGAGTGCCCTTGCAGCATTAGTGGTCTCTGTGAATTTCAAAAAGAGAAAGGTTTACTATAAAAGAATGTGTATACCATTTTTTATACTATTTACCACTTTAATTCCGTAGCTCATTTACACACCTAAAAAATAAAATTGTTAATTTCGAATGCATTTTCTCCATGAAGTGTACAGAAAATTTTAAACTTACCATTGCTAAATTACTGTCTTCCGAATTCGGACAACTAAATTCTTGACAATACGGCACTAACTGGACTGTCGGCTTTTGACTTTCTGAATCATACAATACACTCACAATGCTTTAGCTTACGAACGAATAACATCCGTCAACCTTGCCGAGCAGCTTGCAGTGTTGTTTAGATATTCCCTCGTTTGGAAGTAGTCGTGTGACTTAAGCAATCCCAATTTAAATTTTTTGTTCCACAATTCCACATTTTGTGTACCAAACTTTTTGGGTAATAATAATAATGTCTTGTGGTCGAGGCTTTAACAATTAAACAACTGAAAATGAATACCGTTTTAAGATCAATTTCTAGCAATGCTGGCTATTTGTCGTCTTCAGGTGATTAATAATATTTATGACCAATATTTAGAAGGAATGTTTGTATTTAACATGCACAAATAGTTGCATGTAAGTGCAAAATTCACATACGAGGGAATTAGCAATGAAAGTAATTTTTATTTCAATGTTATGATTTTTGATTTAGGTGCATTGAGTTGGTCGCTTTCGGTAAAAATTCCTAGCCGGCTTTCCTCCACGGTCTCGTTTAAGAAAAACAAGGACTTCCCTCCTAATAGCTCAATTATACCAGTTAGCGTTAACAACCGAAATCCACGAAATCTTGAAAAATTGCGAATTGGAGATAAGCCCAGTGGATGGACTTGGGAACAGCCAGGAAAAATATTTTGGAACAAGTAATGAAAAAAGGATTAATTTTTTCCTGCAAAATAGTTACTCAAATACAAATTGCCTTTGGTTGAACATTTTCAATGCTTTGCTATATCCGTTGATAAACTTATTCTTGCAAGGATGTATTCCGCAAAAAGGAATTACGCACATACATGCTAGTTCACAGTTCACACGTACAATTGAAAGTTCTGACTATTAATTCTTACTGTTTCAACAGAGTTACTTTCGAAATCACTGGACGGCACATTAACGCGAAAATAGTTCACTATCTGGGGTTTATTCCCGTTTCAGCTTCAACCACCGAATGGTGTATAAAAAAGTTTCTCTACAGGTAAACGCAACGATTAGTACTTCTAATACATATTTACATTTATGCTGACAGAGCAGTTAAGTTACAGAGGAATATATTGATGAAAACTACTCCTGTTAAATTAGTAATTAAATTAACTGTTACATTAGTACAAATGATACTCCTGCTGCTGAGGCTGTTGGAACAGTATTAGCTCATCGTTGTCTTCTGGCCGGAATTACCGAAGTCTCTTGCTTTATTCCCGAAGAGGAGAAGAAGAAGGAAAAAGTTAGTTCTTGAAACATAAAATTTAATATCTAATGAATATTTCCTGGCTAAAATGTAAAACTATTTTATTAATAGGTTTCTAGCTTTATAAAAGCTTTAGAAGATGGTGGACTGACTTTATCTGAACCTGAGCAGTTTGTTATCCCTCATTTCCTCGTATGGCCCACTTTCCCTGAGAAAAGTTGGGAAGTTCATGAAGAAATTGACGAAAAACTCATTAAAAAGTTAGAAAGCATATACAAGAAATCGTAGAAAAGTTGTCTAGTCTTTACTAAAATTTGTACATACATAGACGAATGGATAATGGAAGGACGAATGCATTTTCCGTATATAGGGTAATTTTTCGTTCCTAATTATTTAATTTAATGTTGCACGTTTTATAAGTAAAATAAAATAATGCTGTGAGTATATATACAGTAAGTTTTAAAGCTACAATTTGTGTTAATTACGAAATTAACAATACAATAACCTATATATCATACAATTTCTTAGCACACACTTTAATATCGGCGTATGATATATTATAATGCTGGATTTCATCCTTTAATTGCTGTTTCTGATTCTAAAATTAAGCTCTTCATCAATTAGTCAGAGATTTCCAAATAGTATTTCCCCCTCGCACTGCAAACAAACGTAGGATACATTTTACTATATAATGTTTAAAAATCTAGGTAAAGAAGAAAAGAAAAAATGCTTAGTGATCTATTTACTTGTGAATACAATTTTCTCCAAATACAACTTGATTGTGACAGGAGTAGCGACAGCGTGACCTAAATTCAAGCCATGAATTGCATTTGCAAGCCAAGACTTTCTTAGTTGGAATTGATTTAGTAAAATAAAGTGCTGAGCGAGAGTGACTGCAACTTCCTGTTGCATTAAAATTAAAAGACAAATGAATTACAAACTGCAAAAGTGAGTATTTAGTTTTAAGTTGGCAATTAGTTTCTATATCAAATAACCTGAAATCGCTTGATTAAGGGAGCTAAAAAATAGTGAAGGTCCTTCATTCATATCAATGCAGTGTGGTTGATGAGATCCACCATTTCTAATTCAAATAATTTTAGTTATCCCTATTCATATTTAAAGTAATACTCATGTCTGATAATGAAAAGTATTTTATTGTTATTACGGGTAGAAATCAGCATGTCCAAGTCTGCCGATGAATCCTAATTGTCCTTCGTTCGTATGAATTATATCCACAAAATCTGCATCTTGTTCATCTAGTCTGTTTTCGACTTTTGTTGTCAAATAATTTGGTCCTGCTGGGTCCAAACCTGTTAAAGGCAGTCTTATTAGCTTGATCGTTAATTGCTATTCGTATTGTAATTTGTATGATATGACAGTCAAAAAGGTAGAATATTTAAAATATACGTTACCTGTAATTCTACCAATTTTAAATCCATTAGTTCTTTCTGTGATAAGTCGACCGGCTATACCTGCCACATGAGCCCCCAAGCTAAATCCAACAATGTGCACACGACTGTAACTGGAAATCAATTCATTGTCCCGAAGAAACATAATGAAATTTGCAACTCTTTCTCCAACCATTGGTACATTATCCGAAACGAATGGATAAAACAAAGTTCCTAGTTGGGCATTAGGTTTAGCAAGAGGACCCCAATCAACACAAATTACATTGTGGTCAGTGTGTTCCAAATACACTGAAAACATTTAATTTAACATTTCAATTAAAATAGTGAGCTTTCGTATATTAGGTAAGCTATAAGCATGATATTTACCATTTTTTGTAACTTGGGGAAAGTCACTATTGACATTATTTCGGAATCCATGGATTAATATCTTCACTTCTTTATCTCGGACTAGATTAGTAGAACGGACCAAATTAACTTCTCCTATTTTCAGTTCAGTGTATCTGGCTAGGTTACTGTCAGAAGAAATGAAAATATAAGATGTCATATTCCCATCATGGAAAGCCATAGTGCACATTCGAACATGAGACATGATTAACGGAAACAAATACGGATTTACTATGCTTCATATGATTATGGTGTCATACTTTAGGTCATCGTAGAGAATAAATTTAACTTGATTGATGTCACTCGACACTAAGCTTTTCCTGGAGATTTCAGCCTCTGTCTCTTTAACAATTGGACGACCCACTCGATCAAACAATCCATCAGCGATTCTTGAAAAAAATCGCAACGGTTTCTTGGCAAACTTTTTTCCTACATCTATTGCCTCTGCAGAACAAAATACAAATGAGTTATTTTCAACAAAGATTTTGTTTTAATAAAAATTGACAAGTTTTCCTGATAGTATTATGTTAATGCTACTTTGATGAATTAGTAATTAAAACCCTTTTCCCATGCATTAAGTAATTGCATATTACGAAGTACCTGTTTTTTTCTGATGTACTTCGTCAGGGAATTTAAAACTCCTTACCATTAAATCTAAATAATTTAATTTAGCTAATAATCACTTACGATAAGGATAATCAATAAATCAATGTATACATTTGATTAATGAATTTTGTGGGATACCTGTTTGTGCATGGTGTACTTCATCTGGGAATTTAAAAGGGTTTACGAGCACTCCTGCAGCACTAATAAAAACTACAACTACCGTTATAAGTGTTCCCCTGCTAATACTAAATTTCATGATGACACTATGTAAAAGGGGTAAACATTAAAATAATATTATGTAAACGTACATCACTCAAAGTTCAACACTTTACTTGTAATGTGGACTACAACGTGATACAAAATAATAGTTTATACGTTTACACACAAAATTTCATTGCAGTTGAAATAAAGTCTCACTTGTCTCACAATAATATCTTAGGTTTGGTCACAGCGTTGAAAATGAATAAGACATTCTAAAACAAGATAACAATACAAGGCAAAGGCAAACTATTGACAGAAATTTACATTATTGTCTCACCTCTCACCTCCATCCTAAACATTTAGCCTTCTCGATCATGACACTGTCCTATTCTCACTGACTAAGAAATGCATTAAGGTTCGCGTTCCCTGTTTCCTTGAGTTTTCATCATATAAATTGTAAGTATTAAAAGATTGAACATGTTATATCTTTATTTTATCTTGTCAACAATCCTGTGAACCAGTTAACAGTAACTCATTTTTCTCAATATGCGTACTTTTGAAGCAGGGACTACATATGTATTTAATAATAATATATATACACTGCAAACACATTTACGTGCAATTCATACGTTGGTTAACAATGGTATATGTGCAGCAGAATGTTACACAAGTAGGTGTGTGAATGTTTTTCCATTTTTGAATACTTGGCACAGCACTGCTCCTGTTAATTATACACTTCCCATTGCTACACTTGATAAATATTTTTACTTGGATTGGACATTAGATGAATTATGAGTAATATTGAGGGACTAACATGCAGAAAAACAAAACAAGCATGTAAACTGGAAGTTGTGGTTAGAATTATCAGATGAAAATCCTAACGAAACTATCGTGAAACCCTGAAATAAAACTACCATGAGTAGTATATACTTGGCTTGCTAATACCAATTGTTTGGTAGCACCGCGATGTAAAGAATGAAGGTGGTGATGCAATTTTATTTATACCGAAGAAATATAAACACAAAACCCTTATTATCTAAAAGAATTAGAGAATTACCTCCTCCTCCTAATTACCAAGTGTGTTGAGATTGGTACTCTAATTACTAAACAGTATCAACCTGGTATTATACTAGTTGCTACATATTGCACTTACTTGCTAAGCTTTATACCGTGTTATTATTATTATTCCATTAAAAGCTCAGGTTACGTAGTGATTGCAAAGGCACCATTAATACCGCCAACGTAATACAGTCTGTCTCTGCCTACTCCTCACACAATTCTTGTAGGTACTTCCCGTTCAGGACTGATACTACCTATGCAAAATATGTGTAAAATATGAATGTAAAGGACTACATAACAATATGTTCACAGCATTAAAAATGTAGTCAGATAAGGTTAGCAAATACCAGTGTCTGTGATATTGTTTGCTTGTACAATAGAGGCTAGCAACTACCTACTACCTTATTTCATGTGAGTAGACGAGTAGAGTATCAAATACAGTATGTACCTAAAGAGGCACCAAGAGTCCATTGCGTTAGATTTACTTTTCCGCTTTATAAATTAAATAGGGTAAATGAGAGGTGATTTTGTTACATAGAGCACTAGGAAAAATAATAGATACGGACCTGAAGGTTATTACTGATAGATTCCTAATTCAATTCAAAAGCTCTTTTGATGGATCACGGTTGCGTTGGTTCACATTATACGTAAATTTACTTGCTCCTTTTTATGCAGCGCGTACTGTATACTTCCAATTTGAATTGTATTCATTTTGTGCAGAGATTCTAAGATAATATGAATATTTGCAACCAAACACCGGCAGTTCATTGCAGTATGGGTGACTTCAGATGAACGTGACCGCTTTGGTTGATTAAATGAACTGCAACTGGATTGCGAACCCGTCCATCTTCCTACGTACGCTGGCTGGAAATTAACAAACTGACACTCAAGTGTAAGCCAAATAGCATAAAAAGTAGTTGCTTATGCTAAACTCTAATCTGTTCTATGTGTGCACTGCATACAAATATATTATTACCATTAGCAGACTAATTTGTGTTATTACTAAATTAAATATTTTGTGTTTCTCTATTCACTTACTTTATTATACTTTATTATCTTACCATTTGTATACTAGCTAGCAACTAAAGAACTTGTAAAGAGCAAGCGTATATATGCATTTCATGTAAATAGAGATTCAAAGCAATATATCAAATAAGCATCCTTTTATGCACTACAAAGCAAAACTGTCTCTTATATCTGTATGTCTTTGCATGCAAAATATGACATTCTTCACTTAGAAAATAGAAGTGAAGAAGAACGACGCACTATGAGTCATAACCTACATTAGCAATAATAATACAATATTCAAATGTAGGTAATATTTGCATTAAACCAAAACATATTGCAATATTTGTAGTAAAATAAATAAAGCATGCCTGCACAAGTTTCCGTATTTCCTTTTAGTATTCCATTAATTCGTAGTTGCCTTTTTGGTTATTGGCTAAAAAGAAACAGACTTTACTAACAGCAACTGGTTGTAGCGCATTGTATATTTCTGTGTTGGGCATTTTCATATTTTCGAGACTTTTAGGTGGTTTAGTTCTTTTGTTTGTAAAAGTAAATAGATTGTACTTGTATTACAATATGTGTACGGGTCCTCATCCTTTCATATAAGTATTTACCATATTTGTTGTCATTGTTCATGGTAGAGTAAAATGATTTGATGTACAGATTGCGGAGGAGTTGTCGGTATTTAATATAACAGTTCGGTCAATGTTCATTTATCCATTGGTTCTATTTGAATTTATATGAATCCTAATTTGCCAATGATTTGGTCTAAATGAATGCACAAAAAGTAAATGCATATAATAATGTGAAGATAGGTAAAACATCCTCCCTTAACAATCATCCTTGTTTTGATATAAGCTAATAACTAATAAGAGTAATTTGAGGAATTTAGCCATATTGAACAAGTAAGTAAATTCAAAATCAAATAATGCCACTTAAGGAAATATAGAATATCACAATTGCCACCCACTAGCTAAAGTATCTTGGTATTTACTGTGTCAAGGTGATCGATGACTGAAGCTAAGTTTGATAGTGGTAATACCCCATGGTTTTAGCCACCTATTATTAGAAAGAAGTATGAAAATTGTATTCATTTATAGTTTGTCTTCTGTAAAGGCAACTTTTATATTTCCATATAAATCCTGTGTGCAAAAGGAGTGTAGTTTCTAAATTTATTTACTTATTTAAGAAGAGAGACCCCCTTTTGCAGACTTTAAGCAAATCTGGGCATGTCCTACAATAATGAGACACACTTGAGTACACTTGTGGGAGATAAACAAACATGGTTTTTATCGTTTTCCCACACACACAAATAGATTTATTTTACTTTTGAAAATTCCATGCGAAAAACTTTTATTTATGAATTTTAGACATTTTCCTACTTCACCGTATAAATCGGTGTATTGCTTGATTGCTTCGCGTAAACACTTCTGCCACCTTTACATACTGCGACGAGATTATAAGATTTATTGCAATTGTTATACAGAATGTAAATTGTTGCATTGGGAATACTGCACTTGGCATTGGCAATACTATCTATACCTGTATCTGTATTTCTGTATATTACATTTCTCTTACATAAGATTCATGTAAAAATACATGAGAATCACTATCTACAACAATTCCACTCTCAAAATGAGTCCTTTAACAGCATTTGGAGGTATTCGGGCGAATACGGTGAGTAACATTTGCAATGTGACAGGGATACAACGAATAAAAATATCGATATTTGTTGCTGTACCGCCGCAAGCAATGGAAACCATAGCCAGAAATGCGATGTGTGGGAATTTCCAAGAATTCCCACTGCACAGGTTAAGGTTAAGTCATTTTACGTAACGAAACGGCTGTCCTCATGTCCCTATCGACTTGTTCTCACTTTCAATTGCATGTATCACGTCTTTCAAATGGACAATGTATGAATCAGGCTAACTTATGCACAAACATTTTTTGCACTACTTATAATAGCTAGTCCCAAAACATTATCAATAAATCATCATATATTTAGGTATCTTTACTTTTACTTTTCATTTGAATGAAGTTCAGTATACCGACTAACTAATATAATATATGAAGCGTGTTACTTTATGGGATGCATAAATGAATGTAGTAGTAGAATTGTAGAATCATCAGAATCTTAAGAGATTATTCATAGGAATTTATTCAATGATGTGACTGCGGAAAAGATAGATGGTGGATAGAAAAGAGAGCTACAATATAACTCTTCATAACATTTTAACTGAAACTTGAAGTAATAAAATAAAAATATAAAAACAATGTTATCAACAATATAGAATGCGTACTTAATAGTTTCTCAACCAGCCATGTAAATTTGTCTTCCGTAGATTTTACAGTCGCTTTCACTTGGAATATTAAGTTGGATTTTCTCCATTATGTAAAACCGTTGCTTTAAGATAAAATTCTCCTTGTGCCCTGTAATTTGCAGTTAAAAAATTAAATTCAATGTACATAAATATAGTGCTTTACCATATTTATCATTGAGTATAATGTTATCGTCAGCATGAAGACTATCATTGGTTTATAGATTACAAAACTAAAATGTGTATACATTATGCAATAGATGCAGATGGTACAATCACACCTAACTACAATTAAAATCTGTAAAAGGTTTATACTTTGCCGAGCAAAATTCGCCCATATATGGTCCTTCACCCCCACAGTCACATGATCCAGTTAAAAAAGTCTGCCAGTCTGGACATTGACATCCAACGTAAACACGTCCAAGAATAGATTGCTGAAATAGTTTCGGGCAATACATATGACTGCATGAACCTAAAATTTACAACACATAAGATAGTGAACACTATGTTTGGTAGTTTCTAAAAGAGTTTAGGAGCTTAAAACACTTGCTTGAAAATATTTTTGAAATGAATGATTGGGAATCGCATCCAGGTTGTACACTTCCGCCATTGGGGTAGAAATCTGCATGTCCACATATTAATTCTGTACCCCGATAGCCCCCTTCTGTCATCTTTCCCTGATCGCAATGAATCACATCCACGAAATCTGCGTCCGATTTGTCAATGCGGTCTTTCTCATCTACACTTTCCTCAAATCCAGGGCCGGCTGGGTCTAATGCTTTAGGAATTATTTATATCTTTAAATAAGGTTGATATAAGTTGATATAAATTGTGATATGCAGTTACAGTGGTTTTTATTCTTTCAAACTACCAGTTATCCTTGCCAGTTTTCTTCCTCCGCTTTTCCTTTGGATAAAATAGCCTGTAATTCCAGCAGTCTGAGCTCCAAGACTAAACCCAATGACATGAACTTGCTTCAGACTTTTAATGTAACCTTGTTGTTCCATATCTATTATAAACTCAGCGACCAGCTCTCCTACAATCTTAGTATTTTTAGCTGCATTGAAATAATTTCTTTCTTTTGATAGCGATTTCCAATCAACTATTACTATATTCTCAGGTCTATTAGCTTCCATGTATGCTAAAAATAAAAAGCAGAAAGTCAATGCAATTGTTGATCTATTATTGTTACATCGAATTTTAAAAATATATTCAATATTTACCATTTTTTATGCTTTGAGAAGGTTGATCTTTGCCTGATTCCTTGTAGCCATGAATTATTATCTTAACATTTTCATTCTTATCCCAGTTTGTAGCTTCGAGGGAAAAGTCGGGGAAAATTTCTTGTTCCTCTTGAGGACTAGAGTAGTAATGTCAATTAAATGAAATTTAATAAATGCGAACATTAAGGCTGATTGCGGTACAAAATCTTACTTTTTTAGGGTATACAAGAGAAAACTGACATTGTTCTCTCGTCCCGTAGATGTTTCACATACAGGAGTATGCGATACATCTGACAAATATTTCCAAATTTTGTAACCAATTTCAAGAACCGAAATTCGGTTATAATTCTTCATATTTTCAATTTCCAATGAGTCTGCAGTATCATTTGTGTCATAACTATATTGAAAAATAGATAACTCATCAGAATCTAGGTCATCATACTGCTCTCCCTCATTCTTCTTCCATATTTCTCTGTATTGATAATTGTGGTTCTTTTGTGTATTTGATAATGTATTTTCTTCTGCTAAAATTCTTGAGTAAGAGTATTCTGATGAAATTGTAATTATAAGGTGAATGAAAATTGTCGATATTATTAGTAGTAGCTGCATTGTTCGTTCTTTGTTCGCTCACTAAGTCCTCCGGAAGCCTTCAGTGAATAAAAAATTTGTATAAACCTTTTGTGATAAAATTGTAGCCAAAAAGTTTTTAGTTCACAATTTTCCATAAAAGTATATTTAGCAATACAAAGAAAAATTGGCCAAAAATGACCTACTTAGAAAGCATGAAAATAATGTTTGCACTTACTATGCAAACTCGCTGTTCAGCAAGTTGAGTAAATAGAGTGTAAACCAGAGTTATTTTCCTTGTAACTTCTCCATGTAACAATCAATTAATAAAACTGATTCGCTCATCTAAACTGAGTTAACTTTACATTGAATCTATATTTATATCTTTGGAAAAATTATTGACTTGTATGCACACATAATAAAAATTTTGGAACAAAGCAATACAAATAAATGCTGCTAAAACTACTACTGTACAGTACAACTGTCTATTCCACTTAACTAGATTTCCTTTTCCTACCTTTCAAAAGTTTTGTATTGCTATAAGCAGTAATTCATACATGTTTTTGAACAATAAAAATAGAAATAAGATTGGTAGGTTTAGCCGAGGATGCATTAGCTAATTCGAGCATAAGGAATGATTTAATGCTTTAATATAATAAAAAATATCATTATTACTTCCTCAAGGAAGTAGTACTAGGAACCTAAAAGCCATCCTCTATGTAAGACGGAAGTGATAAATATTAACGGAATATGCTGTGTAAAATTAGATGTCAGTGTACACTTCATATATTTATGTTCGACATAAAGAAATAGCTTTGCCAGATTAAGTAAACGAATAAATTACGATAAATGCGATTAATAACAAACGATTAATTAGTGTACTATGTATGTACATATGCATTGTAATGCTGTAATTGAATTAATGAAGGCCAACTTTGTGCACAAGTGGAATCAATGTTAATGTAACTTAATTTTATGCACTACACAAAGGTGCCTACTGAAAGGAAATGTACAAATAATATCATGTAATGTTGAATACTCAAAACCATTATTGTAAAATGTTTCGTTTTTTAGCATGTACATAAACTATAAGAAAAGGTCACTTTAAAGGGTTTTAAACCTCTTTAAGTAACATTACATTTTTCATGAAAATTGCATAACTACTTCAGAGAATTTACGTCTGCATTTACTTAAAAAGGTGAACGATTTTTTCAGGTCATCTAATGTCAATTTTAACGCATTTTTTAAAGTTTTGACGCAAGCAAACGTAATCGTAAGTTTGGCATTTGGATTCCGGGATTCTGCCTCGTTTAAGTTCTTCATGGTTTTAAAAGCATGTAAAATATGGTAAGTAAAATAGTTTGGCACCTTTATTGCAAACCTTTTTATTCACAAAATTATGAAATATTACTTTGTCCTTGAGATTTTAGCTGCGTACAAAACATCAAAATTGATGTAACAAACATTCAAATGCTAACATTCTTTATGTCGTCTTTTAGTACGGTATTGATTAATTAATACTTTTAGCATGCAAAGACTGATGAAATTGTCTAGACCATCAAGGACACAAAGTGTTAAGGGCAGATAGTTAGCATAGCTTAAATATATGCCGAATATTTCATAAATAAGAAAACGCAAATAAATAATTCATAAAAGTGCAGGTAGTCTGAACTCTGATTATCCATGTACTACAATTTTTATTAATCTTATGACGTGCAGAATATGTATATACAGCAGAACTATTTTATATCTAACTATCTCTTTCTCTTTTACTTTTACAGCCATAGCGCACTTTGAGATCATTACGCTTTGTCAAATGGAATCACGTCTTCTTCATCAGGTTCTGCATTTAAGAAATACTTCCCAGAAGCACTGTAAATAGAAATAGGTGATAAAATTATGCTCATAAAGAATGGATTAAATTTAAAGTCGTGACACAAATGAGTGAAACCAGAAACAGGAAACTTTTCTGTGGACTGGATGAAAAGCGAACTGTTTTCCGGCTACAGAGAAGTTGCTAAATGAAATTGGGGACTACTATATTAATAATGAATTAATACGGGTACGGATTTTCTATGGCACATGGAAAGACTGTTGTATGCTTGTACCTAGAATGTATGAGGGTGTTAGGTGCATATGATAAGGCAAGTGTTCAAGCGCAGAATAGCAATGGAAAATATCTTTTTAATGAGTCTATTGTTAAGGTTAATACACTTAGGAATACAAATTATATTACAAAGAATTTCTCTGTAAATGTCAAGTATTGTAGTAATAGGTATAAAGGTATAATTATCTTTATAATTTGCATGATATGGATAAGCCAACGTTAAGTAAAACAGCCTAAAGAAATACAAAGAATTAGTCAGATTAAATTAGTCGAAAATAGTGCCGACGCTACATATAAAATAAATCATAACGGATTTCCATTGATTGTAGTCGGTACAACAGACAGAAACCGAAAATTCCACCCAATTGGGATTGCTTTGTGCAGGAACGAGGAATCCTTTGACTTTGAGTTTGCCTTTCAAGCCATTAAAAGTGGAGTAGTGCGCATTTTTAGCACAGAATGTAACCCAACAATACTTTTGGCTGATGCAGCGGACGCAATCACAAATGGCTTCAAGTCTGTATTCGGTGACAATACCAAACGTGGCGTTTGTTGGGCACACGTTGTACGAGCATTTGACAAAAAATTGCTTATGATTAAAGATGCAGAAATTCGGCAAAAAGTACGAAACGATATTACTGATTTGCAACTATCGTCGTCTCAGCTTGTCTTTGAATCAGGCGTCAAATTGTTCTTTAAGAAATGGCAGCGCAAAAGGTGTGGAGGTGTTAAGTCATTTGTCTCCTACTTCAAAGCTGAATGGATTGACAGGAATTCTGGCTGGTTTGAAGGGTTTGCTCATTTAGTGCCCTCTACAACAAATAGTCTTGAAAGTACAAATCGCGTCATTAAGACTGAATGCAAATAGCTATGGAGCCTGCTATCTCTCTTCCCGAACAGACTAAGGCCTATCAATGGCTAAAAAGTGATCCTATTGTTATCCACATGAGAGATAATGGCCAAATAATGTGTTTCACTGCGGCCACTGGGTGTGAACCAGTCAACCAAACTACCGCTCTGAAGTACATGGACACAGCGAAGACAACCAAGTGGGCCACCTTTGAAGACTTTTTATTATCGGAACTGCAAATCTGGCAAATTAAATATCACTCGTCTCTTTCTCAATGCCAATGTACATGTCCATATTTCTTAAAATGTTTTATCTGTAAACATACAATTGGAGTGGCAGCAATGAAAGGTAACTACGAAATTCCACTGCGGGCCAAAACTATTCCTGTAGGTCAGAAGAGGAAAAGGGGACGTCCAAAGAAAACAAGGAAAAGTCTTTCGATACAGTAATATTAATGCCCTTATCATATGCCCTGATACGTCCACCGTATATTAAATTATTTCCTTACACTATTTTCGACTAATTTAATCTGACTAATTCTTTGTATTTCTTTAGGCTGTTTTACTTAACGTTGGCTTATCCATATCATGCAAATTATAAAGATAATTATACCTTTATACCTATTACTACAATACTTGACATTTACAGAGAAATTCTTTGTAATATAATTTGTATTCCTAAGTGTATTAATCTTAACAATAGACTCATTAAAAAGATATTTTCCATTGCTATTCTGCGCTTGAACACTTGCCTTATCATATGCACCTAACACCCTCATACATTCTAGGTACAAGCATACAACAGTCTTTCCATGTGCCATAGAAAATCCGTACCCGTATTAATTCATTATTAATATAGTAGTCCCCAATTTCATTTAGCAACTTCTCTGTAGCCGGAAAACAGTTCGCTTTTCATCCAGTCCACAGAAAAGTTTCCTGTTTCTGGTTTCACTCATTTGTGTCACGACTTTAAATTGCGTCCATAAAGAATAATCTTTTAATTGGTTATAATAGCGACTTTTCATTTGCTTATTGACTTCTTACCCTGTGGTACAATTTTACTTATTGAGATTCAATTTTTATAGTACGTAAAAGTAATCGAAAAATATTTTGGATTAGCATACTAAAAATATCATTTTGGAAAAATACGGCACGTTGTTCCAAGTTGGAACGTCCAATCGTAATCAAAGTTCTTAGTTAAGCTTTCATTAATGCATTAGACAAAATTTCATATTTAATTATATCATGCATTTAAGTCAAGGTAAACATATTCCATACTTTCTTGGACAAAGATCTCCCATGAGTGGTCCCCTACATTTCTTGCATTCCCCATTTGAGAATTTGACGGCCGTTGGACAAGCACAACCTTTGTATTCTCTTCCTCGTACAGTTGAAGAGTATAGTTGTGTCGCTTTGACAGAAGAACAAACGCCCAAATTCACTGAAATTTAAATTACGGTACATTGAACAGTGAACACAGATGAATAAGATAGTAAATTATTTCCCTAGAATTTTACATCTCCCATGTCCCATCCCAAATAACCGTAGCCCAGATCATAGCAAGAAATATATATTTTATCAGAATTCCTCCAAGTACTAAAACACTAACAAACCGTGAAAATGCGACTTACTTTCTTTCAACTCACATCCAGGCTGACGTCCACTTGATTTGCCTAAATTTAAAAAATAGATTTAGATTTAGACAACAGTTTTAAAACAATTTGACTTGTAAACTCACTTGCAGGGAAAAACTCGACATCTCCACAATCAGCCATCCCTATTTGCATATGGTTTACAGCCCCCATTCCCGTATTCGTGTGAATGACATCCACAAAATCTGCATCCGCTTTGTCTAACCGAAATCTTAAGTCAATTTTATCATCAAAACCAGGACCTGCGACGTCATTTCAACAATTAGGTATCTTATTTATTTTTGGAGAAATTAAGCTTCTCAACGATTGCACGCCGAAAAATAGGGCTGTAAGAGTTGTACTACCTGCTGGATCAAGACCTGAAACAAGCAATTGGCATTAAATTAAAGGCGTGACTAAAGGTGTTGAATACATTATAGGGAGACTCGTAAGATACCAAAATATCAGCACACCTGTGATTTGGGCAGGTTTCTTATTGACATGATCATCAAGGAAATTTCCCGCAACTCCAGCTATGTGTGCTCCGAACGAAAATCCGACAAGTTTTACTTGCCTGTAAAGAAGAAACTTACGAACTTTCAATGAAATTATCATTTGTGCCAAAGATTCTCCCAGCACTATAACAGCTCTTCCAGCAGTAAGGAAATTTACTTGTTGAGGTTTTGTGTGCCAATCGACAACAACAACATTTTCTTTCCTTGATGAGTTCATGTATGCTGTAAACCACCAAAATTTATTTAGTCAGTACATGTACTTCATCTTCTAAAGATCAGAGTTGTGTAAAAATAGGAAAACCATGGAACTAAATTAAAAGTGGGGGTTTCCCTTTTTCAAAAGCTAATGTACATTGTACATCTAAGTTCAGTTAAATGTACTAACTCAAATGCACATTTTTGTGTACAATATTTTCAGTTTACAAAATTTGAAGAAAACCATTTTTGATGTTTATCGAAGTTTTGAGTGCTTTTGGAATAAAAACATCTTCCTCTGTGGTTTGTGTGAAGCCAGGAATTATGAAAACTGTATTTTGTTCTGCGTCCCAGAATGTCTCTGATTGCTCAGTTTCATAAGTGATAACTTGTGCCGTTCTTTTGCTGAAATTAAGTTGAACAAAAATCAAAATAAGATGAGGAAGAAATTCTCAACAAGTATATCTAATGCTCTATAAACCCACGGTCATGCACAATGTGTAATAATAAAGTAATGTGCATAAGAAGCTAAACTTATTTATATTTATTTGAAAACTATTGGTATATAAAATATTAACTTTTTGAGTGTGAAAAGCAGAAATTTCATGGAAACTTCATTGATATCTTTAATTTCCAGGCCGAACGCCTTAGCAGCTTTAGCACCTGGAAAGTTATAATAAGACCTGAATTAGTACGTTAATACAACTACTCATTTAAAGAATTGCATTTATACTATAATAAATTAATCTACTGCTATCTGATTGCCAGATGAGGAGATGATAAGACGAAAATTACCGAATAAGATTGCAAAAAAATCTTTTCCTAGTTCTGGAGTCGACACTCTATTCAAGATTTGAGTTCCATCATCAGAAAATGTGAGATTCCTTGCTTTTTTAATAATATCCTTTTCAAATTCTTCAGGTGTTTGAGTACGATTGCGAATCCGTTTGGTTGGTTTCTCTGTACGAGCCCGTTCAGTAACTGGATCAGCATCGTCTTCTGTTTGATCCTCTGCGACTTCTTCAGATTTTTTGGCATTAATAGGGCTAATTGCAAAGCAGAAAATATAAAGTATCGAAGAAACAATTATAAAACAACCAAAAACTATGTTTTGCATTTTAAAATTCGTTCTTGTTCTTTCCCTTTTATTGATCTCCTCTCATCAGCGATGATTCTTGCTTTTGGTATTTTTGTTAACACTAATGGCAAAATTGCTTACAATTCAACACAATAATTATATTAAATGCTTTGTTATGCCTTTTTTGGTGTCGTAAGTTGTAATAATTTTCCCATATCATTGTTATACTTTTAAGTACGTTTAAATGGAAGAAGGAATCCAACATCCATGGATGCAACCAAATTATTTAAGTTTAAAGGAAAATTCAAAATTACATTACCAAATGGTTAAGTTTATTTTACAATGGATTTGACTGGGAGTGGGAATACTATAAACTAAAATTCCCATTTCCCACTGGGAAGAATGCATTGAAAGTGCACAGATAAGTAACCATGTACCTTAATAGTAAGTAAAGTATTTTTCAATTGGTCTCAACTGTTATTCCAGATTCCATTGTCATTGTCAGAATTACAAAGGAAACATAAATAAAACATTTGTGCATACCATTATACAAATTTAAAATAGTAAATTCATGAACGAATGAACTGCTTGTTTATGCTAATTGGAATTCTGCAACCAGTAATTTAACAATAATTTTACGTCTTAGATTACGTAATAGTCTGTGACAAAATATTATGATGAAAATTAATTCACGAATAGATAATGATTAATAAAGTGTTTATCATTAATGATAATCACATTAAATAAAGCAGTAATTTTATAGTATAAATAAAAATTTAAACAAAATATTTTCATAAGAGTGTATGATGTATTTGTTCTAATTTAATAGCGATTTACGGCAAGTAACTCTACTCTACCGCTTGTGAACTTTGGATAACACTGGTTTAATAAAAAGAGTTTGTCAGTCTGCCATTTTGTTCCCATTCCCATGTTCTTCCTCCGAACCTTCTTCCTCTTCTGATTTGCCAGGCATAGATTTACCACTCTTTGGTACTTTTGTTAACAGAGTCACGGCAGTCTTGATATAATACGTTCCTGTTGTTCTGAAATAGAAGTTAAACAGTTATTTCTGGTTGTTACATGCATATTAGTTGATATTTGATGTAAAAACAAGTGTGAGTACTCTTCGGGTGTGGCATCTCCTATTAAAGGTCCATCTTCGCAATCACAAGACCCAGAAAGAAAAGTTGACCAATCTTCACACTCACATGCAGTTAATTTCATACCTTTAACCGTTAATACAAAGATGTCAAAACATCTAGTATGGCTGCACGATTCTAGAGAAAAGATCCAAATAAACTCAGAAAATTGTTGCACCAATAAAATAAATTAGGATTTATATTATAAGAGATTCTCCTAAAACCTATGTGCCCCATGAAGCCATCACACCCTGGTTGATGGGAACCTCCGTTAATGTAAAAATCGACTGAGCCAGAATGCTCTTTAATTCCCATGAATCGTTCTTTTCCCATGGCTGCCCAATTCCAAGGATTTTGTCCGTCTGCCGCAGCATTGCAATGCCAAACTTCAACAAATTTAGCATCAGAAGGGTCCAATTTGTTAGATGCTGATGCTTCCTTAAATCCAGGACCAGTTGGGTCAAGACCTTTAATATGTATAAATAATTTCAGTATTCAAAATTTAAAAGAAAGTTTTTTAAACCAATAAAAGGTTCACCTGTGATTCGACCAATTGTCGAGTTTTCGTCATTTTTCTTAAGTCTGTGAGAAATGACGGCTGCAACTTGAGCCCCACCTCCCAATCCAATAATACTCAGATCTTCTAAACTTTTTAGCAACTCTTCTTTGATAAGGGTTTCAATAAATTCTGTTACTTTCTTTCCGACTTTTTTCACTGTGTCCACTGCTTTATCAGTCAGGAACATGTTCCCCATTGAACTCCAGTCAACAATGATTATATTTTCTGGTCCTTTCTTGGTAATGTAGGCTAAAATTACATTTTATTATGTAATGCATAAAAATTATTGGAATTTGGATTTTTCATGCACATTAAATGAGGCCATACCGTTCTTAATATTTTGTGCCGGAACCAACTGAGTTCCATCTTCGTACATCCAATCACTAATTATCATTTTGACCGCAGCACCAGGTGTATATTTTTTAGCCTCTGCCTTTTTCAGTGCATCTGCTGAAGACGCAACTAAGGGAGAATGCGCACTGAAAATATATTAAAACGTAACACTAACCGTAAAACGCTTCATAGTCAGTATAACAAAAATTTATCATAATCATTTAAATACCTTTTTACTGTGTACACTTTGTAACTAACGTCCCCGTTTTGATTAGTAAGATCACCTCCAAAACCTCCGTTTGGGAAAGGGTACTGAGGACCAGGGAAACCGTAATGATTACCTCCTCCTCCTCCTCCTAGTAGACCTCCTAGTAAACCCCTGCCATCACCATCGCGCTTTACTGGCTGACTTTCTGTAGTTCAGGAAAATACGTCTTTCATTGCATTTAACTCTCCAATTCTATTATTCAGAATTCAGAATATAAACAGTTTAAGGAATAAATGCACTATAGTTGTGTCTACCTTACCTAGACCAAATACTAATGACCTTAGAACCCCCAAAGCTATAAGCACAAGGATCCTTGCCGAAAAATCAGTAAGCATTGTAGATGTTCCGATAATCCCGCAACATATATTTTAAGATTAGGTATAGAGAAATGTAATTCCAGTAAAATCAAAACTGTAAACCAATTGCTAAAAGTACAAAGGTTGAACAAAGCTCCAAAATATTTAAATGAAATGTTACGGTTGTATTAATTAGAACAATAAATTGACTTCCTGGTAGAATTTTGTAGAACAGTATACAGTGGATCAAATAAAATTGAATCATGACATTGTTACAAACTATAAATCAGATTAAGTAGGTAGCATAAATCAGGTCGATGGCCTTAAAAGTATTAATTATGCTCCATAATCGTATTATGTTTGGGTGTTATCCTAAAAAACCTTATAAGCTCATGGACAACATAAAGCGCAAAGTTAAGTAAGTGATTATTAATTTCTAAGGAAAAAATTGATTCTTCGTAAATACATACCGAGGTAAAATGGTTAACAAACAGGTGATTTATTAAGTCTATCGTTCGCTGTATTTAATACGAATCTAACGTACATAATGTAAATGAACAACAAATAAAAATTGAGTAACAATCCCTTTAGCATAAAGATAAGCAAAATGTTAACGAGTTATACTTGTAATGGTAAGTGAAAGATCTATATAGTGAGTATGCAGTTTTCGTGCGTTCGACAACGTAAAACAGTTGAACTGGCGAAAATCCAGAGTTTTCGAGATTCTGGAAAGTTGTCAGCGTTGTGGAACGGAAATGGAAGGTGATTATTTAGCGTATAAATAGAATTTCCCTCTTGTTCTAAAGATAATAAAAATAGCGGTTTAAAAACATCCACTTCACAAAAAAATCACTTACTATTTGAAGTAAGCTTACTAATACTCACCCTGGATCTGATTGTTCTCCCATTAAAGCCCTATTTTCAGGTTCATCACAGAAACAATCTCCACGTAAAAACGTTCCCCAATCTGTGCATTTGCAAGCTACATAAAGTGTGCCTTCAATAGACCGCTTATAGTAGTCGATTGCTTTTATGTGATGGCAACTACCTGAAATTAACAGTAACAAATGCGTGTATTGAAGTGTAATGCTTTTTTAATGAATATAGTATAGGGTTTTCCAGATTCAAATACTTTTTCGTGGAACAGAATATTCTGTAAGAAGAGAGAGTTCACAACCCGGTTGTCTATTTCCTCCTTAAATAAAAAAAATGATTTTCTTTTTAAAATGCACCAGAACAAAAAATGCAAGCCTTTGCAGAAACATGAAAAAATGAAAATGCAAATACTATTTGAAGATTTTACCATTTGGCATAAAATCGGCATGTGCATTAATCAAAGGAGTTCCAAATTCTCCTAGAACGAGACTGCCCATGTTAGTATGGATAACATCCACATAATCTGCATCGGATTCATCTAATCTACGACTCAACGGTAATGAATCTGATGAGAAAATTGGACCAGCCGGATCTAAACCTATATAAACAAATAAAGTTCATGAAACTACATTTCAGGTACATTTAAAAGATTTAATCCCTATTTACAGCTGCAAAAATTATAGCAATATGAAATATGATTAATAAATGAAAAAAGAAATTAATTACCTGTGATGCGACCCACCTTTTCGTCTCCCCCTGTCGCTTTGCTAACAAAATGACCAGCAACACCTGAAACTTGAGCTCCAAGACTAAAACCAATTAAATGCACATTTTCATAGTTTGGAATAAATCCACCCAGTTTGAGAAAAACGATGAACTCTCCAAGCCGACGTCCTACTTTTTCTGTATACAATGCAGAATTATAATAAAGAAACTCTCTAGACAGAGCACTCCAATCTACCAGAATTATATTCACAGCATCACTCCCATTCCCACGTTTTCCCAATTCTACATAAGCTGTACATAAAGGGAGAGTTAGATTAGTTGACAGCAACAATTCAGATCAAACTCACAATCTTTTGCTTATGGTATAAATAAATAAAAATCGTAGTCCGCTGACCGTTTCTCAATATTCCTGGAAAATCCCTTGTTTTTGCACTTTGACTCCACCCATGGACCAGTATCTTTACTTTTAGACGAGGATCAAATCTAGAAGCTTTTACACTTGCGGAATCATTCACTATTAGTTGCTCCTCAGTTTTCCGTCTGCAAAACATGACAAAATAAGTGAAATGTATATAGAAAATTCAAAAAATGTTAAATTTACAGGTAAAAGACTCACTTGGATGATGTGGATAAGAAAAACTTAACATTGTTCACATCTTTGTCGTAAAACGGCATGGATGGCAATAGAGAACCTAACTCTAATTCTTTTATTGCTGGACTCACTCGTGATACTGTATCTGAAGTAACAATGCATTTAACTTAGCATTAACATGTACGTATTCAAATTAGATTTGCCTGCAGTAATATGAACACACTTATGCATGTAAGCTGTTTGTCTATATAATATGTAGCATAAACGTTACAATTTAAAACAATATGTAGTATATCCTTAAAGGGTTGCATTTCATTCGTATAATATTGAACTAACTACAATGAGTATGAATATAATTACTGCTACTTACCAATAATATTCTGAAAACTAGGCAAAAGCTGTGTATTTACTTCCGTGACACTTTGGAGTAGCAAGACAGTTACCATTAGTTGGAAAATTCCCAGAGGACACCTCAATGTAAAAGATCCTTTAATACAATTTTCTTTGTTCAAAATCATTTTGAGCTGAATAAGTTTTTAACAAAGATATCACAGAAATTGACAATATTTTTAAAAAATATTGTGGACTATATTGAGTGGACTCTCTAGTGTGTCTTGAGAGAGCTGACATTTGTAATGAGACCAGAAAGAGACCGGGGCCATAGTCAAGAGATAGACAGCGATCCTCATTTCTCACACAGTCTACAATTCTAGGATGTGCCTAAGTGTGCAACAAGAAGCAAACAATTGTACCTTCTTTGCTTGTCCATTGTGTGTTAGTAGTTGTAATCAGCAATGCAAACAGCACTGACAACAGCCTATCTAATTGAAAGTACATTTTCAGAACAAGGTATATTATAGCTGTGCAGTTAAATGATAATGAATATCCAAGTCCAAGTAGTGTACTATAACAAACAAAGCATATACTACCATCTTAGGAACAAAAACTTATTTTATACCTGTTTTCTATGATTTTTATACATAGGGAGAGGGACAACAGTTTGCTATAAACGTATAAGTAAAACATTATTGATGCATTTCTTTTTACAGGGTCTTCCAACATATTTGCAATTTTGCAATACGACACGTCTGAATTTTTTCCAACTTTTGCGGTGCACTGATGCTCAATTACTCACAATCAGACAACAACAATACCTGCATCTACTCCGCCCTGTATGTTTTCAATTAGCAATAGTTTCGCTTTGTCATTTACTTTGTGCTCCCAAGTAAATCTCACGTATGCATCTAATCTACCTTTGTACAAATAAGTATACACATTTTAACGAGTTAGTACTTATATGAAAGAGTATAAATACCCATATACAATACATTACTACGACGTTCTCCGTTTTTACACTAATTAACCGTGCAGTGCATGCTGCAGCACCATAGCCGTCACTTTTTTGCTTCTGATGTTTGTGAAACATGCTTTCATATTGTTAACATCCTTGGCGAAACCAAGTTCAATAGCAGAGAGATGTTCTTTCATCATCAAGAAATGCACAATAGAGCGATCTTTATAGTCTAGTAGTAGTTTGGCAATTCATAAAGCTACTGCTTTTCGTTTGTTGCACTTTTGTGTTCTACTTGTGAATGGGGAGGTATAGTATTCTAATTTTTACAACTCTAAGTCGTCAAAAAGTTAACCTGATATACCTTCTTGATTCGCTTAAGCTACATTACCTACCATTGGATGGTAAATTATCTACATAGATTAGAACTTGTCTGCCTGATAAATCCATTTGTTGCCGTCAAGCAATTCAAATAACATTTACATAAAGCAAATGTAATCCTACTTTAGACACAGTGCTTAATGCATCTTAATGTTAAACGATTTGGGTAAGCCTCATTTAATCTGGATTTACCGCTCATATTAACAACCAGTAGCATGCATAATTTATTATTTCATTGCATGTAGGCCCGTAATACTGAGCTCATAATATTATTTGATACCAGTTTTTCCTTTTACATTGCTTAATTTCAGTGCTCAATTGAACCTAAGCGTTCTACTACCGTAATCAAATAATATTATAGAATTTTAACCTGACCATTCTAATGCTGAATTATTTTGATAACTTCAATTTCATAGTATTATGGAAATCTCTATTATTTTCCATTCCATTTTGTGTAGGACATTATTCATTTATAATTGCGATGATTTTAAGATTAAAATATGACATTTAAAATTGCATTTGTATAAATTCGAGCTTATAAAATTAAGCTATATGTAACTTTATTGAATTTGGCATTACATATTTTTAAGAGTGAAATATTCACGCGGCTTAGAGAAAAAGAAGAAAAACATTCAACAGAAATGCGAAACAATTATTTTAAGTACAGAGGTAAAAGAAACGATGAACACAAACACTCATTTCATTCGTAACGAAAAGATTGACAAGACAAAGCAAGACAAAGAGTAATTACAAATAAAAGAGACTTCTAAAGACACGAAAGACAATTAGTCTACTTAAAAAACTACTTGTAAATTCAAAACTATAAACACTGATATTCTTTCAAAAAAGCTTTCCTTTGAACTTTGGCTTTTATACTAATCAACGATAAAACAATTACGTTGGTTATATTTTCGTATATTTTAATAAAGCGCCTAAAAGAGATTTCTGCTTCCGAATCCGAAAAAGCCTCCACCTCCTCCGAATCCACCACCACCACCACCGAATCCACCTCCGTGATGTTTGTGTCCGTGGTGTCTTGGTTTCCATCCCCATCCGTGATGCTTGTGTCCGTGTCCATGACCATGTCCATGATGACGCGGTCTCCATCCCCATCCATGACCTCCATGACCATGACCATGGTGCCGAGTTATTATTCTAAACAAATTAAATTTCCTTTAAATGCAAGAACTCAAAATTTAACTTACTTAACAAAAAATTTCAAATAAAATTATAAAATTACTTTTTATGAGCAACTATTGGAATCCAGTAAAACCAGGCGTTGCAAACCGCCAGCAGCACAAACATAAGTAACGCCAGAAGCTGAAAAATAAAAATAAACCATTGAGATTGTGCACAGTTTATTAAAGCACTCAAAGCGGAACAAAAGATAAATAGTTGGACAGTTAATGGTAAATCGTTCGTCAAAATCAATGCGTCCAAAAGTCCGTCTTAGTGAGAAAAGCAGGTATAGAAAAATCTTGAAAATTGAGCACTAATCCGTTCGATGGGGAATTTGTACTGTGGCGGCATAAGTCACTAAATATATCACAATAAACTGACTTTCTGTAAAGTTACTTTGGGTATGTGTGTAAACAATCACATTACACTTGTCACTTATAAATCTTCGTTCAGGTAAAATGTAAAATGATGTCCAGAGTCGAGTCCAGTTTAAATCTAAACTTATGTATTACCGTTGCTTTATTTAACTGGACCATGTTGTTTAAGATTCCGATCGGTTCTACCAATTCCGATGAGGTGCTAACAATAAGACTGAAATTTTGATAGCGAAGAAGAGAAGAAAACCAACCACGTTTATCAATTGAAATGTAAAACTCGATTAGAAGCTAAAATGATAATCTTGGCTTTTATATGCCACTTTCTCAAATGCTAAAGTCGCTACTCCTTAAACGGGGGTCGATTACTTTAGAACTTGCGATTGGCCTAAATGATCTAATTTGCTCTTAAGCCTAATAAAGGGCTGGTAGGAGATTTCCTTTATTATGGGCTAAATGCTAATGTGTAGCGACTAACATTTAGAATTTAGACAAGTCAAGTTGAGACAGAAAGGGAAAGGAGTTGGATTTACATTAGAACAACCCTGAACAATGCAAATGGACATATCGCTGCTGAATAGAATACCTAGAATTAGATTGGCAATAGTATTATAGGTATGATATAACAACGTAATACACACGTAGTAAAACCATCAAACAAAACTAAAACGGAAGGGGAAGGGAGTAAAGAAATTAGCGAATTCGATTTTAATCTCATTCAAATGTACACACAAGACCGTATAACTTACCTGCCTTTTGCATTCCACTAATTTTTACTTTCCTTATAGTTATATACCTAACTTGTGTATAGAATGGTATTAGATCTTGTAAAAGTTTAGGGTGCTTGCCTTACCTATTATGGTTTTCTTCTAGTTGCTGCTTACACGCATTCCTGGCTATGCTTTGTGGTTGCGCTTTTATTAATCTCATCATGAATCTACGACATTAAAGGTAAATAAGCAATTTAGTTCAGTACAGGTAGCTCTAATAATATCTCATGTAAATCATTGAATTACCGACATAAATGAACAATTATATGCACATTTAGTGTTTCGTTTACTCAGCATTTCAATTTATTGAAATATTACTCAGTTTCTAATGAAACTACATAATGAGTAATATTGGCCTACATATATTAGCACTATCAATTTTCCTTCATTAATAATATTTCAACTGAACACTATACCCATTATTAAGTCCAGAATCTTAAATTTATCATGCCTATTTCATAATTAATAGGTGTGTTGTGCATTTGGCATTAGATACACACGTACACAGAAAACTACTTGTAGCTATTATGCATACTTAAGTAAATATACGCAAACATGCTGTACGTACACACTTTTCTTTAATTTGTGAACTTTAAAATTGCTAATTTTACATATTATGCTACAATTACTACATAATATGTAGAATTAACTAAGGAGTTATCTTTAAGGATATAATATAATGCCAAAAATAGAGAAATTACTATTTAAAATTTATTGCACAAATGTTAAGCATGTGTAATTGAATCAATCTGCAGTAGTATACATTAGTTTCATTAGCAGATAGCTACTAAGATAGAATGCATTTACCACACTGTAAGTATACACTAGGGAATTAATTAATCAGCACTACATACTACATACCAATTTAAAAATTAAAATGTGCATCATGTATCACAAAGAAATTCGATAATACTCTTGCCGAACTAATACATTTTATCTCTACTCACTGCTTTACGTTTAGAATCTAGATAAAGTATCAGAATATCAAGAATCGACACAAGACATAAAAGCTATGATTTTTCTTGGTGTACGGTATATGCAGGCGTAAGGCAGAATAGTATACGTTGTAAGTGTGTGTGGTTAACCAAGTATCACGGAGAATTCCCCTTGAAGGCTCGTGCTCACTATAGTGTAGAACTAATTTATTTTAGTTGGCAACAATTAGCCATTGTTTCTTATGCTAGTTAACTATACAGTATGTGGTACAAAGGTAGTTATACTTTTATAACTTAACTTACACTTGTTCATAGGATAAATATTTGAGTATATGATAATAATGCATGTAGTGTGTATAGTGCAACAGTTTTGCATGTAAGCTGTAAATTGTAACTGGATACAGCGGCGTCAACTAGAAAAGTGCACACTTTGGCAGAGCACGAACGAACAGATAATACAATGACCGTAGATATGTGTGCTGAAGTAAGTGTAAAACTTAATACTTAATGCAATTGGTCAGTATTACATTACAAGACTTTTAATTGGAGATTAGTAAGAAAAAGCTCGCTGACATGAACATGGGTGCGAAAATACATTTTGGTGTAGTGTGTCCGTGTTTGTATTGTATGTAAGTATTCTTAACACCTGTCCTGTATTTACTACGGCTCGTTTCATTCCTCGTTGAGTTGCCAATGGGGCAAAAATGCCATCGACCCTCTATTGCTTTGCTATTCATTAATTGTTCATAAACTATTTATCACTGAATCACAAAATCTCTGTTTACCTACTTAAGTCCAGTAGACTGTGGCCCGTGTTTCATTTAATGCAATTCTAGAAAATCCTAAATAAATAGACTTTGATTAATTAAATAACTAAATAATTTGTTACAGCTCTAGCCCAATATGTAATTAGTGCTTGCTAATTACAAACTGCAGCCAATTGAGGTTTCTTTAATTTCTTTCCGTATAGATAAAATTATTACTGATCTTCCGACAAAATTCGTTTCAAATGCGTAAAGAGCTTAAATTTATTGCACATATAGAGATTACATGGACAAACATGTAAATTATAACAAAATACTATTAGAGGTACAGAGCGGTTTGATAAAAATGTAATGCGTTGTGTTGTTTACCTATACAAAATATAATGATGTGGCTTGGCCTGGCCTGGCAAGGCATAGAAACTGCAATCACTGCGTTACGTAAAGCAAAAAATCTTTTGCAACCAATTACCATTAAAATGTAATTAAGAATTGGTGTCGGTCGCAAGTTAGCAAGCAAAGATATGTAGATAATTCCTTTTCAGCTTCAGAGTCATTATAAGCTCCATCCGTAGTACCAGCTTTATCAAAACTACTTCCTCAATTCGGATTTGTGCGAATAATCATTGCAATTTCTTGTGATAGGCACTGATTGTAGTTGTAATGATATAAATTGGAGCATCGCGAGTTTAACCGAATTCAACTCATGCATATATTCTGTATCTTTAGCAATGTATTACCACTTTTTATCAATCATATCTTTCATATTAATGGATTCGATTTCTTTCGTTTGAAACTTTGCGGATATAAAGCATTAAAGTAGGCCCAAAGGAAATCAAAGGCAATAAATTATGTATTTTTAACCGCTCACAAAAAATTTGTATTGATTAATCTACGAATTCTAACATTTGACACAGATTTTAGAATTTCTTTTTAATTGTAGCAACGTTATTGACGTCATTACTTAATTCGTCAATTCTACTTTTACTACATCGTAATTTTAAAAATTCTTATATTTAAATGAAAGACAATTTACAAACATGTTGTATTTCGCTAGTATTAATTTATTAATTGCTGAAGAACGTATTTTTAGCATTACGTTACTTTTGCATTGTAATGCTAAAATGATATGTGTGTATGGTATCCAAAAGTGTATGGTATTCTGAACAGCAATTTCCAAGAATCAGTGTTGATTTCTTATTCTTTCCCTATACCATGTTTTACAAACACCTTTTCATTGTTCATTTTCTTTTGCGTGCATAAAGTTAAAACCACTACTGCTAATATTGTGGCTTTAAGATTTTATTATGCGTGCCAGAATATTTAGAGAAAAATATGTGTATTTACAAAGCACGTACTTCTTACGTAGGTACTATGTACAATTATAAATTCATGACGGTCCCAATAAAATATGATAATATAGACATAAAGTGTGATTAATACATTTCTAAATGAGATTTATGACTTGAGAGTTCAAGTGTCTGGTTTAGTCAGTGCAGTGCATTTAACTGCAAAATAAGCAGCTCATAAAATGCCCGTAAATTACCCATTAACTGACAGAGAGAAGGCGTCTGCCAAATTCTAAAAGAAAATAAAGGTGTACTGATTAATGAATCTGAAATTACTAATTAGTAAACGTGTCTAATATGGTTTAATTTATCAATTTAAGATAATAAATTTGTAAAGATGCATAGATAAGGAACACTTAAATGCCTAAGTGCATTGTACTGTACCGACTATACCTGCAGGGAATAATAAGCTAGTATATAGGTACCTACTATGAACATGAAATATAACCTGCAGAAGTAATAACAATTATGACCAAACTTAATAATTTTATTATACTGAACTTTATATCACCTTTGGTGCACTACAATGTTTCATTAAGCAATACCTAAAGGCAATAGGTATATCAAAATCTGTATTTGTTGATGAATTATGCGCACAGTTAACTTGGTTAGCTTAGCGTTAAAATAACTACCAAGTCAAGATACACGCGATGCGTTCGTTGACGCATTGCTATTGCTGCTCTGTTGATAAACAAGTATCAAGTACAGTCAATTCAATTTACACTTTAATTGGTTAAATTGAACCTTTTTCTCTAATGTGTGAAAACAATGCATTACATGCTTAGGCAATTTCAATTAACTCTGTTCGTAATTAAATTACAGTACCTACTAATAAAGCCAACATAACAGACTGGGTAAAAATTTTAACATTTTACCAAATTTGCGCAGAAAATTAATGTTTTATAGATGTGCTTTGCAGATACGTATGGAAACAGCAGGGGCTTTAAATCACTGCTGCAAATGGAAATCTGTAATGATATCAGTGAAACGTGAACATGGAGATAATGCACAGCAGTAGTCAGTAAATAGTTGTCTCTAACGAGCTGATTTGATAAACCCTCTACGCACTTGGAATACGTAATAATGTGTAATGCCTACTTACGTAGATTGAAGACTTTGGGTAGTAATTTTGTACCATTACATATTATTAATGCTCTTTAGCAGCAACTTCGTATACCGATAGAGATATTTTTCTGTAGAAAAATGTTAACCAAAAGGATATGGTTTAAAACTTTTGAAATTACATATATTAAGCAATTTGATGGATGCAATATGTGCTAAACTCCTAGAGAACTCTTTTTGTTAAATATCTGAATTAAACTAATTAAATTAAATGTAAATTAAATGTTAAAATTGGATACCCGCAGGACATACTACAAAGATGGTGCTAAACATGCTTAAACCTAAGTAAAAACTAATTACAAGCATAATACATTTGATTACATCATGGTTTTGGTCACTAGTGCTGTTAATCTTATGTAGTAGCACGTAGTAGTGTGAAAACTTCATAGACAGTAGCTTATACTTAATCTAGTTAACAATTTTGTCTTTTAAGTAAATTATACATTTCTAAAATCTCTCATTTGTGTAATATTGGGAATACGTGCACTTCGTTCAATATCTTTATGGGTGGTTGTAAATGCAAATATTTATGTGAATATTTACATTAATATACTGAGTCAATGGAGAAAGTTGTAATAATCTTGAATTAGTCCTTGCAACAATTTGCAAATGCAAAATAATCACATTTACATAATAGTAGGTATACATTGTCATAATATTCTTTGTTGTACTTACTGAGCAGAGAAATTACTATGCACCGCATTCCACGTTCATGTTGAAAATAATTATATCAAATATGTACATATCGTTGCATATTATCAATCATGTATTGATTGAAATACAACGTTGAAATAGGAAGTAGTAATTTGTACAATCTCAAAGCGTTTATTAGCTTTATTTTATAACTTTTATGCAATAAATGTATATTACATAGAGCAAAATGCTATGCGAAGGGTAGGTATTTCCAGTAATTATATAAGATTGGAATAAATATTTCCTATAATCAACAATTTTATTCAGCCAATCCTAGTAATACAGCTAATACTCATAAGAAACTGCATATTACACATTACACTACTGATAAATTATCTGTAAACTGTAGACTTAATCTTACATTTACATTTTTGCTAAGCGATGTAAGGATATGTGTAGCATATGCTGAACTAGTGAGCAGCGATAGCATAATAGTAATTCTATAACCATAAAAATACTAATAATTACTCATGAGAGAATACTTTACACTGTAGCTCAAATCCGCTGCACAGTAAATACGTGCAAGAGATAAATTTGTTTTGTCTTCTAGCTTAATGCACCTGAATGGTTCACTGATCATTCTGAAGTAGGAACAACAAAAATTGTGGATTTCCTGTTAATTAATTGCTTGTACTATTTTTTGATTTTGCAATTACTAGACGAATTGTAGAAGGTACTTTTCTGAGCGTCTTGTATTGCTTTCAACACTGGATTTTTCCAATTCCTATTTTGGACATATTTCCGTATTAGATTGTAATTTTTCTTGTGCAACTGACTTTTAGATTTCCATTCATGTACCTACTCATACTAAAGACACTAACGAATTTTTATCATGTCCGATCATTACACATAAATTATGCAATTGTGAAAATAAAAATTAGGACACTATTATGTAAATGTAATCCATTCATATGCTCAAAATATAATTCATGCATCGACTACTATTTTGGTTATACTTTAGGTCTATTATCAATACCACTAATGTACATTAATACTCAGTAATGATTAATGATCAGTCTTATCTGTTGACTCCTATAAGACTAAATATAGAGTTGTAATTTATGTACCATACCAACTTATAATATACTCAACCTTACACTTAAGTACGTAAATTAGTATGTTAATTTGTTAATTTAATCATTCACAAATGTCTTAAAACATGATCTTATTTTTATTACAAAAATGATTTCTTTTAGTTTAAGTAAATATTTTTGCCATTGCCCCTATTAATATACTGCTTGGGTTATCATTGTCAGTGCCAAATTTAATGCAAATAGGAAGAATGGCATAGCTCAATCTACATGATGTATATAAGAGCAGGCAAATTGGATAGCATTAAAACTTACTGCTGATCTTACATTTTTAACATTCTCCACGCCTGTGATTCAGATAATGGGCAAATTTTATGAATACGCCTGTACATAATGTGTGAGCATTATTATTATGTGTCTTGGTATTGTTGTATGATTTGATTAAAGACTTTCTCATGTTTCTCAAGTAGCTCTAAGTTGTGTCAGTTGGACCATGAAAAATTATCCCTGACTATGAAACCATTTTTATTCCTTGACATTGTCTCGAACCTTCTACTCTGCCATTCCCTCGTCATTCTGAATTGTAATATTTCCTGACCTTTTGCGAACTCACAATGCAAATTGTTGCGCACATGGTTAAAATTGCAGTTGTTGACAGGTTAAAATAAAATAGTGAAAAAGGGAGACATTTGTGCACATCAAGACAAAAAAGATTTCAAGTTAATTCTCAAATTAAACCTTTTGTTAACATACGTAACGTACACCAACTAGGGTTAATGTATAGGGAGAGTCAGGACTACTCGTAATGTACCCCGTTTGATACCTATCTGCATCGCTATATTTAAAAATTGCACTTTCAATATGTAATAATACAGAAATGCATGCATAATCCCATAATGCATAATAATAATAATATGATCATAAGTGTAAGACAGCATAGGTCCATGCATTTGCTATATTATGCTATACGTTACAAGCATTTGCTAACAATGACATATTAGGCACCATACATGTGTTTAATAACCGTTAAATAATAAATCTGTCAAAATTGAGTACATTAAACGTTTATTCATTGTTAGTTCTATATTTGGAGTTTAAAAGTGGAACTAAAAATTAGCTTGGATTACCTATGTATAATTAGTCCCGTTAACTTCCGTTCTATTCTTCTTGAAACTCTATAATCTATATGTATCAAAAAACTAACGAGCTTTCTGTATCTCCAATGAACATTTTCCCAATTAACACATATACATATATTATGCATTCCACTTTTAAGGGAGCTAGATCGCAAATCCAAGAAATAAATTAATTCACATGAAAATTTCCCCAGTCCTCATTAAAACATATAATCATGAAATTAGAACTAACAGTGAATAATATTTAAATGGGCAATGACATATTGAATGGCATAATTAATTTTTGATAGCGATTTTTAAATTCCTTAAATTGTCGACGTAATTTTATTGCTCCTTTTATTCCATTAATAATACTTGTTTGTGTTGCAATAAATTATTGATTTTGCAATAGTAAATTATAATATAATAATATATTTTTACTAGTGCTAGTGCTAGAGCTGCAAATGAAGTAATGAAAAGAAATAGTTAAATAAAGCATTAAAGAACAGAAACCAACCTGACGTTTTTAGTGGAAAAGTACATGAAAAAGTATGTACCTGAACGGCTTGTCAATATGGAGAGTAGAGATAATGTTTGCGGACAAGACAGGAAATTGAAAGAAAGTGAGATCTTTAAGGCCGATTTAAGCATTTGTCACACACTTTATGACTGTTTCCAATTGTTGAGTTTATTACTCTTACAAAGCTGAGTTTATTGATCAGCGTCATATTTTATTTTATTACGAAGGTATAGCAAAGGCTGAAAACTGAAAGCATGCTGCACATTGTGTAAAAGCACCAACGGAACATAAACCATTAACTCGACGAAATCGTTACGTATGATTATTTTTGCAATAGATCATATATGTACCATGTACCTTAATTTAATAGATTGTACACAATGAAAGATTTCAGATAAAACAGCTATTATGACTTGATACTGACATAGTGATCTCTTTGAAGATTTATTTCATTTTATATTTTTTCTTTCCAGAAAACAATTAATCAATGAAATTTAAAATGTCGATGGCCTAAAGGCATACTCTATACTTGTGTGGACAATGCCAATGCCTAGTGTATTTGAACCTGAACAGATTAGATTCGGATTTCTTTTTCGGATTCGAAAGACGATATACATTAATGCATACCTTCTAACCTTCTATGAATCTCAACCTTACATACTAGTACAATATGTACTATATATTTTTGTATACCATGTATTTCACTGGCAATGAATTGTTACGATTCTTTACTACATAAGCATATTACAAATGTTGCACAATTACACGATTACTATTATCTGTATTATATTAGTTTTACATCACTCACTGGCTATGAATATATCTTTATATAAATAATTTGCAAATTGCAGCTACATTTGCATTATTTTCCTCAATTTTGTGTCATTACATAATATATTGCTCTGTGGAAAAATGTAGTTCTTATGTATGAAATGTTTTAAAACTAAAATTACCTGATATAAAGCCATTACTCCATTTGGCACAGTGAATAACAAGTGACAATGACACATAGTTGAAGTACTTGCATGTGAGAAATCAGAATATTATACACTTAATAGCCTGGGTACATTTTAAACTAACGGATAATCAATTGAAATAATAGCTTGGATTATTTTAACTTAAAATATAATTGTACAAAAGTAACGGGTTTACAGTTAGTGAATACCACAAGTAGGACAGATTATTGAATACGTTGAGTTATTTAATATTAGTGCGTGTGAAAAATACACTGGAATGCAAAATCTCATTGACAAAAACTGTCACGTTTTAATACAAATAATAATTATCTTGAAAAACTCGAGTATATCAAGTTATAAGGGACAACATGATTAACGGACAAGACAAACTAAAGCTGAAGGAACGATATCTTCCTTTCTGATTACTATCTATGTTTAACCCTTCTAGTTTCTAATACCGACACTTTACGAGTAATCACAAAATTAATGTTCCCAAGTTTGGTTGCAGTATATTGTCAGGCTACATTTTCTTTGCAAACATAATCTTTCGAGAAACAGCTTTTCAGTCACTATATGTAAACGCTACAACAAGTGAGTAAGAAAATCATACTGGTTGGGTAATAATAACAAAGTGGGAGATATATATTTGTTCTAAATAAATTAACTACCTACCACCAATTGCAACATCTACTTAGGTACTAGAATCCAAAGGGTGCTCGTACATCAGTTATATAATTCATAAATCAATCTTCCGTATATGAGGTATGGGGCCAAAATTTCAACATTTTGAAGTTTACAGCTTATTGCAAACTCTAGTCAAGATCATACAGGTAAGTACGCAAAATCCTGCCGTGTGGACAAAGGGGGCTTAGTAAATGGACTGAGCCAACCAATTGAAAATCTTCCAAAGACAGCTTGAAGGCTTTTCCATTTTGACTTCTTTGTCCACCTCGCTTGCTCTTTTTTAAGCTGCTCGATTCCCTGTAAAGCAGTGTAAATAACTGCATTAGTAATCTCTAAGCATTCAATACTTAACTTTTGGACAATGTTAATTATTGTATAAACAGTTGTCCCAATTTGTTTTATTCAAAAGGAAACTTGCGATAATTACCGTTTCATCGTTCCAAATGGCTTGAAGTTGTGTACCGAGCATTACCGCAGTAAAAATAGTGAACAGGAGTGCTTCAAAAATTAGAAATATTAAGAAAACAACAGTTGCTGGAGGCGTAAACGCAGAGCATTCCTTCCAGTCGTGTTGAATACAAATTATAAAGTGGTTTATGCCGAGAAACAAGGCATGGATAGAGATCAGTGCAATATAAAACTGAAAGTACAACAGTCCAATTATTTCCAAGCTTATGCAACTTACAATAATAATTTATTACCGTATATAGCAACTTACCGTAAAGAGAACAAAAAATTTTTGGTTATTTTCTCCCACACAGTTGTTAACCTAAAATTATTGACAAAGTACAATAATTAGTGGGGGCCCTTAATACGGAATATAATAATTAGGTATATAGTTACGGTATATTAACAATTTACCCATGGGCAATGGTGGTCCATTTTCTTGATACATCTTTGACAAACAGAGCAATGATGAGCCCTTTCTGGTTTAATGCTACAGCATTTCTGACACTTATAAATGACTTGACCTTGTCTAAAACCCATTTGTTGGATCATCTCCTTTGTAGCATTACCTCGTGGGACGGCTCCCTATGTATAGTTAATTTATTGTTAATTTTTATTACATGAAGTAATTATTAGGTTTTTTTTACGTAAACAGTTAATGGTCACATAATAGTCTTACTGGATCGGTAAACATGGTACGAATGTGGGAAACTAATGCCAAAAGAGCCATCGTCTGCCAGATTACCGCATTAATATTTCTGTAAACCGGGTATGAGCTGGGAAGTAAAATAATACGCATCACGACGAATTCTGCATACAGTACTAAAAACCATGTAAATGCGGCACAAATAATTCCACAGATATCCTGCAATAACATTAAAAAATAAGTAGGCACTACATAAATAATTTTAAAGTAAGTTTATACCACATGCATATTATTCCATGAAATGAAATTTTTACTTACTCGGACACACCACATGGAGTTATTGCAGCATTTATTATGGGCATCTTTGTCCCTCCGAACATTCAAAGGCTGGTGCGTGTAGTCATTGTAGTCGTCATAATGTGAATCATCGTCATCTATTTCACTGTCATCGTCAACTTCAATGTGGTTCGGTAGACCTGATTGTCCGTATGGGGGCAACTGTTCCTGAAGCAGTTGGTTTTGACTATTTCCATTACTAAAGAATCAAAAACATCCACAACTTATGAATTTCCAAAATACTGTCAAGAAAAGTATCTAAAAGTGAGCTTAAAAATGAAATAATAAATAAATTGCATAATAAATAAGTTATTTACCCATACCTAGCAGAGCTACTTGGAATTCGTTTAGTAGGAGTATACATATTCGCACTACTGTAAAAATCAGCCTCCATCATCAACATTTCTCCTAAAACAAGTTGTTCACAGAGGTAGATAGGTATTTTTTTCTTATACTTCTAAATATCCATCCGTCAAAAATTTATGATACAAAATGTTTTCCAGAATTTCAACATTACATATTGTTGGACTGATGGCTTTTGTGAAAATGATGAGGCCAAACTTCATTTTTAGCCTAAATTCGAAAAGTAATTTTGTTAGTTAATCGTAATTGACTGGAACACCAAAAATACCACAACAACAAAATGTATTACAATATTGATTACAATAAATCACACCCTAAGGTTACATAAGATTATAGAAAGAGATCACATCGTCTAATCGTCTATTCAATGAACAAATATGCAATAACTTCCGTTAACATTTTATTCACCTTTTGTTGCAAATAGCAGTTACGTGAAACTACTTTGAAACGACTACCAAAAAGTAGCAACTTCCATTTTAACTACAGGCGATTTAACTTTAAGAAAACACTTTTGTGTCCGTTTAGTCCGTTCCTACGAATCAAATTTCTACGCAGGTTCTTGTTTTGTTTACATTAATAGCAACTGGTGTTACATATTTATAGCGTTACGATATTGGTACAAAATAATTGAAGTTCGAAGTCAGTAATGTCAAATTGTCCCACATACAATACCTATAAATCACTCTGTTCACATACCTTATTTACTTGTTATGATACATTAAACGTAAAGATTCGATTCGGTAGTGGATAGACATAAAAAATTTAAATACCTTATCACTGATATATCACTGAGAAATATTTTGATAAGAGTTCCTCCTCTTGAATTGACCAACCCCAGTATTACACTAATGATCGAATCTAACCGACCACGAAACACCCTGCATTTTATTAATTCTCTTATATAGATCTACAGAATAGTATTCATTCTAGCATCTTAACTTTAAACCTACCACATAGCGTAGTAGATGAGAGTGCAAATACTTTGACTACTTAATTACAAACTAGAAACCTGTGTACATGTAGCAAAGAATTTCTATTATCATTGGTTTATTTGATTCGGTTAAGGTATCATATGATGCGTATGTGTTTAACCTACAATTTTATTCTGTAAGCTGATACCTTAAATTATGTAATGTATTTGTGTTAATACAGCTGTTGTGTGATTCGGTTTAAGTATATAGGTATATTGGTACATGTTATTATTATGTCTATATATACAAAAGGATTGCGTACGGATAAGTATACAGTATGCATGTACTCTCTTCGTAACATCTTATACACTGAGTACACTTTAGCTTATATAATGCAAGATTTTTTTAGTAAATATTTGTATCGCTTCTGAAACTTTGCCGGACTTACATAAAAAGTTTAGTCATAATTAAAAGGAAAACCAAATTTCGGAGTTAGGAGCAAGCAGGTTTTATCATATTATATAAAAATACTTCATTTTACTTTTATAAATATAGGGCTAAGTCTTCCACGCCACGTGTACAAGTGACAAGCTCAAGTGATTCCCAATCCCAAGGAAAAAGTCAGTAAGGATAAGGACACATAACGTAAGTTGTCTCTTAATTTTACACTTATACCGTATTACCTGAATTTTTCGCTCATACAGAACAAGTTGCATAAAACTATTCTAAAATCTGATAAATATTCTGATTACTAGATTTGTGTCAAATTACCTGAAGTTGGGTTTTCCAAAATAATATTATCCTTGTATCAACTAAGTTATCCGGTCAGCTGTTACATTTTCGAAATTTGGAATTTTGTTCTGCACTCAAAATATTATTCTCCTGGTTCCAGAACGATATTTTACTAGCAGACTACTAAAACCAGAGGGCTTAAAGTATTGAAGTTTATAAACTTGTTGCAACCAACAAAATGCCGGTATGTTTTCTTTTTCTGTGCAAATTACGTAATCTATGTTTCTAAATCGGATAAAAATGGAAAAAATGAGACCTAAATGTTAACAAGAAAGAAAGAAATGTTATTAATTTCCATTTTTTATTGTTGTATATACAAATATTTGAATATGCAGTTGTAATAGAGGGTCTCTTTCAAGTAGAATAACTTGTGTTGTCAATATGTCGATTTTCAGATAGAGATTGATAAGATAAACTATTTTCAAATGAAATTCGATGAATCGTAATTAATAAGGCAGAATCTTAGGTTTTGTTACCCATACTCAGAGGTACGATTATGTGTATTTAATAAGAAGATGAATAAATGTTCGTACTTTCACAAAAAAGCGTTTCGGATACGGATTTTCAATACCCACAGATGATAATCTGCGGGTATTGAAAATCACTTCTTTTGACAAGTGTATTAATTATGGGAATGTTTACAGCCGCAACCAAAAGGAAAACAAGGCACCAAGGGGGCAAAACAAATTGTGGAAGAAAATGCTGCAACATTAGCGTTTTACCGAAATATGATGTTTGGGGCTTTTGGTTCGTATTTCACGTTAATGACCATATGGAGCGATGGATACTCTTTCTGGGATATTGTGAGTTGAAGAAATCTTTCTATTCTACACCTAAAATATTTACAGCTTTCTTTCATTTTCCATGTTATAATTTACAGCTTTAGAAACAGCTACAATACAATTAATTGTTAGAATAAAACTAGATGTATTTTGATCACATTTTGATTTCGATAAATTAACAGTTCTACTTCATATTTGCTGCCGCTGTGACTATAGGCTGCTTCCAATTTATGAATTTCATGGCAAAACCTACTTTTTCTGAAGGGGGTCAATTACTAGATAGTGGCAATGACCTAAACATGGAATCAGGTGTTGCTGAGTAAGTATTTTTCAAATTATTTTTTCTTGATAACCATGTGTAAACCAATTCGACAAAAAGCTGTTATAATAATGACGTCTGTTTTCTGTACTTAGGCATGTAAAAGACATTTTGATACTCACCTGCGCCTGTCAAGCGTTATCTTACTTTAGCAGATACTTCTGGCTCTTATGGCTGCTGGTAAGGGCTTAATTTTATGTACAATTTTATTGTGATCTCTTCGGTTCATAAAAATAATGTCTATTTCTTTAGGTTCCACTGAAAGGGTTTTATTACGCATGGACAAAGTTGATAGCTCCATGGATATTTGCTCCAGCTCCGGAACAAAGTGTCACAGATGAAAAGAAACAGAGGAAAATGGAGCGTAGAATGAGAAGGTGATGACGGGGAAATGCTAAACCAATAAGCTATTCTTAATTCATTCTTTGTGTAATCAGTCTAATCAGTCATATAATTTTCAACATTTATAATCAATCAGAAAATGATATTTGTGTTTTAAAGAAATATCTATCTTTCAAAACTATGTCATCCAATTGTTCATACTTTTCCACAATCTTAATAATAATACGAGATATATTTACTGTTGTGATTGTGATTGTAATTTATATAATTAAATGAAAGTTGATATTACCTCCTGGAAGTGGAAGCATTGGTCCGTCTCCTGATTCGACCCCAATGACCTCATATGTCCTACTTGGCCAATTCTATCCTATAACTGACTTTGATTAACAAACTGAAAATATTATTAGAAAGTATGAACATGACGTACATTAAGGCTTCATATTTTCTATCATGCATATTTAACATAGGTATGATAAGACATACTTATTAGATTGTGTATTCCACAAGGTATTTGAAAAAAGTCTATAACTGAATTTGAAAATCTTTCTTTTTCAGTAGAATTAATTTAAACTATTTTTTTATTTTATAAAGATAAATATAACCACAAATGTTAATAAATATGTGATACATCTTCACTTCTGAAGCATTTTAACCAATTTCATCCGTTTCAATGCAACGGCGAATACGTGTTCATTCCTCATTAACTTGTATTTATTCCTTCAATTATGCGTTTTATTACGTTGTGTTCAAATCAATGTAGTATACCTGTTTTGAGGTTGCCAAAAAAACTTTTGTACATTTTAAGCTAATTTATATTTATACCTTGTTTTAGTGAAAAGACATATAGTAATTATGCATCATGTTACTCATGTTGTGACAAACTTCAAATGATGTTTCATGAATAGCCAGCCACAATATCCGTTTACTGAAAAGAATGAGGAAAAAGTTGCCTTCAATTTGGTCTGTGACCTGGAATTTGCTTTGCTATCAAATTAAGCAACAATGTTGATAGCAAATTATAAATCATATCAATTTATTACATATAAACATAAAATAAATATTTTCAATGAAGGTTTTTGAGGCTAGTTTTAGGTTATTAATTCTGGGAAACAAAATTCATATCTACGTAATGTTATCATACGTCTTTTCGGTCTCTTAGCTTAACTAAAAATGCATTTGTATATATTGATTTGGTTTTCGACTTGTTCAACTCTTCGACTACTAAGTAGACATTTTTATTCTGTTTACGATTAAAGGTGACTGCATCCTCATTTCAATTGAATTTTGATGAGCCAAAAGAGTTCGCATATTATTCACTTTCAATCGTTCGTACTATTGGACAGAATGAAAAGTTATTATGACTTCGACCGAGGGATAAGTACGTGCAGCAAAATTGGGATGAGAATTAATAGCATTTTTCATTGCGCAATTCGTTTACTGCGAAAACAAGTATTACAAATTGAATCATACGAATATACACTATTTAAACACTACAAAAGTCCAACATAGACTAATTGTCTGCAACAGGAAAACCTTTTGAAATTGGTTTGATATCCGTTCACGTAAAAGAATAGGAAAAACAAAGATTGTGGTTTCCTTAAGTTCATGTATCCCATGATACTCTGCGTATGACATATAATTCATATTGGACTAAGGGTCAAGATTTATTCCAGTAGCAAACAGTTTTCTGTTAGTTTTATTAGAAGAGTTAATTCAGTTAGTTCGAAGTAAATACCTAATAGGTAGAAATAATTTGGAATGATTAGAAAGACTTCTTTGTCTCTTTGCATTCAACGAAAAAATCTATCTTCCTCAAAAAGTCCAAGAACAAATATGCAAATTTTTCAGATTATTTTGGTTTGTGCTTTGGGAATCTCCCATTGCAAAGGACAGAATTCGAACCAGCATTCGAACCAGCATCATCAGCATCCTAATCAGCAGGCACATCCAGAAGGCATTTCTAATCCCGAGTTAATACTTTATTCCGTATTGCACCCGAAAAAAGGATTATTTAGGGCGCCTATCTTTGATGAAGCAAGACGGCTCTGTCCATCCTCGAATGACGAGCTGGTATGGAAAATAGCTTTGGTCTTTAAACTTCCTTCTTATAGCTAAGTAATTCATAATTAATAATTACTGTAAACCAAGCGTGCACACATATGTATGGGCAACAATATTCGATATGAGCTCTCCTCGGGTAGCTATAGGTGGTAAAATGCGTTAGCTGGCAAAAATTATCTCAATCTTTTCCTGGAGGTATCACGTCTATAGACGGACAAACAACCAGGTAGATTGTTCCGTTTATTCCAATAAAGAATCCCTAACACGATTCTTAATTTTGATAATTCTATATTATTATTCTAACCAATTTCTCACATTAAATAAAACTATTATTATAGTTTTAGCATTTCTCTTTTTTATGCGTTTGTAGATGTTATGTTAAATTCCCCAAATACTTATTATGGTATAATACAAAATATATACAATTTAATACAGGAGGATTCTATCTGATCTATCTGATATCTGATAAATGCATTCAGAACACAGGTCATAACAAATATCAATTAAAAATACAAATCTTTTGTAGTACATATCTTACCTGTGAAAAATCATGGGTTTCACTTGCGTTTCTACTTTTCTTTTTATATGAGTGAGCCTGCCGTGTTTTTGAGTAAAAGTATTTTTAACAATAAGTTTTTATGGCATTTCCTACCTCGTTTAGAATTTGTGGATATAATTAAATGATACCATAGTATAACTTTTAACGATTGAGTAATAACTTCTGATAATAGTATGCTATATCTGATCACTATATGTGTTCCTGTTCCTGTTCAGCAGTATTTTGTAAAAGTAACTTTGTCTTACTTAATCAAGTTTCTATTTATTGCCCGATGTTTTCAGTCTGCTGTAGAAATTAAGTTTAAGTTCGCTATTTCCTCAATAGTTACGTTATTATATTACTTTATTACTATGAAATCTATAATGTTTGTCTAAAGGATTTCACCAATTTTACTAATTTTACAGAAGCATTGCGATAATGTGAGGTATCATCAAAACGAAACCCTAATTCACCATTTATGTAGTAAAGTCGAGACCGATGATGGTACCGAAGCATACCCTTGGGAATTATGTGGAGATCCTGTTTCACGTGATGCTGAAAACTGCTTTGCGAAGAACAATGATCCCAGAAAAGTTATATTTGCTAAAGAGAATAATATTTGGAGGTTTACTTTGGGATTTTCAAAATATTTTTGCCAAGACCATAAATTTACAGGTTTGTCCAATTATTTTGAAATTTCGGACTACAACCATTACCTTTTCGAAATAAATTATATGACTTAATTATAGAAACTTTGATGGAGAAAAGTGAAGGTACCCTAGTGTGCTCCAATAAAAATATCAACAATCAAATCTCAGATTGCGTAAAAGAACAAGGAAAGATAAATCCAAAACAAAGAGACACTACAGGTTCTGATGATGAATTGTGCAGGTATATAATTATAATAGTTACTCTTTTTATTATAAATCAATTATATATCAGATTTTAATCAATTATAAATAAATTTTCAATCATTCGATTTCGATATCAGTCAGGCGAGTCAGGTTGAACTTGTTTTCAAAGAGTTGACGATGTATTTCTCATTGTAAACTTACAGAAGTTATGATGTTGTCCAATTTTGCATAAATGAAATCTACAGAGCGCAATGTGTCGCCTCGCATCCAAAAGTAACAGAAATGTTGGCAGGAGTGAAAACAGAAATCGAGTGTCAAAATTTCAAGGGGCCAAAGCGCACCTACAAAGGAACTGAGAGTAAGAAAAGAACTGGAAAGAATACCGGAACGGCTGTCAGAGTTCAGATTATATTCTTTGCCCCAATAATACTTGCAGTCCTAACACAGTTCTCTAACTGAAATATTAAGTAACTCCCTAAAAAGATTTTACGGGTAGTTTTTAACGGAGAGAATACCATGATTTATTCACATTAATATTTAATTAATAAATTGCAGTCTTATCCTTGTTAGAACATTATGTCTATAATTAAAATAATTATAATGTACCTATACAATCGGGCAAAATAAATGATTATTTTGATTTCTTGTACCCTTTGTCGAATGTGAATGTTCTATACGCCCATATTTTCTATAAGCCAGGGCACTGGTGGCATTAGAAGATATAATTAATGCGTGTGCATTTCTAAATGCATTAAATTGTCGAATAGCAACTAAATAATTTGAGACATGTAGTATTTTATTTACAGGAAATTGTCACAAATCGAACAAGTCTATTATGTCTAACATAGATACTTTGCCTGTAAGTATACATTTTATGAACAATACGAATTTACGAATTAAATACGAGCAGAGTACACTCATATTTAGCTTCAAACAATACATCAAGTTTTACATCAGTTACCTTCGGTATAGTAGTTTTTTCTACGATTTCATAAGTATGCGTGATAAGATTAAGCTAACTAGGAATACACAACTATCTAAAGATCAGACCGCACACCGTACCCGGGTCCAGTCGGTTCTTCTGTTAACGATGTCAAGCCACCAACTGGCTCACAGGAGTATCTTCCATTTCTGAAAAGATAAAAACATTTTCTACTATAAGAATTTTTAAGGGGTAATTGCCTTGCTTTCTAAACACAGATAGATGTTTAGTAAAGATAAGTTGCGTTACAAGTAAATAATAGTATTTACCTTGGGCCGGGCCTTGGAGTTTTTCCAGCCTTGAGGTCATTAAGAATTTCCTCTGTATCTTTTGCCGTTAAATCTTCCTGAAAAAATTAACAAAAGTCTCTCAGTGAGAATACAAATAAATACTACGTAATTTCCAAACTATAAATGATTTTGTTGAATAATATAATCCAAACTTACGAAATAATCGTCATTGACTGAGAGCATAGGAGCATTTACGCAAGCTCCGAGACATTCTACCTCGCTCAGAGTAAAAAGCCCATCTTTTGTAGTTTCTCCAACTTTAATATTCAATTTGTTCTTGATGCAATTCAAAACTTCATCGGAACCTCTAAGCCAACATGGCGTAGTCGTGCAAACTTGAAGATGATATTTACCAGTAGGATTTCTAAAATAAAGAGGCAATAGTCATGATTTAATTAATGGGAAAAGTAATAAATACAATGCACAATAAAATGATATAACAAGCCACAAACCTCATAAACATAGTGTAGAATGTTGCGACTTCATAGACTCTCATTCGAGGCATACTAAGCATATCTGCAACTTTATGCATTGCTGAAATAGGAAGCCATCCATGTTGACGTTGAGCTAAATCTAACAAGGGGATTACAGCTGCTCTATGGTGTCCTTCAGGATAATTGGCTATAATGGCATCCGCTCGCTAAAATATTACAATATATTTAGTCAATTAGTTACCTTCACAAATATATGACGAACTAAAATAAAATAATATTTATAAAAGTAAATTCTTACCTTAATATTCTCTGCGGTAAACTCAAATGGAGTGTCGGCATTGTTTTCAGGAGAGTCTCGATGCTGTTATCAAGAAAAAATTTTAAATGTAAAGAATACTTTCACATTTTAAATAATTTAGAGAATTTGTTTTTCTAAGAAAAATTTTGTTAATTTATTGTGGAATTTTATTTAGCAGATCTTGAGGCGACTGAATTAACTAGGCTACTTTGTAGAAAAAGGTCCAAAACGTCACGACAATGTAGATATCCATCAAATAACAATAATGGATATGACACTGCTGCGTAGTTTATGTACGACGCAATAATGTACTACGCACTGCATGAAAATAAAAATACTTACCACAAATAAATTATCGGAGCAAACTGAAGAGCTAGTTTGAATCATTCGCTTTGCAACGTGTCTCTAAAATGAACAACAATATTGGCTATTTTAGTATTTAATTATTATATTCCAAAATCATAATATTATTTTATTCCTTTCAATATTATTCTTAAACCTCTGTGTTGAGAAAAGCAGCGGGTGCACCAACACATCGCAATAACGCGGCTCCATGTCTCAGCATATCCCCAGATTTAATAGTTTTAATGAAAAATGTAATAAGGATTCACGATATTTTAGAAAGTTGCTTAAAACCGAAAAACTTAAACTTTGAGTTGATTTTATGTAGTAATTCTGTAAATATTATTGTAAGAACTCTTTGATGCGAAATAAAATATGGAACTTATTGAGTTTTGAACGCCAGGCGGGCTTTGGCTACTAAGAGGATTCAACAATTTAGCCTTGCTATGGGTAGCGTATTGAGGCTTGAGAAAGAATCTCTTGGTCTTGAGGAAATTACTGAAATTACAGGTAAAGGTAGTCCATGCAGCTAAATATGGCAAAATATTATGATCTTTACGCAAATAAACCGAGAAAAGATTGTACCTTTTGTCATTCTCTTTATTGTAGGTGTGCTAAAAGTCTAAAAGCTGCAAAATACATATTGCTGTGCTTTTCCGTTGCCCTCTCGGTATTCATCAAAGCTTTACATTTACATTCAATAGGCCATTTTCATCTAATAGGTAGTCAGTCCGGTCACCTCCTTTCGGTATTTCTATTTGTGGTAATTTAATCGCTTGTAAACAATTTTATGTAATAAACTATTAAAAAGTGGGACATCTAATATTTGAAAATCTAGGGCTCGTTAACGAAATGGAACCAATAATTTGTACCAAATAAACACCTAAATAAAACTTGATCATAGGAACTACCCGTACTACATGAGTAGGTTGCACAAAAACAGGTAAAACGATTAGGTGGTGACGATGAGCAGTTTTAAGGAGCACAGAATAGTGAGATGCTCTTTCGTAGCCGCAAGGAATGCATTATCATAATAGTTTTACTTGTACACAATGCGAAGTTTAGGTTGTATAATAATATGGGAGCATTAGATGACCCAAGTTTATTCACCTGTGAAACGAGTTATTCCAGAAACTAGTTTCAATTGGGTAGGCTTTTGCTTGAATAGTGAGATTTATCGGGTAAGATTTATTCTACTTGTTGTCAGTTTACTTTTATTATTGTCATATATAGGTAGTCATTATAGTAATAGATACACAGGTAAGTAGAATACTTAATTATTTTTTAACGCAACCCTTGCCTCCTTATAAACTTGGCATTGTTTGGATTTCTTACAACAAACAAAAGGACACTGTTGGACAGTTTGCTGAAGTGATTCCACTAGGTTTCGTTTGATCATCGAAAGATTAAAATTGCCAAAATGTATCACCCAAAACAATTTGCAGGTGTCACTTTTGGAGTGATTTTGGTGTACACAATTGTTGCATGTGAAGGCATGCTAACTGAAGGAACTTATCGAATCGAAAACCTCAGTGACGGTCTGGTAAATGAGTATTGCACTATTTTTCACAAAGAAATGCTGACAACTCAGCTACATTTGTCTGTTTCGTTTTCAATTGTAGCATTTGACGACAGAAGGAGGCAATTCCTCATTTGCTAAAGTTGTCGCAGAGAATTGGCAGAATTTCGCTGAACAGAAATGGGAGATTAAGAAATTTGGTGAGACGATAGTTAGTAATAGTTTAAGTAACTGAAATGAATACAAATGCTATATTTGTTTACATTAATTATTATAATTTTTAAAACACACAAGGACGCAATAATGGATACCAACTCATGCCACTAAAGTACCGGACGAACAATCCTTTGTCTTTCTACAGAGATCCTTCAAGGAAATACCCAACACCAGAAAATTGGATTTTGGTCCCAATCAGAGATGGATATCAGATTCAAAACTATAGAACTTCGGGATGCTTGATTAGTGGAGGGTAAGTATTGTGAACATTTTTCTCATTAAATGACTTATACTTATAGAAATTTAAAATGACTTATGGAAACTTAAAATAGATACCTCCACATAGTATAGTAATTGAAAGTTTAAATATTTAACGATATAATTTTAATTTACAGAAGGAGAAAGGAGACCCCTGAGTCAAAATGTGACAAACATGTTCGCATCCAGCAATGGAAATTTCATCCATTGGTTTGAATCGGATGGTGTTTCTAGTAATCTGTTATTTGTTTTTACTAATCAACTGTAACATGAGCAGTAGTTATTATTGTTCTCACTCAAAATGCTTCTGATGAAAATGTAAAACCATGTATTCAATATAATTTCACCAAATTAAAATATTGAATAATAATTATTTAAAATGTGTTTCTTTTAATATATCATTTCATGAAGCACATGACAGTTTATGACAAGTAAAAATCAGCACAACTTTACATTACACTCTAGTTTTTACTTAAAAATATTTGTGTGTAATTTATTAAATTCATTGCTACACCTCACACCATCTCTTCTCAAGAGATTTTGCTTTTTCTGGAGTTATTTCGCTTAGTTTAGATAACATGTTGTTACACCATTCTTCCCATTCATCTTTAGCAGATTTCAATTCGTCTGAAAAATTCTCATTTTGGAGAATAGGTCTTCTTTGAGCAGCGTCCTCTTCGTCTGCAATCTGCTTGAGTAACCTTTCTAGTTTATTTCTGCTGGTTGTATCGACACTATTCTCCAGTAAAGCTCTACAAAGTTAATGAGATCGGAAAAATTAGCAACCATCATGATGATTTTACGTATAACATAACACTTGCAATTGTAAAAAACAAACTTACTCAACTACTCCTTTTATCTGGCCAATCTTAAATCCATGTTGAAAGGAAATTTGATACGCTTCATCAAAGTGCTTCTGAAGGTGAAGGTCTTTGCCAGCTATTATTCCAGCGCGATAGCCATCCTGTGATAATGATAATGAAAGGCATAATTATAAATTGCATGACGATTAATTACAAGCATTCATTTTCAATTTAGTGTAACAAGCACTTTATGTAAATCTGATTTCATTCTCTGCCAATCCTTTTGAATGATCTCATCTGCATTATTAAAATCGCTTCTTGTATCCTCATCACTGGAATCCATTTTGCTTTTTATACCTACAACAAAACAATAATAATTAATCTAAAATTTGCAAGTACAATGATATTTTTACACTTCTCAAATAACGAATTAATTACATCCCCCAACTTCTATGCAACAAAGATCTAGTAATGCTACGTGTGCAAACAAAATACATGTTTGCGCATTAAAGCAGGTATATAAAGAATAAAGTAGAATGAACGTCTAACAAGCGATACCTACGAAACTAAGGCAAATATTTGCATAATAGTTAACCGTTAACCACTTTATTGTTAGCTAAGCTATGATGTACAGTTTATACCATACTACTTTTATTTTTGTCTTTTGAAAACACGCCTATCTGTGTGCCGATGTTGCAATTTAAAATTCAGTCTTTATGACAAATTGACAAATGAGATTGTGTGGTCACGGAACGTAACTTAACTAATGAATAAGCCATAAAGCTGATGAACAAACAGTCATAAAATTATAAATCAGAAGAAAAAGACAACAGTCAAGAAAAAATCTTGTCAAAAGTCTCCTTCAAAGTACCTATATACCCAACTGTAAGTACTTAACACACATCGTTTACAAGATACAAATGAACATATTACAATGCATGTTAAGGATGAGGTACCTGGTTTTGCGGTTTTCTACATAGTTTAATACCAATTTTAATTTCATTATTTTCGCATAACGCTATCCGTAGTAGTACCAGTAGTAGTACGTTAAGTTAAGATCTGTAAAAGTCATGCACAGGAAGATTTTACAGTATTGTGTATTGTTGTTGTATACCAAAGCGCCTACACGCGATATTCTTCCTCAGTCTAAAGAACAAATACATATGAGACGACATACAATAGCAGGTAGCTTACCTAGTAACTAAACATTTGACATAGTATGACTTATTAGCACATTTTGATTGCCATACTACTACAGTTACGCAACTTTTGCATAACAATGCATACCAAATCAACTAAGAGCGTTACGGTTAAGAAGTCGCCGATGTCTTCCACTCTACTCCACTTAGTATTTACTATTTACTAAATTGAACACCACAATATTATGTCTGTCTTTCACTAGTGGATGTGGATACGCTAATAAGAGTATTTCATTGGTAACTCGTCGTCGATATAAAACACATCAGTATAGAAATCTTATACCTCTGTCATTTTAGTCATCTATATCTAACGTAGAGCACAACTGTAAAGAATAGAAGTGCCATATATATATGCATGCGGATAATTCTGATAACTGCTTTAGGTGTACTTTGCAACTTTAATGTCAATCATGCAATGCATACCTTATAAGGGTACGCAGCGTAGGCATAAATAAGTAAATAACACATTGCATACAAGGTAAGGGCGCTTACCTTCTTTAATTTTGCACATGCAGACTTTCATACTATGGTGTTTCATTTGTCTCACGGCATCCCGATACAAAGCAGTGGAAGTCAGCTAAAAAAGCCAATGGGGCAATACATAAATTTACTTCCCACTGTCAAACTGTACGTTTCTTACGTACCCACACTAATTCGACTACGCAAACCAAACATTCGCATTAGTATCCTCGCTCATTATTCATTTATTACTTGTAATCCATTTTAGCACTATGCACTGTCCTTCATTCGGTAAATGTAGCAAGCATATAAGGTCGTAAGCTGGTAAGGTAACTTTGGTTTTTCATGTAATTCGTCACCTTATATTTCGTGGTATGGTCGTTTGCTATGAAAACCTAATAAAGGTGTGTCAAGTGTACACAATTTCAGTTCTTCATAATATTGAAAGTAAGTATAACCAGCAATCTTTACAAGAAAGTTTCTTTACACATACGATATTTACTATGTAATTTGCAAAACAAGTGAAGATTGAAGTGTATTAAGACTTAAAACTTTCGAAATCATTATTTTTCAAGTTTTTGATATTGTAGTAACTCCTGTGTTCGTGAAAAAAATCAAAATGAAAGCTATTTGAAATTAAGTTTACCATGCATCTGAGAGCTTTGTTTTATCTTCTTGTGTCCAGCAGTGCACTCACGATGATATTTATACTAACTGAGTATCTGCATGAGCAAGATTCACAGAGTGAAAAAGTAGCGTTACGTACCGATGCATACTTATACCCTAAGCCTTGGACGCTTATTAACTTGCAAGTTCAGTATTTAATCAACAGTCCAGTGTGTCATTCCATGGAAAAAGTTTTCATTCTAATAGTTATTACCTCACATGCTGGAAACATACAAATGAGAAACAAAATACGCAGCGTTCTTCCAACGGCTCAACTTCGCCGACTTAATATAGCAAGACTTTTTCTCACAGCGAAAATTAATGAAAAGCATTTACAAACTTCGTCGAAATACCATTCTACAACATTAGAGAAACTTTTGGAAGAAAACGAAATTCATAAAGATTTGGTTACGGGAGATTTTGACGAATCCTACAGAAATCTTACTTATAAACATTTAATGGGCCTGCAATGGTCTACTCGCTTTTGCTCTCATGCTGAATTTATTGTTAAACAAGATGATGACGTAATAGTAGACTTTTACCAAATGGAAAATATCTTACGGTCAACCAACCTAGGAAATGAACTAATTAAGTCAAGTAGTATTGCCGGAAAAGTGCTGACAGATATGAAAGTTGTAAGAGACAAAACATCCAAATGGTATGTTTCAAAAGATGAATACACACAAAATAAGTATCCGCCATTTGTATCTGGTTGGGCATACATTACAACGGTGAAAGTGGTTCAGGAATTACAGAGAGTGGTTAATGAAGAAAAGTATTTTTGGATAGATGATCTCCATGTAACGGGAACTCTCGCTCAAATAAAGAACATCAAATTTATTGATATTAGCCGTTACTTTACAATTTTCAAAGGACAACTTCATTGCTGCATTGCTACTTCGGCTGCTAACTCGAAATCAAAAGACAATAGACCGTATTGGTGTGACTTTCTTATAGGGCCTTCAAATGATGATTTACCTTTCATGGATTTATTTTTTGAACATTCACTTTTCTGCCATACTTCAAAAGTTTGCACAAGAAGATCTCAGAACGAATCACTAAGTCATAGTTGTGTAGTCACTAATCAAATGATACTTAATAAATCTCTGCCACAATATCGCAAATATATATCCACTCCGAAAACGAGAAGTAAAGTTGGAGAATGGAAAAAGCTAGGGAGCTTACATAAAGTGAAATAATTCATTGTAAAAATCTTAAGTACTAAATCTATAGCATAATTAACTGATATGAAAACTGACTTTTGATGCAATTTTAGACTGACAATAAAACACATTTATAAAAGTACTACTTGTGTAAATTCTCTACTTTATTTTGATCAGTCATATTTTTGTATTCTGTACGCGAGTAGTATTACTTTCAAAAGTTACATCTATAAGTTTACAGATGAGCCATTCATAAACTTATTCTGCAAAAATCAGAACCATTGGGGTGGAACGAAAATAAACAAAAACCATTGGATCGATTTAAAATTCATCACTTTTCATCTCATTTTAGGCTTTTCCCGGATTCAATAATAAGGATTGACTGCAGTTCTAACATATCTCTCTCCAGCTGCTTTGATTCGTCCTTAATCTTCTTAACCTAACATTGCATGGATTTTTTGTAAATATCTTATTGGACCATGTTGGAAACAAATAATATGATATGCCGTATTGTGCAACCTGTCCCAGTGCAGAATCAAGTCTTTCCATCATCGCAACACTTTGGTATTCGGCATTTCCTAAGAAAGCAGTTTCAGCAGCGGCTAGAGCTAACCTTTCAACGCTTGCCATGTACGCTTCCAAAGTCTGTATTCAATAAAGGAACTCTTAAGTCTCCAATTTCAAAATACTATGTCAAATAAAAAAAATAATGCTATAAATCTTTTAAATGAAGATTCATAAATGAAGTTACAGCAATATTCTTCTTCATTTCTTCTACTCGACTTCTAATAACGACTAATTTACATTCTAAAAGCTCCTGTTGTGTGGCTGAACATGATCTACAATCTTGTAACATTTCAATCATATGATCCAGTAAAGTTCTAAAAGAAAGCGTGATAAAATAAGTAAGAAAACCTTCATTGAAATTAACTGCCAGATTGAAAATATTACTTAGGAATAAATTATATTTACCTATACTGCATATGATAATCTTCAATGGCTAAAACAACTTGAGAAAGTATTCTTGTAACAGAGTCTACCGTTAAAACATTAGCTTGTTTAATGACAGCTCCATTAGACATATCTTTAGGTTCCAACCAATCTGTCTGGTTCATAAATGATAGCAAAATTAAGAAAGTCAGTTAATTCAGACCACTTGTATAAGATGAATAGAATATAAGACGAAACGCATACGGTTGTAACACCTATTTGTGTACTGATCATCTTACCACAGGAGGTGTATAGTTACAATTAGGTGTAACAATCTCTCGAGAAGGGCAATTTAATTTACAATCATCACAAGAAGTATTGGCACCAGTAGCTCCGGAGTTAACTCTTTTGGTACACGTTACACAATTACAAATTAAGTCTTCGCATTTTACAGTCGTAAGAGCAGTCAAAGCAATAGTAATTGAAATTGGAAGTGGCTTTAAATGTACGATGCGAGGAAATCTCTGTCATACAACAAAACGATAGTGATTTAAAAATCTGTTCCCTGAAACTTAACTACGCTAACTACGGTTTACTTAAACAAAACCAAATTACATAAAGCAAGCAAAACATCTTTTAGGTAAGTTACAAAGTAAATTATTGTCTTTTAACCCACAATTTTAGAACTAGTTATGTAATGTAAGTTGATCTTTTCAAACAATCATTCATACAAGTGTATGCTAATGATTTAAAAACTTACCTGATAAAGTTTACGGCAGAATTGGTAACTGTAAAAAGAAAGAGTTGATTTGTATGCGGCTTGTAACACCGATTTCGGGACAAATCCTGAAAATCTGTATGGATCTACTCCTTTTTGGTATTTACAGAAATGTAGAAATGTTCTATTGGAGTTTTTATTTAGATACCGGAGAAATGTTACACAAAATCGTGAAGATTTGAGTTGTGAAGGAGTATAAATAACAGAACTAACAAACTTTGCCCACTTATCGAGCCCTCTGTTCCACAAATTCATGTCATGAAAACTGCTGCACAGTAATAATATTTTACAGTTACTGGCAAAATATTACTTTATTTCGGTTCTTTATAAGGTCTTCATGAAAAGTTGCCCACTTTCATCCCTCTACTCAGTCAACTATTTGATTCACTGAAATTCAATGATGTTTAAGTTATGGCGGGCTACCAATGGCAACCGTAGATTATGAATGGGAAAGAAAATCCTCTCTATATACCCCAGGCAGTCAGTAGTATGAATAAAAACTAGCAAATGCTTTAACTTCACGTTTTTGAAGTAAAAGGTGCTTTTGGTATGAATAAAAATTTGAACCTTAGCTTTTACTAAACAAGAAACTAGAAGTGAAAGTTAAAGCTTCAGTAAGTGTAGTATTTACTACTCTCCAAGCAAATACTAACGGAATGGTATGAATAAAAGTAAGCTTTTCCTTTTCATTCATAGTAAATACTATGAAAATTTGAAGCTCCTCCCCTCAGTGCTTCAGCTTTTACTTTCTCTGTTGTAAGGCAGGGGATTCAGTGGAAAATTAAGTGTTTCTATGGAAATTTGACCAACCGCATCGGTATCATCGCCAAATATGAAAGTCACTTGAAGATGAGGGGAGTACTTTCAATTGTACCCATGACTACAGTCCTTTTAGCAAAGGAAAAGGTTGCAAACGGCAAGTAAAAGCTAGAAATCTTGAAGTATCTACTTCTTAGCCAAAGTATTCTTTTATTCATACGATTTGAAGATTTTGCTTTTACTTTTACTTATTGCTAGTAGCAAGACCTTTTACTTTTACTTTATACTAGATACTAAATGCTAATTCTTATTCATACCACTGAGTATGTACAAGTACATTTGCATATCGGATAGTAATCCAAAGCGTCGGTTGAAAACCGATTATTGAGCACACTATGAGCAGTAACATCAGTATTCTATGCCATAATTAAAAAATTTATCCCTAGTAATAGATTACCAAAGAGAGAGCTGTGCACACTGGGTACAATTTTTAGCAATCAGTGGTAAATGGTTCTGTAGTAATAGTTTCATATATAATTTTATTCAAATATAGTTGTGCGAAAGAGTAGAAGTCTGTACACATAATAACACATTTTATTATCCTTTCGACAAATACTTAAAGCAAACATAATATACATAGACTTACAACGTGTATTTAACTATATTAAAACGTATGTGTCAAAATCCCCCCTTACAAAGCACTATTGTGTGATCGATTCCTAGGGCGACTTTGTGGACTGCAGCCCCCAAGCAAACCTGTAATGGAAACGTTTGAATTGGAGGTTGTGATCTGAGTCCCAAACAAGCCGAATTGTTTTCTCCCCAAGTAAACAAGTTTCCGTTTGAAGTCACTGCAGCAGCAAAAGCATTACTGGCAGAAATATGTGACACATGGTTATCATTGCTAAATTCGTTCCTCCCAAAGATAGGGGGTGGTATAAGAGTAGGCCATTTGGCATATTTAGTTTCTGGACCAAGTCCAAGGGAATGTCCTTGCCCCCACACGTAAACATCACCCATTTCTGGAAAAAACGTATTACTTTTAAAAGACAGTACTACAGTAGGTCAGGTTATTGGCATTGGATTGGACTATAAAACTTGTCTTACCATTTAAAATAAAACTAAAACAATCTCCCATTGCAGCACACTTTACTTTTCCAATTCTTTTTGATAGTTTAATATGGTGTGGTTCATAATAGGTACAACCTGGGTTAAAAGGATCTACTTGGCCCCACTCGTTACAGCCCCAACCAAATAAATTACCGTTTTCTGTAATATCAAATAAACATAAATATAAATATAATATAACTACAGAACTACAAATCCCAAATCCTTTAAGTGTGTTGTAAAAGCATACTTAAGTAAGCAACAAATCATCCTTGTTTGTATCAATTGCTTATATTTTTATTTAATATGGTTTACGAACCTGTAACACATAGAACACTTCCTCCAGAAGAAGCTGTGCTAACTACTTTTTCTCCTTGAAGATCACCTGTGACTTGCTCTGGAATCCAGTGTCCTGGAACAATTCTACCTCTTCCTAACTGCCCTCTACTATTGTATCCAAATGTAAATACTTGTCCCGTGCTAGTTGTACATATGCTGGTGAACACAAATCGAAATAAATTGCATTTAACTCCTCGTGCACGCATATACTTATGTACACGCTTATGTCTTAATTAAAGAGGACTTACGATAAATCGAAGCGACAACATATGTTGACTATGTCATCAGGAGTGTCTAATTTAATCTTATGGACGATCTTGGAACCAAAGTACTGTTCGTCTGGAATAACAAACCTTCCGCATTGACCTTTAGAATTATCCCCAAAACTAAACAAACCTTCATCTTTTACCGACACCAGTGAATGTGCTCGTCCTGCTCCCAAACACAATATTTTGGGTCTTCCGGAAACTGGTAATGATATTGGAACAAATGACAGCAGAAGTTCAAGTGGGTTATTAGGTCTTACAGACTGAAACCCTATAACAGTTTTTATTGCATAAAGTTAATTTAAAAATTACTTAATTGAAAATGTACCTATATGCGTTAAAAGCTTTAGACATTTACTTTATGTAGTTAAAACAAACTCACCTAATTGAGAATAATTATTCATTCCACAACCAAATAAGTAAAAGGAACTGTCTCTGTGCTGCTTTGTCGCTAATAAGGTAAATCCGTGGCCAGCAGCAGCGTCGTAAACAAGATTGTAATAGCCAAATTCATTCCGAACTGGTTTATATGCAAACATTTTTTGAAATTGTTCCTTTTCTTTATTTGGCTTGATTAAAAACGGAAGACCAATACAAATAGCTGAACCAAAGACATAAAGCCGTTTGCTATCCAAATTTACTTTTCCGAAATCGTACACTACAAGTACAAAAAATTGAAAAATACATTATCAACTCTTGTCCAATTATTTCCCTCCATATAAGTAACTCAAATATTATATTATACACTAAGGCCGCTTTATTGCGCGAATTAGTTGCAATTGCTTACCAGGAAGATGTTTTTCATAATCAACTTTTTTCTTAGCCAAGCAATTACTACAGGTGGATATAGTTCTTATTTTAATTCGTTCATAATCTCGGCTTTCAGATTCCAAACGCAGAAGCACATATTTCAATTTAACATGGAGTGAGTTTCTTGGCCAAAGGTTAAGGTGAAGCATTGCTCTCGTCGTTTTATATGGCAGATTCTAGGATTCTAGACTTAATACATTCATTTATTCTTCAAAACTAAAGTACAATGCTAAGCTTCGTAATTTGAATTGCTTAATTCTTATACTATAAACTATAACTATAATTTGAAAATCTTACTATACTATTGTCTCGATAACCCTTTTAGCGTCTTCTTCGCTGTGAATTGACAGTCAAGTTAATTGAATTTCTAGAGAAGGATGCTGGAGAGGTTTCACTGAAGACTAGAAAGAATTAAGTATTGTCACTGTTCACATACTAAAGATTAAAAATATAATTATTTGCCTTTGCCATGAAATTGGAATTCCAGATTATACCGTATGCGTATTTACGAAGAATATGAGTGATGCGCCTTTTCGCAAGGATAAGAAAGACGTGCTAAGAGTGCTAATGTGTATGAGTCAAGTGATTCCAAACACGAAACCTATATATTATGTTCAAGTTTTGTTGCCTAAATGGACAGGTTGGTATTTTGGTATGTATTTAAGATGCTTATTAGTACAAGTACAACGGGAAATTGCCAGAATAATTAATACATCAACATAACATTGGAAATAAAAATTACATCCTTACGGTCACTCATAAAACAGGTTTATTTCTAAAATCAACAATCATAAACATTTACGGTTTTTTAAATCAGCTCTGAAGCAACCTAAATATGTCAAATTCGTTTTATCGTATATTACACATTTTGCATTTGCATAGGAATTACAAGCATGCAATGGAGTAAAAATTTAAAACTTGGACCTCGGGAAGCTAATACATGTGTAAATCACTTTTTGATAATAAAGTTACAGTATATGTGCATCATGCAATATTTAGGTAACACATAACTTTTGAAATCTTGGTATACTTTCGCTTTGATTCTTCATGTGTCAACTAAAACTTAAAACAATAGACAGAAAATACTTATTTGAAGATAAGCATTTTTAGGTTGTAGTGCTATAGTAAGAAATTGTTTTAAATCATACAAAATATTTCTGTACCCACATTGTACATAATTATGGCATTAATAATTTGAACTAGACGATCTTTTTCCTCTTTTATGTAAAATCCTAATTACCATATTTTTGAATTTTTATGAATGCATAACTACATTTCAAGGAAACTTCCTGAAGGTGCACTTATTGAAAAATGGGATATACGGTCGATGAAACTTGAAATGAAAATACTTAATACTAACTAGTGCGCAAACCTAAGTGCATTAATTTATTTATTCGTAATACACCAAGAAACATTCCTAGTACGAATGTTTATCAAATTGTAATAAACAAAGAATGTAAAATATGTACTTATTTAAGGAACTGAAGAGACAATACTATTGCGAATCCAAAGCAAAACTAAATCGTTGCACACAACTGATGTTTGATGTAATTGAATTAAAGAAGCACGAGATAGGAGATTGCCAGGAATTTACAATATTATGATCATTTGAAGACATAATTTGATACTAATACTCAAAAAGAGAAAAATGAACTAACAAGGTCTTAGAATCGCAAACACTGCAATATCATTGTACATTCTGTAAATATATATACTTACACATAACAGGTAATTATTACTATAAATTTTAATTTGCAAATTGCAATTTAGTTACTAACAACAATGGATAAAGGCACTAAACTTATGTAATATACCTAAAATAGGTGTTAGATATAATGCTATATAGGTACCGCATTATTAGTTTAACAATAGTATAGTAGGCTACATTTAAATCACCATATTCATAACATAATTTTTAGTTTTATCGTACAACGAATACGGGCTAATGACAAGCAAGCTCTGACTTTAATTTTTATTTAGGAATAATAGTTAACGCAAAATACTATTTTTCATACGCAGCACTCTATACTTTTAGTAAAGATGTACTAATACTCCCGACAAGACACAATAAACGTAATATTGATAAACTAAGCAGAAACTCACACAAAACAAGAGAAACTTGTTCGAATTCGAATACGTTAACGATTGTGTAACATAGCTACTTACAATTAGAATAGACTTAGAATAGAATATTATATAATAATATATTCATGTACTAGTATATTGCTATAATATAACTTTAGTATACTACCAATAATTAGGTAAAGGTACACCTAAATCTTTATCTGTTCCTTTTTCAGTATCCACATTCATTTGAGGCGTTATCATCAAGTCATCAATCACTTACATTTACGTAATGTAATGTAACATGGACAATACAAGCAAAACAAGCCAACCTGTATTTTCTCCACTGTACATAGTTTTCTTCACATCGACATGCTTTTTACTGAATTTTTATTTCAAACACCAAATTCTACATTATTGTACTTAAAGAGTACCTATTGTAAGTACAGCTTACAAAATAACACAGCAAATATATATACACATTGACACAATTGCTATTCATGCATGAGAATGAGAATCACTGACAACTCAAGTGCGTTTATCAGTTTGCTATTATTGCAGAACATGCTACGTTTACAGATGTGTCTGCACTGTATACTTAAGACTGTATTTTGCATGAGTGCCTAAAGTGTCTATAATGATAATTTACCTACTCGTTCTAATATACTTATTTATGATTGACACTATGTGATTATATAGATATTATACTTCATGAATGCTTGTGATTGTTTTACTTCTCTATTGATATATATACGTAGCTAAATCTAATTTAAACTAACCATACAAGTAACTACATACCTTAATCAACTCACATTAGTATTTATAGAGATTTTCAAAGATCTTTTAATCTCTATTCTCTACTACATAAGTTTTCACTTTGCTTCATCATTGCATTACTTTTATATAGACAACATTTATGTGCGTAGATTAATTTCGTGAGTTGGTTGTGTTGTGCCTGGTAGAATACACATTAGTTATTAAATAGAATACTACTACAATTAATTATTAGAGAATGAATCAGAATAATAAAACAAGTCAGTAACAAAACATTTAAGAAATACCTAAGAAAAGTACAGGGCACTAGGCAAAATGATTAGTGTTGTAATTTGTGTAATTAGTGGGTAACAATGTAATGTAATGGATTTCCATAGCCTGAGGTGGTGCACTAATTAATAGTGTGAAATACTTGAATTTGTAGTGCCCAGAGTGCAGAAGGGTATAAGTAGAAGTACAGACTTTTGATTGTTTAGGTTTGTTAGTACAGAATTAGCTCTAGTAAAGGGTAGTAAAGTTTGGCCCTTTACAGATAGTTATACAAAATAAACGCTTTCTGAAGGAGAATAAATTCTCGACTGATTCATTCTCTTCGTGTACATAGCAATTTTCCAAGACAGAGGCAATTGTCCGTTACGGAGTAGATGCCTCCTAGTAAAGTAAATTATAGGTATAATATAAGTTCGTAAGCCAGGGAGGAAATGGCCATGAAAGGGTATGGCGAAAATTGGCAGGTATACAGACATTATTACATCATATGTAAACTTTTTGTATTTGTATTGTAATTGTAGTGTTGTATTTGTATTGGGGAGTTTTAATTTAGTACTGCGCATGTGAGGCAGTGAAATTTTGACAGCTTTATGCGTACGCTTCTCATTTTCCGTTTTCGTGATGTTCCAAATTCAAAATTCGAGATTGTTTCTACTTGTTTTCAGTTCTTTCTTGTTCAGCTCTTTGTTAGGTCACAGCAAGGAAAGATTATCATAGTATAGTTTATTCAAGATTACAGATAGGTATACCTAGGTTATTGGCATGTAAAGATAAAGCTGTGACCTAGCAGTCTCAATTTACTTTTTTACACCATTGGAGAAACCGTTGGTCAGTTTCTTGGAGGAATAGTTGGAATGCCCATTCACTCCGTTCGTCATCATTTCCTGTCCGCAAGTAGCTAGTCCAGACTCGTTCGTACTCACTTTTCCATTCGCGTCTGTTTGGATGTTCAAATCAAGGCCAGCCAAGGTTTGGCAAAAATTCTTGTTGTTTTCCCACCTTTCTTTCAGGGACAAGTTGAACATTGAGTACCGTGGATCGCCGGTGACCTCCTTGATGATCGGCAGAAAATCAGGGAGACGCTTTTCCAGCTCACAGCCTTTTAACGTACTGTATGTCTCCAGCAAGATTAACCCTTTGCAACGTGGGTGGCTGAAAGGAAAAATGCGTATTTAAATTATTTGCATATTTTCCCAGATGCAAAGAAATTTCTAATCTCAGACATTATCTTACCATGGATCGTCATAGACATCCAATTGAAAATACTGTTCATTTAACAGGAAGCAGCGACGTGTCTTGTAGACAGTGACGTGATTGTGATCTCTTTGTGCCAGCATGTTCGTGTAGTCACGCTGCGTCAGCGTTGTCTTCACTTCCACAACTTGTCCTTGCATCTCGGGACGCCTCACGGTGTACGTATACGACCAATGTCCTCGCTGTCCTCTCTTTCGCAAGCGAGCCTAAAATAAAACAATTTTGGTGGTCAGTTATTTATAAGTCACAAAGTATTATGCAAACTATTATTTCACAATGCATCTTGCATGCGAAATATCGCAAATAACAAGCTACTAAAATAATAGTTCCAAATATTTATAATAAAACAAAAAGAGTAATTACAGATAGTACCTGCATCCTGGGTGCGCTGGTTCGCAAATACTCATGAACAACAGTAAAGTCCTGGAATCCTTCGGGAAACAGGGCATCTGCTGGTAGCGGTCCCTTGACCAAGAACTTAACTTTCCTGGAGTTAGTTTGCAGACGATCCCTTGCATCAATTCCAAGTTTTTGACATACACACTGGATCATACGACAAAGCTTCGTTTCGAAATCGGTGGAATTGTCAACCATGTCGAAATAGGGATGTCTGTGAAAGCATAAATTACAGTTATGTACTAAATTGCTACATGCATGGATGGACGGGTAATTGAAGTAATTGGTATTGATTTTTGGATTGATTGATATTGATTGTGATGCAATGTGTGCAACTTACCCAACCCAAGCTTGGGCAGCACGGTGATCCAGATTTCTGGCAGCTTCCAATCCTTCACTACGGACAGCATGATCTTCAATGGTATAAAAGGGCTCAGCACCATTAGCAGCCGATACCAAATGAATTATTTGATTGTATCTCGTATCACGAATGTCGATTTCATTCAACTTATTTCTTCCAAGGATTTCCTCCCATTGATCGCGAGTGACAAAAGCAGAAGCGTCCATTGCACCTCGGTCACAAATCACCAGAACATCCCTGTCCATGCTCTCAGCAAGCTTAAAAAATACGTTTTCGATTTGCATCATGGTTCTTAATAGTTCCTGAAATTAACATATATCACCAAGATTAATTTATAGATTCATGAATCCATTCAAATAGTACATATATGAATATGCATACTTGTAGTTTTGTGCAATAACTAAGTAAATACCTCTTGAAACCGAGTTGCTTGCTCGTCACTCAATTCAGAGAACTTAATACCACCTCCAAGCAAAACGGTAGCTGTCTCGGGAACCCGAAAGACTTTCCATCCCAGATTTTCAAAAAAGGTACACAGGCGAGCTTGTCCGGTTGTCTTGCCTAAAAATAAATGTTAACGCATGTTAAATTGCTTAATCTAGGAATAACATAGATATTGCATTACATATATTTCCATGAAATTAGATTTCTTACCTCCGCAAGGTCCACCGGTCAGAACAACCCTGTAGACTTTCTTAGGCCTGTACAATTCATTCATCTTGTCACCTGCTCTTGTGTACCAACGAAGTTTATCCAACCACTGACTCAGTTTAAATCAGCGAAGATCGTTTCCCTTTGTTTTCCGTAAGTCAACCAAAGAATAATGAAGGATTACAGGTTCCAAATTGTCTAGTCAAGTAAGAAGAGTCCAATGTGCGTAAGAAAAGTGGAGTCCGTTTGTAATCTTGGCTTCAAGGGCGAGAGTGAAGACATGCAACTGAAGATGAAGGATGAGATCTAACCACTGCACTGAAAGATGATATACAAACGTTTTTAGGTTATCAATTTGTCAGCAAATGCCAAGAAAAATAATTCATTACCCACAGTACCTACCATAAATCAAAAGAGACACTATTATGACATTACGGACCGTGCTCTGTATGCAGATCTTCTTACCAAATACAAACAATGAGGGTTAAGTAAATGTTAGTTGGGGTCTATTGAAACGATCTATGTACTATGTACTACGATGCTACTATTTACCTTACCCCAAGAAACTTTGTGTGCAAGTATGTAGATATGAGTTTAGGAGTATTTACTCAAACTTAAACTTATCTCAACATTTCGATGAATTTCATTCAATAGATAACCAATACCTACACAGGCTATCTATACAGTAGGCAAATGTTTACCAACCTTAGAATGGAAACATTTGGTACAAAGTGCACGACAAAACCAGACATGACAGGACAAGGATTAGGGATGATAAGACAATGGTAAGCTTCAGTCTATTACGCTTTGTATTGTATAATATTATGACCTACACGCCGGCACTTATGATGTTATAATGCAAATCATGGCAAAAATATTATTTGTATTGCAATTATATCCCACTGCACAATCATGTATAGCTATGTTCACCATGTGGAGGCATGCAAAAGTTCACCCTTCACCAATTGTTGCTAAATTAGATGCAAACGCACTGTCTGCTATTTCCAAACTTTCACGGTTTCGGAGAATGTGGTACAGTAAGGGATTTAATTACTGTAGACAGCCTTGACAGTTTATGGACCTAGAGTCTCATTTCATGAGCTAAAAATCACTACTCTTTTTTAAAACTTGAATTCTCCTACAGAGGCGAATGGTAAATGATCGTGCACCGTATCGTGTGTGTACATGGCATGCTGTGCCTACTTGATACACATGTAGATGCAATCAGAGAACTCTATCTCAAAGTGTGTGCACGAGTGTACAACAATGTGCTTAGGTATAGTTACATTGTGCACAAGAACAAGTAGCAGAAAGTGAATCAGACAAAATCTATGTACTTTGCCAAAATAAGACCGGCTCTGAAGGACTGTCTATAATGCTTTTAGACCATGCGGTGGTGATAGATTTTTATTACAGTATTAGTATTGTGCTCTCTTTACATACGTGACTTTTAATTTTCTCGATATTGATGGCGATGTATAAGGAAGAATGGAAAATGTATTTAAGTAAACAAAATATTAATTACTTGTTCCACTTTGGAAATTTATAGCTTTGTTATTGCTGGTCTTTAATTGTATTAGCGCTACCTAATGTATGTGTATTCCAAGTTGGAAAATTACAGCAAATAATAACTGGGGCTGAAAGCGGACCGAGGATTTTTATTACCAATGTCATATTTGACTTTGATTGAACTTGGAATGGTGAACAAAATTAGATAGGATAAATAAACGCGTGCAAGGGAAAAGAAGGCTTTGGTTGCAATTTGCAATGTCGTATCATGGCTCTAGTAGTATGCAGGAGCAAGCAATTAAGTAAATGGTAACATATCGACAGCTAGGTTGTCGACACAATATAGCAAAGACCAGTTTTATTGAACAGATGTAAAAAAGCAGAAATGTGGATGTATTATGTGTAGAGATACAAGTACCTCTTGCATTGCAATACAATAGAGCCATAAAAAAGTAAGGTAAGTGGGAAACACACGAGTTCAATAAAGAATGCGGAAATGATTTAGATTACCTGCCCGCGCTGCAACTTTTATTGACTACTACACGTTGATAGCAATTCTTGCCTTTTCACTCTCCGTCTATTCATGATTTTCAAAATAGGAAAATCATGGGTCAAAAAAATAAAAATGTGAACTTTGATATTATACTACGTCTCATCGGGAAAATTTTAAGTTCCCTCGCGCTTTCCTTTCTCCACACTTTTCCAGTTCTCTCCAGAAGAACGTAGCCCGACGGACAACGAGGAATGGAAGGGCAGAGCAAGAGACAAGGTGGCTATGGCTGAGCAGAGGCAGCACGCACAGAGCAGAGCGCTGAACTGAACTGAATGGATGAAGGTGCAGGAATCCGCATGTGTCACAGTCAAGGCAAACCTAACAGCCGGATTTTTCGGGTTTTATTATCTCTCAGACTCTCTACGTCACACAGTCACCTCTCTACATTAAACCACACTAAGTCAACTACTCTTTCCGCAGCAGTACGAATTTGTAGCAGTTTATATGCTCACTCACAGCACAAACTCTTTTAAAGTTAACTCTTCCAATCCAATTAGGTAGCTACACTTAAGCCTTCAGATCCTTAGACGTAAGCACATGCATGTCATGCATATTTATGCGATTATGCTCTTTATGCAAATACCTGCCACCACAACTATGTGTAGATACACTAAATGAATCATTCTGTGCTTTGTTATGTGCTTACTCTGCTTTAGGGGATAAAATACAATGCAATACAAGTTACACCATTCGTCGACAGATTCCATTTGTACGAATGCATAATCATGATTATTCTATGCCAGATTAAACAGTAATCTAAATACGTAATTTCTCCTATCAAACAAGTAGAAACATCGTTGTACTTTGTAAACCCATTTCATATGCAGGCTGTATGCACAAATGGTGTACAGATAAGACTTATATACACTTTATGTCATACTGCTTGTTATTATGTTGGCAGTTCGAGTCTGTAGCCCCCAAGCATGAGCTTGAATAGCCAGTATTAATATTTTAATATTGTGTATGTTCATCCTCCTCGCTCTAGTATTTAAAAACATGTATCTAAGTAAAATGTTGATAACGTATTAGCATTAACATAATTTACATAGAGATTTCCATACTGTGGAAGGAAAGTCTAATACTGTGTATTATTATGTATTTAGAAGTACATAGGTAACTTTTTACTCTTTACACTACCACCACTACCACTACCCTAAGCAAGTAACATTTAAGAATACTTAGTACAATGAAAATTTGATGGCTACAGAAATACCTATGATTAATATAATAGTTTTTAATATGCTTTAATTAGCACTGCTACTCATTGTTATACTTTAACAATAGTGTTGTTAGTGATTCAATGCCCCTCTAGCATCACACACCCACTTTTACCTCCTGTATCTTGTGTTTTCAATAATTCTATGTAGTGAGAACCATAAAAGTTCAAACTGAAACTTAGATATATGCCACGAATGCAATGCGTGTCTCCTTGATTTGACACGTAATGAAACTTCAACTAGTTTTACACTGTAGCTTAAGCATGAATATTGAATGTTATTTAATGAATTCATAAACATAGAATAACTTTTATGCTCACTACATCAAATAACGATTTTGTACGGGAAATGAGGAGTTTCTTAAATCAAAAGCTTCTAGTTTGTACATCTAGGCTATCTACAACTTAATTGTGCCACGGGTTCAAATTCATGAATGTACATGTACTTCCAACTCTAACTACTAAATCTGCCTTTATATCTAACGTCCAACATACCTATAGGCAACAGATTAACCTCTTAGATATTGAAATTTTCATAGAACAAGCATTAAGTGTCAAAATCCTCAACAATTTTTGCTGTTGAATTGGTCAGTGTAACCATTAATGTGTAATTATATATATTCGGTACCTTTGTGATTTGATATTCCTGCTCAATTAGACAATAATATGTATCCAATGCATAAAGTGTAATGCATGCGTGCGTTTACACTTTATTACACGTTTTTTACACGTTTACAAGGGATGTAAAGGGAGAAAGTTTTGTACCAAAATGATATATGCAATACATGTGAATAGCTCCATTACAGCTCCATGGATTCCAATTGATGTCTACCGTAAAAAACCACAGTCCAGTGTCAATTCATATTCCGAGTTTCGGTATTGAACTGGAATACTGGTACAGTTTACACCTTTGACTAATTTACGGAATGAAATCTCCAAATAGTCATTTTATTTATTTCTACAGAACTTCACCGATCAATTAAAGTAGCTCTTTCAGTTCGTATGCTGTCCTCTTAATCACATGTTTATTTTGTGGTAAGCAGACCGTATACAGAAATATTACCAAAATACGTGGGTCACGACCTTTCTATCTGATGGTGATAAAAGTCATATGCTTAGAATAATACATGAATGGCAGATTTGTTGATAACCTATAATCAGAAACACAGTGATCATGCTGTGAATTATTATGATTGACTGCTTGTCATTCCACAAAAAGATGATTTATGGTACAAAGGTCGCACTAAAATTCATCGTTGACACACGTTCGTATTCAACAACAACTACTTGAGTCTTTTGATCTCAAACAGATCTCTAGTTTGACGCAAAGATTTGTGAATTAAATTCATTATCTCTTAAATAAGTTATTTTCATGTCCTAACCTCAGGTCGAATCACATTCATAATTTGTATCCTTAGTACAACCATGATGTATGTGCAGTATAGAAGCATGTAATATCTAAAAATTTGTACTTGTACACAACAAAACCCAAAGAATATTACTTGTACATTCAAATAATTTTTACCCAATTATAAAGCTATGGTATTGTTGCATTTCTTTATGACTGTATTCTGCAGCAGTTGCCCTTTAAGTTGCCAACTATATGATATGAACTAATAAAGAAAAGCATGTATGTTAGTTACTAAAAGGACAATCTTACCTTTAAGAAGGGTCTGGATTTAAAGAATTCTTCAGTAATGCTGGCAAAACTTCCAGAAAAGACAACTTTCTGAGTAAAGATTATACTGTGCGTGATGCTGCTAATAGGATCCCCAGCACAGCAAATAATAGATAGCAGTCCCAAGTAAAATCAGTCTTTAGCTCTCAAAACGCGTATATTTCCTAGGAAAGGGTTAAGTACAAAATGAGACTGAGTTGCAGTTGGTGTTGTAACAATTAATTGTAAGTAGGTACAAGGTACCAATGCAATGTGCTAGCCACTTCCAACAGCATAGCAGTACAATTAACGTGTCGCAACTGCTACTAGTAAGTGCAAGTGTTAGAATACCAATAAAGTGTGCATTAGCCGGATACAGTACAGCTAAACTGGATAAGGGTAAAACTATACTGTGTACTACCGGCTCTGTGAGTGAGTGCGAGTGTGGTGGTGGTGGTGGTTTGTATGTAATGGTACACAACAAAGCAGTTTCAAACGATGGAAACGGTCTACCAAACTTGGGCCTGTTATCTTCGTTTTCCACACCCAATTTGGGGTTTGGTAGACGGGTCCACTTAAACTACCTTGGTGCACGGTGTCGGTGGTATGGTGCACCATAATACTCGGTGGTGGCAAGCAAAGAATGAGTATTATTATTACTTTAATTGACTAAAGTACACATAATCATAGTACATAATAATAATAATCCTTGTTCTTACACATAAAATTCAGCCTCTGCTTAATAAAAGCTGAAAATGCCAGCATGTCGTTCGGAACGTAAGGCTTGGATTGACAGCAAGGGATTCTACTATTCTATTAAAATCAACTCTAGCTCTGCATTATCATTGTACTGCATTTACCCAAATAATTCATTTAAGAACATAAATGTGTTCTAGGACTATAAATGTAGAACAGGAAGGGTGTTCTAAGTATAAACTGAAAAATAAGCTAAAGGAATATTTTTAGAATCCGATTCCTTCCTGGCTTTGACAAAATTCACATTTAAACTTAAGCTCTTGTTTGTTAGTACATAACAGTAAAAATGTTTGCATTTGATAGATGTACTAAAGTACCCAAAAATATTTTTGAATAACCTTATTTGAAGAATGAATGCGGCCTCGTAGCGTCAAAACCGGCTACCGGTACTCTAAAGAGAAGAGGACATTTCGGGCCATTTCATTCTGAATATCTTTGGTGAGTACCAGATTTTGGTTGTCTTATTTTGTTTGTTTGTGCATTGCTATTGTTAATGCTTTAAAGCTCGGATGATAGTATTCAAATACACCAAAGTGATTAAGTGATGTATTCAAGTAATGAGTACATTGTGGCTTATTATAAGTAAGTGAATAAAAATACTGTACAGCCTGGCTGGGGAAGATTTGCCTCAAAAATAATGACTGTCTGGACAGCCAAACATTGAATGATGGTACTTTGTACCATAACCAATATAAACTATATAGGCACACATGCATTTCATGAGCATTCGAGGGTAACATTACGAAGAAATGTGTTATAATGTACCTAGGAAAACCCAATGAATTTTACGGTGGTAGACGCATTGGTAGCAGAATGAATAACTGCGAGGTACCTATATTATAAGTAACTTCTATCGTTTCTATTTGCTCACACAATAGTGCGAAAAGACTCACATTATATAATCAAGGTGTTCTCCACCACGTGGTCTGATGTAGTATGTTAATATACTTTGGAACAAAAATATTGTTAAGCAGGAAGGATATTACTGCTATTATTAGTTATTTGATTAGATTACATTTGGTTAGATATGTGCCGAGCGCGGTGTGATCTGATGTACGCAGCGCAAGATTACGTTAGTATTGTGTGACCTTTTACAGACAGCGCATTTTGGAAACGAAGTGGATCTGGAGTTAGTAGTTTAAGTTTTGTAAAGTCTAATTAGTCAGATATAGTATTGCACCCTATATCTGATGATATTTAACCTGGTAGACCATTTACCTCATGCGTTTACCAAGATACACAAAAGAGAGCCTACAGCATTTAAATTGTATATTGTTAACCGTCATAGCTGTTTTTCATTTTTCAAATATTCAAGTGACAAAATTATTTTACCCAATTACACGAATTAAGTTCATTGGTTCTCAAGTTCATTTACTATTTGCACAGTCAAATGCATGCTTAGATATTCCATATATTATTGGGCGCACAATTTTTTAAAAGCTCTAATTACTCGCAATGAGTATAAGGAAAACTTAATAGGTTTACTTAACAGCTACACAGAATACATAAATGCTATCACTCGTTAAGTACTATTTGGGTAATTTTTAACATAATTAACATTAGATACACTCTGGTTTAGATTGTCATTTAGATATTAATAATCTTATACTTCGGAAATAACAGCTTCCCAAGCTTTAGCTTCTACGAACTGAACGAATAAGTGCCTCAGGGGAGAATAAGAGGGTCGTTTACGTAATTGGTATGCTTTAAGTTTGACTACACTAAAAAATTGGTTACACTTGCAATACACACATTCATAATGATTCAATTCCTCTAACCAAATGAATTGATTTTTACTCCCGACTAAACCAGCGATCTTTGATCACCAGAAGTCACTTACCTTGAACCTTGAATTCAATATTCAGTTTTTTAGAAGCACATGAGACAACAAAGAGCAAATTCATTCACACACAACGCACGTACATCCTTACTATGAATATCTTCATTACGCTTGTAGTGTAGTTATATGTACACATCTCCACAAATGTCTTCGTAGCTTTAGATGTACAAATGTCTGCTTTCCATCACTATCTCATTTCTGTTTAGGGAATTCAAAGGCATAAATTAGATTTAAATGCGACCTTCATCACTTCACAATGAAAAACCCTATTTTTTATTAGTTAGCCACTTTTTGCTTCATTAACCATTTACGCCGACGAACGTAATGTCTTCGGATTAAACTTTAAGTAATGTGTACCAGTGTACTGGTATGCAGTGCATATATGCATAATATGCACTGCATGTAATACGTAGTGCAGTGCACGCATGAAAAGGACAATGTGGAGTGCACAAAATGCACAAAATGCAAGAAATAGTAATTTTAACATTAAGAACTAAAAGTTGCAAATACCGATTAGCAAATACCGATTAAGTGTGTGTGGTTTAGCGCCCCTGGGAACTGCCCCCAGGGCCTAGCCCACCCCCATAATTTGGCCGTAGCCAGGGTAGGGATTCCCTTTTTTGGTGTAAACCCTGTCACAAGAATCCGTGAGTCACTCTCGCTCTGACCACGGACGGGTGGCTAGCATTTGCAAAGCCGGGCGCCGCGAACCCACACTTTAGTCCCTGCGGCAGAAGCGAGAGCGGGTCTTCGGTTCACTACTCACATCATCCCCCGAAAGTCCGCAAACCCCGGTTGTGACCCGGAGATGGCAAACCCAGTAATCAGGACCATTCCCGGTGCAGGCCCGTGAGCGAGACCTTAAGGCACCAGGAGCTTCCCTTTCCTGGGCATAGACCACTCGATGCCCCCAGTCTCCCTGACCTAGGTCAGTTAGCTGGAGCGCGCATGCCACCCTCCGCCCTGGTGACACACGCTAACCCCCTGTGGTCTATGGCCCTTGCTCCATCCTCAGCTTTTTTTGCCGTAAGGACTACCCCTTGCTTTCGCCAACCCAAGGTCAAGGAGGGGGTCAGATGTGTGCTTCGCTCGGACGGAATCCACACACACCTGTCGACCGAGACCTTTAGGAAGGTTACCGGCAATGGGGAGGTCACCCTATTGGTGTTTGGCTGAGGACCACCCGGAGCGAAGTATAGCGCCCCTGGGAACTTCCCCCAGGGCCTAGCCTTCCCCCATATTTAGCCGTAGCCCAGGGTTGGGATTCCCTGTATCTTTATACCTTACCTTCCACCCTTACCTTATATATACCCTCGACCCTCCCTGGGCAGGAGCTCTTCACTCCTCAAAGGACAGCAGCCGACTGAGGCCACCAAGGGAATGGCACCTCTATATATACCCTCGACCCTCTCTGGGCAGGAGCTCTTCACTCCTCAAAGGACAGCAGCCGACTGAGGCCACCAAGGGAATGGCACCTCTATATATACCCTCGACCCTCCCTGGGCAGGAGCTCTTCACTCCTCAAAGGACAGCAGCCGACTGAGGCCACCAAGGGAATGGCACCCCTATATATACCCTCGACCCTCCCTGAGCAGGAGCTCTTCACTCCTCAAAGGACAGCAGCCGACTGAGGCCACCAAGGGAATGGCACCCCTATATATACCCTCGACCCTCCCTGAGCAGGAGCTCTTCACTCCGCAAAGGACGGCAGCCGACTGAGGCCAAAGAGGGAATGCACCCCTATATATACCCTCGACCCTCCCTGAGCAGGAGCTCTTCACTCCGCAAAGGACGGCAGCCGACTGAGGCCAAAGAGGGAATGCACCCCTATATATACCCTCGACCCTCCCTGAGCAGGAGCTCTTCACTCCGCAAAGGACAGCAGCCGACTGAGGCCATTAGGGAATGCCCCGCTATATATACCCTCGACCCTCCCTGAGCAGGAGCTCTTCACTCCGCAAAGGAGCACAGACGCGATGTGGCGTAGGTGTATTGCCGTAATATATGACCTCGACCTTCGCTGTGCTCGTGACGGACGTCCACGTCCACGTTGACGTCGTTGTGGTATATTGTACGCTTGTGTACCGTTGTACGTACGTTTGCGCGTAATACGTTGTACGTACGTTTGTGCGTAATACGTTGTACGTACGTTTGTGCGTAATACGTTGTACGTACGTTTGTGCGTAATACGTTGTACGTACGTTTGTGCGTAATACGTTGTACGTACGTTTGTGCGTAATACGTTGTACGTACGTTTGTGCGTAATACGTTGTACGTACGTTTGTGCGTAATACGTTGTACGTACGTTTGTGCGTAAAACGTTGTACGTACGTTTGTGCGTAAAACGTTGTACGTACGTTTGTGCGTAATACGTTGTACGTTCGTTTGTGCGTAATACGTTGTACGTACGTTTGTGCGTAAAACGTTGTAAGTACGTTTGTGCGTAAAACGTTTTACGTACGTTTGTGCCACCAATAATAGTTTCCGTCTACTACAAAAATATGTTGGTATTTTATTTAGAAACATTCAAATGTAATGGGAGTTTGTATTTTAGTGAAATATAAATATGAATATTGGCATTGATAAAATCAATCAAGTACTTTCTGACCTGGGTAGTAAAGTGATTTCTTGAAACGGTTCTTGAAACATACTAAATTAAGACGCAGAGATGTTGCAGGGTAGCACTGATGAGGGAATTATTAACGATCCAGTGAGCAGTAAAAAATCAGGATAAGATTGTGTGGGTTGTATCGTATCCAAATAATAAGTCACTCCAATAATATTACAGGTGGATATTTTTTCTTCGGCTATCGCAAAAAACTTAAATGATAAAATTGGCGACTCAGCAAAATGCAAAAATCCAGATTTGGATTTACTAATAGCCGTTTGCATGTCTCCTTCTAAAAAACTGATCACTCTGCTATTCGGAATACTGAAAACCGTGGCAGGATACATTCCTCTTGATCCAGAATCCAGATTATCCTGAAGAGTTTCTCCTTTTGGTACACTACAGTCCACCGTTCAAATTTTACCACCTTTTTAGTAAAATATGCCATGCCATAAAAATCAACAATCTTTTAGATTCTGAAAGCTTTCAGTCCCTTTTGCTAGTTGTTGATGACAGTGGCGCGATTTCTAACAAATTCGATCCTCAAAACTTTATGGATGTTGTTTGTTCGATGGTTTCGGTAGAAGAGTTCTGGCTTGATATGGAGTTACCTTCAAAAATGCAAGTAAAGTAAAATCTACCCGGAAAATGACAATGCCCAAAGATATGTTGCTGACTGTAGACGTTCCGGTTGGAGTGTAGATAGTGGGGCCAGAAGTGAAATGGGTAGGTGGCAACGGTTGCAACGGTTGTAACATTTTTGGGAAAGGGCTTATTTAAGATATTAAGATTGACGTTAAAAATAATTAAATAATTAATAATTAATTAAATAACGAAAATTAAGAAAGATATTATTTTCCGGTTGCAGCGGTTGCAACACACTGTAAACAAAACTGTCGACACTGTAAGCAAAACGGTGTCATAAAAATTGATTAACAATCCTCTTAATACCTTAATACCCCTTTAATAATACCCCTTCTGTTTTGTTTTGATCCAGTAACAAAGAATTGTCATTCATTGACGTGTTGATCCACTTCAATCAGGGAACACATCGCTTTGCAGAAAGTTTACATTTTACATCAGTTTTCGGATTCTCAAAGTAAGACAGGTATTTCTTTAAAATTTATTATCAGATGTAATGAAACAGTTTCGATTCTTGAACAGATTTACGAATAAGTACTGATAAAGTGGGAAATCTTTTAAAATCAATCTTCTAGCCATTTCTACTACTATGCAAAGTATTGCCAAGTTTGACGAAGCACAGATCGTTAGTGAAATTCAGTCCGCAACAGTTCTTGCTGTTGCGGCTCTGATTTGGATGAAAATTGTTAGTTTCTCTTAAGCATTGTGGTGGCTATTTCAGGCCAGGAGCAGTTTTCATTGAAATCGTAAGTAGTTGATTTTTCATTTTGGGAAGGGTCCCCCCTGATTAATTTTCCCAAAATCACAAAAAACCTGCAATTTCGACCACCTCAGATTTTGATGAAAGTTTTTTTATAAACTAATGCCATTCTAAGAACGGCTATGCAATTAATATTTCGAAATGCAATAATTATAACATTTCTTATGTGCAATTTTTATGGCCCCCTTGAACCTTGCTGGATTATTCCCTCTTTCCATGTTCCCCATCATCAAAACATGATTTATTTAGCTGACCCGAACTGCTGACTTATGTCATTTGATAAATATCCATCCTACAAAGCCTCAATTTTGTGCATAAGAACCTGTGTCTTTCTTTATTTTTTCTAACCCAAGCTGATTTGTATTCATCAACACCCATTGACTAACAAGCAAATATTAAATATTCTCACCTATTAAGAGCATCTTTATGTGAATCTAGCGAGCCTAACTACGTTCAATTTGATTGAGATTTACTTGAAAATTGAAAACAAAAGGGCAGACTACTTAGTCCCAATTGAAGGATGCCTCAAAGTTCCAAAATTTTTGTGTTAATGCTATTGGTTAGCTTTCCTCATTACAATTAATGTCATGATTCTAAGTAGCATTTTTACCATTAAAATGCAGTTTCACCAGTTGAATGACCTACATGGGTTTTCGCAAGGAACACTAGGCAATATTCAGTGCATTTGAGTATTATCTGTCTCACAGTCTGCATTCTCTCAGAGGGGGTAACATATTATATATTCGTGCATACTTGTGCGACGTTTCAAGCACTGTGCATTTCGTGCAGATGCACGCATGAAAACATTTTTGTGCGCATTAATTAGAACACTGATGTGTACTGCACACTTATACTATTCTTTTTCTGCTTCATATAAATGGATGGTATTATTCTTATTCTGTCTTATTAACTTAGAACCTATCGTGTCTTACTAACCTAGAACCTACAAGAATGAAATAATGCTTGTTTAAGTAGTTATTGCAAGTAATTCAATTAGTGACGCATTAAGTAGTGTTTAAGGCCACGTTGCTGTAAGCTCTAAAGTTATTTTAGTTCCTAAGCTAATTTAATAAACAGAATCATTATAAATATAATATGCTACTTACTTTGGTTAACAAGTCATTTCCGATGTTCTTAATAGATAGTTATTGTTCAAGTCTATTAAATCCGTTCCAGACCCAGGTAGATATGTTAAAATCATTATTGCCTAAGTCCTGTCTGTGAACAGTAATGTTAAGCATATTACTTACGATTTAGGTATATAAGCTCGGCTCAGCTCTCATTAGTATGCAAAATATTCTTTAGTAGAATCTAGGTGAAGTATCGTTGATAAAAACGACGTGTGCTTTAGGGTGTACCATTTCGTCTCGTTTGCAAATGCATTAATGGATGACATAATGAGTAAAGACTCATTTACTTCTTGTTATTCAATCCTCGTAATTACAACCGAAAAAACTGCTGGTTAAGTATTAGAAATTGCTTTTGCAATAGAATATCTACATATATGACATATAACGTAAATTACGTAACACGAGAATGGTAGACGAATTTAATGTGCTACGGCGTATTTGTGGCGTCTGCAGAATAAGCAAAGTGCATAGCACTCATTGTGATGTGATGCGACAATATCTAGATGTTCTCTTCGCTCGTCCATTACATATACATGCAGAAATAACGTCTTTCACTATGCTTATCAATGATTATTGGTATGCCAGCTATTAAAAACAGATTGTAAATATGAGACGCATGAACATTTTCCCAAGGAAGTCCACAAGTAATCAATTTTCAGTTTACACAGCGAATTTTAATATTCGTAATGGTATCTTTTGATTTCTTACATCACATGCAATATAGAAACTCCAAGTTATTCTGGTACATACTCCTTCGTCAGTGTCGGGTCTGATATTGATTAATGATTTGCTAGACTCGATTTCAATTTTTACTTTAATATTCTTAAAAATGATAATATACGCACTAATTTTTGAAAAGATGTTGATGTGGCAGTTGATGGACCCGATAATCGATAATCTTGGCAAATTCCAGTCTCTTCCAGTTAGTTTATCTTACAATGTGCACTTAAGTCCTTACTTAACAATACTTTTCAAATAACACAAAGTTGATATATAGGTAATATAGTTATTATAACAAACATATATATTAGAGATACATGTGTACGTACTAGACAATAGGGGTACTAACATGCAATAAATGCATAATTATTCAACGATTCTATGGACAACAATACTATTTTTATAAAATTAAGCCTTTTAAGCTAAATACATGCATAATTCTGGTATGCTTTAAATTTAGTCGCAATACATAGTCAAGTATCTATTTACACATTGATCAGACCAACTATATGGCGTCTGTATTCTATGGAGTACCTACCTAACAGGAAAGACGCAGTAACATATTGTAAGGTGAATGTATTCGTAAGCTAACATCATTAGAATGGTGTTACCGATACTACATATAATGGTTTGAGTAAAACAAAACGCAAAGACAAACGAATAGGGTACAGTTGGAACTTTGAAATTAATCCAAAGTCCGCTGTATGTAAAAGTGTGCGAAGTGTGTGTTAAATACTATCCTTCGTATTTAGTGACATTTGACATAAAGTAACGAGAAAGCTGAATCGTGTGATGCTAACCGTAGTGAACCTTCTGAATGAAGTTAGAACCTTTTAAAGCTTTGGTTTCATATGTTATATGAAATCCTATGTGTCTACATTCTACAGCACTCTTTAAAGGGAGATATGAAGTTGAATGGCTGAATACTAATATATAAATCGAGTCGATATTTGAAATGCTATTAAAATTGTGATGATTAAGTAGTTTTGTTCTAGTTCATGTTTTAGTTACAGTAGGTGATTTTGATGATGCTGTGAGTGTTGTAGAAGGGCTTAGACTCAGCCCAAAGTCCATATTGATATTTAGGTTGCTTATCGGAGAATCTGTTCCGTCTTTAGCTCTTAAGGCAATATCCCGAACGATTTCTTGAAATGTGTCGTCTGTTTGATTGTTTTCTCCCATTTCCTCATCCATTTGGGCTAGACGGAGTAATGTTACGATGTCAGCATGTTCTGAAGCCATGGCCACGTCCAAAGGACTTTTTCCCTCTTCGTCGACAATGTGATAATCTGCTCGATTTCTGAGGAAGAGGCAAACTTGGCCCGTGTGACCTTTCTGCGTGGCCAACCACAAAGGAGTCCGCTTCCGACCGTCTTGCGTATTTATTCTCCAACCATTTAATAGTAGAAACTCACATGCGGATACTGAACCACCCCTGACAGCTTCATGAAGTGGAGTGGAGTCTTCGTCATTTGGATTATGCCAGTTTTTATCAGTTCCAAGAGCAATGGCCTCACACATTACTCCCAAATTGGCAACTCGAGCGGCTTTATACAATAATCGGTCTGCATCCATCGTATCAGTACACTCGTCTGTAAATACATATTAGGTCAAAGGATTTTTTCTCGAGAAATTAAGATTACAGTGAAACTATTTGCTACTTTGTGAGTGCATGCATAATTAAGAAATAATGGGAAAAACAGTGTTACAGATAATAAACATACCGCCATCTGTTTCCTCGGTTGATTCATCTTCATTTGCAGAAGTAATGATAATTTCAGTATGACTAGGAGGCAAATCAGAACCAGAAACAAGAACACTTTCAGCATCACTGGTAGCAGCGCTACTTGTGTCTTTCGTCGATTGAAACGATTGCAAAGAATCACTCTCAGAGTTTTCATCCATTCCCCGCACTTTGTCTTCCTCTACAGTTAATGAATTCCCAACTGCGTCATTTCCCTCGTTTGCGATAAATGGGTTACTTCCAGTAGGACTACGATGTCTTCGTAAAGGTTTTCGAACCATCCACTTTCCTGGGCCTTTTTTACTATTCGCTTTCCCATTTACAGTTAACATTGGTTGGGTAACAAAAGCACGGTCAACATATTTTGCTCTTATCCAGGTTTCTCTAACTTCCCTGGAAAAGTATCAAAATATTTAGTATTTACATATCATTAATAGCTGCAATGTGTATATATTTGTTTACTATTACCTAGAACAATCTGGTGTTGCTTTTTCTATCCCAAGGGTATCCATTACATTTACTTTAGCCAGATATATCCTGTTTATTAGATCATTGCCCAAATCTCCCATTAGTCTCACGGCTCCAGACTCCCAATCGTCCAGACATAAACTTTTGACTTTGCTATAATGTACGCCTAAACTGCATACATTATAGAATGAAACAAATAAGATATTAATGAAACTATGCACACATTTAGGCTACAAATTGCATTATTCTATACATATAAAGTATAAAGTCATACCTACGATGTATCCCGGAGCATTCTGCGATTAAAAAAGAGCATTGTAATTAAAACATCTCAAGTTAAAGAAACCATATTTTTATAAGAAAAAGATGTTTACCTACCTATGCAAAGTGTAATACCAAGGTTTACAGATGCCCATTCTGGTTTGGGTGCTGTAAGCAAAAAAGATTTAGTATAAGTACTTTTCTCTGAAGAATAAATAGTAAACTAACTGAAATATTACTTCTTTACCTTTACAGTCGCAGCATACATTGTTTCCTTTAACCTTCAGAATACTTTGCAATACCCTAAAAATTAAGAATCCTTTTTAAAAGGTTTGCTTAAATCTAAAGCTTTGTGTTAATGTGAGGTATAAAACTGTTTTGTACTTTGATTTTTCAGGAGATATTTTGAGTAAATTAGAAGTTGTAGATTCACTTTGCGACGGGGGAGAATAAGCATGATTGTCATCCTTTCGGGTAGACGTTGAATTATGTATGGCACTACTAATTGCAGCTTGCAACGCCGCAACCCACGCTTGAAATATTTCTTCACAGTCCGCCTGAAGTATGTGCGTTCTAATATGTATATTCACAATTTAATTAAATGAGTTTGAAGAAAACCCCTTTTATAACGTTATTCTTTTCCCCATTCCTTACTTGTTAGGGGAAATGAGTTCAAAACAAAAACGTCTATCACAGTCAGCCATAGGTCGTACAAGACAAATTCGTAAATCATCTTCAACAATAGTTGGAGTTTCTTCGTGTCTCTTTCTGTAATTCAATTGACCTTTATCTTGCAACTCAAACCTTTACAAATAATAATTATAATGATATTACATTGCATTACTCAATTAGCTCTATATGCTGTATCTAATGCATTATGTGCACATACCATCGTCTCTTCCAAGTTTTAAATGTCTTCGTCGAACCTCGTCTGAAAAGGTACCCTTGCATTGCAATACCAGGGGTGGCTCCGACAGAATTCCCACTGACGTAGTCTAATGTGGAATGAATCATAATCTGTCGATTTTCTAGCATTTTGTCTGCATCTTTTGCAACATTGGATCTCATTTCACTCAGCTAATTAAACAATCAAAGAAAATTAATTAACCAATCCTAAAACCTAGAATAATTATTACACTATCAAAATTACATTACTGCATAATACACCCCAAAAAATTTACCTCTCCACTTAAGTTCTTTAGGAAAGGGTCAGTATCTTTAAAAAAGTCGGTCCCTTGGTGAAAAAACGTCTATAAAAGTATAAAGAAAGATTAAACTTACATAAATGATAAGGTACGAGTTGATGTATAAACTTCTCAGGAGCATAACTGATGTGTCGGTTTACTATAAATAAAAACTTATTTTGAATACCTTGTGTGCGTTCATCACAGAGACAATCTAATTACAAATTAAGGAAATCTTGGATAAGACATTATTCATTTGATTTAATAAAATGTTTGTTTAACTAACTAGTTCAATTAACGAGTTTGCTGCAAAATTAAACTTAAATGCAGTAAACACGAATTCTACACAAATAGAAATAATACCAAAACTTACGTTGTCTAGAATTTCGAAGCGCTTTCTTTGTTGCAATAATGATATTTGGTAAACAATGTCAAGGGCTGCTGATCTGAAATTGACTCTGGCTGCAGAAACAGCGTGGAGAGCTTCTTCGGCTTCAGCATTCTTTCCTTTAGGAATAGATGAATTGCGAGCTAAAGCATTTTCATACTCCTGTTGCAGTTTATCCAAATATGATCTCATCTCTTTGCACGACCGTACTTCCCTTTTAGAACACATTCATATTAAGCATATAATTTAACGAGTAATAAGAAAGAACACATTGGAATGCAAATTAGTACACACTACACACTACATATATGTACACACCACCACCTTGGCATTTCCCATGCTACTATATACAAATCCATAATCTGCCCACGCATAATTAATTTACATAATTACTGCGACCTATTATTTTAAAGAGCATTTACAAACTGATTTGGTATTATTACTAACAAATTTCCGGCTGAGGGAAATAACTAAGCGTATAGTGCTGCAATATATATTTGTCGTGAGAAAAATCAAATGAAGCAGAAATCTAGGAAGTTTATAGAATAAATTGCAACAGCATAGTGTTCTATATCAAAGATCAAAGTAATGTAGAAATACAAAAACGAATGTACCTATGCAGCAAAAGTCTATTTACCAGGCATTCGCGTACGGCAATTACATTTTGACACTGATTATTCAAAACAGAATGATAAAGTAATGAGTTAAAAAGATTCAAATACTAAGGATGAAATGATAAAGTAAAACTTCTCCATGCATAGTTTATAGAAGTTAATGCAAATACAATGTATCTGTAACAGTGGTAATGAATGTAAAAATGAAAAAGTGAAAAAACAGTTTATGATTACACATGCAAAGTTCGGGTACGAGTACGAGTATAGACAGTAAGGTCTAACTTTTTCAAGAAATCTGCCAAGTTGCGGCATATGGCACGATTTATTTGATCCAGGAGAGTTGATTGAAATTTTGAAAGCTCTATTAATCCGCTTGAGCATTTACTGAAGGCTGAATACACAGGTGTGTCGTGTCTGAAGTGAACACTTACTTCCGTCAAACAATTGAAAAACGTGCTGCGCAAACAATTAATCAGTCAAAACAAAAATCGCACTAATTATAAACGATAGTTTACCAACATTAATGTACTTTAAACTTACTGTTGAGAATTAAGAAAGGTTTTTCCACTGTCAATCATGGAGTTACTGCATTTAAGTAGTTTTTCTAATTTTCCATCTAAATTATCAATTCGAGCAATTTGTTCTTCCAGATTTGATCTGAATTTTGGAGAGTCTCGCATACAATCTCTAAATAAATTATAAAATTGAATCACATTAGTACATATTTATGCAATTTGTGGACTACATTAATTACTAATTCTTTTTGTACATTTACAAAATAAAGGAAATCCACAGAGAAAAGCTTTCACAATTACAAAATTATGTATGTACTTACCCGAAATCAATTACAGGCTTCATGTTTGATTGTATTTTATTGACTCCACCGTATGTAGCAACTAGGAAAGTGATTTTTAAGACAATTATTACAGAGGGTTTTTCTATCGTATTAGATCACAAATGTAAAACGGCAATAACAGTTCTACATCTACTTAGTACAATTACTACTGATTGATTCATAAAGTGCTGTTTGCACATGCAGGATTTGTGACATTTAAGTAAATTATTTTTTACATTATGGGTTTCTAACTGTCAGGTTTTCAGTTTGTAATTGAAGGTTTAAGGTTTATTGAGTAAACTTCAAACTACTAGAGTATATCTAAAAGTCTTGCAGTGCGTATTACGTATATGATTCATTCTTTCAAAGCACACGCTCGAGCTTGGATATCTCAGTCTTTCGAAAAATACTGTCTTCAGAAGAAAACTTTCACTTTCACTGAAAAGTATAATAGAACCATTACTTAACTTATGTACACTGTATTAAATAATAATAATAATTATTACTTCATCTATTAACTTAACAACCAGAGCACTTAAAGTTTTTATTCTTCTGTCATTTACGAACTCGAAACATTACCTATCTCACAAAATGATGATGGCAAAAGTGTCACTCAATTGAACTGGCATTAATACTGTTTTGCTATAGAGGATGTGTGCGTTACAGAATGATCAAGCTTATTTATGTAATTGAACTGCGACCTATTTCAGTGTGTATCTGATAAAATAATTATTTCACATTGTTCAATCGCAGTCACACAGAAATTACTAGGACAATTCTAGTACGGCACTCTGCATTGTTTGTATGCTGTCGTACAATGCAAATACATCTACTTATACTGAATGAATCATAGTAAATATAACGTGCTACCACACAGACAATTAGTTATGGGCTAGTAAGCAAAAAATTGTAAATAAAAATGAGTGTTTATGTTTACTTCACGCTGTGCAGTCTTGTTACTGTAAGTTATAGCTTGATAGTAGAAAGTAGAAACTAGCCAGATTATATTGTAGTACCAGATTTACCACTACAATTATACAGTAAAATGAGTTAAGAGAAAAGAAAGTTCATCAACCACGGTTTTTTAAACAAACAATAAACAAGATAACAAAGATAAAATTCGCAAACAAGAAAAAAAATTTAAATCTGGTTACTCCATCGCCAAGTATTCTACTAATACATAATGTTCACTATTTGGTTGGAAAAACAATGTATCTGTGATCTTTCTTTTCCAGTTCTCACTGGACCTGGATCAATATGGTACAATTACTGACGTATGTGTACGATGTAATGACTAATTGCGGGTTACTTTTGCTGCAAAAACAATGATGATTTATGTTTGCAATGTGTCATTATCATGAAACGATTACTACTACTCCCTTATAATTCCATACAGCTACATATAGTAAATTGCAAGTGCAATTTGCTCTGTTAAAAGTGTATACCTATATTTTTTACTCTTTAGGAATGGCTCTTGCCATGTAATTACATATTAAAAACGAGTTTACTTTAAGTCAACTAGGATTTACTTAGAATATGGTTTAACTGTATGACAAGGGGGATGACGGATAATAATTATCCTCAAATTTAAGACCCCCACCGCAATGAATCACAAGAATCGCTTACAAACTCAATCCCATTGGATGTACAGCCCCTTGCTTGAAATCCCAACCGCGAAATTCAGCAATAAAGATTGACAGAGCAATCCTTTGCTGACACTTTTATGACTACGAAGAAACGAGAATTATTTTAATTAATCTAGAAAGAATGTGGACTTAGAAATTATGTTATTTAGTTATTTTGGCTGCTTTAAATATATTATTTAGGGCTATACAACACGCATGCAACATTTTGCATACGGAAATGAAATGGGAACCGTGCAACTCCTATTGACCTCCATGAATAAAACATAATGCATTGCGGAATTAAGTACAACGCAAAGGAACTAGAGAATGTCCATAGTTAAGCGAGAAAATTCCTTGTAAAATGAAAAACATATCCAAAATTCGTCTGAAAAACTATGTCATTGTAAAAGGTCATACTACAATCAAATTAGCACTAAATACAGTTTAACTGCGACTCTTGTTGTTGGTAGGCCTTAGCATTATGTCATATGTTTTCACCATAAATACTGATTTATCTGTCATTTCAGGTTTCTCCGTTTCTATCATTTTCATAAAAACTAATTTCCATTTTCTATCAACTATAGAGGGTACATCACTACATCTAATTGGCGTTCTGCTCTAAGCAGCATTTCATAAAAGTTCATGGCATGATTTATTTTTGTAGTAGCTGTGTTCAGATTAAGAGACCCATATATCGCAAAACTATGTAATTCTCACTATCAGTGAGAAGTAATTAAATTTTAAATCGAATATTATGGTCTAATTCTAACTATTGCGGTCTAATTATTATTATCCTGCTTACATGCAGAGTTATTTGCATAGCTTGCAAAACAAAAACGGTACATGGACTGTACCGTTTTGTGGACTTCTGTGCATAAAAATCATCCAGTTAAGCAAATATTTTAATAAGCTTAAAATAGGGTTAACAATTCGGATTCTTAAATGCAATTGCAATTGTGGATAGCTCAACATTCAACGTTAAATCTGTATTTTCTGTTTATGGTACATTGTACCACGAAATGCATTTCTAGTTTCACAAAATCGTATAAATGCAGTTTTATGTCACTTCGCCCCTAATTGCATATAAGGCTGCATACTGCATATAATAAACTACACAAACTAACATATAACAAAGTAACACCCCACTATTTTATGTATTGGTTTTCTGAGAACTGAATAGTATAGCGTAAAAAATGGAACAAGCGTGGCTGAACATGTTGAAACTCGCAACATGAAATGTATTCGTTCGCCATTCGTCAATACTTGCCTGAGTCAGAAAAGTCACTGAGGAAGGCTGAACACATAGAGCTCACTATTCTTAAAATTTTTGCATTCTATCCGGCCCATTGTTAACTTCTGTCTATTACTACTTACAACAGTAATTGTTAAATAGTGTAGGATAGCACAGAGGACGTTTATTTAAACATCATTTGCAAATTGCTGTGAATTTCAACAAAATTACAAGTAGGTGACATGACAGGATTAACATACAAATGCAATGTAGAAGTTAATTCGGTTCTAAAGCACATAGCACAACCATACCATACCGCATACGAGATATCGACAAGTATGAAGTATGTGTTTATGTTTTATGTTGGTTTTGTTTCAGATACGAACATACGAATATAGAGGAGACATACCCGAGCGAAGCATCGAAACGTGTCTTTCCCTAATTGCCTAGAATTTAACTTCATTCAAATCTTGAGTGGGTGATTGATTGCTGTAGGTTTAAAGCTTGCATTGCGTTAAATAAACTGTCTTTCAGTAACACAGTTGCAGAGTTGTATTCAAGCTGGAGCCTCCTTTTTATTACCAGACAACTTGCGGCAACTAAATTATAGTTAATAGTAAAAATTAGTGACAAACTCAGTTTAATTTGACCACTGGACACTGGAAAACCAATTCCGGAAAGCCTCTGTTTAGGTCAGTATTGGTATTATTTTTTCTATTTAGTCGGTTTGGTCAGTTTGGTGTGATTTAGATTTAGCTAAGGTATATCTCAGTCAGGGATCTCTTCCTGCTGATAGTTTTTAAAACATTGAATGGAAGATTGCGATTGTCATGTGGCTGTCAATAATTTGTCATTTGTACGCCCCTCCATAATTTTATCTATTCCAAATTGTAATTATCATTGTTTTTATTCACAGGCTGTTCACTTCTCGGTTTTGTCAACGTAACCAGATTGATTCTCTACACATCATTTACCTTTGACTTACGTTGCAGCTGACAACTTAAAACCATCGTCATTGTCATCGACGAAGTTTTCGCATGTATATGCAGTAAAATATTTATTGCTATCTTGCAAACTTTTTAAAATTATTGGACAATTTACTAGTGTGCTATATACTCGGTAAGTCTTAAATGACATAACCCTGTTAGTTACATAACAATGAATATATCATACTTTGATTTTCCAATATTTAATTGCAACTTGCAGCAGCCTGTTGGATTGGTTTACTAACTGATTTTTAATACTTTTAAGATTTCTCATTGGAAAGTTGAGTTTCACTAGTTTGAGATAGAAAATCAACTCAAAATGGCTAATTTACCTTTTCGAGTGTACTCGGAATTTTCACTTCGGAAAATGTCCCTTATTGCATTGTATTTGGTAAGTTGTACTCTTACATTGCTCACAAGATACGGTTATTGACTTTATTTATTCTATACATATCACGCATGCTAAATAATAATAAACATGTTATTTGTTTAGTTCCTGATCTCATTTTATAATCCAACTGACAGCGGGGCTGTCGAATTTGAAGAGAGTACATTTGATTCAGTACTAGGTAATTTATTTACATATATCGATATATCACTTACATTTCTTTCATTGTTTACTATGCATTCAATAACTACTGGAATAAATGATAAGATACTTATTGTTGAATTATTGCAGCTTCGACAGAATTAGTCTTTATTAACTTCTATGCTGACTGGTGCCGGTTTAGCAACCTGCTTGCTCCCATTTTCGATGAAGCTGCAGATAAAGTTAGAGCAGAATTTCCGGATACGACGAAAGTTGTTCTTGGAAGAGTGGATTGTGACAAGCACTGTATTACTTTGTTTAATTTATTGTAGCAATTAATGAAAATGGCAATGTATGTATTTTAAGTATTTTTGAGACTTATTTTGTCTTATTTGTTGACAGCTTCCATTTCATCCAGATATAAGATCTCTAAATATCCAACTTTGAAACTGATTCGAAATGGCGTTCCCCTCAAAAAGGAGTACAGAGGCCAGCGTTCACCGGAGGCATTTTTGGAGTTTATTCGCAAACAACTTGAAAACCCAATAAAGGAGTTCCAGCATATCAGAGAAATTCTCAAGTTAGACGTAAGTCGTAATATTATTGAGATTTTGGTTTTATTTTGGCCCTTATTTTTACCATACAGACTTTTTACTAATCCTATTTACATGTTGTTTCAGGACAAAAAACGAACCTTTATTGGGTACATTACTTATAATGATAGCAAAACTTACCACACCTACCGAAGAGTAGCACAAAACTTGAAAGACGAATGTTCGTTCCATGTTGGGTTTGGGTAAGTTTAATGAGAACGTTATATTACAATTTTAGTTTTTAATGTAATACCCACGAAACTACATCATTGTACCACCCAAGAAGATTCATTCCTTCACTACGGATCGTCTTGGGTGGTGCAACAATGAAGTTCCGTGGGTACAATATTAATTTGTAAAAGGTCATGGGACCATAATATTTCATTTTACTCTTTAGTGAAGCTTCTAGAGCGATGCATCCACCAGACCACGACATTATTATTTTTCGGGCCGATGTAACATCTGTCGACACTGATGAAACATTTGAAGGAAATACAGAGAACTTTGATGAACTGTTATCTTGGATTCAGGCCAAATGTGTTCCTCTTGTTCGAGAAATAACTTTTGAAAATGCAGAGGTTTGCTATACTGCTATTTTTTTTATTTTTTTCTTATTGCATGAATGTTAATCAATTAAAGATTAAAAGATTTCATCGCTTAATGCAGGAATTAACTGAAGAAGGCCTTCCTTTCTTAATCTTGTTCCATCATCCGGATGACACTGCAAGTGTAAAAAAGTTTAATAAATTAGTTCATGAACAGTTACTGGATGAACGCCGTAAGTCACCTCTTCTTTATCCTATAAGAGTTGTGCTGTACTAGAATTTCAAACGGAAGTTGTAACTAAAGACGAATGTTTTGATTTGAAATTTAGACAATATAAATTTCCTAATTGCTGATGGAAACAGGTTTGCTCATCCCTTGGTAAGTGTTAATTTATAGAAAAAGCCTTAGTATTATAATAATATGATAAGTACAAAGTATTGACGATACGACATTTTCTACAGCACCACTTAGGAAAGTCCACAAAGGACTTGCCCCTTATTGCAATCGATAGTTTTCGCCACATGTACTTATTCCCGGATGCAAGTCAAATGGAAGTACCCGGGAAAATAAAGCAATTTATTGCTGACCTTCAGACTGGAAAGGTAAGCTGTATACTAATTTTATTATTATATAAACCATAGTATTATGTATATTACGTATCATTAATGACTACATCTGGTTTAGCTTCATCGAGAGTTCCATTATGGGCCAGACCCTACTGATGCAGCTCAAGACAGTCAACAAAACCCTACTAATCCCCCAGAATCTACATTTAAGAAATTGGCACCTTCAAATACTCGCTACACCTTGCTTCGAGATGAGTTGTGAGAAATCTAACATTTTAATCACTTTAACTGCAATTGCATTTCGTTTCAGTATTTCTTGTAAGTTAAGCGCTTAAAGCTTGTAGTGTACATAAAATATTAACCACTAAATAGTATGTAGATGTAATAAAAGTTTGGAAATTAATTTTGTTATTGCTCGATCACAGCTAAATGTTTACACTGCCTTCAAATGCACTGAATAATGCCCACCAGTGTACAACAAATCATCTTAATATTCGACTAGAAAAATGAAAAAAACAAAAAGGACTGCAAGCGAACTTGGTTGGTTAATATTTATTAAATTATCTTGCCTTATCAGTAGTAGTTTGTGTTATAATTCTTAATTATGTCGCGTCAAAATCTTGTATAATATGGCCCATGTATGTGAATTGTATTTAATGCTTAAGTAGATGTCAATACGTCAATAGTGCCCAGTTGATAGTATTTGTATAGTTTAATTTAAAATTATCCCTACATGTATTAAGAGAATGATACTGTAAAATAGTAATGCTATTGTAATAGCCGTAGTCGTTATTTTGCCTACTAGCATAAACGTTTCCTCATGTTTAATCTTAGTGGGCAAATGATCATACATTTTCTTTGTGAAGTATCAAAAGATTCTTTAGTTACACAAAATCAAAGAATCCAAAATCCAACTGTTTGTACCAATGTATTAATTTTATCGGTTTACCAAATATAAAAGATTGCTACATAAAGCATGATAAAAATCTAAACATGACCTAAGCCATACTGAATTGATAACGAAAGCAATAGAATTTCATAGTTAACAATTATATTATACCATGGCTGTTAATTAGACATGTCAAGTAGTATTTGGCTGGGCGTGAACAAGGTGAACATGTACCAAATGAAAAATCGTTATTCTTTCAAAACTATTACAACTACAAGTAATTCAAGTAATCAATTAGAGATGTAAGTTACAGGTGGACGAGATATACCAAATACTCAACTGCCTTTGGTAGGTCGCTATGTCGCTAATCAGTAGGAAATTAGAATCTGATAAATTCAAATTGGAAGTGAAGTCTTTTGACTTCATATACATTACAAGCAAGTCTTTGTCAAATAGTGAAGTTACAATGAAAGAGAACCTGTAACCTCTGTAATTTTCAACAGTGATTGCTTTGATATTGAAATGAAATACAAGCGACAAACTTGTAATAGTAATTAATTGACTTAGAGAAAAATTCCTTTACTGCGAAATACAATAATGATAATTAAGTTGTAGCTGTAAATAGGTCTCGTGCTTCGTAAATTTTTGCAGCGCAGCAAGCCTTACCATTTTTGTACACGAAGGTTAGTACTGTTATGTCAAATACATATGTACTGTCAATTAAAGAAGTAAATTGAAGTAACACATTGATGGTCATAGAATTTATACTAACCACATACTAATGGTCTTCCTAAACATGTGGCAAACAAAGCAAACTGCCGTGTCAGCTTCAATTGCTCTTTTCAATTTTGGACTACCTATGTAATTAATAATAGTACAGCGTGCTGCAATATTAAGGCCCCCGATCCCCGTGTTCAGTTGCCCTGCATCACTTTCGGTTGCTCAGATATTAAATTAATATCGCAACACGCTAATGCACCCTTTACACACACATAATATTGTAAAGCATCTGTAATGCCACGTCATGTCAATTTCCCATTATCATATTTGACATATTTGTGTAGAAAGAATACGTAGAAAAATAATAAAAATATGTAGAAGTACATGTGATATACCTCTTCGGCTAAGCTCACAAGTGTTACTAGCATACGAGTGGTATTCATTATTGCGAGTTTTAATGATTTATGAAAGGAAATGGTGCACCTTAAAAACTACCAAAAACATTTTTACAAACAAAAATATCAATTTCATGTATACCTTGTTATGAAAGGTGTGATTTCCTATAATTTATTTTCTTTTCTGCACTACACTGTACTTAGCAAATAGAACGATAGCTTCAATTTATACATAGTTTTGTCTTTTGTCTATATGTAAGACGTGTAAAAACATTATCATTGTCAGTCAGCCCTCTGTATTATTTAATAGTGTATAAGGATGATAAATAATAGAGAAAACAATTATCTGTGTTAAATATTCGGCTAATACAATTGTTTGTACTCTTGTGTTTTAGCTGTGCCTAATCATACATTGTGTGAAATAATATTGATTTTGTGAAAAGTCAGCTACCAGAAAGCTTATTATGATGCAAAGACAAATATAGGTACTAATTGTAAATTATTGATGAATGAAGATTATGTATGCGTATAATTGTATAATGAAATGTAAATTTAATACTTGAACAAAGCTAGTTTCATTCCTTCATTTTCGTAATTGAATTGCGTTTACCCACGAGTAGCAATTTTGCTAGATACTTTTAATTTACTATTATTTGGTACTTATGCATGTGAATTGAGATTATCGATAATATTATTGAATTCAGACGTTGTGATTATTTAAGTTGTAAAAAAGGGTTATAGAATGCAATTCACAATATTGGTAAAAAAGCATTGCACAAAAATTATTTCGCTTGTGTGCTTTGTGTTTCAATTAAAAAAGTAGTACATATTGGCAAAGCACTAAGTGCTCCTACTATTACCTACCTGTACCGTAATAAATAATAATGTAGCCCATAAATATATAAAAACAATAAAAATGATTTCAAATTACGTTTATACGTTTGATCAATAATGTTGACACCTTGGTGCTTTTGCATTTTGTCACTAACCGTAATGAGTATTCTTTCATTTAATCCCAACTTCCCAACCAACATAAAATCATAATGAGAATACGAGAAGACTATACCATATCGAAAACACTGAAGACGAATTTCATATTTACGAAAACTGTAGCAGACTAGATGCAATTTAATTCAATTTTTACCATTTAGCCACACTCCTAAGCATCATGGATAACTCAAGCTATAATAGTCCTAATAGTATATTATGTCTTTCTGTATTTTGGTGTAGCCTATACACCGTACCAAACACACCATTGAGTTGGTATGTTTCTGAGACCGGCGAGCTTATGCTTCTGGAGCGGCAAAATTATACCGAGGTCGACAATGTGGAGAAATCTTGAAATTCAATCCAGATTATTGTTCACATAAAAATAGTAAAAGTAAAGTAAGTAATCTAATCCAAAATGCACATTAAAGAATCGAGGAAAATAAGTGTGCAGAGTTAAATATTTTTTCCGTGTTGACTACATAGGGAATAGGAACGTTTGCATTTATAGACCTTATAGATTTGAGAAATAATAATATTTCAAGTCAGACAACCGTTTTCTCAGGTTAATAAATTCCTTAATCACTAGTATAATTACATAATTCTCTTATTCTCTGTAAACAATAAGTTTGAAAATTGTCGAACAGGTAATTTTTGTATACAGTATGTGCTTATAGAATTTAAATTGCTAATTGTATGTGTATTACTAACACTAAAGATTGCTGAAAAATGCCTCAAGGAAAAAGGAAACAACCCTTTAGTGGTAAGCAAAAGAAACAGCAACTACAGGCTAAAAAGGAGCAGAAACAAGGTCATCATGGAAATGCGGGAGGTAGCTCTGGGCAGGGTTACGGACAAAGTGGCTCTTCTTCAAGAGACAGGTCTTCATCAGGTTGGGTAACATCTGCTTTCTATTGAATGTTGACTTAAAAATGTCTATTCTATGTTATTGCCACTGCATCCTATAATGTTGTTTGAAGCTAAATATACAGGATCATTCTTCATAGTATTATTATCAATCTGTCTAACTCTTTTTAATATGAATATAGCTCATTTCTGTAGTTTTATAGAAAGCCCAAACCAAACTCGAGTTAATTAAGAGCTCGAGCTATACCGAGTTCCTCTATTTATAAAAATATTATTCATTACCGTAAAATCCAGCTCATCGCACCAGAGAGGACACTTCCTCCGTAGTACCCAGAACAAACACTCAAGGAATCGAAATCAAACCAGATAGCAAATTCTTTGAAAATCGACCTGCTCCTACAAGAAATGACGCTGGACGGTAATTGGAATCAAAAGTATTCGCTCCAGAAAGGGAAGCTATTGTTAATCTTATTGAGGTTTATTCTTTTCCAGCTATGCTTTGATGTTTCGTGCCGAATCCAAAGCAGAAGTTATGAAACTTAAAGAGGAAGCTAGAAAAACTATTAATCCAGTACTTGAAGATTATTTAGAATGTAGTGTGGAAGATTTCTTCTCGTCGAACTTAGACTTCCCAGTACGTCCCCCGTGGCAGTATAATGTCTCGCGAGAGCAGCTAGAGAGAAATGAACAGAAATATTTTCAGGTTTGTATTTTAGAATTTTCGGTTAACAAAGCCTTTTTTAACCGTTTTTAAATTCTATTTCAGCATTATCTGCGAAGTATCGACGAAAACTTTGACAGGAACGATTTAAGCTATTTTGAACTGAATTTGGAAACTTGGCGACAGTTTTGGCGTGTTTTAGAAATGTCAGATATTCTACTGTGTGTGGTAGACGCTAGATATCCAGTAAGAGGACATTATTTTTAAATGCGAAACTTATTTATTTGAAGTATCCTTGTGAATAGATTTGATTTTGTCCACAGGCTTTGCTGTTTCCTCCAAAACTTTGCGACTATGTCGGAAAAACATTAGGCAAGCAGATAATAATCGTTCTTAACAAAATTGACCTTTGTCCTGCACCATTAGTTTTGGCTTGGAAAGATTATTTTGTGACAAAATACCCCGAACTTCAAGTTCTCTGCTTTACGTCATTCCCATCGTATAATCTTCATGGAAATCAATCTGGTGGTACATTAATGAAGGTAATAATTTTTCTTTATTGCTTGTGTATCCTATTTCTGCCTAGTAAGCATTATTGCTATTAATATTACAAAGTGTAACCTAATTTCCAGTCCAGAACGAATTAATTATGTACAAGTTATTCAATAGACACAGAAAAAGCGAGGAAGAATGCGAATGGCAGCTGAAGGAGCAATGGAACTTTACAAAGTTTGTGAGCAAATGGTCCAAGACCAAGGTAAATTTTAATTTTGTGCCGAAGTACAGAGGAGTTTATTTGTTATCGCACTTTTTAAATTAAATTTTACATTTTAGTCGACATAAAAAGTTGGAAAGACAAAATTTTGGAAGAAATGAATGTTGAAGATGATGATGAGGCCCCAGTTGATGTAATGTCAGTGGATACAGCTAAGCCCGATAGTGGGTATTATGAATTTAAGAAGTTCAACGGTGGTATTTTAACTATTGGATGTCTTGGACAACCAAATGTGGGAAAGTCTTCTCTGATAAACGCTTTGATGGGCAAAAAGGTTATTGCAATGAATCTCTTTTTCGTTATTGTATTTCATGTTGAATTTAAGCAATGTTTTGTAAACTTTTAACAATATAATCTCCTCTTTGATCAGTACCACCAATATATCTTCAATATTGTTATAGGTTGTCAGTGTATCGAAAACTCCAGGTCACACTAAACATTTCCAAACAATATTTTTAACCAACACCGTCCGTTTATGTGATTGTCCTGGTCTGATATTTCCATCTAAAGTTCCCAAGTCACTACAAGTAAGAAGAAAGCAATTTTTATACCATTACCCCAAGAATAATATTTCCGTGTATTGGAAACGAAACTGTGTAGTATTTTTCATGCGAGTGTCAGAAATGGACACTGATGTAAGACTTATAGCATATTAGTGAGTTTACATGTTTCGCTATCAAGTTTTTATCTTTTAGGTTCTGTGTGGATCATATCCTATTGCTCAGCTTCGAGAACCTTACAGTACAGTGAAATACTTGGCGGAGCGAATAGATCTTCCAAAATTGCTTCGCATAACTCATCCAGAAGGAGACACTGAATGGTGTGCCTATGACATTGCTGACGGTGATCAATCACATTCTTTCACATCCATTTTCATTTTGCTCTTTTAAGCGTCAAATAGGCTTCATCACTTTTTCCTACTTTGATATCATTGACATATGTTATATAGCAATACTTGCTAAACTCAAACACACAATAATCTTAAGTGGTCATATCTCGTGTGTATATTTATAAGCAATTTGCACTTTCATTAATGGAGACAAAGTGCTAGAAGTAACATTATGTAGATTCGTTTCTGTATTTCATTTTAGGTTGGGCCCAGAAAAGGGGATATTATACAGCAAAAGCGGCCAGACTTGATTCGTACCGCGGAGCCAACCATCTTCTTAGACTTGCACTTGAAGGTCGAATCTGCCTCTGCCTACGACCCCCGAACTATACTCGAAATGAAGGTACAGAAATACCACTGTTTAGTTTTTGCATTCTTATTACGAAATCTATTGATTTTGGTGGGAAAGTTTCGGTGAACAGGGAAAGGTCTAAGTTGAGGTCCTTTCTTCTCAGTTAAGCCATTAATATACATTATATACTGTATTAGGTCTAGATATTAAAGGTTTTCTTTCTTATAAGATATTAGCGTTAATAGGAATGTCTGTGTCAATATGTACAATTTTATCATCTTGGCTTAATGAACTCTCTGTGATACGATGCAGTGAAACGTAGTTTAATACGAAGCAATGAGTTGCTTTCGTTAGTCATGTATATTGCAGACGTCATTATTCCACAGTCAGCATTTCATATATTAGATACAAAATTAACGTAATAGCAGCTAAAATCATGTTGATTAGAGAAATGGAGGACGGACGAACGAGTAGCAGAAATCAAGAGAATTCAAGCCAAATTCGAGGACAGTGTGAAGGAAACGCATGTGGTGATATCTGATGATGATGACGAAGATGAAGAGGAAGCGGAAAAAGGTGGAAATAGTCGTGAAAATCAAGCTGTCGAAAACTCAGGAGAAAGTGACAGTGGTGAGGGCAATAACAGTGATGACGATAAAGATGCAGAAAAAGTTTCCACTTTCGTTCAAAACAAATTCGCGATGCTTGGAGACGCTGATTGAAGTATATCTTATTAAAAGGATGAAAAATTAAATTGACTATATAATATTGCATACATAAATAGGCAACTTGTAGCGTAAAATGCCATTGTACTTAATCTTACATTTATCAGTTGTAGGAAAGCAATACTGACGCTGGGAAAGACACAACCAGCACAGTGCCCCTGTTTAATAAAATATATTTCCAATATTCATTCCTAACCTACATTCATAACTTTCTATTTACATCCCTAGTGTACCTACTATTTTTTTCTGCTGAAATTGCGTGTTACTTTTTGAGGCGGTATGCAAGAAATGTGTTTTCCTAACTAATTGTTTGAATATTTGAACTGATACTTGTTTTAAGGAAAAATTAAGGCTTGTAATACTTGTAAAGCAGAACCTAAGCAGACATCGCATCGATTAGGTAGAATTTATTAACATTATTTGGCCAAGGTTGGTTATTGTTATTGCTGGTTGTGTAAAGAAGGTATAAGTCCCGGTATGTACAAGTATTCACTATTCGCTACAATAAAATTTCATATATTACGTTTATTTAAGAAAATGTAATAAATATTTACAAGTTGAAGCAGAGTTCTCATTAATATAGCTTTGGCTACTACACTAATACCATGTTAATTTTATGCTACTCCATCATAGTCATTCGTGAACATAATAATATATTAGTATTATGTAACATTAGTCTTCTTATGTATGTAATTATAAAGTAAGTAGCTAGAAGGTGTATGGTGTTTGCCTTGTGATTTTGTGGAATCCAGTTTCACATAAATAAGTGGTCGGGAAAGTACTCTCATTCTCATGTTTACTAAATGCATTTCGTCATATATGCCACTGTAATGTGTGTGGTTACATGGTGGCTACCGAAGTTAATGGAAATGTTAATGCTATTCATATATTCGAAATAAAAATGTATTACCTTGCAAATGCATTGCACAACAATTTTTTAGTAATCTTATCCATGCATTAGAGAAAGTAGAAAATTTTGAGAATTCTGTCAGAATTTTTGTAAAGTAGGAGACGACATGAAACCCGCTGTGTGAAATGAGAATAATAGTAAGCTGCAGGAAAATCTGGTAGAGGAATAGGAAGGATGGATTGAATTCAATACATGCACGCCCTTTCATGTTTGCTTGGCTTTATAGCTTGCGTGCTTAAATTACAGATTTCGATCATGTCAAGCAAACCTCACATCAAATAACATCACATTTCATGCAACATTCAACATGTAATACAATAAGAGTAAACACAAGGAACGGTCGAAGAAGGGGGAACTTGTACCTGTATCACCTTATTGTAAGTTTAGGTATGTTTGCAAATCCTTCCCTCACCACTCACTCCACTCTGACCACAAAATAAAGCACTAACCAAAGGTAAACCAGCCATAAACACCATAATCGCACTAGTAGCTTTTAAACAAATATAGGAAGTCGATACTCTTAGATTTGCATTGCATGAAAGGAACCAAAGGATTGTTATCGAAGGAGAAGTGAAAGTAAGAGAAAGGCGCCTAGCCGACGTCATAAGTATTTTATGCCCTTTTTATGGCATAGGTAGTAATGATTCCAGCTGGTTGCATAAATCTACTGACTTAGTCTGTTGATTCGCGTAAACATTTCCTGATTTTTACCGTCGCTGTAAAAGTTAGGTGTGCATTTGCAAGGAAATGGCTAATGTAGATATCTAAGTGCTATGCTGGTCATGCATGTCCAATTTATTCAATGTAAGTAAACTCCTTATATGCCTACATGCACTATTACACGTACTTAGAAACTATTGCATTCAATTTACTTACACTACTTAGGCAACTACTAGAAAAATGTGTGGTAGGGAATGAAAGTACTATTATGTGTGTAGTATATCTGTCGTTATGTTATATGAGATTAGTTGTCTCATTAAGCTCAGTTGGGAAATGCGGAAAGCATTTTGGTAATGTATTTTTTGTGCTTTCTCTCTCCATCACTCTACTTACTTACTTACCACAGTAGAGTACAGATACAAGTCTTATCGTTAACTCGCCTATATTTTTTCCCTTGAGATGGAATGTTCATTATGTACAGCAGAGTTCGTGTTCTTTTTACGTTACGATACTTTACGTTGTTTCCAGACAACTACTGCCCATTCTCTTGTTCTATCTGTAGCATGAGAAGGTGCTATAACTTGACTTTAATTTCCTTCCAGAGTTTCCACAACGCAGTCCAATACAATATACAATCCATTTCAACTATTATTAAGACTTTATCTATACACTCCATAAGATACTACGTTGACAGCACCTATAAAATATAAATCTAATCCAAACTGAAGTACACACCACACCACTATGCTCTCTGCATTATTATTGACAGATATTTCATTAGTGCCAACTCTTGTAGTAGATCAGTTTAATTGCGGCGCATGTATTATACAAATGGAGATAAAGTAGCTCTACTATCAGCAGCAGTCGAATGTAATTTATGTATGTGTCAATATTATTACTTAACTGTACTCATAATTCTTGGCAATTTATTTATACGCGCAGAGATTAGGAGGGAAGTGGAAAGAAAGAGGACGAGTAGACCAGATAGAGATATGATTGTGGGAGCTTGAAGTAAATATTGCATGGTGACTGTTTGCGGGTGATCTATGTGGGTTTCTTATGTCGGTGATTTGGTGACAGATTGGGTGGGTGGGTGTCGTCACATCACTTGTGACTTGACTTTTTCATCTTGCACAGAATTGCTTTTACTACTAGTAGTGTTTGACTTGAGTTGACAAGACGTGACTTTGCCAAGCGAGGCTAGAGGCCCAACCCAAGGCAGGCCAGGCCGTAGGATTGAATCCGTACCCATAATAATGTGGCAGTAAATGCTATGCTATGCTCTCTGGTCGTATCACATATCGTAAGTGTAAGTAACGCTCGTGTTTGTGTCGTGACGTCGGCTGCGTACTGCACTACTATAAACCCAAGTCAAGTCAAGTCAAAAAGACCTTTTGTTTAATAGCAAACTCCTCTGGGAGATTATTATTGACTTTGAGTTGGTTTGGTGAGGACACGACACAGTGAAGTCAAATTCAACTCAAGTCAGTCACTAAACTACGTTTAGCTTCATAATATAGACATACTCAGTCAAAAGTCAAAGTTAATTTTATATAAATACAAATATTGCAGTCTTAGTAGTGCAGAGCAGACAAACTGTGAAATACTACATATTATGTAGAAGTACGTAACAGAAGTAGAAGCACTAATGTGTAATACAAATACATTCGAGTTTACAGTATGGCACAGGCTAGGAAAACCAGAAAGCATTAAAGAGGCAAAAGCGAACAGTTTGTGACTTGACTTGACTCGCGTATACATAAACCAACTAACAAATCTCACAGTAGAGCTAACAGTTCACTTCATTTCAGTTTGGTTCGGTTCAGTTTACTTCTATGTAATATTAGCTAACCATTATAGTTGGTAATAATAAGAATATACTTGTGCTACCTTTTATCAGTGAATATCCCTCTCCTGAAAGGATACCTATGACAAGCAGGACACGACTCAACTAAACAGAGAGGTAGTCAAAGGAAAGTTGCTCGTTAATAGCTAAGCTAGCCTGGAAAGCAAATCCAATTCAAGTCGCAGTCCAAACGAAGCAACTTGTACGTTTATCTATAATAATAAAATAACTGTTACCTCCTACATCACACCGGATCAGAACTATCTTTCATACTCTATTGCTCTCCTCCGGGCACCTACTCTTTTTGCGACACAAAATACGAGACTGATAGTAAATAAACTCCATTATAGTAAATTCTGATCTGTGATCATACTCTACGTAGTTCTTACTCTTCTGATCATCACCAATTCAAAGTCAAGTTATATCTGTTGTGGCTGTGGCAATGACAACCTACGGAGAAGCTAAAAGAAAACCAGCAGCAGACCCTTGTATCGCTACTATTATGCACTGCCTCTTCACATTATTACTACTATGATGGAATAAGTAGTAGTCAGAGAGAGTAAAGGGAAACTGTGAAGTACATATCTAATGTACATCATTATTTCACAGCACATACATGAATTACATCTTACATCCACATCGTCGTAAGAGCGTGAGTCTGTTTCGTGAAAGAATATCTAACAGTGTTACGTTACACTTACTGCATACTGTCCCTACTTTTCAAACTGAAAATCCATACATCTTCTTGCACTGCATAGATGTATTGGTTGTATTTTATACTGCTCGAGTATACCATTATATCCAGCAACACTTTTACACTTCACGCCACGCTTACATACACTGCACCTTACAATACAACATATAACAAGCATCAACACAACAAAACCGAACGTATTTAGCAACATCTACATACATAAAACACACAATCCACTATATGTGTCAAACACACGGTATATACCTACCTGCAACTTATATTATTCTATGCAAAACAGTAGTGTAAGTGTAAATAGGTTTGTTGCTTATGCTGTGTACACATATGTGACGTGCGGTATGGTATTGCGGGTAAAGTAAAGTAAAGCATCAGGAGATTGAAGTAAAAGAGTGTTCTGTTTCATAGATAAGATTAGTGGGTAGTCTAGAGATGTACATAAGTGACATAAGTATATAGAGTGTTGCATAGCGGGTGGCGGGCAAGAGAGCAGAGCCCGAAGAACGTACACCGTACCTACTGGCAGAGCAACCGAATTCAGTTCAGTTGTGCTGTGTGCACTAGATGAAGGAGCACTCGACTTAACTAAACTGAAATAAAGCAAAGCAAGTCAAAGTCATAGTGATAGGGCCGAGACGAGCGAGAGCAACCGGAGGAAACCCAACAACCGAATGGCAGTAAGTATGTATTATAGCTTGGGTCCTATTGCTAGGCAGTGCACGTCTACATGATCGAGTCAAGAGAGAGAAAGGGCAATACATAGTCTAATACATTGATGGTGGCATGGCATGGCATCATCCTCTCCTATGGCATAGCATTGCAAAGTGGCAAGAGACAGACAAGACAGACGGAGGCCTGGCTGACTTGACTGTTTGGCTGGCTGGCGAGTACAAAGTTGGCAGTCCGCGTTTCTGTGCCACTCTTTCCTATTCTTCGCTCACCTTCTTCCTTTGTGGTCTCGTCTCGTCTGATCTCATCTTCGGTTAGCCTCACTTTATGTACACGTAGACCCACTACAGCTTATCATTTACGTTTATGTTCCCTGGATATCCCAGTCGTTTCTCTTCCTGCCCTATGTGTTCAATAGTGCTATCCCTATATTGTGCTGTGCGACTTCCTCTTGTCTTCTTGTGATGTGAAGTGATCTCCTCCTGTGGCATCATCATCCTTAAGACATCACATATACTTAAACATCAAGAGACTCTTCATCTTCCTGTCGTTACCAACAGGCTCTTTAATTCTCTACACTTTTACGTACTTACTCCATACGTTCGTACTTACTAATATAAAACATCTCGCTGACGATCAGCAACGCAGCTTAAACATCTCACATGATTTCCCTCCCAGTTACAGTTTCTCATGGCTTTTCTCTCAGGTCTTACTGCAGTTTTAAACAACTGGGACTAGTAGGTTGCAATTGTCAAAAACTTTGCATAAGTACATTTAGATAAGAAGCATGTTACTTACAATTAGGGTTGTTACACGGAAGCACGCAATATGCTTCATTGCCTGTAGTGTAGTATACTATCAAACACCCATATAGGGAAAACCAATTTATAGAATTTAACTAATTGGATGTGATAATGTGATATGTGATACAATAGCAAATGTGCAAAATTCAATTTCCTGTATTAATTATCGTAATTATTATACTAGGTAAAAACGACCCTGGTATTCAATCGTATTGCAATCATGAAGTGATAGTAATGCACATATATAATAAGTCACATTTATGTTTCATCAGTATTCATCCAGTCATGTCAAATTTTCTTTGGTTCGAAAGTTTGTACTATATTTAGTACACGAAATATCAATTCACTAATTAAGAGTTGTATGCCTGCTTCCAAAGCAAAATATTGCTATCCAAACTCAAGCCTACTCAATATCTTAATATATTTTGATAACAAACCTGTATTATTGCACCTTTACAATTGGTAAATCACATGTCTGTATACCTTAATCTACCAACTTTTCAGTCGCCTCGAAATTCTTTTTCAAGAAAAACGTAAGCTTTAATCAACTTTCAATTTCTGAATCCCAATTGGGGCAAAATTACGTCTTTCTTTCTAAGATACGTAATCCACTTTTCCTTTTTTAAATAGAAATCTAGTATCTAGAAGTGATTTTCATTTTATGGCTGCTATACATTCCATATTGAGACGTTGCTCTCAAAAGAAGTACAAAAAGTTGATAAACAAATTTTGCTTAAGGCAATGAATTTTGCTATGTAAACAGTATTAAGAACCATGTTTTGGTTTGTAACACTACAACATGTAAAATTGGGAAACCAAACAGCCTAGGCATGTAGTGAATGCTGATGATATTAATTTCAACTTATGCCACTCTGCGTCCCTACACCTTGTGTAATGTAATCATTATCATTACCATCCGGTCGCTTGGAGGGACTTGAGTTTATAAACACAGCTACTAATGGATAGCAACTACCAGAAGTAAATGCATGTAGAAACGGAAGTACGCCTGCATGTAAGATTATCATACAATAGAAAATAGGTATGCTCTCATTTGCTGCTCGCGCAGATGAGGATCAAAACGAGACCAGACTGCTTTCTCTAGGATCTTTATCTATCTAATAAATAAGCATCCATGTCTTTATACAGTTGCCAATGCTAACTTAGATTGTACTTTGATTTTATTCTCGGTATGCTTTACATTGGGCATTGTGTCGCTGTGTTGCGTTGCCGTGCTTTATTCCTGTAAGTGAGGAATTAGCTGATATGATGTGATGTGACGTGATAGGGAAACGAAACTCTTTCTCAAAATCACACACAACACAACGAATCCACAGTTCTCTTTACTCATCTGAACAGAACACATACGTTGAAAAACAGTGGTACAAGACGCACATTGTCTGTGCTGCACTACTTTGGGACCGTCCATATATTACGTAACGCAAAATTTCCATTTTTTGGACCCCCTCCCACCCCTCCGTAACACCACCGTAACACGGAGCTGAACCCCCTCCCCTAATATTACGTAACACCAAAGAAAAAGTTTCTACATACAGTATTGCAGTATCACTATTTAACAGTATATTAAATCACGCTTTAAAAGCTGTTCATTGCATAAATTACTAAATAACCTTGATAAAAACCTAGTTAATACAGGTAATTGCTGATTAACTATTGTAGCAAGTTTGCGTAGTACAGTATGGTAGCTTAATTCAGATATTATTTAAAACACTATTATTATAATGAATTCTTTTCTTTTATTATGTTAAGAAAACTATTGTGTACTTTTGTACTGTCGCATGTCGCATTTGCCTATTGGGGGCGTAATTTGTTCAAACTTTCAGATTTGGTCAATTTACGTTTCAAATAAATTTTCAGGAATGCTTTTTAAATTATTACAATAAGTTGCTTTCTCACTTCACAGGAGCAAGTTTTTTGAGACATCAAATTAACCATTTTAAAGATTTTCATCAACAATATTATACGAAATATTTTGCCAGTTTTGAGGAAATAAACATTGAAACATTTTACGATTTTTCGAAGCTTAAATAATTAATAGCTGGACCTTATTATTTTAACTTAATTGTTGCCTTCCAAAGCAGTTTTCAAAATGTTTTGATTTTTGTAAATCTTTTTTCTTACGATAACATAATCGTGATAGAAGTATCATAATTTAGTGTTTTAAATAACATTTATTTATTATAAACCTTAAAACGATAAAGCTATTACTACGATTGGTGACAATTGTAATTTTAATGCAAAATTTATAGCAAAATTTTCTATGAAAAACAGGTAAAAGTTTGGTTACGTAACAAAAGCTTTGACCCCCCCTCCCCCCACCGTAACACTGCGTAACACTTTCGGGTACCCCCTCCCCCCCCCAAACTGCGCACGTAATATATGGACGGTCCCTTTGTTTTGGCTATACATACTCTTATATGTATTTACATTACAATACGAACAAGTTGGGTTTATCTATCTCCACATACAAACATCAACTCTAAATAGTTCAAAACACAGTACTATACCTGTTCTATATTTTCGCAATACACAGCAAAGTAACTATAAGTAGGTACGTATTTTTCAGCACTTTTCAGTTAGTCAATAAAAGTACCAGTGGTATACGTTTAAAAGTATATATGCATGCACTTTTATAAAGTAAATAAATATTTGCAGTTGTTAGGTATAGTGCACACATAATAGACAAGGTAGCTAGCTACAATAGTTTTCCACAGTATAGTTGATATTGAGTTTGTTAACTAGAACCAAGTGAAAACATAAGGTCAAAATAATACTCTCTTGTTTATTTCACTACGTGTATTTTACTTTTCTTTAGGTACATCTATTTAGTAGTTACTGTAACTATCTCGTCTACATTCGTATCACACACAATCGTATACTTTATTAAACAAACCAACAAAACAACCACAACGCAGCAGTAAACATGGTCTGGCAGTGCAAAATATATTTAGTTAAATAGAAGACGAGGAGACAAGTCAGTTGTAAAAGAACAGAGCAGGAACTACGGGGGGATAGAGTGAAATGAATTGAATTGCCTTGTCTTCCTTTCCTTGCTATATTGCGTACAATGTGGACATTCAACTGGTTGGTGTGCAAAATGCTGTCTTCCTTCCCTGCTACCAGGCAAACGTAAGAAACAGGCAAATGGACTGTTTACGGTTTTCGAGGAATTCTCTTTTATACACATATTGTACGTTGTTGCATTTCTCGGGACTGACAATTGCAAAATACAAAGGGCTTTTCATTGATATTGGTGTCTTTACTTTGTGAAAGTTATTATTCCCTGTCCTGCCCTGAGACCTCAACCTTCCCCATTCTCCTATGCAACTCGAATTCACGTATGAAATAAATTCAATTCAATTCAATTCACAAGCGCATATATTCAAAAGAAGGGCTTTCAATTCCCACAAGTATGTAGCAATCTAGAAAAAATCAATAATTTCCAATATTTCAGTTTTTCAATAAAACAAAACATCTTTCTTCCTAAGTACTGCTTCGCGCAATTTGTACTAGATAAACGTTTAAGTTTTATTTGTCATATAAAACGGGTTATTTATTTTAGGATTGGCCTCCTTGTTTTGTCATTTAAAACAATTGTCTCAAAATCAAATGTGATTTGTAAAACAAACATTACATTAAAATTCTAAATTTATTTTTAAATTCTTAAAAATTCTGCCACATAACTTTCACCAGTACTAATTAATTACGACTCACTTTAGTTTTATTTAATGTGGTTTTAACTAACTTTTAATTAGGGTTAGCTATTAACCTCCTTCATTAAAGTTAAATGTAAAAATATAGGGAGATTATAGGATAGGGAGAATAAACGAAACGAAAGTAAAGAAACGTATTGTAAACAAAAGTAAAGGGATAATATTTAGATAATTGTTGACTGAATAATCAGGTTTTTAACGCTGACCTAAAATAGTGTGAGTTTAAGCTAATGTATTATTTTTCATTGCATAGTTAGTACCTCGTATATTTGGAGTGAGAACTAAATTGGCATATCCACAAACTGAATAATTTGCCCGGGCACTATCCTACGAAAAGAATTTTTGCTGTTCTCGTTAGAGTCAATTATTTAATTAAGTATGACATTTTAAAAATAAGTTTCGCACATTGTGGACGATCCTTTAAAGTAGGAATAACGTTAAAAGCAAGGACCCGTTTGCATTGAACTGGATGGTGTTTAACGTTAAAGTATGTTCTGCTTTCATCTCATACATTTGAACTACTATTACATTGTTGTTGATGTTGACTGGACTAGCCTTGCAGAGCTGGGGTTTCACTGCTTTGGCTCTACTCAAAGTATATGACAATGTATTACGGCTAGTTTTATTAGGTTTTTACTTTACTTACTTACACTGCAAATTGCAAGTGCGGAATGGAGGAGAGGACAACAGAAAGCCTTTTACACGGAAACACAATAATATACACAATAGGACACTTTTTCACAGTCAGATAGATAGTGTTAACTTTATTTTACTTATAGATAGAGCTTAAACATAGTGAGCAACAGTGAGGTAGTGACTGATAGTGTGCGATAGAAAGACGAAGAGCAGTACGAAAAGAGTTTGTCTGTCTGGTGTTTCCTTTCGCTGATTCTCTCTTTTGCTCCTCATCCTCATCGCTCCATTTGGCTTCCCGTCTTCAGTTGACTTGACTCCTAGCTTTTCTACGAAGCTCTGCCAAGAAACTGCTCTTTTGCATTGCATTTCTCAACACACTTATATTTACTACTTTTGATTACAGACAGTTTACTTGTGCAGTATATATAATATCATATTAGTACACATTGTACTACCAGACATAATACTAGTAATACCGTTACCACAAGAAAATAAAGTCTAGCGAACAAATTGAATGTTATATAAATATTGTATTACTACTACATAGAACCGGAATATATCTGTAGTGCAATAGTGTGCAGAATACAAAATAATACATATCTTACGTATTCTGAATAATTTCGTTACACTTACGGCAACTCCTAATACATACTATAACACATTATGTGTACGTGTAATGTGTGAACTAGGTATGCTATACTACATACATTGTACTATAGCATACCTAGTTCAAAATCGAAAAGCCGTAGCCTGTGTTTTCTGGGCACCCCTGCCCTGTGACAGTAGAATTGTCAATACTCTTCTTGTATTGTACATACTATGTGTTTGGAGCACCAAGAACTGACCGCAAATATATTTGACAGTTCACGAAAAAAACGGAATTAAATAAGCATTCCGTTTTACCTCACTTTTCCACTCTTTTCTCTACCGTACCCTCCTCTGAAAAGTTCTTTGAGATCCTCCCTGGCAAAATCAATTTGGTTTTGGACTGCATTGCACTGTACGTATGTACAATAGAAAAGAAGAGCTTTATAAATTTCGATTTCCCTAATACCCCTGCATATAGCAGCAATAGCGACAACTACAAACCGTGCTACCTAGTAGGCACAGACAGTTTATAAGAATTCTTTACAATAGTTGTAGATTACACACAAAAGGTTTTACACAAATTGTGTAGAGTAATGTATAAATCCTATATTCCTCCAGAATACATTACATTGTCGACTGTAGTGCAGTGAAATTTGCAATACCTACTTACTATTGCGAAAGTAAATAGTCCTTGTCTTGTCTATAGCTTCCAACGTTATTTATGCATATGTGACTTTCTTTGAACACTTATTCAGTTTGAAATGGCTAATCGTAAGTAAGGTGATTTACATAAGTAGGAACTATAGCAATTCGGATACTACCTAGTTATATTTTCAAACCATTATAATACAGTAAAGTAATATTACGTTATTATGCGTTTTGCGAATGAAAAGAATAATAATACTATCTTCTACAAGGGCACAAAGTTTACGATATACTTTATATTAAAGTTCCTAAAATACAATGTAGCTACCTACTACTATATATAATACATAAATAATACGCGATTTTGAACAGGGCAGTATCAATTTCTCTTAACAATGAAATACCGTAAGTGTATAGAATGCCAAAGTTGCTGTAATAGCATGCGTATGTGTGCTTAAATCCTACAAGGTTCTATATCAGAAAGACTTTTCATATCAATAAATATTCACTGGTACGCTATATTTATATGTTTAATATAGCGCATCTATTAAAGTTTCTGATATCTATCATTTTACTAAATTACGATTGAATTTGACTGACTCGTGCTGAATGGCGCACCTAATATAGCGGACATAAAATATACGTTTACTTGCACTAAAGCATATTATTCGTATAGCTAAATACTGTAAATACCTTGACTTAGGTTCGGGCTAGACTACTTTTGTGTTCCACGCTATAACATAAAAAGTTTTGTGCTATATAAAGGATAGTTAAGTAGAAGTGTATCTGATCAAGAAGACCAGACCAGTATGACTTGCTTAATAATTAGACGGGTTTGCACTGCTACACTTGACTACTGTTTAATTCACGATCAGTGCTGGACTGGGTATGCTATATCATTATTATGTAATAAATACAATAAGTATAATGGTGATCTAAAGTGAAGTAAAGGAAAGTGGAGTTGAGTTTAGCGAAGAGTTTCCATTTGAAGAGTAACGAACGTGAACAGAGGATCTTTCATTATAAATACTATAGGACAGATAAGCTGAGGGAATTGAAGAGAGCTACTACATAAATATGTAGACTTCTGTGTAGTGAAGTAGGAGACAGACACTAATAGTATAGTACTGTAAGTGTATTAGTGGTTCATTTTAGTTTACTTGACTAATGCTCTTCTCTACGCTCGGGTTGTATTTATATTATTATGTTGTGTACGTACGTACATCTAATGTATTGTATAGTGTATGTAGGGAGTCAGAAGTAAAGTAAAAGTAAAGCAAACTAAACTGAGCACAACTAACGATAAGGAAAGAACGAAAAGCAAAGGAACACAACACAACACAGACAGTCACTCGACTCCTCTTTACTACTGCACTACACACAGACAGAACAGTAGTAGTAGTAGTGGTAGTGCAACGCAGTAAAGTAAGCAAAAGTAGTAAAAGATGGGATGGTAGGTAGGTATGCTTACATGATATACTAGCGCAGTACACGATGATGATGACGAGCAAAGCTTAGTTAGTTTATAATATAACGGAGCATATCGTATTGTACCTATTCTGTGTATTAGTGAAGTCTGTTCTGAATGCAGTAGTATCTGTACATAAAATAAGTAACAGAGAGAGTGGTACAGTTGAGTAGAGGCAGTGGAAGTAAGTGTATGTATATAGTAGTGGTCTGCTCTGATCTTCTCACTCAGCTTGTCTATTCACTGCATCTGAATTCAATCTGAATCTCGTCTTTCAGTCTTGTCTCGAAGATCAGTCTACCGGCACGAAACAAACGGACTTCTACCTCACGGATCATCACATCTCATCATATCATTCTGCTCTATACAAATACCCTGCTTTTTAACTTCAGAATACCCATTGTAAACGCTCTATATTGTTGTGCTCTAAAGTTCTTTTACTTATTTACTACCTACCTACACTATAGCTCGGGAGACGCACTTGAAATATCCACAGCTTTAACTTGTAAGCAGTTCTACACATAGTACACAGCACAGTACACACCGAACTCTACTTTCACATCACAAGAAACAAGAAAGGAATATTATACATCCGCTCGTTCTCCCGGTATGTACATTTACGCTAGCTAAAGTAACGGAGCAAATAAGTATTAAATTCTCCGTCTCTATTAGTATTTCCGTTCAGTTTCATTCGGTTCTTCTTTTATTTGTTGTAGTACGTATGTACGTAATGTAACGTAGCATGTATTAGTCCTTTTATTCTAGTACGTCCGTCCATATACATTTCACGTCACGTCACGTACTTGACTAAACACTAAAGCGTACATTACAAAACAGAGGATACGGGGAAACTGAAGGAAGAAGAGAGCGAACATCGCTTCCCATGCTATCATCATCGTCAGCCAAGTCAAACCAAACCAGCCTCATCTCATGCACGTCAACAAGACGGAATCTAATATTTAGTATGTAATTCATCTGTGTCTTCTTGTCTTACGTTTTATATATCTATTGTAATTCAACTCGGTCAAGTGAATGCTATAAAACTCTACTTTCTCCGTCACAATTCGCTGAATCAATTCTCAAATGTATATTACGTTAGATTTGGTTTGTTGAGTTTCCTCACCATCCGATGTGTTTCCTCTCTATCTTCCTCTGACGTGAAGTGTCATAGCCAAAGTTCAAGTTATTGTTTCCCTTATTTGGAATGCCGTTGTTGTAGTGGGTGTAGTTTTTCGAATTGTTAATGTCAGGCGCCGCACGGCTCCTTTTCCTAGGGAATTCAAAGTCAAAAATAATAAATTCTAGTGAAAATGAATGTTGTTTGTTCTGCAGGAGTAACAGCACGTAGCAAAGTGGAGTGTATCAAGATATACAGGTGTATACATTAATAACTCAAGTGCTTCCACTTCCTGGATGACATGATCTAGTTCATGGTTTCCGTTACCCTACCGAAGCATGAAACTCAACCATCATTTAAATGTGTATCATAATCATAAAAGTTACACTTACAGACATAATGAAGAAGAAAATGAAAAGAGTCCTCAGATTGTGATTGTGACGATTGTGAATGTGACATGATGCGAAGATTTTCAAATTCAGTGCGCTGAAAATGAACAGGAAGAAAGAAAATCATAATATTTCCGCTGAAGAGCTGCAAACAAAGGAATAAATTTTTACATAGGTTGTAAAATATAACATAACTGCAATTTTCTTTTGTGCAATCATACCATACTAAATTAAAAAGTGCAACTACAGTGCAGTCCACAACCATATTATAAATACGAAATTGTTTCCATCAATACGATTGTCACTATAAGACAATAGAACGGAAATTCAGTTGCAACTTACTTTGACAATCGTGTTTACAGAGTTTGGAGCTATAATAATAGCGTAGTGTCGAGTTTCCATTCCAGCATGCAGCTGACCTGACCTTCAGCTAAATAAATTAAAAGTGACTCAACTGGCATCACTTGTAAGTCTTGCTTGTTTGCATTGGATTTGGTTGGGTTGGCTGGTTATTGGGCGTAGTGTAGTGTTAATGGTAGGTTTTGGTGTTGATTGTACAACTGTTGTTGGGTCGAGTTGCACTTGTAGTGGAGCGTTGTTCAGTTCATTACTAGCACAAAGGAAAAGGAGAAGCCGAAGGTGTTTGCGTCTAATGACTGAAGAGTGGGCTTTGACTTACAACACTTGCACTAGGACTCCTAATGCTAATGGCCTCGAGATAATTCCCAATGGCATTTGCTCCTGCTCCTTGCTGGAACATTTTCAAGCTCCTCTCATCATCTTCTCACTTCTACTTTCTCCAGAAACGCAATGTTGGCCTTCACCCGCCAATTACACCCAAACCCAATTTTCACAAGGAACAGAATCCCCAAAATCAACAAACAACAATGAGAGTGCACTTTTCTTCTTTGTGTCTTCTTTTCCTGCTGCTTCTTGCCAGGGACAGAGACATAATAGTCAACGTGATTGTCATTCCGTCATTTTACGTATATTTGTCTTCGTAATACTTCCTCGTGGTGTCGGTGTCTTAATTTTAGTCTCGTTGGCCCACAAGCCTTCACTTCCGCAATTTTTGTGTTCCACAGTTGAAGTGGCAAAAATTGGCTCCCCTTTGCCAAGGTATGGCCAGTGCTTTTCCTGCCACTTTCTCCGCCAAGGAGAAATCAAAGTCGACACACCGCCGTCAGTTATCTCAAGACGATTCACAACAACCAAGGTCCACCAGCACCAGTATCAATGTCAACATCAGGAATCTCAAAACGCCGCTGTCTCAACAATCACCGACAACATCAAGAAAGGCGATGCAGCTTCCCAGTCTACCTCCGATCCCGGGAGCAGGAGCAGTCAAAAGTAATCAGGAAGGGAATCGGTTAGTGAGAAGTGGTTCTGTGGACACTCACCATCTGTCGGAACGTGGACAGGATGGCGGCAATTCCACCACTCTCCCATTGATTGTACGAAATGTTGAGGAGGGCGTGGAAGTGTTCGAGGACTCGGGATTTCCTCAAATTCGTACAAAGAGCATCGAGAAAACTCTCATTCCTCTCGTTCAACAGGTTCGTTCCTACTTTCTCTCCTATTTCTTTCGAGCTTTCTCCACAGCTGTCTCATCTTTACCACTTTTTGCTCATCTCCCTCCACTGTCCTAGAATTCCATCTGAATCTATCTACATTAATACATATAAAGATAACCTTCATATATCAGATACGGTTACGTCGCTTTTACTTTCACCAGATCTCTGTGTATGGTACGTAGGTATATCAAAGTACTTCGGAATACTATCACTTTTTACTTACTTTTAGGTACTACATTCCAATCCTACACGCGCAACGTAGTCATACGTGCGAATGTTAACTCTTTATATACACATTTTATTCCGGTACATCCTTTCGTATATCTCCGAAAGCGTAGTTAATGATATAGCTATTATTCCTCAGCTTTCTCTCTAGATACTTATTACGTAAGGTTACTACTTTCCAGCCTTTCCATAATGCGATTGCATTGCGTTTCCGTTTCATTTCCATCTGTACTCGTTCAACGTACCTACACTTTTACTTTCCTTTTCACAACTTCGTTTCTTACGATACGAGAAATCTCAGTTAGTGTCTGCAGGCATTTTCCGTCCAGCTGCACACATACTTTTGCACCACCTGCAACACTTAACTCCTGCTATTACTCTTACCCACTTGTGTGTCTTACAAGATTACTTAAAGTATACACATGTATAGTACTTAGCACTATACTTAGATCTTAGATGTGCAACCGAAATCTTCACTTTTCTCACTTATGTTGCACAATACGTCTTGTATGCGTGGTCCAATACTCTAATAGTGATATTTAATCCAAGGTATGGATACCATATGCCACCTTTAAAACTTTGCTAGTGCGCTCTAGTACCGTGTTACTTTACATATTATTGAACGTTCCTGTTTAGCTGTTTATCATTATAAAAGTAACCATGAGATAGATGTAATTGCAAACTACTACGAGTCCTAAGAAATGAAGGATAATATTTCTGTAATGCTTTTAATATGACGTTACAAGTAATAGCCCGGCTACACTACATTTAAGATCAAAATTCCTACAATATTATGCGATTAGAGTATTAATACTTTTTCGTAAATAAATGTCCAACAAAGTCAGTTTTGAATCGTTACGCAATGTGTGGCATAAATAGGTACGGTACATTGTGATTTAAAACTAAATTCTGTTCAGGAGCTGTGTACTTCCAAATGCGACATAAAGATAGATTAAATTGCTTTATTGTCATATTTATCTGCACACAATCGAACTGTTCTCTCCCAATAGATATAAAATGGAAATACCTATACCTATGTAGAAATTCATGGGCAAAGTTACTGCTTGGGTGTTTAGAGCCAATAAATTTAGCCTTATCTCATGAACCGAATGTATGTATGAAATATTTTTACAATAATTTCCATCATTACGGTTAATATTCTTTAATGACACTTCCCTAACTAACACTTATGATATGAAAATTCAAGTCCGTGTACTTTACAATGTCGCAATTGTTTCAGTTACTTAGTTACTTTTAATCGTTTATGAACGTTGTATATTTTCTATTCGTACAAATTAGTTATCCAAGATTAATTATATTCACATCTAGTTGCTTGTTTCTGAACAGAGATTATTTGTCTTTGTAAATGCGCATTTCCACAGAAGTTTAGATTTTTAATGCTTTAAAAAATTTTCTATTTAATGACCTGTTGGGAAATACATACTATAAATGTAAATACTGAATTAAATGTTAAAGGTGATTAACTCCTGTACATTGGTAATTCTTAAGTAAATAGGCTGCTTTGCAGATCTGTTAGTTGATTTAATAACAATTCGGGATATTTGTGCAGAGAATAGAAGTGTAGTTGTTTCAAAATTGCTGAAAGAGCTTCAATCAAATTTGCAAAAGTGTAAGTTGCACTGAATGTAGTAAACGGATGCACAAGTTGGATGCTTAAACAGAGCTTTTTGTTTAGAGCAAAGAAAATATTTATTTTACTTTTATGGTGGTGTCATAAATTTTCCGGGAGTGTATGCTGAGAATAGAAATGTAGAATGAAAGGAAGTCCTTATTAGCTATTTATGTGAGTGTTGCTGAAACTAGTTTATGTGCGTTAGGTAATCTGACTTTAAGTTTACTTGACTTGAATATCAGGTAGCCTGGAAGTTAATTCTACAGCAGATACTTGTGCTTCACGTTTTGTTTATTATTGCTATCCTTAATTTTAAATAAACAAGGCAGAAAGCATGTTCTGGCTATGAATCACTCTCATTACTACGCGGATATGTGTAAGTAGGTGCATTGTTACTTCGTACACATTACACATGCAGGTACGTATTTATTTACTTACATCTGGACTTGTAGTCTGGTTTGGCTTTTATGTGCTAATTAAGTTAGAACAATTTACTCCCTAAGTGCCTACGTACACTGCAACGAACGTATATTTAAGCTGGCTTACATTTGTAGTTCACACATTCAACAGAGATTGAACAATTTGTTTTACCTGTTACTGCTAAGCAAATACTACTCCTTTCTGTTCAACTGTTTAGGTATTTATCATATTATCTAGCATTTGGACAATTTACACACAGTAAAGCTTAAATATCTATGACATTTATGTCGCCATAAAACTGCAATAATATTTGCACATTCAAGTGAATGGTTCGTGTGTAATGTATTTAGTGTATGAGTGTTTTATGAGTAGCGTTTCTAATGTAAAGCTAATTTCACCGACTTTGACATTTTACCGACTTTTCCATTTCAATTTTTACATCTTCGCTATTCCTTATGTCACACATAGTTCTAACATTTAGTAAGTTTAGTTTATAGAGTAGAATTCTAAGCATACGTTCTATGAGTAAGATAGCATGTGTAATCACGCTGCTGTTAAATTACCGTTTTTAACGCCTGCTTTACATAATGACTTCATGAGACCTGTTTTTTCTTCGCCACTCACTCAGTTTGTTCACGGTAACCTATAATATGGTCTGTTCTTACATCATTAGTAACTACTTCTTTACAGTACAATAATTGTTAAGACAAGAATATAATCTAATCCTACTGCAAAAATGATATCTGTCCGTTTTTATTATCTTAGAAGAGGAAAATAATCGTTTATCATCACGTGTCCTTTATTCTGCTTGAAAATTCCTATGCTTCATCTTAGGAATTAAAACTATTTCAATTAGAAGTAATACATTGCCACTGTTTGAGCATTACCTCAAGTAAAAGATAATTTTTAAGGCAAAGGTGATTAACTCTAGACCTGAGAGAATGTTAAAGTTAATCATATAGTGCAATGGTAGTAAGTAGGTGTAGTTATCCTTGATTGCACTAAACTGCATGTGAATTGCAAATGATGGGAGATAAGACGAGATGATGATTTCGGGTGATGATGAACAAGTGAAGCAGTCAAGCAAAAGATAAGCGTTTGTCTGCGTACTTTACTTACGTACTTTCGCACATGAAATTAAATATGTAAAAGTTTGAGGCAAGTACCAATGTACGTAAGTGATAGCAAAGCAGCTAATAACTAAGAAGTGTGTAGGTATAGGGGAATAGTCATATGAATATGTACCTAGGTAGACTGACGCGTGAATGTAAAGTACGAGTAATAGAAATACTGTTAAAAGTAAGCAGTAGTGATTTGAATGAGTTAATATTGCCGAAGTTAGGCTAAAGTTGGCTTTGGGTTGGCCGACATAGAAATGTTTGAGTTGCCTCGTATACTATGTAGTTAGGGTGCATTCCTATAGCTCCTCTCTACGTAATACCTACATTATTCAGACGGTAACTAACAATAAGAGGAGAGGCACTAAGACAGTGAATTTTGTGAGGGAATGAGCGTCACGTCAAGTTGTGTGTGAACGTGAATTGAAGTTAACTGTATAGACAAACGGAGACATTCCCTTGGCTCCATTTCCATTGCCAGGAGGAGAAGATATTTGAATTTGAGTGAGATGAGACAGTTTTGTGAAGTAAATAGGAGACTCAGTGACTGCTCTCCCGGAGCACCGAAATATCCTTGGCTCGTGTCGTGCGTAAACTTGTGCGTCAGCTGGGAAGGGCAAAGGGCGTTTCATCACGCACTCTTACGTCATAGCCGCTTCTTCCACACACACCACATTACACACAAAGCAAACTTCGACGGAACAGAACCGAAAGAAGAACAGACACAACTTTGCTGATCTAAAACGAAACGAGCCAAACTGCACTATAATAGCATAATAGTAGTTTATATATAGATCCCATTTGTATTCCCACTATGATTTTATGTGTAACCTATATTTCTGTGTATACAGAGTTTCCTCACCTACCTACGTCTGTAGTTGCATATTACATAATATTATACATATTCATGTTCCAAGATACATTTGCACATAATACACAACATAGAGGAAAAGTAAAACACACGAAGCCCTATTGCCAACCATCCGAATCTTTCCTAGTACCTAATGGCTACACCATGCGGGTTTTACAGCTTCTCGGGGCTATTACCGTTTCTGTATGCCTTGTCATTCCGTACAATATCCTTTGTAAATATTGCTAATAGTAGCAAAGCAAGTGGTTTGGTTTGGTTGGTCTCGTCTGGCCTGCCATGGCCTAAAGAGCCTCTTCCGTTCCATTCCATTCTCTTCTCATCTGGTTTCCTATGCTGTCTATCTGGAACATTACTTTTTTATCAGTCTCATCGCAGCCAGTTCACTTCAGACGAGACTGCTCCTCTTTGCTCTGCTTTCAGGCCTATTACTGATATTGATATTACCCGATATCTATTTCCTAACTTTCTCCCCCACGTCCCACTCCACTCCACAGATAGGTCACACACAACCAATCCGATGGAAACATGCTCATAACGCATACAAAGTGTGAACAAACAAGTGAAAGAAAAGTGAATCTCCTCTCAATATCATCTCATCTCATTTCACCATAATAGAATAAAACGATGCAATGCATCCCAGCCTAATTCAATGGCGACAATCTAACATTACGAGGCTTCTACACATGCATTACCAAACAAGTGCAAACCAAATCAAAGCGTGCACACTCAACTACACAGAAGACACTTATCTTTCTGTTGTCTCCCCTTGATTGTCTAAATGTCGAAAGTTTATGTATGGTCTCTTACAAGCCCTATAACTGTATATATATGTCAGGAGTCTAGTACTTTTGTGAATGGAATGGTTGAAAGTAAAGGGGAAAGCGTTTGCGTCTGCAAAAATGTTTATGTGGACACTTGCTCTTTATTTACATTCTGTGTTACGCATTAGAGCAGCAGAAGGACACTGTAATAATACTTTGCACTGATGCACCTATGTATAGAACTGCGTCCTGTATTTTTCCAGATACTGCTTACTTGCACAATCTTCCCGAGTAAGCCGTTCAAGTAAATACATGTAATATTCATTCTATGGGTAATTTTGTTTTTATATATTTCCTCCACTACTGCTATCTATATAAATGTGTTTGTGTTTGTAAAAGTATGTAGTGTACTGCAAATTCATGTTCTGTAAGCACTAATACGGAAATGTATACAATAAAGTTGAGGATTATAGGTAAAAAATGTGGATGTAGGTGTTTCTTGTATATGTTGGTATGTCAGTATTAAGAAAGTCGTTGCGACTAATAGGCAACTTATTTCTTTATTATATTCCCACTAAAGTACGACTTACATTTATCTATTTCTCTCCTCGCTGGCATTACTACAGAATCCATTTTACTAGTTTATAGAGAACAAATGCTACTTTTCCAGACTACTTAGCAGAACATACTTACTGTAGTTAGATAATGTATGATATGAGATACATTCATGTCTTGCCTAATAGTGAGCATATCTCTTTACAGACGTGAGTTAGTGTAATGTAGCCAAACTAGATACGAGACGTCAAGTCTAAAGTCTTAATGGTCGCACTTAAATTACATAGCAAATATATACAAGGTATTATTTTCTCCAGTTCATCTCTGTTTCTAAAGTAGTTTCTCTATTTTAGGTACAATACTAAAATGTATGTTACAGATATGTAAGTAACTAACTACTTGTGAAAGACAGTTTGGTTTGTTTCAGTCTTTTCACAGACTTTAGTCAAGTCTGGTCTGGTCGACCTAGAGAGAAACGTATAGAGACAATATAGATGCACAGAGAATAGATATTCAATTCCAGATTGGCTTGGTTTCGTTTACTTACTACAACTTTTACTACATAGGTACATGCTGAAATGTATGATTGCTCCAGTTCTTTAACTTTCTTTCTACTGTTGAATGCTATTGGTTTGGTTTAGTAAAAGTATCAAATGTTGTGCCTATGCTGGGGATTTGTGGTCTTTTCTCTCCCAAGTAATATAATAAAGAAGAGTCTCAGGGAAAGTAATAGAAGAATCTCCCTTGGCAATCCTTTGCTATGTTGGTATGCGTTTACTGTTATAACACTGTTGTAGATATGAATACCAGACTACTCCAGACGAGTATGTACTACAAGTGTACGTATGTATGTATGCAACAACTTGAGGGGTTCCTACATCGGTATCTATGCGATATTCTTAGTTCCGTGAAATGACTACCGCACAGAATACACTGGCGGAGGATTTTACAGGTGCACAAAAAAGATGGGCAGTTGTGGAGTACATCAGAATATTTCATTTCCGTAATAAATTCCAGTGAAGTTGAAAATTCAACCTTGCTCGATTATTATGAAAAATTCAGGAAAAATCACTCATATAACGTGAAAATATTATTTCAAAAAATTTCTTCGGTCGGGAAAAATCCGAATCTCCGAAAGCTGGGCACATTTCTGTACTTTTACTTTTCACCGAGTTGTTTTGACCCACTTTCCCTTCAAGCGATATTTACCAAAGTAGAGATTTCAATGTAACTGTTTGATAGGTGTAAACAGTTTTGCTGTACTACTTTCGGTTCTTCCAGTACAGGGGGTCACCTTAGAATACTATTTACACATAGTACATACTAAGTATTATTGTTTCCCAATTCCTTCCTTATCCTAAATGCACCCTGGAGCGAACACTAACCAATGATATACTAAAGCATTTTAATTATAGCTAAAACTTACTTATTTGCTTTAATTGCTTTCTTATAGTATTAACTAACCCTCACTTTGCGTTAGACCCTTGGTCACTCTGCAAATATTTTTTAAACACGATTGATATAAAAAATGCAACTGATTCGCCCTATTTGTAAACATGCTGTTCTCCAATGCTAAATAGGCTACAATGACCTACAGTAATTGTCAAATATTAGCTGCTAAAAGGAGTGTTACATTGCATGCAAGTATTGCAAATTAAGCTGAACTGAACTCTCCGCCGCGTGTAAAGTCACACCGTGGGTAAATATCGGTGACCGATATTCTTGGATCACTATACCATACCTACTTTAACTTTCACTTTACTACTTACAATGTAAAATACCTAATATAAGTAAAGTAATAACGTAGAAAAGAGTTCGAGTTGAGAGTAAAGTTCTCGTTCGATTTCCAGTTGGAGAGTAAAGTTCTGCAGTGAGTGAGTGCATGGCATCGAGTGAGGTGGCAAGAGAAGTAAGTAAACCAAACCAAAGTAATGCAAGGAAACGGGGAAGAAAAGCAATCCACTGCTATATAGAGTTCTCTAATAAGTAGTTTATACTGGTTATATTTGTATAGGAAGGCGAGTGACTAGTTAGTTGGAGAAGTTCAATTCAGTTTTGGACTGGGCTGGTAACTCTATATGAGTATGTAAGAGAGTGAAAGAATAGTCGGAAGTCGAAGAGAAGACGACGCTACGGTTGATCGTCGTGAGCCGACTACTCACGAACGAACGTAGCAGCTCAAGAGTCAGTCAGACACAGAACAAAACACAAGAGGAGCTCCAGTTTGCATGGAGAAAGTCTTCTGGAGTTTACGTAACTATGTACCTACAGACACAGATAGGTAGCCTATAGAGTACCATGTGCATCACGTAGTATTACGTAAACCATAGCATTTGTCAGTGTGTAAGGCTTGGTGTGGCGGTTAGTTGCACTGCAAAGAATCCGAATGAAAGTAGAAGCTCCACAGCTGCCCTACTGCCTACAGTACTTTACTAGAGCAGAATCCGATCTCTACCTATATTTATTGAGGCACGTTACATATTTAGCTGTACATATATGCATGTTTACTTCAATTGGATCCGTATAGTAATAAAGTAGGTTTTAACTCTGAAAGAAGAAGATAGGGCACTGGAGCTCAATTCTCTCACATCCCATCCCTCCACAACACATATACCTACCACCGTCGTATACCCACCCGCTATGAGCAGATATCTGTACATAACAATGCAAACCAAGATTTGACATGCCCTACTCGGATCCTTACGTCTATTCCTACTATTACAAAGCAAAGCAAGGTAAATGTGTATACTTAGGTACGGGCAATTCTAGTTTAGTTATTATTAGGTTAGGATAGGACTAGTATTACTTTGTGAGCAGTAGGCTAGCTTGGGATATCAGGACTAGCACGAGAGTAGGGCCAGGGGAGAAAGACAAGTCCCGACCGGCACTTGACTGAACTGAGCTGATCGTGAGCGCAGAGACTAGACCAGATATCGATTTGTGCCTTCCTTGCTTTCCTTCATTCCTTCTTTGTGCCCTGAGCTGGCCTGGCCTGTATGCCTTGCTTGGTTCCGTCTCTTTTCGTTTGCCTTGGCTCCGCTTCGCTTTCCTTTCCCTTCCATTGCATTGGCTGAGCCTGAGCCTTGCTTTCTCTTACTGTCTTTCTCCCTTTGAATCTTGTTCGCACACTCTTGTAAAATTCAGGGAGCTACAGCCACAAGGCTACGCAGCTCACCTTACATCCATAAACCCTCCATACTGTAATAGTGTGTAGTGTGTACAGCCTTTCTACTTGTACTACTATTAAATTCCTACGTAGGACTCGACATAGTAACTTGTATTCTGCGTAGCATTCCATCAAACCTTCCTCTTTACGGTGGTAACGTAGTACTCTGTTCTGTGGTGGAAGGGAGAAGCATACTTAGGCAACTCAAAATAATATCTAGCATATATCTCTGTCTATACCCTGTACTCTGACTGCGTGCGTAAATGGTAATAAGTACAACGAGATTTTTGGTGATGTATGCTTAAGGGGAAAATACTTTCGTTTAAAATATGGAACTTAACCAAACTGAAAGAGACTATGTGCATTAGAGCATGAAGTACGTTTTTCAAAAGTATAGGGAGATATATAGAAATATTCTGCCGGTGTATTCTTCGTATACTTTTACTTTGCTTTCTTCCTTATAATTTACACGGAAGGAAATCATAAGTGTTAGCACAGAATCTATGTCATCTACAACATAATAGAAGAAGGGAAAGTATATTTGGTAAGTGAAGATATACTTGCACCTTGTAGGTAGGTAGGATCTCTTTTGTATGCATGCATTATGTATGCATATATGCTGATAGCTAAGAAATAGAGGAATGGAAGTGGCATGGCATGAGGGAAGTATGTATTAGTAGATGTAAATCCACAACCAACCGAGCCAGAGTACATGGATATATTATTGATATTGTCTCGAGGGAGGATTCATGGTCCAGGTCGAATACGATGAGCAAAGTAAAGATAAGTGAGAACTCTGGCGCAGTTATAGCCCATAGGCACATCGTGTCGTGTAACTTCCCTTTCTAGAGTTGCATACTATTATACAGGACGCTAAGGAAAACATAGTAGACAAAGACGGCGAAACAAAGTATGTATGCTCTTGTATAGAATGTAGGAGGATGCTACTTAATATTACCGCGTAGTAATATTGCTGTGAAGTCTGAAGACGTCCCTCTATGCATATCTGAAATTTGTAGCTACGTACAGCTACAGCCAAGTCCTTTACTTCTTATGGTCCCTTACCATTTCACCGTTAGCATTTACTAGGCACTCAAAGATACTGCTAACAATTGTACACTACAAAATGATCATCATCATCATGCAATAATAATAACTACTGTACGAGATGAAACGAACGAGCTAACAATGAGCTCAATGGGCATCCCATCACATCCTTCATCACTAATATTTATTTACCTCGAGAAATGGATGCCTTAATGGCAAAGTGAATGCAATTGTGCTTCTGCAGATACTTACTATTATTAAATAATAACAACCAACGAAACATGGAATGGGTCGGAAGTATTCTACAAGTTGAGTCGAGTCAAGGCAGATAGCTCTTCTTCTATTGTTTAAAGAGTGAAGATGCTCATTTCACTTGAAAACACATCCAAGGCAAGGATTGATAATGCAAATAAATACTAATAGTACAATAGACATACATATTTAACTGTGTAGTCCTACGTATCTCTCTCTGTAAACAACCTAAATGCGTTTAGCTATGTCTTCAGTGGAATTCAGCAGAATTGTCTTGGAATCTATTTACCTAAGTCTTCTGTAATATATGTAAATTGTAGTTTACAGCGTTAATTAAAGAAATACACATGCTAGCTAGTATACTGCACTGGAATTTCAATTTCAGCAGAATCATTTCCTTACATTTGCTCTCTTCTTTTATGGTACACATCAATAAACTTATCACTTCGCAGAACTATTTATGCAATTGACGATTGAATGGAGTTGGATATTATGTAATAACAATATTTATATAAGTTGTTCGTAAGTTTAGTAACTGTAGTTAGTAAGTTAGCCACGTTTGTTTTTGTGTGTAGGTATGATTACTAAAGTTGAGTTTGGGGTGTATTGTTTAATGTACTAGGAATGCCCTAGTGCTCCTGTGCTATATATAGCCAGATGAAGAGATAATAATGGTTGGGTTAAACAACAGTTGCATGGTTTGGCTTCTTCCCTTCCTTCCCTTCTTTTTTGCTTTCATTTCCTTACGATACATAGTATTTGCATTTAGGTATGCTATTGTATTATTATGGAGCTTCAATTGACTCCCGATGTGACTATTAGGAATGCAATAGTAGTCGTGTGGTTTTATATATACCATATGTTGGCATTCTGCAGACTTAACTAATGATATGGCATTTGCGAATCAAATAGTAAATACCTACGTGGAAATATATAGGTTACTATCACATTGTGTTGTGTCTTGACGCTCGCTTCTTCCGCCTGTCTCTGTGTATAGGTTTTTAAACTAGAACTACTTACGAACTGACTTGCTAGATATTTACCTAGCTTTGCATTGCCTTCCCTGCTTTTTGCCTACTGCTCCAGTAGAACGTGGCGTTAACTAAAGTGTGCTAGACTATTCTATCGTTTGATATTAAGCAGTTTTGTTCTGCTGAGTCTTGGAATGGTTTAGTTTCGTGGCTTGACTTGGCTTGGCTTACATTTGTAAGGAAAACTAAAGAAGTGTACATGAATACTACACTGACGAAGACTTTGCTACTTCTGCTTTTGCTCAACACTTACGAGATCCCTCCGTACTGTAAGAGCACAGACATACAGGGCAGAATAGATAGAGCGTACACTACTGCCCTATATGTTAGCTGTTGTGTTCCGTACTGCACTTCAACTCCACTCCACTCTCGACTCAACTGACTGTCTTGTCATATTCTCAGTCTTGTTAGTTGGTTTCCTTTCCTTCGTGTATTCTGAAGTGTAAAAGTAAGTAGTGGTTTGGTTAGGTTTGGCTTGGCTTGGCTTCACTTGAATTCAATAGTAAGCTTGGCATTCCCAAGCCTATCCTTAAATATTAGCCTTGCCTCCCTTATATATTATGGCCTCTATGCATTGTACTTTCTGCACTGACGATAGTAAAGTCAATAGTATATCCACAACACCACCTTCTACACAGATACATAGGTATCTATCTATTAGTTTCCTTTGCCCTTGCCATTTATCATTCTTTAAGGCATTATTCGCTTCAAACTGTACAATCGAGCTCCTTTCTCTCCTTTGCTTTCCTTTCCTCCTATAATCCCTTCAGAATAGGCAAATAACTGTCCGACTAAGCTGAAATGCTGTATTATCTATTTACAAGAATATCTATAGTTAACTAACCGAAGTAGTTATGTAGCTATCTACCTTTCGATTATATTTAAGTGCTTGCATATCACATACGGTTTACGTGTTTGTTAAACTGTTGGATAGTTAGAAGATATTCAACTTACATTGGTATCCATTGCAGATCTGCTTCGTAAATTCCGTAGTAATGCTATTTTGTAATGATATACTCTATTTTTATTTACTGGGCAACATAAATAATGTTCTACGCCCTAAATTGTAAAGGTGGTCGATTATCTGTCAATATCTTTGTGGTAAAATATCTACTTCATGTACGCAATAATAGTAATAGTGCATACTGGTTTTTTAGAAACTAGAACTGCATGTTTGCATATAGATAGATTGTATCTCTGACAGTTAATAGAAGATTTTGGGTAATGTATCTTACTTTCTTGTCGAAATACTTATACTAAATATATATTTAGTTGTTTGTTAGGTATTTATACAGTGGTACCTACAATGCCTGTTCAAGACAGATACAATATAGTAAAAAGAGTCTACTCTGTAGGAACATCCGTTCCCGGCCAAACGGAACGAAACGAAATCAAGTCAAGTCATGTCAAGGCAATGCAATGTACGGGAGTCCATTCAGTTGAGAGCAACTTGTAGTACTGAGCTAACTGTAGGTAGAAACATAGGTAAATACCTATTGTGTACATAGGTACGGTAGCATTGTGCTATTTTACTTTATGTAGAGGCAGTGAAAGGGAAAAGAATGAAATAGAAGTAAACTGGACTGAAAATAGGTAAGAGAAGAGGGAAAGCAAAGGAAAGGAAAATACAACTACATTACGTACATAATGCCTTACTAAGCTTTAGCTTGACTCCTAGCAGAGATAGAGGTCTAGCTGCATAACATAGCAGCAGGGTATAACACCCAAGACAATACAGGAGTAAAGGGAGATAGATGCATAGGTTGAGTAGGTAGACAGTGTGCTGTTACTGTGAGTGTGAGAAAGAAGGGAAAGCAGGGAAGGTTTGAGCCGAGGCTTTCGTTTCTTCTGGTTGCGAGTGAGCGAGCGGGTGAGCGAGTTGCTGTGGCCCAGAAAGAGACTTTGGATGCAGATCTGCTCTCAGTCCTGTTTTGCTGCTCAACAGCCACCCACCACCAGTCACCAGCCTCCACTTTCACCAACCAACCACTTTCACCAGTCACACTCATCATCACTTTCTCTTTCCACTTTCTTTCTCTCGAACACGACTTTCTCTCTCCACACAAAGCCAGCCAAAGGATAGAAAGGGAAAGGGAGCCAAGCCAGCCAAGCCAGCCAGGACAAGATATTTTATTATACTTATATGTACATTACACATTATGTGCTTCTAGTAAAAAGTGGATATTCTGCTTAGGCGTTTTACTGGAGGACATACATGTGTGTGGGAATACGTTGGACGGACGACACGATTCAATTTCATTCTATTTTGTATGTGTGTACATACAAATACGTAGCTTTCATCTACTGCTCCGTGGTGTTGGCTACAGTTGAGTTGAGTTGAATTCAGTTCAGTTGACTTGTCTTGTCTTGTTCGCCGAGTCTTTTACTAAAATTCCATTCCCACTGCCACCATTGCTTTGCATTCCATTCCACTTCATCACATTCTCATCCATTCATCCATCATTGCACCAGAAGCAGAGCAATTGCCCTTTTCTTCTCGAAACTGAACATTTTTCCTTATAAGGGACAGAATTCACAGCACAGTTGAAATACTCCTGTTATATTAGTAAGTAGTACCTAGTACTTACTAATATTACCAAACAAACGAATTGTACATACAGCCTCCTTCTCTCTCATTCCACTTTCACTTGTGCAAACTTATTTACTTTCTCTCACTCTCTCTTTTTCCCATCACAAGCACACCCATCATCATCATCATCATCAGCCTAGCCAGGCCAAGCCACATACCAAACGGAAGACGCACTTCAGCTCATTTCGTCTTCTCAGCACTTTAATCTTTTTCCACGACTCTTAGCCCTGGCTAACACCGGATTCAACAGAGAAGAGTTAGCTGAAGTGAGCAAAAGAGAAGAGAACACTGGACAAACTCCCACAGCGGCAAAAAGAACTTTCTCTTTCTAAGCAAAATAATTCCTGCCTTACTTTCTCTCGAACTTTCACCTCCTTTCTCCAGCTGGGCCTTGGATTCAACTCAGTTTAGTTTTTGCACAAACCGGACGGACTGAAAGCAGGTGAATTGGTTTTCTCCGATTGAATTCAATTGAATTGACTCGGCTTCTCTGGTCATACATTGTTTTCCTCCATCCTCAATACTAATCTCGATGTGGACGGCGAAGAACTAAGTAAGCAAGAAAAGAAGCGAGGGCAAACGGGAAGTTAAGTCAAGAATCCGGTGAAAAGACCTTTAGTAATTACCTTGGAGATCTGTTGAGTATCTCATCTCATCTAAATTCTTCCCAACGCTCTCACTTCACTGACAGTCAACAAGACGGACTTGACTCGAGTCTTACTCTGTGTACCATTGTATTGTCGCGTAGGTACCTAGCACAATACATACATATTATCAACATTCCTTTCTCAATCATTTGCACGTAGCTCAACTCAAACTTTCTCCAATCCTATCGTTGGGAACGAGGAACTCGACAGACAAGAAGGCAGTATTACATTAATCGATAAAGTCAAAACAGAGTGGAAAACGGAACAAGCAAAACAAACCTTATACGTATTTACTTCCAAGACATACTAACTAACGTTAAATAAAAGACACAACAACAGGAAATCCATTCCAGCTCCCTCGCAAATAAATTCTTACTATACAAATTAAACATTCAACTCATTTCAAGAGCTAACGACCCCCCGAGAATAAATTCCTTTAAAGTAAACGATAATTATTCTAACTTTTAGCTAACAAGAATGTAAAAAGAATTTCAATATATTATACCTCGACGTGCCAAGTGAGTACAAAGGAAATCAAAGTACATTGCAGGAGCATTCGTAAATGAAAGAAGATTCAAATCAAGTTGCTAACACACGTATAGGCATTAACTGCATTGATTGTAGTCATTTGTTTTGGATTTAGAAGATTGGAATGCAGAACATATTAGTGTGATCGGAGACGAGGGAAATCTCACTCGAATTAAGACTTGAATTGTCTCTAAGAATTTGTAAACTCAAGTGAACCAAAGAGAAAACAAAACGGAGCTTAACTCAAGTGGATTGGATGAAAGGCATTTGGTTCGCCTGAGTAAAAAAGAGTAAATGAACGAGCAGTAACGTAATACACAGGAACAGAGTAACTTATTGGAATTCAAGTCTTGAAAGGCGTATATCTATTTCTATCACTATCTCGTACTGAGGAGAAAGCCATTTATATTTGTCTTCACTTTCACTTCACTTATCCTAAAGTCTGATCTGAGTATATCCCATTACTCAATACAGGAAGCATTTGTCACACCGTTTCCTACAAGGCTGGACACAATCCTATACTAGTACACATTATTATTATTGATATACCGAATTTCAATTTACCGTTGACAATTCAATCGCGTGACGCTGTACTACTTTCTCCTGTCTATTTAAAGCTAAATACTTACTGGGGTATACAATGTACTCGTACTGTATTACAATTTCTAATGTAATGTACTACCAAGGGAATTCATTTCCGTCAGTACAGCTTTTTTAACTTGCCCATCCGATTCAGGACAGCGTAGGTATATCTATATTCTGGGATAAGACAGTTTAATTGAAATACAGTAACCCAATTTTGTTTTAGTAACAAGAAATTCTCTTACGAACAATATTAAAAGGTCTCTGTGTTTTCTCTGAAATGTGTTCTTGAAGAGGTTTAGAACAGGTACCTCTGGACGGAAGGAGAAACCAAAGCAGAACACGTTAAATCTAATCGTACAAGTGAAACTCGTAATATTGTTGATAGTGCTTTTAAAATCTCGTAAAGAAACGGAAAAGCTATAAGAGGAAGAGAGTGGGCTTTCGTTGACTAATGCCAATATACTTAGATACGCTGACTGAACATAACGTTCCGTTACATTGACTTGTTGGCAATTCATTACGGAAACAGAGTAAAAGCGAGAGTGAAAGTGTGAAAGCGGAAGGGAAGAGAAGCCAAACGAGTCGTTAAACTTGATGCTTGTTGTTTTGGGAGCTGGGAGGCAAGACTCGGAGAAAATAAAGTAAACCTTGAGAAAGTTAAAGAATAAGGAGAAAACAAACCTATCTGTGTTAAAGGAAAAGTCATATTAAACCTGGATTCTTGACGTGTTTTACTTGAGCAGACGAACAATAGTCTCTCTTGGCTCATCTCATCAAACGAAGCAAAACAAAACACCTTTATTGTCTATTGCGCGGTGTACAAGAATAAATAGGTAGACAAGAGAACAAAAGAACTCGGGATTTGAATTTTATTTTTTACTTAGCGTTCCTCCACAGACAATATTATTGCTTCTGTTGTAACCCTATGTACATACTAAGTGATATTATGGAATTCCATTGTGTTTTACCTTGTCCAATAAAATCTTTCCTATGCGTAATGCGTACACAGCTAACAAGGATTCTATTCCCAACCGTTTACATTGCTTACTAGTTACTACATTACATTCGTATTCCAACTGTTTTGCGAGCGAGAGAGTGTGAGAATTACAAAAGACAAGTTCAGTTGGGTTCGCGATCCACAAAGTAAAATCATTCGTGCAACAGTTCTTAGCATTCTCACTTGTTTCTGCTGACCTTCTTATTTACACAACAGAACATTACCGTCAGGACGAAATAGCTTTGGACACCTTGCTCAGCAAATATTTTATGTACATTGTACAAGTTACATAGTAATGATTTCTCCAGCCTCATCATTTGACTACACTTCTAGTCTGTCACGTCCCATTTCACTTTAGTCAGTTTCTGGGAAAATCTATAGAATTTATATTAAGAGTGTCTGAGAAGAAGACGAGATGACAACTTGTCCATTCTTTTTACAAATCAAATAAGCCAAGTCGGAGTGTATTATGTTGTGTTTATTGTGAGTAGGATTATTACTGCTGCTCCGACACGTATTATAGATTCTCGTGTACTAATGTCTATAGACAGTGTGCTAGAAGTGAAAAAGTGTCTTTGTTTCCTATTATATGTTTCTGTGTGACTGTCTTATTGTATTCGAGTAAATCTTGGGCTTCTACGTACTTTCTTTGTTGTGAGTCAGTCTGACTGAATTGAATTCGTAAAGTTTTGTATTTTTTGTTGTTGAGGATTAGAGTAGCATAAAAACATTTTTTTGTCGAGCAGATGCACTCTATCCAGTTTTTCCGTGAAGAATACATAGTGGAAGTGCTGGAAGAAATGTGCACAGACTCAGGCAGATAGCTATTGGTACATATTATAAAATATCACTGTACTAATATCCCATCGCATCAGTCACTTTTCTAAGCACTTACATAATACAACTTCCTCGTCTCTCCATCTTTCCCCTAGACACCAGAAACGAGTGATACAAATGTGAGCAAAAAATTGGATAAAAGAAAAGGATTAAAATCGTTACTGTTAAAGACTTACGACAATTTAGCCGCATTATGTCTATTACAGAAAGCGTTACATTTAAATCAAGTACATAAGTAGACTTTGTTATGTGTGTTTTTTGCGGATGTAATATGGATGTGACTTGCTGGGCTCTTAAATTCTAGACGGTTGAATTACATTTTGAATGTATAGCGTATAAATTGGCCGCAGATACAAGCGTATAACTACTTAGATACAGCTGATACAGATTTTAGGATTGTGGGTGAGACATTACAGTTTGAAAAAGTACAAATGCAATTGAAGAACATACGGAGGATACACAGAGCGTTACTTACATTGGATTACATAACGTGAATAGTTCTTTAAAGTAATGGGAGGAAGCAGAGAGCCAAGCTATGCCATGTATGGTACTTCAATTCACTACAGATGAGATAATATAGTCATTAGTAGCAGCGGATGCAATAGCTTTATATGGAGGAAGAGCAATAACATAACATTACATCACATCACGTTACTTTACATTAGTTGCACTAGGCAATTCAACTGCAACTTGAGCTGAACATAAGTGAACCAAGAGAAGGAAAACAGCTCAGTGTTTCTCTTAAGTTTAGTTTAGTTCTCCTCTCTTCTGTCCGACAGACTCATCTAGAAACATCCGAATTTAGAATACGAGAATAATTCCATCAAGAGAGAATGAAGGCTTAGGACTTAAGCACCAACTGCTAAAGTTTCACTTCGAGTTCAGTTCAGTCTCTCTCTCTTTCTCTCCTCACTGACTTCAGATCAGTTCACTCTCTAATCGTGAACTGCTATAAACTATAAGTCTGTTTTCCCTCGTATTTATACTGTTTCTTGCAACTAACAGGATACACCGACACACTTTTCCTCTAAACTACTTCACTACTACTTATACACATGACAAGAGCAGGAATATGGAATATACACCACATAGGTATACTCGCTACTAAACATGTACAAGAATAATGTCTGTTTCCCTATTTCTATGCTGTAGTACTAGTAGGAGTGGTACAGCGATACACTAAGCCAAGCCAAACTAAACTAAACCAAACCAGATTGCCAAACTGAACAACTTTAAACTTACTATGTGATGTGAGTGAAAGCTGCTGAGAATTGAAGTGAAACTCTATTCGTCGTTCACTTTTCTGCTTTATCTGTCTCTCTGTGTGCAAAATTAGTGTTCTAGCTCCTGGTATGAACTATTTCAAGGAAAACTTTAGTCTCTTCTATTCAATTCAACTAAACATCCCTAGGAACTATTACACGTTGTGACTCTACGCTTCTGTTTAGGTGTACCAGTTACTACCAAAGCCATTAATGTAATTTACAACATTTATAATATGAATTTCGTGACGTATCTACATCCACCTTGTACAACTTTACATCGTAAATATTCGGAGAACAAGTTTCAACACTACTCGTAAAGTGACTATTGCCTTTGAGAGGAAAGAATATTTACAGTTGTATGTACAATATAAACATGCAATCATATAATACATTGTATATAAACTAATGATAGCTATTACATCCTTACAGTGTGCAAATGATTTGCTTTCTCCAATGGTGAAAGGTGTCGTGGACATTGCATTACTGTACATAGTACATACCCTAAATTAGCATTAAAGGGTAAAGTGGTGTTGAAAAGATGGGTAATGGGATGTGCTGTGTATCAGTGTACATGAGTAATTGAGGAAGCAAAGTAGATCTGTGAGTGAGTTGAAGAGTGTATGTCTGTAGTTTTACTTCTGGAACTGATGATTTGGTAAAGAGGAATGACGTGTTCAAAGTTCAAGTATGTACAGCTCTAGAGGAAATTTTATTTCGGGAGCGGGTTGGTCTGCTGGTACACTGGTGCCAATATGCAGTAGACTAAGTATAAGTGAGATTCCTTTGGAAAGAAAGCCGACGTGAATTGAGAAAAGCACTTTGGTCGATGGAGTTGCATAAGTGAGACCGAAGGTGCAAAGGCTGATCGTGAGTGCCATAGAAAAAATAGAATCAAATATATGAATACGTTTGTATGTAGTAAGTATGTGTTGTGATGTGAACTACTGCTGAAGCACTAAACGTAAAGGGAACAAGGGAAGAAAAGCCTTGAGAGAAAAAGAAAGGAAGAAAGTAGCATATGCTTTGAATGACGCGACAACTCTTCTTCTTTTCCCTTGCTCTAAACTCCAAGTCAGTTCAGTTCGCATTCAATTCAGTTTCTACAAGAGTCGGGCAAGAAAAAAAATAAATTTCGCCCAAAGATCGTTATGCAATTCTCTGAAGAGAGCAGGAGAACCTCGTAGCTACTACCAGAGTACATCTTCTCCTTGTCTTCAACTACCCTTTGCTTATTCGGCGTTTAAACCAAAGCAGAAGACACATTTACTCCTACAGGATTCCGGCAGGTAGTCTTCCGACTTGCTTACAATTGTACTCTGCTCAACTGGACGTTTGCCTCCCTGTACTCAACTCAACTATTCTCGTTTGCATAATAATGTGTGGTGAAAAGAAAAGAGCTCTACTGCCAACGGAATTGTAATCAGAATTCAAGTGACTCTAACTACATTGTACAACTACACAAAAATCCACTCACGAGAGTATTCTTTTGCCCTGACTTAAAATGTGCCCTGAGGAAAGCTCAAAATGAGTTCTCTGCTCATTGCCAGACACTATAATAAGAACATAGGAAAAGTTTCAACTCACATGTACATGTACAGATACTCATTGAACATTGCTAAAATAAATGTCGGTTCAGGGTTTCACACTCATATTTAGGTAGACAATCAAATAATCAAAACACTAGTTAACTACTTTCTCTAGACAGCAAAAACTAGAACGAACAAGTAGAAAGGCTTACTATATAGAACAGAGCAACACTAATAGTTTTACTATCGTAGATAACGAGAATCCTGACCTGATCTAATAGTCTGAATGAGAATTAATCAAAACAATTTCTACTTGAGGCATAGAGTTAAGATTAAGCATAACTTATTATCTACCCGATCTAACAGCCACTACGCAGAAGAAAGATTAAATCCTGAAGAAATCTTCAATACCGACAATCATTCATGCCAAATCATCATCATCAACATAATCAACAAAGTCATCTTTAACCATAACACTTTACAAAGATACTGAAATCAAAGTTGTAACAAAAATTAATTCTTTCAGCAAATGACCTTTTGACCTGTTAATTATACATACGTTTAGTGATTCTTAATTATATTCAAAATAAGTCGGTTAACTTTGAAATATAATTGATAAACTATTTTTCAAAATCTTTATTATAAAGCTGAAGGAAGGTTATGTAGATAAATCTTGGGTTTCCCACAGTAAATGTGAAACTCTTCTTGGTTCACTTTCATACAACGAAATCGCCAAGCCTGCCCAGTTTTCCTAACCGTTCAGATGAATGTAAAAGAACGCAATACTGGAATAATTGTCTAATGCAATAATAACCTTCACCGGAATTTGAGAAGTTTACTTTTAGCCCATTCGGAGTAGCGAGTAACTTTGCTGAGTACAAGAACTCAACAGAAGAATTAAGTAAGACGTTCGACGAAAGTTTAACTGTGAGAAAGGAATTCCTCTGGACAGGAAAGCCAACAGAAAAGTCTACCTGATTTGCTTTGATTGATAGTCTCGGTGGCCTTTTGAGCTATCACATGGTTCTTTAGCCTCGATGCCACGCCACGTTACACGAAACCACATTACTATGTGCATACTAAAATAGCCAAGAAATTCTTGAGCAATATTACAGCCGACACGTAGTGTCTGTAGGAAAAGACACTCCATTACATTCTGTTACTGTAGCAGATAGTAACTTTTAAGAGAGCTGAACTTGCTCCGAAATAATAGTTGTAACTTCATACATAAAAATACATAACAAAAAATCTGACTGCCAACTTACATAAAGAAAAGACATTCGCCCTAAGATAAAAGTAAGGGAAACCAACAGATAGTCAAAAAAGTGGATGAGCAAAAAAGCGGAAAAGTTAAGAACGCGTAAGTCAAGCCTGTCTTCGAAGAATCCACTAAATAGAAGTTGCTGGGGAAGACGGGATAAATTGACAGTTGGCGAATCCGGATTAGATTGAATGCTAAAAAAGGAATGGAACGAGTTTCAGATGAAACTAAAGATACTCAAGTGAAGAAAAGATAGGAAAAGTTTATGTAAAGTATTACATTGACAGCAGTATTACTTCTGAAAGTACAAGAATTCAAGAAAAGCTATTAAAACAATAAATTACCTAATACAAACCAATACATTTCATTTACGACAATCTCTTTAAATCATCTATAGAAATTTCTATTGTAAAAGTAACTGTCTATGGAGCGGAAGACGCTGAGAAATTGCTGATTCACCCCTCAAACTTCTATATAAAGAAAAGAAAGTTTCACGTCGCCAGTTTTACTACCACTACCTAATATACTATCCTGACTCCGAGAAACAAAGGAAACCCATGGAGAATTGGATTAAAGTGAAATAGCCTAGCATGATATGATATGATTTGACAAGTAAGCAATAAAAAGTCCACGATTTTCGTAATATGCAGTCGAAGTAATTGGTTAATACGCTAAAAGAAGTGAAAGCGACGAAGCATATGGTTTCTACTGGAGGAAATACTTTTCTATACCTCTACACTCGTATTCAGTAGTGAGTTAAAGAGCTTTTCTACAATAGCTCCCTTCTATCGTCAATTGATAAACGAAAGATAGTAATTAGTGTTGTCAAGCAGAGTGCCCCTTTTCTTTTGTCTCTTCATCGGATTTGATCTGATCAGATCACAAGAAATTTTCGACAATCCTCATTCGTCCTCCTTTGTCAAAGTCATTGTGATATAGAACACCTCTGAATTGACTCTATTCATTTATACTAGGACAAGCAATACAAATACAAACCTACTATTCTGAAGCCAATACTCACAATCAGTAAAAGAAATCCATATCCCTTCGAAATCGAAAGATACTATCTGTTATCATCTTTAAATACTAGCCGACTCGTCCAGTTGAATACAGATCCAATAGAATCTTCAAAACCTATCGGTACATAGGGAAGGACAGACCTTGATTTGGATTTGCTTTGTGTACGGATAGATAGACAAAATATCTTGGCAAAGGAATCAGTTCAAGTACATTCGTAGAAACTTGTGTTTTGTCTGTGTGAAGGTGAAGTAAAGCTGGATTGTGTAGAAAGCTTCGTTCTAACCAGTAACATAAGATCCAGGTGATGAATTGGGCTGTTTGCTACGCGCATTTCTGCTTAGAACAGCATTAAACGGTGACATGCACTCCTGGTGATGTGGTTTCCTTCACTTGCTCTCTTTTATACATCGTCTGTACTCGACTCTGGGTTATATCCAAATCTAACTTACTATCGGTAGATAGGAGTCTTTCCTTTACACTTGGCTTCCATTTCATTCTGGATCCGTAGTATTCCAAGTAAAAGAACCGAGAAGGTGTTTCCATACTTACTTAGTGAGGAGAAAGCCTTAAAAAGAAAGTGTGGCAGTCGAAGGTGAAAGTAAGTGACATGACAGCACACAAGACACACTGTACTGTCTCAACTGAAGACACTAGTAGGCACTATAACACTAACTGAAATTAAAGGAAGACACGACGTTAGGAAAAAGACTCAAGGGGCAAACGATACGGTATTGTGCAAAGTAACACTGTACCCTACTTAATACGAGCTATCTATTATAAATAAAACACGACAAACTGAAGGGAAGATACCTTCACGTAGACTACGACAAGAAAACGAGAAAGGAATACTTATAGTATCTCAACTTACGCTTTTCTCTATGAAATAACTCCTTTATAACACTTTCCTCCTCACTACACAATACAAAAGGAGGACTGAACGAAAAATCGAGAAAAATCTATCTTTACATACTCATACACTCCATAGTCACTATTATTACTCACATATATCGTCATACAGGCCTAGAGTATAGCCTCAGATCTCGACATCTACCATTATTACAACCATGATAGACGACTTACATTACAAAATAAACAGAAACGAGACATATCCTGACAAAGTGTAGTAGACTTCTAAAGTACAGAAAGAAATGTATTTAAATTCGTGTCGCACTTACCTGCACACATTCAAATAAGTTTGTTTTCTATAAACAAACCGCTCATGCGACAGTACCCGACACATTTAACCAGAACTACACAAATAGAATCTTGATATAATTTTAAAAAGCAATACAAATGCAGATACACTAAAATGCAATAAACGCAAAGCGTAAATCGTATCAGCATTAATATAAAATTTATAGAATTTTACCTATACAACTGCTGAACTGGCTGTACAGACTGTACAGTCCACATGTATGCATCCTCTGAATTATAACAGAAATACCAAAGGTGGTATTCCCCATGGAAAGTTTATTTCACTTGACTTTATTTAAAGGGCAATCAAATAGAAAGTATTGGAGAAAGTAACAAAATGCTCTGATAAATAGTTTTCCACTTGTTTATTCCTCGTACAAAGGAAAGTTGACTTTTTCTATTAGTCTTGTGATTGGATGAATTGTCCAGGTTCCACTACTAGTACATTAAAGTGCAGTGCATCACTCTCTCCTTGCAGAAAATCAAGTGTGAACCTGAAAATGTGTAGACGTGTACATACCTGCACAGTGCCAATTTATTTACACCGTACCTACGGATATTGACCTTTAAGCCTAGCTGACATGACACTGAGTGAGTAAGTGGAGTGGGTCTCTTGACTTGACTCTCACCTGACTTGACTAGTAAATACATAAAGAATCAACTCCTATTCGCTCGACACGAGCGAACAGGTAACTTAAGAAAATAGTACAGAAAACGAACAGCTGCTTAAGCTTAAAACTCCTCTAATCCCGACACGCAAGGGAACAGACTCACTTCATCGTCAGTCAGCAGTCCAGTTCTGTCCAGCCTACTGGTTTACTGAACAGAATAGACATAAAGTGAAAATAAGTAATAAAAAAGAGTTTCCCCCTTTTCTCTATACTTGACTTATAATCTTCTACCGAATCCAAGTCAGTAGTGTTTCTTTGTCCTTTCTTCCATTAGAGTCGGGTGGAAAGTGGAACTGCCGGATAGTGAGTAGAATTCCGTCGGTTTGTTCTGTTCCAGTCTACTCGTCTGATGTTTTGCTATGTTGTGTGATGTTATATTGTTTTGTGGTGGTTGGTGTTACATTGTGATAGGAGAGGAGCTGTGCACACCACGTTTGTGTAATAAATAAGCTTTCTCAGGGCGAGCGAGTGTTTGCAGAGGAGGTGGAGTGGATTCGAGTCGCGTCAAGCAGAGCTGTACACGGAGAAAGCAGAAATTGCATTCACAGCCAGACAATCAAGATTGATGAGGATGACAAGTGTAGCAGATAGGCAGAGCCAGGTAGCCAAGCCACACTCTAATAAATCCCTTTCCCTCATCTTTCATTTCCTCTCACAAATTCTATCCAACATTCCCACGTACGCTCCCTTATTTCTCTACCACATATGCTTCGCTAAACTTTTATTATCTCTTCTGCTTCTGCTATATACAAATGAACACTTTTTGCAATTTATGTCACTGAAAAGTTTACAGAGTTTGCAACATTTATTAGTTATATTTCTCCTTCTACCTATGCAATACAATACTTTCTAAATTTCCTAGGTATTTTAATGTAAAGTACTCGCTTCTTGGTAAATAATATAGGTACTGACGTGAGTTATAAAGGAACATATGTTGGTATGTGTTGTGTTGTGTACCGAATACATAGGTAAGACCTAAGGTACATAAGAAAGACACATGATGTAATCTTACACGCTCACTTATAAAACAACGTGAAACTTAGCCGGTTAAACAAACAAGCTATTAGTTACAGCTCTAAAAACTATTTGCGGTGAGTGAATAAAGACTCACTCGGTCAACGTTCCTCCTATTTATGTGTGTATGTCTGCGTACTTTTCTTCCTTCCGTTTATTTGCTTGCTTTGTTATCTAGACTAAAAGAGAACACATAGGTATATCGTATTTAGGTAATGTATGGAACCTAACTTGCTTTTTGTTCTTAAATGAAACCCACGCTAAGCAAATAAATGTCTGCACCATATAGAATATTTGTGTCAAATAAAGTAGTCCTTCCTTGAGTTTAAATGAAAAATAATTATTGAAGATCCATTTAACGCGAGAAAATTGCACTTTTTAGAAAATTAGTTTGGTAGTCAAAAAAGATAAGAGAGTTGAAATGAGATTGTTTGTTTTGTATCAAGTGAGGCATGGGAAAATGTTTCACAGTAAGCTTGAATTCATTTTCCGGGTATTGAAGTGTAGGTGGCTCTTTCTAGAATTTTCGATAGTCAATTTTAGTGGTGATTGTGTAAATAGATCTGGTAAGCGTATGATGTGGTGGAGGATTGTATTTGACTTTGAATATTATATTATTTAGGAGTATGAGCGATACGAGATTTATATTTGCATTTTGTGTTATGTTATTTATTTGGCTGATATATACGTACTTACGTACTTTGCCTCTGACACGAGCAGTTCAAATATCACTCCCATAAACACAAATATAAAAGGAAAATGCAATTTGTATATGGTTTTTGATAGCTAGCTTGTGCTTTGTACACAGCAGTAAAATGTATGCGCATAAACTTTATTGAAGTAAGCCACATTTCCCATTTGGTTTGCTTTTCCGTGAATTTCTTTTAAATATTGCAGTGGCATGCTTTGCATTTTGGTAATAAGTATCTATATCGTGTTTATCTTTGTACCAGGAAAAGAGGAAATTAAATTTAGAAAGACCGATTACATCTTCATTTAGTACGCAGGGCAAATAAGACTTATCACGAATGTTGCTCACGTTTACCCCTTGGTTTTCCTTCACGTAAATATCAGCTAAGTCCATTCGCTTGGTTAATGTCTTTGTTATAGTTCCTTCATTTACAATAGATAAGTGATAGCTGTTTTTAAATTCACCCAAGAGAAAATTCTGTATTCAAGGAAAACAAGTGATTTATTTATTTATTAAAACTGTTATCAACATTGATAATTGACAATTTAGACAGCAATCACTATGAAGTACCCACACACGTATAAAACGAAGATAAAATTGAAAAAATAGTAAACTACATAAAATATGAATATTAAGTATTGTAATTGTAAAGATGGTTATTATTTATTCTACAGGATCCCCCTAAACAAACGCAAATGTTTTTTAAATCTTTTGGAAGAACAAACCGATTCCAAAAGTTTTCAAAGAATATAGGATTAGTTCCTCTTGCGGTTTTTAAGTGCACTGCTGTTTTTAAAAACTGCTATTTTTTGAAATAATTATCATATCTGTTCTCCTATTCGATTATTTTCCGAAACACAATGGATTTCCTCACGAACTTCATACCCTACTTGTCGCAATGAGCTTGCTATTAAAGTCATGATGTCTTATATTTCGGAATTTAGGTTTAGATTTTTTCAGACTTATCATGAACGGAATACAGAGCGACTTTCCTTTCTGCAAATAATACATACCTAAATGGCTACTTGGAAAATTACTTTTTCTCTTTTCCCAACATAGTTGTTCTCTCTCCATTTGTGAATCAATTAGCATTCCATAATTTTCAATGGAAATTAATTGTTTCCTAGAATTTAGAATGGTTCTCTATTCTTCTGTGAATACATTGATAAGTCAAAGCAACATAAACTAGGCCAGTCCAATTCTTGCTTACTAAATAATTATTAGCAGTTAGCAGAAAGGGAAACTTCATTAGAATAATCACGACTACACTTAGAGGGGAATTTGAAAACATATATTACGACATGGTAGGACGTAGGACGCAGTGGTGAAAGTCGAGTTAAGTCAACTTAATAAACCTCATATAGAGAAAGCTACATAATTCAAGGTCTTTAAAGTTTATAAGCCCTAATTTATTTAGCGCGGATGAATTTAGTCAGAATTGAAGCAGAAGTTGAGTTCACTTTGCTTCACACTCATTGAATGAGTAACTGCTAACTACTATCTCTTGTTAATGCTTAAGCACTTTGCATACCAAATGACACAAACTTTCTACGTATTTATCTACCAGGAAAACCCGACTATACATTTATGTGAATTTCGCGAAAAAGACAAAATAGGCCATTAGTGTTAGTAAAAATGTCAGAAAGGGGAAAACAGCTCATTTTTGTAGGAAAACATAAATTTTTCTGATACAATAAATTTCCTTTTCGACATTTTGGAGCTGGTGAGAAAAAGCCGATATAGGTTAGCTTTCCAGCTTATTTGCGCCAGCCATAAATAAGCAGTGAATAATTTGACATTTATCTTTTCGCCCATTTTCTTCAACTACGAATTATACATTATCCTGTAAGTATCACATAAGAGTATACTTTGTTTCTTTACCATTACTGGGAATTTGTATGATGCTGTTTTTCTTGCATCGTTTGCTAACTCTGTCTTTCTCCAAGCAGTTTTTAAATCAATACGTAACCTTCCATAAATCTCTTTCGGTGCTGTGCTCTATTAGGATTATATTAGTAGTCTTATCCTCACCCGCGTCATCCTCACTCAAGCTCAAACCAAACACCAAACTCATTTCCTATAATCCAGCTCCGTCCAATTTGTCTTTTGTTTCAGTTACTACCCTCGGTTACGTAACTCCTCTCTTATATTATTACTATTATAAATTCAGCCTTCACCTATACAATCCAGTCACTCAGGATAAAGACAAAGAGACTAGGTACCTGGCCTGGCATACCATGAAACTTGGCATTCGTGTAACCAGTCAAACGAAAGCTTTAAGCGATATATTTAGAACTGGGAATACATACCAACTTTCTACTACTATCTTAATGTACATATTATTGTATATGCCTGAGAGTATTAAAACAAAGGTATTGGTAAGGCATCTAAAAATAAGACTGATATTGCAGAAAGTAGACATTGTGCCCTTTACAAAGACCCAAAAGCTCAGTTGTCATTTTAGACTTTCTGCCGTGAATTATATGAGGTCGCTTGAGCTCATATAATACCTTTTATGGCCGCTTTACGATACGTTAAACCAAAGGTATATCCCCTGTTGGTAATTTTTGAGAACTTGCTACAGTCACAAACAACATGGATAAAAAGAAATATTTAAGTCGACAAACTTAATGTGGCATGATTGAGAGTTTTGTTATGACTCATGATACAACATTTACCAGCTCAGGGTATTTACTTAACAGAGAACATCGCAACCAAACACAAGTTACACACCAAATACAATAGTAACTATTTTTCGGTATTTCTACTACAATATTTATTCTATTCGCTTTTTATGTATTTAACTGTATGTTCTAGATTTACCCTGTGAGAATCTACACTCTATCTATTTGGTGCTACGTTATAAGAATACTGCAAACTGAAATATGAATATTTAATACACTAAGAAACGAAAGTTTCAGGTTTGGAAGAATAAGTAGCGAGAGAAAGAATGCCTGTGAGGGACCTTTGCTCTTTCATATTTCATTTTTATTACATTTACAAATTCTGGGGGTAACCAATTCTCTGGGGAAAATAAATTCACGTGGTAATTATTCTTGGTTAGTATCGCTGCAAGAAGGAAAGCAAAAATAAATTACTTTTTTGGGTAATTAAATAATATACCTCATTTCTCATCATTTTAACTCATTATACATCACATTATTGCAAATTAATGGTTACATTAGCATTTCAATGACTTATTAAAGGCTCTGGCGAATGTAAACGTGCAGAATAATATGTCTATAGCTTTACTGCTTAAAATACAAATGAATTATTACTTGGCATTAGTTTAGTTGCAGGGCTTACTATACTATGTATACGAAAGTAACAAAACGTGTAAAGAAAGGGCTTTTGCGGTATTGGCTACAAATGTATTGATACGACATGCGACTGCCTGCGATTTGTTGTCGCATGGAGCTAAATAATGGAAAGCTTCTTTAAGAAGTAGCCAGAGAATGGGATTTAGTTTGTATTACGGAAATGGAAAGGATAAGTAATGCCTATTACTTATTAGGGGGTGGGCATTAGTGTAATGAAGCGAAAAGGTTCCTATTTCCTCATGGCCCATGTCACTTTCTCTTCATTATTGGGTATTCCACGGAGTCTGTGTATACAAAACTAATAAGATAAGAGACTTACTTGTACGGTATCTCAATTCTCTGTTATCTGTCAGTCTTGTTAACATTGTTATGGATGAGATGTGGGCCAAGAGCCAACTTTTCCCAAACTACATAAGTGCATATCTACATAGCTAGTATCCAGTAAAGTAAGAAGTGTGGAAGGATAAGTACTCTCGCTAAGCCAAACTACAGTTCACTGAATTAGTGGGTGACTGACTTGACTTTCTCAGTTCACTGTGTGAGTACATTTTCCTATAGCTTCCTTTTAGTGAGTAGTGGGGGAAGTAGTCTCCAATGTTTGTCTCCGGTCAAGTCAATGTGTAGGCCAGTCAGGACTGCATGGATATACAAAACCAAACACAAGCTGAATCAACCTTAACCTTGTTTATTGGTGAAAAGAGAACGTTATTTCTAGAGACACTTTCATCTTCCTCATCAAACCACAAACAATCCCGTCTGAAACCAGTTACTGAGAACAGATAGGAGCATTAGATATAATAGTTGCACTAAAATGGTAAAGATAGCGAGAAAGTCTATTGTTTTCACTTTTCTCCAAAGCAGTATTCTGATATAGCATCTGTCCCAGTATTACTGCTACCATTGAGGTTGGTATACTTACGGCGATTGTATGTTTACTGCTTTGCTGTAACTTTAGGTCTGTGCGTCATTTAATTCCTTTAGGAATAGTGGAAAACTGGAACTACTTATACAGTCTACAAACTGGGTATAATCATATCATATTGAGAGATAGAAGTGGTGTATTATGTGGTTTGGTCATGAAAGTACTTAAACACATGGAGATAGGGATACCTTAGGAAAAAGTGCCTCGACACTGAATTATTCTGGTGGGCTTTACTTTGGTTGGCTTTTGTCTTTGTCTATTTAGTAGTTTGCTTTCACAGAGCGGTCTGCAATTTCTTTACTTTTACACAAGGATAAGTTACTTAGGAGGTACTTAAATACTTACTTTAAGAGCTATAGATAGGAATAAGCTAACTTTAGTGAAAGCACATGAAACATGCAGTGCAGCTGTTACGTATAAGTAGTTATCTACATAAGTAATATAGGTATATGTATAGGAGGTATCTGTGTTCCTTAAAGTTTGACTCTCATGACTGTCGTCTGGAGTGTAATGTCAAGCTTAAAAAGTTGGAGTGGAAGATTGGATAGAGGAAAGTGGAAAAAGTTAGTTGGACTTGGAAGTGAGTGCCAAGCCAAGGGAAATAGACAGATCTAAAGAAAGACTAGGAGGCTAGAGCAATAAGAGCAAGTTGATTGAGTAATTCATGAACCTTTGTGTTTTACGATTTTTTGCAGATCACGACTCTGGTCACTGCCAAGGAGCGATCATTGTGTTCAGACCGAACTCTTAGAGCTATTTCTCGTGTTGGACAATCTGTCAATGTAGCCGTGGAGAGGTTTGTGACTGTCGGCGAAGCCATTGCAGATGATAGTGATGATATTCGACCTCAAATGTATGCTGCTTGTCAAGAGGCCAGGGCTGCAGGTCTGTCCGCTCTCTCAATTATTTATTCGATGCTCTAACTGATCTTTACATCTCCGCTAATGTTCCAGATTCCCCATTATGCTCATAAGATAACACTATACATCTTCATTTGCACACACTGTTTTTCTATAAATATTTATATTTACCCACACTCGGTACAGATAAGTATGTCTTGTGTGAATGTATTCATTGCGCTAACATTATTCTTGCTCTATCGCAGTCGTTCGTATTCTCTGCTCGTGAGCTAAAACTTTCATTAAAACTAATAATTTACTCTAACATTCACATTCTATACACCACTCGGGAAAACACTATCAATAAATCTCTCGCCAGTTGAGAATGACATTGTTAGTAGCTCTGTTATGTAATATTTCTGTCCTAGTTAGTATTTCTCCCATGTAGTCATCCTGATTTAGGTACATACATTCTGTACAGCGATATCAATAAACTAATTATATAGATGCAACCTCTACTTATCTATGCTTAAACACTAGGTATACCGTGAATAGTAAATTGTTGTTTTGTAAATACCCTTCGCATTGCAAGTAGCATATTAAAACTGCTCATAAATTGACCTACATGCATAAGTAAAAGAGTAAAAGTATGGGTAGTAGAACTGAGAAACATAAATAATTTACTGCCATGAAAACCTACAAATAAGATTTCTTTCTCTAAGACGCAACATCAACATCACAGTTTAGAAATTTTGCAAGTAGTTCAATAAACTGTCTTGAAAAAGGAAGGGGAATAGACATGTCACTTAAGAGCAGACTAACTAGCGTTAAGTACGTGGAGCACAAACTAGCTTATTGGTATTAGCGTGAAGTATAACTAAAGTTGGTTAATGAATTTATCTGATAGTACGGTAGGTTGTAGGTTGGGGTGAAGGAAATAAAGTAGGACCGCAACATCATAACATTCATTATGAAAAATCATTAATTAAATTTGCTGTCGCGGACATACGGAGCCCGAAATAATTTTCCATTGTTCTCTGGGCTGTTCTATTAGTTGCAGCGATGACTTTCTTTCTGCTCTTCTAGTTTACTAGTGTAGTTGAGTTTAGTTGTGGACGATGATGTGAGTTGTGTGTGAATGCATTGGCTGCTCTTGTCTGAAATTTAATTAAACGAGGAATAATGTTTAATGGGATTAGGGACGACAATAGAGAAATTGTGTGAGTACAATGGAGAAGGAGTGGATGGACAGGGTCACATTATTCCTAGAGCTGTAACTGATCGGGCTGCGATGGTTCGAGCGGCTCGTTGTCTCCTTGCTGCCGTCACTCGCGTTCTTCTTCTCGCTGACAGTGTTGTCGTAAAACAACTTCTCCTAGCCAAGGACAAGGTATTCCTTTTATATACTCTATATATACACCCAGTCCTAATCTACTGGCTTTGCATGTGTATTTCTAGTATTCTTACTAAAACCTCCTGTTGTTTTGTCGTCACTTTAGTTTACAGTTTCCTTTCTGTAGTAGGTCCTGGTCCTGTGCTCTCCTAAAAATAGACAACAGATCATAAGTTAACTATTCTATCTATACGGTACTTGCATAAGTACCAAATATCTCTACTCTCCTCTCAAGTCTGTACAATATCAACTATTAAACTTATCCATGTAGCAAAACCAACTCACCAGTACGGTTAACTAAGTACAAACTCACTTTGTATGTACGTACTAACAATAAACTGTAAGTTAGCACAGAATTACTTGTTGTGCTACAAGGATAGGTCAATACTTTACACATATTAGTGGTTATACATAGAACTAACACAAAGTGGCAGTATAATTGATTTACGTGTCCTGTCTCTATACCCTATATGCGGCTTCACCTTCAAAATCTCAATACACGCATATACTTCATGTGTAATGAGAACATTGTAAATAGCAACTTTTTCTCTAAAATATACCTACAGTCATCTACTGTTACTATCTTCTGCCTTAAGCCGGTAATAAGCAGATAAACTATTTAGCTTTAATACGCTCTTCTTTGGCAGAACAGTTGCTTTTGAGAAATACTCTTTCTTTTCAATGCTAAAATTTATTGCACACGAATACATTTCAAAGATTCGTCCTAGTCAAGATCTGTCTCTAACACTAAAGTTGTAAACTATGTTTACCAACCGCGTGCTAATCTAACTATTTTTAAACTTAATCAAACCAAAGTCGTTGCATGAAATGTAGACAATCGTCTGTTGACTATGGTTTTGTCTCGTTTCACTTTATACAGCTGTACTCTACGGGGTGATATATTTCTTCTGGTATAAATAAACAGTACATGCGTAATACACTATTTCGCATAAACCAAGTAGGTAGTTCCCATCATCACACCCGTACATCTTGAAAGCAGAAAATGTTCCGCATTAGTGTTTTTCCACGTCCTAATGTAATTTCATTCTATTTATCTAAACAGAATCAATTGACATTTACTAACAACATAACCAGACAAGAAACAACAATAGTTTTCTAAAGTTTTATACTCATTCAGAAATCATTTGGATTTTGTCAATCCTCGTAGAACATTTAAATTTAAAATAAACTAAGTAGATTAAGATGTACTAAAAATAATTCTTTAAGGAATGGTTCTGCCAAATATTAGATAATCCTTCCTAACAATGGTATCCACAATGTTTGCCCTTTCTAATTCATTTTAGTGTAACCATGTAAAGATTACACAATCTATGTATGCCATGTAGTGTGTAATGAGTAATGAAACATGGATTGGTTATTTAGTGAATTAATGATTGCACTTAAAGCAGCAATTTGTTTAAAGAAAGAGAATTGTAGTTTAAGTGCATGTAAGAATTGCTTGCAAGAGAAATTGCAGCGTAGGTGTGCGACAATTAATTTAGTAATTTTGTTTTGCTGTTGTTGGTATTTGTGTAGGTGGTGAACACATTGACACGATTAGAGTCGGTGAGTAATTTCACAGAGTTCGTGAAAGCATTTAGTCAATTTGGGACTGAGATGGTGGAGTTAGCCCAGCTGACAGGTGACAGACAAGCTGATCTCAAAGATGAGCGACGTAGAGCTCAAATGGGAGCTGCCCGCCATGTTCTCGAACGTTCCACAATGATGCTCCTTACCTCTGCCAAGGTACCATTTATCTTTCTTGTTCACTAAAAATTCAGGATCTCTCTTTTTCCCAATCAATAAAATTCATCCTACATTCATTTTTGTTACACGCTACGTTTAAAATTCCAAACTAGGATTAAGAGTGCATTGAACGAGTTAAACCTATTCAGTGTGTACTATTCTAAATACAGCATTGCAGACCACTTGTTACTAATTCTTAATTAAATAAGTACATTTTTGCAGCCATTATTGGGTTCTAGTAAAGGAATATGACCTTCGAGTTAGTATAGTATAGTTATTGACATGAGCAGAGTTGGCAGAGTTGGGTTTTTTACTTTACTTTTTTAACTTTTTTAAATTTAGGTTTAGTTAAAGATTTTTCATTCCTGCCATTTTCAACCATTTATTATTATCACCATTTTCAGTCTTTTTCAGAACCTTTAGATCAATTTTCAGTCGTATTTCTAACTATTTCGCTATACTATATACCATCACGATACTACTAATGTCAGACAGAATGAAGTACGCTGTACATGTTTATAAACTGGTATTTTTACGGGTAGGCAACTTTAATTTAAAAAAACGTTGTACTACTTAGTTATCGTTAGCAATCCTCATTTTTTGAAAAGGGGAAACTAAACGGTTCTTTAGTTAAAGGGCCTGTCAAATGGTATTTGAAAAATGTAAGGTGTATAGCAGATGCATTTTGTAGACATGTATAAGGTATTATTACGTGTTTAGGGTTGTAATAGACAATAATTTGCCATTTAAGTGACAACAGTTCTTCCATTTGTCACTTTTCATTTAAGAGCTTTAAGAGCTGTACCGTGTTATTCTGTGAAGATAAGACACATTTTAAATTGAATGTAAAGGTTACCTTACACTAGTGCTCCTTTACACTTAGCGACAGCTTTTGAAAAGACAACAGATATTTGTAAACGTAATCCTAATGCACTCTTCTCGTTCAAACAATGACAGTTCAGCTTTAATGTAAGGCGATCTATATAAAAGAAGTGTACATGTAGCAACGAGAAGCCTGTTATGTTCTGCAATACAAACATCCTACATATTTAACGAAACTGTAACAGTGTATACGTTTACAATATTATAAGAATTTTGTAGTGTTGTGAATGTTAAGATAGAGCTGAGGAGAAATAGAGAGTTGTTACTCTAGATGGGATTCTATCAAGGAGGTTTATGTGTTAGTGCATAACAGTAACATGAGAAGGAGTTGGATATTTTGATACAATCTAAAGTAGAAAAGTGTACCCTGGTTTCCCGTAGATCTTCGTTTCAGAAAAATACAAAAGTACATGAAAGCCAAATTGTAAGTGAATGTCATTTCTTTTATGGACAGACTTGTTTGCGACACCCGGAGTGTGCATCTGCACGTGAAAATCGTGACACGGTATTTTGCCAAATGCGTCGAGCCATGGACCTGATTCACTACGTTGTGAAAGACGGAGTCCTTGACTCGGCTGCAGCCCTTGTCGCATGTCCTTCCTCATCTTCTCTGCCCAATCGACAATCCAAACAGGTTCGTTTCCGTTTCTTGCATATTTCTCTGTAAATTCTATAACCCAGCGGTTGTCTTCGTCTTCCGCTCAAATGTATCAAGAAAACGTATGTTCCATTGTCAGCGAAAACTACTGTCAACTCCCGGTCCACTTCTGACTTGTGACATGGTAAAAGGATATTAGACCACTTTGGTCCTTATTGCCGGATTTTCCGTTTAAGGTTCATTAAACACTTGAGTAAATAACAATGAGAAAGTAATTGTGTGTAAAGCCCCACAGTAGCTACTATAGCGTGTATTTATGTCTCCGTGGACGTGTAAGTACATGAAAGGAAGGAAAAGGCACTTACGACATTAGGCATACAAGACATGCATTGAAATAGTTAATTTTGGATTTGCAGGACGACTGGGAAGGGAATCATTCTTTGAGCGCCTCCTTACAGCGCTTCCTCGACCAAGTCGAAGTCACCAAAATGACATTTGTGGGACCACAAGCCAGACAACAGCTTCCGGCATCCTTAGAGTTCATCCTAGAAAGAATACAAGTAAAGTCTCAATTCATTTCTCAAACTTTCACTTCACTTTCACTTTCACACATTCCCCTTCACACGCATCAGAAGATTCCCCCACTTATCACATTACAAACAGCTGAACTAGTCAGTTAACCTAAAGGGCAAAGATCACCGGTTCTAATAATAGCCAAGAAAAATCTTTCTGTACAGAATAGCTGCTCTGTACCAAACAGCAGTCGTCTCTTTTCTTTTCACTTCTGTTTTCTATACTCATACTCTAATACTACACGTATTGTGTCTACCATCCATCTGGTTAGCTAGGCGTCTTATAAATACACTAAAACACACCGTACACTACCACACTGATGCAAATAATGACTCTCCTACAGAAACAGAACGGAATTCAAATCATTTTCTCTGTCCAAAAATACAGATACCTAACTGTACTTCGTAAATATAGCTTCATACGTAATATTACGAATGCCAAGACCATCTGACGAAATACAATACTTCTGTCTGAATCTATAAGTAGTACATACTACATAACTAGTCTATTTATTTTATGCAATGATATACAGTGTATATTTTTATACTCTTATCTTACATTTGACTATTTATACATTTATAGAGGACAGACCTACTACGATTGTATTGTTGGAACTTATATAATGTCATATCGATTACCATAATACGTAATCCTTTATACTTTTGTAAGCTCGAGCTGAGGACGTGTATTATTATTACTACCACTGAAATACAAACGTGGTACATTATGCAATGTACGTATACAACAAATGAGCAAACTCATTAAAGATGTATTGTGGTAAATGTGCAAAGAAATATGATCCCCATTCACATGAAACTAACACAAACCAGAATACAAAGCGACAGTGAGGTACACAATAATGGTAAGTAGCTAAACAAACAAGAGCAAGACAAGTAAATAACTTGTACGTAATGTACTAATAGGTAGCAAGGACACGGCCAGAGAAAGCTGAGCTATCTATTAGAACAGATGAAAAGTAAACCATAAGCTTCTGAGGTACACTGTTGGAGAAATGAGTAACAGGGACTACTTATAGTATATGAGAGCAACCAAAAGTACAACAATGCAGAGTAGACAAGTGGTTGTATTTTACTTAGGTATATCTATGCACATATTATGTGTCTGTGCCTAATAGGTAAATGTTTCTCTCTTCTTTCGTTTTAATAGGTAAATGTGGTTTGGTCTTCTTTAGTAGTTTAGTTTGATGTAGTTTGCTTTTCCTTTTCTTCTCCATGGTATTCCGGTGTGCAATATTATGTATAGCTTGTAGACAAAGGTCTAATTTAGTTTAGGCTCGATTAACTAAAGATAATGAGAAAATACCATCAAAGGCAAATTGAATTTAGAACAAAAGCCCCAAAGTAACAAGAGAGCAAGAGAGAAATTTCTGCACAAAGTAATGTAAAGGAAACCAAAGCAAAGTAAAGGAGAATGTTATAGTTATCAACTTGCTCGCCTTGCTCTATGCAATTTCTTTCTAGACTTTCGTTCCTTTGATATTAGTATTACTTACCTACGTATGTATACTTGTCAAATATGTCTTGGTATAATGCGGGTATACATATTGTAGGAAATAGTTTTCGTGTGTGTAGTATGCACATGGCATTGTTAAAAAGTTAGCTGGGAAGAAGTACTTTCAAGTAAGCGGATATTATACTGTATCGGAACAACTTAAGGGTAGTTAAGAAGGGGGAGTAGCGTACGTAGTTTAGATTCCGCGGTGTACTGTAACTGTACATATTACATAACACATACATTCATAGGTACATACGTATTTATATGCAGTTCCAGTTACAGAAAATGCTACTGAATATGATTCATGATGATGATAATGATGATGGTGATTTGGCAGGACTTTACTGATTCCGCGTACACTACCCACGAGCATCGGGAGAACATTTTACTCCTCTGTGATCGAGTCAGACTGCAGCTGAACCAACTTCTCCGAGTTGGACTCACTCAAGTAAAACTTTTTACTTTGCTTTTCTTATAATATCTTTTACTATATCTGTAAGTAAGGATATGAAGGATACTTTATACGTGCTATCTGTTACTTAGTTATGTTATGATCTGTAGTAGAGATTCTTTACAGTTCTATTACTGTTAGTTGAAGGTAGGGTTGAAAAACCAATAGTGGGAATGTATACTTAGGGAGAGACAGATATTATGTGATATTTCTTAAGTTATTTTCTGTATTACGTAATGTACCTATCTCTTTTATATATGTGATGTAAAAAATAGTTTTATGTATCGGTTTGTGATAGAATTTATTACATGTATGTCTAAGTAGGTAGAGTAGTTGCCTCCTATGTTTGTGAGTGACTTATTATGTGAGTATTCTTTTCCGTTTCAGTAGCCATGCCTTAGCTACAAATATCTCTGGGTATCTGTGTACGTTATAAATGTGCTGTCATTTTTTATAGGGAAGTTAGTACTAAATATGTTATGAAACTCTTTCTGCTCTGTCAGAACACTTTTGCAGAGGGGTATATATAACAATTATAATACAAATAGAGAAATGGAGAAGATAACAAAGGAAACTATCTGTAGAGGTCCATAATATCTTCCAATTCAGTTGAAATAGGTAGCTGAGGTAGTTTATGTAATATTTTATAAGATTTTTCGTTTATTCTGTGTTTTCTTTTGCCATTCCATTGGTTTGACACTATTGGTCTGATTTTGATTGTCTTGATGGTGGAATAATGATGTGGAATAATATTTGAACTGACATTTACTTGAAATTAATCAATTGCAATGACAGCAAGAGCAGAAAGACAGCCCTTCTATTGAGCTGGAGCATGCGATTGAGGGCACGCTTAAATCTGTTCATGAACTTCGAGCTCAACTTCAGGATACGGCCCTTTTACAAGTAAGATTTATTTGCCACTCATGAGCCATTCGGACTCACCCTAACGAGCCCATACACCACTCATTAAACTTTCTCCAGTCTCATGTCGTTTTCTTTCTCCTTTATATCATCTAGGCTTCGGATATGATTCGTTCTTCGAAAGAGTCTTCAGACTTGGTTGATGTTCTCCGAAATACGGCTCTAACCACTGACGGTGACCGCCTTGAAGAAGTTTCCGATAGTTTTAACGAGCATCTAGAGCATTCACAAGAGGTACTTTATCATTACCCAACATCTCTCTCGGCGTCTTTTGTGGTTATAATTGCAATGTCTCGAGTTTTCTACTTTTTTCAAATGTTTACTTTCCCAGTTCGTAACTAGCGCATTTTGTATTGTACTCACTCGTGCTCTTTGTTCGGCTTTCTCTATTGTAGCACGACAATTACAAATTAGTTTTTAAAGTAAATAAAACCGTTTTTCTCTAATTAGGTTTGTAAACTTCTCCGCCACGTTAGTCCCACAGATTCCCTTCATGTCCAGTCCAAGTATGCAGAAATAAATTTAAAAATTTACGGTCCTCAACTTGCCGTCGCGGCCCGAACTTTGTGTTCAAACCCCACATCGAAGATTGCCAAAGAAAATCTTGAAGTTTTTGTCGATATGTGGTTCGCGCTTATGGACGACATTCAACAACTCACCACTGAGATTACAGACGCTTATCAAACTCAAAATAGTGAAAAACAGACATATATGTCACTACCGAGGCCAGGGGTAAATATTGTCTTCCTTTGTTGTACTATTTTTGTAGCATTTATCTTACATGCTAAAGCTGTTCCACTTGTTAGTTGAATTGATACTAAATCACTATTTAAGTAATCCTCGCTTTACTTTATTAGTTAATATTGAAAAGCTAATATCAAGTATACAATAACTGAGCGACAGCTTGGAAAAGCCCATAATGAAAGAAAATTGACGTAAAAAGAAAACTGTCAGAAAACTAAAGCTAACTTTTGGTTTTTTCATTACAGAAACACGGTACAACACAAAAGCCTTTGAAGGCTGTCAAGTTAGACTCTGAGGTAAGTCCTCCTCATTCTTTTCCACTACTAAAGGAACCCTTTTCTTATATTCATCGACTTTCCTGTGATATTAGAATGGAACTTGGAAGCTACGGAGAGTTTTTCTCCAAGTGCCTCCCTGGGTATAATAAATGGGTCTGGGGAGGGAAAAAAGACACTTGTCTATCAAAAGTCACTAGTTGATTGTATACTTATGGGTTGGGATGTGAATGGAATGGATGTTTTATGACTGGAGAGCGAGGGAAAGCAATATATTTCAAAACTTTTAACGCTAACGTTAACCTTATGTCCTTTCACACATACAAATATATTTTAACACTAACGCTCCGTTTCCTTCTGACGAAGTTACGTCACATTACATAACATTAATGTTCGAATCCATTCCATTCCAGCGTATAACTTTCATCATCAGCCTCTGCGCCTAGCTCCGTGTCTCTATTTTCTGTTTATATTCCAGGAGCAAGCGAAGATCGCAAAAAGCGGTTTAGAGATGAAACTCCTCACGTCAGATTTGGAGGCTGAGGCGGAGAAATGGGGAGAGGAGAACTTAAATGACGAGGACAATGACATTGTGCGCCGTGCCAAAAACATGTCCAACATGGCCTACAATATGTATCAGTTTACTCGGGGAGAAGGCCCACTCAAAACCACTCAAGATCTCTTCACCCAAGCAGAGTACTTCGCCGAAGAAGCCAATAGGCTCTACAAAGTCGTCCGACAGTTTTCCTACACGGTTAGCACCTTTGCTTACTACGCTCCTTCTTCATCCTTCAAATGCGATATACAACACTATCCACTATGGATTTTCTTCCTGTCTTAATCATTTTTACTGCTGAGAAGCTAAGCTACTTACTTACTAGAAGTGATGCTCCAATAAATCACGATTGTGGTTTCTCTCTTACTCGTACCCTTGTTTAGTTTGAGTTTGCCTACAATACGGAATCTTGTTCCGCCGTCCTCATACATACATACTGCCTGAAAACATGTCCATGAAGCTGGATGAGAGCTCAGGAGAATTACTTATGGAAAAGTGACATGACATATGAAATGTTGACAATAAATAATAAATAATGATATTTTTCTGTGGATGCGTAGGTGCCTACGAGTACAGAGAAGAAAGGACTGTCGGAGAAAGTGGACGAAGTTCCCTCGCGTGTCCAGCAACTTCAGTTCACTGTTAAAAATCCCACTGTAGGCAAAGCAGCCACATTCACCAAAGTTGACTCTGTGATTCAGGAGACGAAAAACCTCATGAATGTTATCTCCAAAGTTGTCACTACCTGCTTTGAATGCGCCTCCAAAGTAAGTTCACCCCTGTTTTTTAAACTTAACTCTTAACTGTTTTCTTTCCAGAATCATTCAAAAGGGAATTTTTATGAACTATTTTGCACATAATAATATTCTAAACCATATGAACAAAGTTACTTAAGAAGTTTCGTGTCGTAATACTTACTATACAGAACATGTATAGTAGTAAAAAGACATTTTAAATGTATTATAATTTATAAGTATGTAAACTTCAGATTGGGTATGTATTTGTATATAATGTAATACGTGTAGTGCCTACTTGAACTTGAAGTATGAAATGGAGACGTTTGTACTTTATTTTACAGTCGTGTCATGTCATGGCATGTCATACCATGTCGTCCCCTGCACTTCCTTTATCTTAAACTAATAAATTACTCTAGGTGCCTGCTGCGTAGCCAAAGCAAAGCCAAGTCAAGTAATGCCACTTGTAAATATTAGAAAGACTATAATACTAACGTAAAGAGTTAACTTACACAAAAGTAAGTTGTGTATTAGCACAGCACTGATACATTTAATATATTCTGATATGATGCAGGTAGCGAGCTCATTAATATTACTTTAGTTTGCTTTGGTTATTAGGGTATAGTATCTATAATTATGACACCGTGACATGACTCAGCAATACTCAACTCGTTCGTTCGTATCCTCCGCAGAACTCTAGTTTCGACTACTAATTACTATGTAAAACTTGTCATACGGAAGACTAACTAGCGATTAATGAGTGTGAAGGAAGCTGTGTCTGTCGTGTCATGTAAAACTATTTGAAATGTTTTCGTATACTAAAGTGTTGAACCATTATTTGTAAACTTAAGACTGTGCTATTGTCTTTGTGGCACATTTATTACTACTACACTTTTAACTTTGCACTTTTGCACGACTGTATGTACAAACTTTGAATTTTGTTTGAATCAGTCAGACTAACTAAATTAAAAGTAGCATTACTTACGATTGACTTACTTTACACTAACAACGTAACTGAAAAACTAACAAACACACGACAAATACATGGCACTCAATTCATTTGTGAAAAAAACTAGAGAGCTTGGGAAAACTCAAACTGACAACGACAACGGAATCAGAATATGGGAGAAAGAACCAAGTTTTTCTGGAACTTTAACTATTGCATTCCATTGTATTTTGCCTGGAATGGAAGGTTTGTAGGAAAAAAATATATTCTGGTAATAAAAAGAGACCTTGCATTGCATTCAAAGTACTCACTATATAATAACAGTAAGCACTTTAGTTTTACGTACTTTTGCCATTTGCGGCATGTCATGTCATGTCTTAAGGAAGATAGCGTGCTGCACAGAAGGATAGCATGCATCAGCCGGTGATGCCATGCAAAGCCAAGCCAAGCCACAAGCACCATGAACATGAACAAAGTATTGATGCAATGCAAAGTGATACAGTAGCTTGTGTGTAATTTTCCCCGTAAAAAGTCGTTTTATACTTTTATACTGTCTTTTGAGTATTCCATTGACATTATGATGATCTCTTTGAATGGCTATGAAAGATACATATTCAAGTAGGATATTTTCATAAGATGTATACTTAAAAGAACGTGACGCTACTAAGGTGGAGCTGCATTACTTACGGTTAGCCTACGATGATTTTTTCGCTCTTTTTTCTAATATTCTGTCTTCAGAATCCTCCTTTCTCTATAAATATTCTGTATACATAACTGAACTGAGCTGATATTGTGGTCGGGCGGGCGGTTCTCAAATACACTCGCTTCGTCTCGTGGTTGAGAGAAAAGAAACCAAACGTAAAAAGAAAAGAAAATCGAGTTCAGAGCAAATAGTAAAGACGGGGACTACATGCAACATATACATAAGTATATATCCAAACATATAACCTATATGTATTTAATACCACGTAGATCTGACAAACTCTTTTTCTTTTAAAGATATTTTATTCGTATTCTTCTCATCTTGACTTTTCTCGGAGCAATTTGCCTGTTTCTATCTTTCTTGACTTGCCAATGCCTTGTTCTATCCCTCATCTCTCTCTTCCTAAACTCTCGATCTTAACTCAGCGCATTTCTCCTCTTGTATTAGTATCTCCATTTCTTTTGTAAATATCTTCAATTTCTTTAGCTCTACGGTTACACATCTCTTTCATCTCATGAATCTCTCTCTCTCAACTCACAGTCACTCAGTCAGTCTTTCAGTTCAGTATACAAAAGTAGTACAATCAAATAGCGAAGACGAACTGTATACTTTTAGTTCATACATCAAAACTACTTAGTTCAACCGACTATGTATAGTATTTTTACATTACGAATTACTTTTCCTGAACTAAATAGTGCACCAACTTGAATTCGCCGTAAAGGCATAGATACAGAGCTTAGCTACAAGAACTTTAACAAAGGTATGCATTACACTAATTTTCTGTCTCGGATATAGGTACGGTACTCTGGTTAATGTCAATAGAACACTCTATCGTACATACCCTAATTTTTTTTTAAATTTATGAATTTCTGCTTATTATAGGTATTTTTCCCATCTTTATCAAGAGCACTTATACTACATTTTCTGTGCAATGAACCCTGCCCCTATTTTTTGCAAAAAACCTTTAATAATCACTTTAAAATCACATAGAATCGGAAATGGTATATAGTGTATGTCACAACTTATCTGAACGATTGCGTTCATTTTTTGGAATATTTTTGGCCGATTCCTGTCACTTGCTAGAATCTATTATATCTCAAGTATGCCATTTTACTAATGAGTAGTGATATTTTCCGAAGCACAAGAATTTCTTGTTTTTGTTCTTGTTCACTATTTCTCTATTTTCTGTCCTTCTACAGTTAAGTATGTTCACTATGCCAAATAGGTTAAGTTATTACACGTTTAGTACTTATATTCATATTAATCGTACGTGATGTGGTCTGGGTTTCAATTTTGCATTCTCGATCGACTTGTTTAACTTTCTATATATCCGATCCATATTCCTATTAGTAAATATATAGTCAGTAGTGTTATCCGCAATTTGACTATAGGAAATCTATTTGGCTCTTGATGTTTATCTTCTGTAACCCGCATCTATGCAATAACCAAATCCTTGAAAATTATTCAGGACATGATTTGACTTTCTTTTGGCATTCATGATAATAATGATATTAGTCTGGAGTAGAATAAATTTTCTTTGACTAAAAATGTACCTACCTAACTAAATAGGTATCTAATTTGGAAAGTCGTTCTTTTAGTGAACCCGTAGTAGTAAATGCCATTATATTAAAGTACTGAAAAGGTACTTGAAACCTTTATCTGTAATGTCTAAAAATGTTAGTTCGTGAATTTTCAAGTCTTTTCAATTAGAATGATTTTTCCAGCGTAAGTAAATCTGCGACAATGAAAATATTTGAAGTGTACATAGAAAGGAAAGCGAGCCGAATCCAGATTTTGCATTCAAATCAAATTCACAGATGTAAAAGTGAAAGCGAAGTGGAAGCATTTCCACAATCTGGTGCTTTCTCGTGTTCAGTCTGTTCTGGTTTACTTATTAAATATCGGCACGATATTTACTGGGAATGCTCTGTCACGCTGTCTGTCTGTCCGTCCGTCCGTCTGTCTGTCTGTGAGTCGGTCGTATAACTTTAGAACGCATTCACATAAATTGATCAATCTTTTTTTAAAACATCACTTATTAATATATCTTGCTCCATATTGAAAATCAGCCCCCTCGGACTTTTAGTTTCTGCAGAATTCGAAAATTTGCAAAGTCACATAGCAATGCATATATGACACAAGTCACAGAAATACAAAGTCCCACAGAGGCCACCTTACGCTCTGCCTCCGAAGCACAAGAATTTCTTGTTTTTGTTCTTGTTCACTATTTCTCTATTTTCTGTCCTTCTACAATTAAGTATGTTCACTATGCCAAATAGGTTAAGTTATTACACGTTTAGTACTTATATTCATATTAATCGTACGTGATGTGGTCTGGATTTCAATTTTGCATTCTCGATCGACTTGTTTAACTTTCTATATATCCGATCCATATTCCTATTAGTAAATATATAGTCAGTAGTGTTATCCGCAATTTGACTATAGGAAATCTATTTGGCTCTTGATGTTTATCTTCTGTAACCCGCATCTATGCAATAACCAAATCCTTGAAAATTATTCAGGACATGATTTGACTTTCTTTTGGCATTCATGATAATAATGATATTAGTCTGGAGTAGAATAAATTTTCTTTGACTAAAAATGTACCTACCTAACTAAATAGGTATCTAATTTGGAAAGTCGTTCTTTTAGTGAACCCGTAGTAGTAAATGCCATTATATTAAAGTACTGAAAAGGTACTTGAAACCTTTATCTGTAATGTCTAAAAATGTTAGTTCGTGAATTTTCAAGTCTTTTCAATTAGAATGATTTTTCCAGCGTAAGTAAATCTGCGACAATGAAAATATTTGAAGTGTACATAGAAAGGAAAGCGAGCCGAATCCAGATTTTGCATTCAAATCAAATTCACAGATGTAAAAGTGAAAGCGAAGTGGAAGCATTTCCACAATCTGGTGCTTTCTCGTGTTCAGTCTGTTCTGGTTTACTTATTAATTTTTGATGTGATGTTCCTTGCACTCGTGCAAGAGTCACGACATTAGGCCACGCTTTACAGTCCTTCTACTGTTTACACTGAAATAGATCGCCGACTACACTGCAAAGGGCAAATAGTCTTTTTTACTTCTTGTGTATCTCTCTATTTGTATTGTATGCATTATCGTTGTGACTGGAGAAGAATGAGAGGGGCGTAGCTTTAAAAGGCCAAGCGAGTATTTTCCATTGTATTATTTGGCTTCACAGTTGGACACTTGGGAATTTGCTCAGTAATAAATTATGACATCCGAGCTACGCCCCACTTATAGTTAATGTTCTTCTCAGTTCTTCAATCTACTTACGTTACAACTACATCTTCCCTTTTATTTTCTGACTTGTTTATTTACTCCTCGTCTAATTACACTACAGACGAATAAGGTGAATAATGCTTGTACTCCGTCGTAATAGGACTGTAATAATAATTGAACTAATTTTAACTAATATTACGCTAATCATGTTCATTTAATAAACTAATGTTTTCCTGGCTAGCGCACAACTCTCAATTCAATTCAATCCCATCGCATTAACTGACGGACTGACTGGACTGAGAGATCTTTGTGATTAGAGGGAAAACTTTTAATATCCTCGAAACCTTTTACCTTCTAACAAATACTACTTTACTAATTTTAACCTCTACCTCTTAAAATGACTATAAATCTTACGGAATTTTTGTGAATGGACGTAAAACGGATTTTTGATCACTCCAATCTTTTTTTATAGTTTATGCTTTCAGCAGCTCAATCGAGTGATAGCCCAAATTCTCGACAGGTAGAGTTGCCAATCCATACGAAATTTTCTCATGCTGTCAGTTTGTAGTCATGCAGTGATAATAATAATGATAACATCAGCGTAGCAGGAGTGATACGTATTTTGTATAGCTGTATTTGTATCTTGTATTGTATAGACGTTTGTATTCTCTTTTATTAGCCTTTATATTGTCACTGTTAGTAATTTTAGTGTACACTGCACACAGTGTCAGTTATTGTACTACTAATACTCTCTGCATGCTTTTGTATTCTCTCTGTCCGTAATTCTTATCGATCTATGCATTTTAATGATCTTTAACCACTTTAACTACCGTATGGGGGCTAACATAGAGATTGTTCTGTTTTGCAATACAAATCCTTATTCAATCTCTCTGTTATGCCCTGTACTGTTTTCGCCTTGTTCAAGTAGGAACTCTACGCTTGCAATTCGTCAATCGTTTAGTAAATAGCACGTAGCTAGATTGTTGTAGTATTTTATGCATTTAATTGCACAATTCCTATTGATCTATCTTTTATCTCCTCTACTCTTTTCTCATTGTCTTTCTCTGTCACTTCCATTTTTCTCTTTCCATGTTATGTATTCGTGTGCACTACGTAAATACTTTAATGTGCAGTGCAACATGGAAACTCTATTTGTAATGTCTTGTCATCATTTGCGTTTATCTCTTTAGTCAATCTTCCTGTTGTATTTATGTCGTCGTCACTCAATTCTTATTTAGCGTCTATTCTCTATCTGTATGTAGAACAGATACTTATTCCCCTAGAGAATCATTCCTTTTTTCTTAAGTTTTTTCTGACTCGTTCGAACGTTCTCTTTCTCTCTCATCACACTCATCACTTACCTTGATGTAGCTTTCTGTACTAACTCAAACTGTAAACTTGCTTGCTGTTCTGTCCTGAGTATAACATAACAAAACTGTTGGCATGATTCCCCATTCCTTTTTATCTGATCTCCATATCTCCGTGAAATATGTGAAGACATACTCATTGAGTTTTTTTCGCCTAATTATCCCTTTTCCGTCCTTCTATCTATCTATATACATCTATTTTATTATACATAACTAGCTCTTTGCACTAAATATAATGCCTTGTACTTCACATCTGTAGCAATTCCTCTTCTACTTACTGAACGTGAACGTCTTGACATCACTATACTGTACACTGTACACATATCCCTTGCCATGTTTCCAACAACTGTTTTTTTCAATTTGTCTTACCACTTTGCACACTTTCATATTTCTTTTATTGTAGCTCTACTTATCCGAAACTTTCAAGATGATAATAATGCAAACACAGCCAAGACAGCCATGTAGTATCTCTCTTACAGGAAATATTCACGTGTCTCTCTACTTATGTGTGTTGTTTACCTTCTTCGTGGCAAAAACTCTTCAGTAGTTCTTGTCACCACAACTTTTTACATGCACTACAATACAATTTACTCTTTCAGTCACCATCACCGCTCACGTCACCGCCAAACTCAAGAATTCTACTTTGAGAACACTGTTTCTTCTGATAGAATCTTTATTTTACTTAGAAGTATATTCAATCAATGCGTCTAAACTAATAATGAATATGAGTTACAGCAGAACATTCATGTCATGAGTAACTCGTGTGAGTAAGTGTACTGTAGGGCTTTTGCTTTTGTCGTGGATATTTTACGTATGCAAAGCATTGCTAAGATAAGTTCGCGGTATAGGTCAATTTAAAATTACCATAGTGTAATACTAATATTTGTATGAAAGGTTGTCCTACTTAATATTCTAAGTGTGTACACTGTGCTTATTTTTCCATTCCCTATGATTTTTACTATATGATGGAACACATTAATGCTATACTCTAATAAGTAGGTATAGTTATGTATAGTATTCACAGCATTATATATTGTCGCATGCTCTTCACTTTCACTTTACTTGAGTGAAAGTAAACTATGCACTAAAAATAATTTATAGCCTAGCCTAGTCAAGACACTAGAAGCTCATCTTTTTCCTTTTGCACTGTTGTACATACATAATACATAAGTAGTGTAATGAGCTTTCTATACTTAAGTACACATAGTGGTAGTTGCACTAATGCAAATGCTTTTCCGAGTAGAGAGCAATCGTGATAACGTAATGTAGAAAATACCTTCGCATTTGATAAGCATCTTTGCTAATACTAATGCATTTGACACTTAACGTAAATTGAACTATTTTATAGGGAGTGCCTTTTAATATTAAAAAGTATTCATACAGACACGTTTTAATTTTATAATAGTTGCTACTTAATACTTAATTATTTGTAATACAGGCACGGAATACAGAGAGATTGCCCAATGGTTTACCCATTTCCTGCATAACCTGCTGTTATTTTTAAGTATCTTGCATTATAGTTGTAATAATTAATAGTCCCGTACCAGCAATGTAAATTCCTAGGAATGTATAATTGAGATAGAAAGCACCTTGCGCAAATGGAATGCAAAACGGCAGAGACGCGATTCCCAGAGGGTCATTCTGCGTTTTCATCCTCGTTTGTTGCCCATTTAAATAAAATATTCTAAATAGCAGATCCTGACTGAGAATAGAAATATCTGTTGTATAAGTGTACGTTGACAGTCTATCCGTAGTCTCTATCTCAATGCATAATGTATAGAATGGAATTTGCTAGCTTGCTTTTCTTCATTCTCGACTGTATTTCACTGTTCAGTGCCCTGAACTGTATTGTTAGTGTATAGGGATTTTAGTTGATTTGATGATACCAGTGTAGTTAGGTAGGTACATTACATAGCAGAGAATTAGCAGTGTATCTCTACATGCATTTCTCTACATCAGCCCAGTGAAAGGTTTGTTTCGTTTCGGCTACAGTTGAAGAATCTATGTGCAATGTAATTCGTGTAATGGGACTGTTATAGTGGCAGTAGAACGTAATGTAGAGTACGTGCCAATTCGACTGTGAGTAACGTGCTAGACACAATTGAAATGAATAAATGAATTAAAGGTACTTATTAGCACCGCACCGGCTGCACCGCTCCGCTCCTTTCTCTTCTCATGTGAATCAGTCAGTTGTGTTGAGTACTTTAACTTATTTTACATACGAAAGATTTCTCATCTCCTCCACTATGCATATTGTCTGTTTTGTTCTCTGTTCCATTATATTTCGTTCCGACTTGAGTAATTAGACTAATTGACACGATCAAATTCAAATACCAAATTGCTGATTTTCATTCTAATAAGAATCTAGGTAGGTGGTCTTCTGTTCTCGTTTCCCCTGCTAGGCATTATTAGGATCCGAAATATTATTAGGATGCATTTGTGTATAAACGAATTAAGGTAGCTACAGTACCGTCACCGATTTTCTCCACTTTATATTCAAGCTTTACTTATGCTTACGAAGTTTCTGCCTCTATAGGTACCCAACAGTAGAACTTAGAATAGTAGTTGTTCATAACTGGAATTATTAATCTGATAAAGTTTGGCAATTTGGTTTATTATTGGTTTATACCTGTTATTATTAAATTATGTCTGTTGTATGTACATTGTTTTGATGTGTGTTAGGCTTAATAATGTTACATACATTGCATTACCTTTAGTTAAGGTGTTGTTGTAGGTACTCACCCGTTAACATCCGGCAAGGAGTATTAAACTCCTATTTATGTAGGTGTAGTCGTGTAGTCGTAGCCTTAAACGGAATCCTATTGTACTATATAGTAGTAGGTACTAACTTGTGGACATTATACTTAGATAGATACGTTGAATAAAATCCTTTTCCTAATATGGCTTTTGTTGTGCTAATAAGCTTTTCTATTTAGTAAACATTAGTTCCTCTAATAAACTATTGTTTCTCCGTTTACATTTGCCATGCTTATTAGATGTTATACTGGAAATCACAGATAAAATTCATTTACTATGCAATCACTCACTGCCCTTATGCCCCATACTTCTCTAAAGGACAGTGAAATGGAATTAAACATTCAAATGCGTGATGGTAATGGTATTTGGTATTCTGTTATGGTGCAATGGTATGTGGTGTGCTGTGGTTAGTTTGGAATGAAAATTAATTTCCCGTGTCATTGTTAATGTCACTGTTATGTTCAATCGGAGCAATGCAAGTTCTGTTCTGAAAAACTTATGACACAAGGAACGGAACTGCCAACGGTTGCTTCCTAATAATAAACCTAATTATTTCACTTGATGTGGTATTGTGTGTTGGATGTTTGCATTAAGTGAAAATAGGTGATTAATAGATGTTCGTGTGACTTTCGTTTGTATTCTAGAGTTTTGGTATTCTAAATATCTTTCAGTTTGGTATGTAGATTTCTAAAACTGAAAAAGACTAAATCTGCGTGTGTTTTCTTCAGTACTCTAATAGTTTGTTGTTAAACATTCTACGAACATACAGTCGGACTAAAGACTGACTTACTCTTCGTATCGTTTATAGAATTTTACTGCTAAAGACACCATGACATGAAAATACAGTTTTTGGGTACCACGCCCAAACCAAACCAAAGAATTGAACAATACAAAATATAATACGACACACAACTACTAACAATTACAGATTGAAGTGACTACTGTTAAATGTTATATAAACTCTTCTGTCAAAGTGTATCAAAAGAGTTGATATTAATTTTACACTGAAATTCACAACCATGAAAGAAACAATGATCAGTTTCTGCCCTTGTCACTGTCCTCATCATCTGTTTTCAATAAATGTAGCTGTCTTGAGTGCAAATACAAAACTAGTTTTCTGTTAACTGAAGTGTTCGTCTGATGCAACTTATCCTGTCCTTTTCCATCCTACTTACCACTTACGTTTACGTTTACATTAGTCTATAGCAATCACTTACTGTCGTGTAAAGCCAAGCCAAATGTATACTATAATATAATAATAAGCAAAGCACATAAGCTGAAAATTAGTGCTTATCAGTAATTTTATTGCACATTTGCAAATATGTTTTGGTGTGTCTACGATCTGCACTGTCACTTGTGAAAGTTCAATCAGAGGCACATTGCTCTTCACACCACGTTTTTATTATTTATTCCTTACGCTGCGGTTTTAATTGTATTATAGTATATTTATGTGCAAAGTTTACTGTACAATAGGATTTGGCTCTAGTTTACTGTATTATAAAAGTTTAGCAAGTAATTAATGTGTATAAAGTATTATTACAGTACAGTATTTAGAAAATGTGTATTATTTATAACAGTACTTAACTAGTAAAGTACAATATTACTCGTGAGTAGGTTAATTACGGTGTGACGCTTTATCTGTGTGAGTATTGCAATGACTGAACTAAAAGTTACATTTTTATGTAACACTTTGTTAGTGGAAAAAAGAAGTTGAAAACATTTTGACATGTTATGTATTTACAAATGTGGGAACGCAATGTTGTAAACAACCAAAGTCAGTTACCCACTAAGCTCATTGTCATCTGGCTGATTTGATCGAGATTTTTAGTGTTAATTATAATGATGTATTTGGCTGTTCCGTAGGTAAATGGAAAGAAAGTTGTTTGAAAGGGGAAAGAAAGGAAAGCTACGCTCGGCTATGTATTTACTAATTGTGATTGAAAGTGCTATGTGTTGTGTATTCCCTGTTGCAATTAGAAGTGAGAGCTTGTTTGTTACGTTGTTTGTTTTCTGTTTGTTTCATCCATGTGGGGTTTTGTATTTTAGACATATGTTGCCCACACACTCTAATAATAAATATATGTAGTCGTAGTGTACACTAGTGCAGCAAAGTACCTACGCATTGGGTGAATCGCACGTAGGTAAAACAGCAGGTCTACTCTAACTTCTGTTTTATGTGTAGCTGTTGTAGTTCCATTCTATATTATGTATTATGTAGTGTTCAGTGTCAAGCTAAGCCGAAGCGAAGCCAAGGTAAACAGAGTGAACTGTGAGTCAAGCCAAGCCAAGCAAGCCAAGCCAGATTATTATAAATGTCCCGTATTAAAAGAAGCGAAGCCTATTGTGTGTATTGTATGTACTCCTAGTGACTGTTAGATCTAGAGCCATAGAGTAAAAGCAGCGGAGGAGCCTCGGCTGAGCTGTGTCTGTCTGTGTGTGTGTGAAAGTTGAATGATGAATGAGTTAGTTGGAATGTTTGTTTTCTCTTTCAACTGAGGAACTATACGGGTTGTTGAATTGTTTGATTTAGTACAAGCTGGACTTCCGTGGCCTATCTCCCCGAGGAAGAAGCACGCCACACAGCTCTGACCAAGATGACGTCGGAGGTGGAGGAATGGGGGACTCCAAAATCGGCGGTGGCTCTTCATCCGATGGGTCCATGTGACAGTTTGGAATGGCCCGAAGGGCCAAACAGGATGGACGCAGGACCCGAGTCTCATTCTTGCTCTTCTAAGTTGACACAAAGAACTTTGTAGCATCGAACCAAACCAAACCGACCGAACTGAACCGAGAGAACATAATAAAGCACGGAACACCAAAGCAAAGAAAATCAGGCCAGGCCAGACGAAAGCTAACCAGATTTACTTCAAATGCATAAGTACGGATTTCTACGTCAAACTTAACTTCAAACAACATCCAAAACCATTTCTCAATATATCAAATCAGTACCTACGTTATTATGATGTGGATCTGCTCGCGAATACTTGCGAAATACACTCCACGCCAGTCTCGTCCTGGTCGCCCCTCCATTCGATTGGATTTTCCGGTTTGGAATTTGGATTCGCTATGAAGACTTTCTATATTGCAGTAGCAGTTATACAAATAATCAGTACTTTACTACCAAGGCATATCTATATATGTAAATAGCTCCAATTGTACTTCTACATCTATAGCGTGCCTTGAAATTTGAAAACCAAAATATACATCGATCACTCACGTTCACATCATAAGTATTATGCTATATGCGTTTTACAATGGCAATAGTAACTCTCCATCATTCCGTCTAATCTATCTACACTAGAGCAATATGTAAAAGTACTTTAACTTATGGTCTGCATTTCGGACTATTTTAAAGTACCATAGAGTGTATAATATAATACTGATGTGGTGCGGTGTAATGTAAAGTAAGTACGAGCATATTTGTAAAGTAATATACTTACCTTTGGTTATCTAATGTCATCTATAGCTTAGCTACTGCTACTTGCTCGATATTCTACTTTATGTCTTTCTGGGTAGTGTAAAGTTACTAACCAAACCGAACCACAGAGCCCAGTTTGAAATGAAAGTACATTCTTCATTGCACAGACCATCTGTGATGTGAGTTGAGTAGCAGTTTGCAAGTTAGGACTAAAGGGAGTATATTATATATTGTATTTATAGTGTGGTGTGGCTTTTTGACAATCCCCATCAACATCACGATATTTATGGTTATGGCTTCTTGTCTCAACTGAAGTTATAACTCTAACTGCAGTGCGAAAGGCTTAAGGGAAGGAAACTGCTAAGAAAGGCGTTCGACGCGATTTAAGTCAAGTGCAAGCTCACTTCACTGTTATGTTGAAAGGAATCATAACGGGGAAATCTCTTTCACTCACTGTATTATTGATGATCTTGGTCGTAACCGTAATGCGAATGATCTGTCTACTCACTAGTTTCGTTTCTCTTCCTTTGTCAGTTGACTACCTTTGTTTTCCCTATAACTTTATCTAATGATTTCCTGATCTCTGTCTATACAGATCACATAGATAATATATTTTAGTCGCATCTCTCCTCCCTGCCTCCTGGCAGATAGGAGAACACTTTATAAGGTAACCTAAAGTTTTGAGATGGGTAAAGTTAAGAGGAGCTTTTTGTTATTTGTTCGAAAGTGAATGAAACCCACCTTTCCCTGCAGAACTGAACTGAAAATAAGTTCAATTAAGACGGAGAAAGTCGAGTCAATTAATCATAACAGTGAAAGTGTGTAAATTTTATTGGCTTGTCTTAAAAGTGAAAGATTGTGACTGGATGTCATAGCACACCGCACTATTGAACTGACTACTACAATTGTCAACTGTCGATAACTTTTTTAAATGAGGTACCTATGTACTAAGACACTAGGAGAAGATCTAAAATCGACAGAAAGCTTGAATGGACTGTCAATGTATAATCCTGCTGTTCGTCACTCAGGGAGCGCAGCTAATCTTATGTCAACATCAAATGAGTTTATTAGTCAACTAAAGTTTCCAGCATAGCCCACCAGACCGTAATGACATGACATCCATTTCCATTGGAATTCCGGAGAAAAGTTTGGATATCTTATTATGGTATAGTGCTAGTAAAAAGTCCAAGTTTTTACGAGACCTTTCTGTCTATCTACTAACTCTGTAACTGTGTGTTAACACGAAGACACACAAGACAAACTCGACTGACTTTAGAACTAGTAATAGAAAAGGAGTCAGTCAGTCATTCAGCTAGTCATGCTCATCCATTTATTTAACCTGTCCCCGGTTGAAAATTAAGCTCAATTGACGACAGATAAAATGACTGACGAGACAAGTTCTTATATCATTAAGGTCTCATCTGATATTTTACCTTACCTGAAATGAACTAACGTATATTCTACTACGACTGCTAACACTACTACTATGCACACTAATTTGGCTATACACGAAAACACTACACAGAAAAGAACTCGTCAGCCTTCCCATCCCATTTTCTCTCTTTTCTCGAAAATAACGAATTTTCTTTTCCATCTCTCTCCGTCTTGACTTGACTCGAGTCGGATAACGTATAGCTAGACACTGCACTGCTCCAATTCCTCTACGTAATGTATTATAGAGCCAAGTCACATTCACATTACATTAGTACCAAACCGGCTCTGCATCAATCAATACATGTACTTCAGTTCACTAAGGACTCGCAGATAGAACAAGAGCTTTTAACGTCAAAAGATATCAGAGAGAGAGTCTTCCCATTCACTCTGTCGACCTCCTCTTGTTCTTTATGTATGTGCATTTATTATTCATTCAGTTGAGCAGATCTTTCATTTCATTTGATTGCATTAGTTAAATGATAATGATTCTTCTGTGAACTCAGCTCTTCAAATGACATAGATACCTACACATACATTAGCCAAAGTAACAAGGAATGCAAACTAATAGTATTTCAATGCATACAAAACTAAAGTAGGGTAAAAACAAAAAGACACTAGGTAGGTGATATGATATCAAACAGCTATTTAAAACTTAACGTATTTACGTATCTAGTCAACTATCTATTAGTCAGGCAGTGACAAATACTAATACGAATTCGTATACAATAATTTTATACTACTAAATACGTAAAGCTTCCTCCGAAATACTTAACTCATACAAAATAGACAAATAATATCTGTTTACAATAGGGATGCATTGAAGTACGCTAGAGAACTTTTCGTGTGAGTCTTTGTCATTAAACTTTCGAGGATCTAAATGTGTTTTCGTTGTCGGTGTGCAATAATTAGTTCGGAGTTCTTTTGATACGTTGTAAATGTGCTTTGCAACTTTTATGAACTTTTATGGTTTATGTAGAATTACTTTGATTTTACAAATATATAAGGGAACTATATTATTTTAGAGGGAAAATGAAATGGATACCATGTCATTAAGCTACCGTTTGTAGTGTTACTTTACTTTGAGTCTTTTGTTGTGCAACTATAAAGGAGTGAAAGCAATACTGATACGTCCCACTCCACTCGAATACAACTCAGTAGTACATTAAAGTAAAGCAAAGGACATGGATGCTGGAAATAAATACATAAATGGAAAAGAAATGACTAATGATAGGCGACAACGGTGTAGAATTCCCTTGAGAAAAGCTTTACGGGAAGTAAAAAGCAGTTTATGGGATAAACCGGAATTGATTAGAGGGAAAGAAGTTGCGCTCCTCTGATTTATGAGTTACATACGTAAAAGTATGTATTATTTGGTACAATATTACTATAATGTCATTATGGATATAACTACTATATACAGTAATTCTATACACATTCATAACAATACTACTACCTATATGTATATACATAGATTTATAAACTATGCATCCAAATATTACATGATGTACTTATATCCAAATGACTATTATCATTTATCAGGTAATAATCATAGGGAGTAAATAATAAGAGATATTTGAAATGCCACTTTTAAAATACGCATATATACTCAAATGTGGGTAACTAATAATTACCTTGCCGCAGAATACTTAAATCGATGTAATAAACGTGAACGTATTATTATATAGATTTAATCTACTACTTGTATTCGATAATGATGTAAATATTGTATAAATATAAAGTCTAGAAGAGTCAATTAAAATGAAGCCAATTGACCTCTAAGAGTATAATATTGAATGTGAATAAAAATAGATAATATATGTGTGTATAATTAAGTGTAGGAAATTAGAATGCACATTTATAAAATATGGATGTCTTGTTTACATAAATATTGTATATTATCGTGTAATACTATTAGGAAGTTACATACACTTATACGTTGTTGTTAATTTATGTGCTAATTTATAATCGTTAAGTATAACGGAGCTAAAATCCTGACTGAATATTACCTACTGACCTCAACGACACAATCAACTCCATTATTCTAAAAATATTATGTATGTATAACAGCGTTTCTCTTACTCTTATAATAATTAAGAATTTTATTATTGTTATGTGTTGGTTATAGATTTGAACCATCGAAAATGGTTCTGGGAAGATGCAGAGAACATATAGGTATACTAAATGGTAGCTTTAGATAGGAGTTGTATTGGTAAATAGTGGATAGCGTAGTAAAATTATTTGTTCGCCTCAATTTTATTTTACATGTAGTATAGATGTATGGAACTAAATAGTTATGTATAGGGTGTAATCCGAAGATGTAACTACTTCTTATTAATGCTATATATCAGGAGATCAGGGTGCATAGGACCTTCAGATGTATATCGTTAGAAATTCGGACCCAAGAAGCATCTTGGAAAAAATCATCAAAACTTTAGTAGCGTCCTAGCGTCAGCGATGAACAGTTTTGTAAAACAAGTTAGCATTTACTGTAAAAATTGTCAAAAAATCGGAAAATTCAAACAACTTCGATCGGTGGATCGCAATGAAAATTTTTGGAATGTTGCTCTTTCAAACTGAGAAAAGAATTTTTCAAAAATAATTAGTTTGGCTGAAAAATTTCTAAAGCCAACATTATTTGAAAATTTTCCTTTTTTTATTAACTTGATAATTAACCAAGTAAATGCCAACCGATTCTGATGGGACCACGTTTTATAAAATTGTGATCTAATACCCCTTCAATCTTCAAATGCTGTATATAAGATAACTATGGGGTTATTTGTCCTGGTTTGGTCCTAGGGCGGTTAATCATTTCCCAGGTCTTGTATTAGAAAGGCGCTCAGCACTGACGCTAGGACGCTGCTTAAGCTTGGTAATTTTTTCTTAGACACTACTTGAGTTAGGCTTTCTAAGGATGAACATTTCAAGGCCCTACGCATTATGGTTCCTGAGATACAGCATCAATAGTATGTAGATACATCTTCCTATTTCACCCGGTGCATACTATAGGGATAGGAAGTATATTGTGGACATTGATATATCCATAGAATTGAGATTACTAAAGTAATAATGTAAAATTGCATATTGTGGTGTGATGCTGTTGTCTAGTTAGAGTAAGTAGGCCAAAAGTTAGAAAGTGGTACAAGAATTTCTGAAACATGAAGGATTGTTGGAAACAATTAACTACAAATTAGTTAACGTGCGATGTACGTCATATTTCCAAAGGCTCTCCTCCAAAAATTTGTGAAATTGTGGTAAACGTTTCATAATAAATTAACTGAAGCCGTTATAAATCTGAAGAAGGTCCGCCCTCTTAAAAGTAATTTAATTGATACTGAAACTATTTAAATAGTAGGGTAGGTACTTAACTACTACAGTATACCTAAACTAAATGAAGAATCCACCTAAATTGCGGTTATTGCCAGATATTTACATTCATTATACATGCCAGCAAATCTTCCACTCTATGGAAAAACGAGCTATTGGAGAACAACCGATATACCTATGTAATATACTTAAGTTGGTGATCAACATCAAAAGTAGACAAATCAAATAGCTAGTAAATTGTACCTTAGGTGTATAGTGAATATCAGAAATAGAATTCCTAATGATTCTGTGAGATCGTACAATTTGCAAACTTTAACGTATCTGTACAGTGTACACAGGAAATATCGAATCTATCTTAAAACGCTGAATATGAACTTGTCTACTGCGTACTCCTTTACTCCTTAAGGTTTCATATTTGTGTACATAAGAATATCCAGAAATGATACATAAAACAACTACTATGCAGTACACAGCAAATTAGTTAATAATACAATGTGTGTACATAAATAGAAGAATATGGTAGAATGACGAGCTATATGACTTTCACTCTTTTGTGAAGTCTTTTCTCCTGACATGAAAACTACCTTTACTGATGAATGTAATTATTACACTGATTAGATGTACGTGTCACTTTTAGGAACCCACACTAGCAGTTGGCTATCGTATTTGTATTCAAGTACAATTATTATATAGGTTACATGTTCTAGACATAGTAGAAATTGTTAACTTACAAAGACCGAGCTACTAATTACAAATCCAAATAATCGAACAGCAATTACCACGCGACATGTCTTTTAGTAATGCGTGTTTCCGTATTTGCATATTAGTACTATAGTATTCTTCTTGCGCAATTTGCGTCCTTTGTGTTTGCAAAAGCTCGTTTAGTGTACGTATATGCATAAATACTGTAGAAAGCTATTTAGTTACTGCGCTAGGGTGGTAAAACTAGAAATTACCATAAGCCAATCAGTACCTGTGAAAAGAGGGCGAGTGAGAAAAAAGCATATTAGAAAAGCTATATTATTCTGTTATCTCGTGAAAGTACCTTACCTTACCCACCAATATAATTTAAATAAGAAAAGCAACACAATTACAGTAAAAGGCCATAGAAAGAGGATCCAATCTAATGCGTGCTTTGTTAGAGAACGTTTCCTTACAAGATACTAAATAAATATGCCCTTTAATTGACAGATTATAATTTTATGGTTTTAAAGCATAGCCCAGACTCCAGATAAAGTCTTAAACCGGACTGTCTTCCGAAGATAGCTCAGAACATTCCAAAAATGGTGAAAAGATAGTAAAAAGTTCATATTGCCTATTATAGTTGATCTAGACTCTATAAATAATATAAAACATTGCCTGCTGGCATGACAGGCATGAAGTATTCAAATATTCATTTAATAATGAACAAGAAACATCTTGAGCATGAAACAGTTGTGAATAATACACTACTTAATTGCAAAGTGACGTTGACGTAACAATGATTTGCACTAGCTTTACGTAGAACATTAGGAAATGTTGGTTTACTTATTATATCAAATTATTATTCTTCCTCAAGTAGACGTGACTAGTATTGAAGATACTGTGAAATATGAATTACTATAATAAATATGAATCTGTAACCAAAGGAGGAAAAAGGGTATAACTCAACAATGTACATTGCACTACAAAAACATTAATTGGAAAATATACTTTTAACAAGAAAGTTTAATAATAGCATCGGATGGTATTACCTAAAAGTAAGCCAATGAACATGTCCTATTTCATATTAATAATTTTCCCATAATACAACAACTGTTTTTCTCTATTACTGCCGTAAATGGTGATTAGATAAATCTCAATGGTGCATTTCTGCATTTGCTTACAAAACTGTGTTTTATCAACACAACCCCCACTGCCTACCTATTTTTAAAGCAAATCATCATCGTGTCCTACAGTGCAGATGACATGGGTAGGTATCTTGTAGAAAACACCTTGTACACTTTAGTCTTATTAACTTCACTAGAGGCTTTAAATGTACTTTGTAGCAAAAATGTAGATCTACATGTAAAATGAAAGTTAGTTGTGATTTTCTCATAGCTCAAATTTATGTACTTGTCATCTATATAGCCTGTTTTGGAAATTGTGCTTAATTTATGTGAATTGAGGTAGTTGACGACGCAAATTGTCTGTAGTATACCTTACATGATTTGATGGTAGAATAGAATGGTTAATTGAGGGACAGCTAGGGCTACAATATGCAATGTAAATTAAAGTAAGCAATGTTATGAGGTGTAATTTTAGAAAATGTTGTCGTTTGTAAAGTAGAATAGATAAATATGTAATAGAAGAAATGTTACGCAAGTGAATCTGCGTTCGATGTATATATCCTTTTATATTTACATAGTTATGGAGTGTGTCTATAAATGTTTTCACAAAGAATTCTTAATTACGTTGTATGCATCAATGTATGAGCTGTACTTGTACTGATTGTTAGTTTGTAGCGCGACCGGAAAATATAAGTCAAATTGTTAAGGAACTACTACGTATAAATACAGATAGTATTTAGGATCAAATTGAACTATGAATGTGCAGAATCAATATGATATTCCTATGCTTAAATAAATGTTACTAGCTCTGATATATTCCTATAATCTAAAGATAAATAATTAAATGTAATACAAATAATAAATGTACTGCTAATTAGTTATGTACATATAGCGTCTGTTGTGTAGCTGGTTTTGCTTTAAAACATGTTAATCTTTAATTTATAATCCAACGAGGTTATTAAAAGACAAGTCAACGAATTTTATTACACGTGATAAACAAACTATAATAAAGACAAGAAACTATGTCGGCAAAAATTCTTTTCCTCTACACTTTAAGATTTATTCACTTCTATACAATTAAATCTAATTCAGAATTAGTAATCCTATCATTTCATGTCCAATGTATTCACATTTAAGTATTAATAATCTAAACCTACTATTGTGAACAAAAAATGTATCTACTAGATGAAAACTTGAAAGATTTTCTAACGCCTTAGCATTGCTTAATACTACGTTATCCGTAATAATACGGGTTAGGTATAAGAAATCGTATGAAAATGTAAACATTTATTGACAGTGAATTATTCATCTTGAATTTCGTCAGGGTCTTCAATTTTACTACATTGTTCTAAATACAACTCTGATTCCAATAGTTCATCCATGTAAGGTGGTTCAGGGTAAACTCTTCGTTGCTGATACTCTCCCGAATCATCTTCGCTGTAGTCACTTTCACTGTTATCTTCAAATTGGATTTGCCTAATTGGGGATTCGGGGTAAGGTTTCTCATTTTTGCATAAAGGATAGTTTTCACTCTTCTTGGTTTCTGATTCCGATTTTGATTGAAAGAAGCTAGTTAATGCATTGTGTAGGGATACTTTGCAAGGTGGGTTTTCATTGATATCTTCGCATTCATAATAAGCTGGTGGTAATTCTTCATTGTCGTCTTTTGGCTCAGCAGTTTCAAATTGTGCATTACTTTGAGGCGCATTTCGCTGAAATAGCAAAAAAGTACCAGAACATTAGACAATAAATACTATTGTCATAGAATAATTCATTTTTATGTAATTAGCAAGCAAACTATGGTTTCGGTATGTTCCACTTCCCACTCCAATAGTTTGGACTCCTGTGAAGTTAGGAAACTAAGAAAGTCCGAACTAAGAAAGTTCGGAAAAGTTAACATACACTTGGAATCTAAAATAGGCCAGTGAGCGCTGTATTACTTTTTCTTCATATCCAGAAATATCAAGGATTTCAGCTGCAGTTTTTTCCGTGACACTTGTAGATAATTTTGAATCTTTCTTCTGCAGAATATTGTTTTTGACCTTTCCAATTTTATCCATAATCATTGGTTTCATTTTTTCATGGAGAATACAGTAAAACACGAAAATGAAAACACCCTGCATAATAAATCACGTTTTACATGAACTTGGCGAATTTCAATCAATTTGTCTTCCGTTTTATCTGATTTCATCGGAAATTAAGATTTGATCACCCTTACCTGAGAAGCATTGAGAATAGTGAATACATACGACATAAATTTGGCCATTGACTCATCTCCCAGTAACGAGAAAAACCCAGTTATCCATGTTAAACCTAATAGTACTGAGGTGGTGAAACATCCTAGCAAGAATTTTCTGGTAACAAGAGAATACAACATTTTTAACTATTGTAAAATGAAATAATGTTATTCTTTTATTTAATTCGGTCTAACTAAGTGAATCATATCGGTTAGGTATTCTTTGTTTTACATATAAAGTCTGATGAATATTTGCGGTAATGAATGCTTTCTGCATCGAAATACATTTAATTTAAGGAAATGATTTTTACCCGTTTGAGCTTGACGGACTATGTGTTCTTAATTTGGAATTGCGTTTTCTCCTTGATGTTCTAACCTGTACTGCTAATCCCATCACAACGAAATTGCCCTATTCAAAAGATGTTTATATTTACATGCGCAAGTAGAAAATTAGTATGGCTACGTAAAAATATTTTGAGGACTTACAAGCAATATAACAGCCACTGGTACCAAGAAAGTCCAAATGTAATGTTTACTAAGCCAGCAACTAAGACATTAAAGTATATAAAGAGGTATTCATTGGGTTCAATGCTTTATAAATTGCTAGAATGTTTCTTACAACTTTCCTCCATATGGTTGATCTTCAACTCCGTAACCGATTGCAACGGTTAATGCCACAGGGAGAAGTGGGAAACAATATGCTCCGATAGTGTACATGGGCATATAATTTTTCCCTTGGTCAAAGACAAGGACAACCATCCGATACAAATAAAAGCCCTGAACAGCCATCCAGCAGAATGCGGTCAAATACACATAATGTGTTAATATCCCCACTGCTGCACATACGGCCTAATTGATAAGTAAATGATAGTGCTTTAATAAGTGTCCGTAATTATGCATTTATGTGAATATTTAAAATCTTTGGTTAAGTAAATATTTACCTCTGTTTCAAGCACTTTGAAATAGGACGGGTCAACTAAAAGAAGAATGAGAAGATTTCCAATAATTAAGTTTATGCAGAGGTGTTTAATAATTTTTGTTCGTTCTATGTGATTGCGCAGATTGAAAACCCTCATTTTTGTCAAAATTACAACTGTCGCAACAAGACAGAAAATTGACAATGAGCATAGCATGATAGAAAGGATTTCCAATCCTTTGTCTTCCTTTCCCTAAAATTAATTTTGTTATTACTGTATACCAGAATTAGCACCATATTAATAATCTCAATATTCTGTACTCATTATGTTGTGTGTTACGTACAACGTAGCCGTGGACATCCACCAAAACTGCGAAGGCAGTTAAATGATTGCACTCGCAAACTGTTATAAAGGCATTAGATTGGTTCTCTAGTTTCGTACAACCATTTGTCGACCATAATCTTTGGTGATAAAATAAAGGAGTTTAAAAACTGAATGACTATCTTGGTATTCTTATAACAGTAGACATGTTTCAACACTTACAGCAAACTTGTATTCCAAAAGGCACATTGTGTTGACCCAAGAACATATTTTCCTCTTCGAGTGGTTCCTATTGTCTTGTTTTCGTGAACAAATGTAACTTGAATACATTTACCTAAAGAAATTGAAATGAGCAGTTAAAGGATTCTTTACTAATATTCACAAAGAAAATTACAATTACAAGTTCATACTTATCGCCTTTTTGATTATGCTTTTGTCTTCTAGTGTCAGTGAAATTATTTTCCCATTAAAAGCTTTTGTAGATACCTTCTCATCATTTAGACTGAAAAATGTAATTTTTACGTAGTAAATAATGTTTCTTTGTAAAAATAAATATTAAAATGACTATTACTTCTTTAAAGATGGCGGTGTCAGTTTTTCCACATATTTAGGTTCCATTATGACCCCTACAAATGTTACGGTTTCCTCCTTCGAAAGAAGATTTTCTGGAATCCTGATGAAGGAATCCGAGCCAACGGGGAATTTAATATCCTCATTGACATCTTTCTGTTTTGCTCCTAAGGTCACCACAAATCCGTTGGGATCTTTCACAATTGGATTGACCGTTTTTCTATAAAATCTATCTTTAGCCTTGTCTATTGTTTCAGTTTTGCTAGCATTAGCAAATAGGAACAAAGTTTCCTCCGCAGACACAATTAAATTTGTAGCAGTTGACGATCGACTTCGCTGTAAATTATTTAGTGCGTTACTTAATGATTGAAATTATTTTTGAAGTATTTCTAACTTGTCATTGCTAAATCAGTTATGTTACGTAAGAGTCATGCGAAACTCCTGGAAACTCACGGAATTCAGTTGCCCCCAGGGAGTACTTGTCGCTATCAGATTTCCTAAAACGCCAATAGCTTCAGCGGTTATAGCTTCGCGTTCATCAAAATTCACAGCTTGTGAACTAACAGCAGTTTTTACAAAATTTTGAATTATTGTGATTTCGTGCCCGAAGTATCGAGGTCCTTTTTCACCTCCTGATTCCTGTTTTGATGGAGTAACCAAATTTCGCAAATCCGTCAAAATTTCTCTTGACTGGTTAACATTCGGTTCAAAAGATCCATTAAACTTAATTGAAAACCAGTGAATTTATTAGAATAACTTTTATATGTTACATCTAGTAAGGAAAGTAAATCATGAAATTCGTATTTAATTATTTGAAGTCATGTAATTCTAAAATAAGTACCCTGTTTTGGATTTCTAACAATTTGGTACTAGAGCAGTTACTGTAGTCTGGTTGACCACCAATGAATTTTCCATTAGAATTACACACCCAAAAAGCCATTCTACCAGACCTGGAGTTAGGACAATCCCCGCGTACAATTTCTTTAGGACAACCTTCCCATTTTGCACCGTACTTATCATCTGCTTTGCATTTCTTGTTTTCAGAACAATTTGTACCATCATTGTTACTGATGGTGAATGTTTTTCGCGTACCGTCATCATCCCTGTAGTAAACCCTATGCAGTAGAGGGAAAGATGAACAACCTTTACTCTCATTTAAAGAAGTGGGACAAAGAGGACATGTTTCAATTCCCAATGGGTGAAATTCTGTTAAGTTATCAGTACAATCACAGAGTTCCATTGGTAAATATTGCGGACTCCACAAATACGTTGTTGTTATAACTGAATAGGTATATCCACTCTGTGATTTCTGATCAGAAGTAGTATTTCTTTTCAATGAGTTGCAATATCCTATGCAGAAAGTACTACTAGCAGATTTCGGCGCATAACTATTTACAAATCGAAGACTTGCCTCCGTTCCCAAAACACTCTTGCATAATTTACCACGCACATTAAATCGAATCCTACATTGTTCGCTTTGACAGGGTTGAATGTATTTACTGTTACTTAAATCACTATTATCCTCCAAATACTGGCTAACATTATTCCTAAAATTATAAAAATCTAAATATTCCTCTGGTTGAAAATCGTCTATAATATTTAATAAAAGCTTTCCTTGAACAGAGTTTATATTAAATGTAGAGGAATTTCTGTTGTGCTTGTATATTGCCAAAGAGTTTGTTCCTCCAATACTTATAATATCTTTGTCTACGGTGCTCTTCATATTACATTGAGTGTCCTCAATTCTATAGAGTTGGATAGGTCCTTTTTCCATTTCGTAAATTGGAATGCACATGCAAAGGTTATTTTGGATTGCTATTAATTCTATCCGGGATAACAGGTTAAAGGCAAAGTACACCTAAGATCAAAATAATTATCATTAGGTTTTACAGTATGTTACGTATTTATTGAAATGAATTTATACCTTAGATTCTTCTAAGCATGAATAATGAATACCTTGCAAGCGTTGAAGCAGTCGTTTAGTATAAGTGCAGAATAGTACACAATGACATTTGTGCGTGTTTCCGTCAATATTTGCTCAAAATTCCTTTTTGAAAAACATCCTATGTAAACACCTGAATTTCCGCTTACAGGTCCTGGCGGACTTAGCGTTTGACTTGAACATTGACGAAAACATAAAAATATTATTCCAAATGCAATTGCAGTTCTAATAAGGTTCCAATTTATGTAATGAAATAATGACATTATTTCTTGTTTTAATTTAAATTTGCTTGAATCTTCAGATCAAGGATTAGAATTTCAGTTGCAGCATACAAAATTCTCTTTACTTTTTATTGAAGAAAGGTTTACACTTCTTGGTCAAGTTATTTCTGTCACCGAAAATACTAAATGCAGTAATTACTTTTGTTTCGTTTTGCTTCGTCTGCTTCACTAAATAGTTTACGTAAGGAATCGACTACCACGAAAAATTTGATTCACGCTAATTAGAAGGAATTGTTATTCTGTTAAATGTGCTTGGTAATAAAATGAAAATAAAAAACCAATACTTTCAATTCTTAGATTAAGATGATAATAGCGATATTCTCACACCTATTTATCTATATGGTTTTACCTGAGTATTAAACGTAAACCATTTAGGAAAAGTAAGGTACCGAAGGTGTGGAAGTAGTGGGTGAAAGTAATATTAAAACAATTGAACTGAAATGGCCAGATTTATAAAAAATGGTAGTCTTAATCTTAATACATCGTAGCCTGCCTTATTATACAATCTCATGATAAAAAATCTCACTCAATAAAGGTTTGTTTATACGTTTAGTGCTGTCTGCGGTCTACTGTTTACTACTGTCTACTGCGGAATTCCTGTTTACTCTGCATTGTCTGCATATATGTAAATCTAATCTTATCGTACATTTGACTAAAGTCAAGCAAACCGTTTTAATAATCAATCGAAATAAAGGCGGGCTCTCCATTTTTATGAACAATGATAGACAGATTTCATGGAATGATGCATACCATTCGAAGCTATAGTGAGTTATCTTTTCTGTGCACCTACTAGTCATCACATATCACATCACTTTTAGTACAATCTGTTGCCTTTATTAGAAAAAATGCTTTGCTCACACAATAATAATAATGTACATTTATTTGCATTTTCTACCGTTAAAGTCTATTTTCCTACTTTTATCGTCTGTGTATTGCTTTCTCTATAGCAAACAAAACAAATGTGTCCGATCGCAGTACTATAGCCTGTGTATCACATTTTGTGCATTTTATGTGTGGACATGTTTACTAAGTTGAAAAAACATTCGGCTATTTCCTTAGATTTGCATACAATTTAACTTTTCTGGCTAATGGAGTCGAGCACGAATAAATATCATTTTCATTCTAAAAATTCCATGTTTAAGTGATAAGTTTAATTGTATGAATCCCTAATAGGCATTTCGTTTTAGACAATTATTTGACATTTGATTTATCTTGGCAAATGATACATCCAAGGCAAACAAATGTTTGATTCGCTTCATATGTATTTACTAGGATAAATAGTTGTCTGAAGTTATTACAATCAAAGAACTTTACACCTACAGTGAGAGCCGCTACAAAGTTTACATGGGACTACCAGTGTATAAGGAAATATCACGGTATGTATGTGTGTGTTGGTTTTGATTTCCCGCGTCAAGCCAAACGCGGGCAATTTAAATATACATGCACTTCCTTATACACTGGTAGTCCCATGTAAACTTTGTAGCGGCTCTCACTGTAGTAGAAAACAAAAAAATACAATACTTGCAACAATGACATTCAATCAACTTTATTCTGCAATTAATTGTAAAGGTAAACTCTAGCACTTACACATTTTTTAAATATCGAAACAATCTTCAAACTCTATAAAGCATACTGCACACAATTTTGTTTGCTTTAAGCTACATAATAGGTGCTATATAGGTACTTAATTGTACTCTACACAGTAATTTGTAAACCATGAAAAACATTGGGATTAGGAACAGAAATTCATGAAAGACTGACATGCTTAGCCACCAAAAAGCGTGTGCAGTGAAGCATGTTGTTATGCAGTGGATTTATTGTATGGAAATGCAGTACTTATTCATAAAGTCCCAGTGGAAGTAGGTTATGTAAAATAATTAAATATAATCTGCCGTTAAGCGCTTATTGACAATATTAAATTAATCGTCTCCACTGGGGCCAGAGTCCCGATCAGATACAGATTTTCGAAAATGTAAATACAATTCTGATTCTAATAGTTCGTCCATGTATGGTGGTCCTCGGTAGCGTCGTTCAGGTTTTTCTGCACTTCGTTGCTGACACTCGTCCACGTTATCTAAGTCACTTTCGCTTCCACTTTCTTCTTGAATTCGGCTTTGTCTTATTGGTTTAGTTCTGGGTTTAGGGTGAGGTTGTTTGTTGTCCCCCAAAAGACCATCTTCACTCTCTTCCTCTTCAGATTCAGACTTTCCTTCTAATACCGTGCTTAATACCCTTCGTGGAAACGGAATTTCATGTGGTGGACTTTCATCGTAATCTTCGTATTCATAATCATCATGAAACCTTTCTCTTTCATTTTCATTTGAAACTGCAGTTTCATCTTCCTCAAATAGTGCATCACTCTGCGACTGATTTTGCTAAAACATAAAATGAAAATTCCTCAAAATTACACCATATAATAATGTGCTTATGTGCGTTAGTATAATTTTGAATTACAGCTTCCTCAGATTTAGAAGTTGTATCGCGAATTTTGCTTGATGAAGTTTGTTTGGAGAAAGTGGTAGATAAATTGGAGTCTTTCTTCTGCAGAAATAGATTTCCAGCCTTGCCCATTTTATCCAAAACCAATGGTTTTACTTTTTCATGGAGGAGACAGTAAAATATGAGTATAAAAACACCCTGGGTACATCAATATATATTAAAAAGGTGTTACGTGAATTAGCAGAGTATTTCGTCGAATCTGATTAAAGTAAAGAATTTAATCTGATTTTCTTAATCTTTACCTGCGAAGCATTGAAGACCGTAAACACATACGACATAAAATGGAAGGAAGGTTCATCCAGAAGTGTAAAAAATGCAGTTATCCAGGTAAGTCCCAATAATACTGAGATTGTGAAACATCCTTGCAAGAATTTTCTGATAAAAGAAATGGTACTTTTAAAAACAACAAAAGCTTCGCATACATAACTAAACACAATTTGTGTTAACAAATAGCAGATTTTAAAGCTAATCTTCATAGGTTGACATTCTCAATTTATTGCAAAATACCAACTCCTAGATCTACTTCCTTGTTCTGAGAAGGACAGAAATTAGAATGATTACAGCGTATTACCTGTTTGAACTGATTTGACTGTGCGTTCTGAATTTAGAATTTCGTTGTTTCCTTACTGTCCTAACAGTTAATCCCATTATGATGAAATTTCCCTAAACAAAAACTTTAATGTTACTTCATTTGTCTTAAAAATACATGTTTAGGAATACCAAGGACAAAATAAATAAATGATATTGCTTCACAAAATTATCAACTTGTTACTACAATGGAAAACGTAAAGGTAAATCATAACAGTTTATCAACTTACCAACAATATAACAGCTACAGGCCCCATAAAAGCCCAAATATAATCATTGTTTAGCCAACAACTATATAGAAATAGAGAAAACGATTTGAGAATAATTTAGTTTTCATAATTCTGATGATTAAAAAAAGTTTCTTACAACATTTCTCCTCCATATGGTTGATCTCCAACTCCGTAACCGATTGCAACGGTTAATCCCACAGGGAGAAGTGGGAAACAATATGCTCCGATAGTGTACATAGGCATATAATTTTTCCCTTGGTCAAAAACAAGGACAACCATCCGATACAAATAGAAACCCTGAACAGCCATCCAGGAGAATGCGGTCAAATACACATAATGTGTTACCACCCCCACTATTGTACAAAAAACCTAAATGGTTTACATTGGATATAAATATGTATGATAAATCTTAGCAATATATAATTAGGACATGTTTATATACATCAGTTAAGTGAACATTTACCGAAGGCAAAAAGAAATAATTCCGGTCAACTAAAAGAAGCATGAGAAGATTCCCAATAATTAAGTTAAAACAGAGGTGCTTAGTAATCGTTGTTCGCTCTCCATGCAAAACTCTCATTCGGGTCAAAATGATAATTGTCGCAATGAGGCAAATAATTGACAAGGGACAAAGAATGAGTGTTAAGATTTCCAATCCTTTGTCCGTTCCCTAAAACCAATTTTATTGGGATTTAGATATTAATAGTTGAAGCTTTTGCTATGCTCAATTTCAAAATTTGTATTACTTACAATGTAGCCGTGGACATCAGTTAAAATTGCAAACGCAGTTAAATGATTGCATTCACAAATTGTTTCCAGAGAATTTGACTTGTCTTGGAGTTTCTTACAGCCATTTGTTGACCACACTCTGCGGCAATACACAAAGAAGTTCCAAAATTGAACTGCTTTTTAATTTTCTTTACCTATATACTACAATGCCTATCTACACTTACAACGATGTTGTGTCCCAATAAGCACATTTTGTTGCACCTAAAGCATATTTTCCTTGTTCTCCTGGATGTAATTTTCGTCTGAAATCTCTTCGGGTTGCTCCTACAGCCGTGTTTTCATGAACAAATTTGACGTGTACACCTTTCACTGAAGAAAGAGAATTGAGCTTTTTAGAGTTCAAATTGAATAATATTGTGATAAAAAATGATAATTACAAGTTCATACTTGTCGCCTTTCCCTCGATACGTTTGTCTTCTATTGTCAGTGAAATAATTTTCCCATTAAAAGCTTTCGTAGATACCTGTTCATCATTTAGACTGAAAAATTGTAATTATTACGTAAGCAAATATGTTGTAGTATTTGTTGAAAAATTAGCATTAAAAAGACTAAAATTATTACTCTTGGAAAGTCGGTGGTGTAAGCTGATTCACATATTTTGGTTCCATGATGACCCCTACAAATGTTACGGTCTCTTCCTTCAAAAGACGATTTTCTGGAATCCTGATAAAGGAATCCGAGCCAACGGGGAATTTAATATCCTGATTGACATCTTTCTGTTTTGCTCCTAAGGTCACCACAAATCCGTTGGGATCTTTCACAATTGGATTGACCGTTTTTCTATAAAATCCATCTTTAGCCTTGTCTATTGTTTCAGTTTTGCTAGCGTTAGCAAATAGGAACAAAGTTTCCTCCACAGACACAATTAAATTTGTAGCAGTTGACAATCGACTTCTCTGTAAATTATTTAGTACGTTACTTAATGGAACTATTGAAATTATTTTTGAAGTATTTCTAACTTGGCATTGCTAAATCAGTTATGTTACGTAAGAGACATGCGAAACTCCTGGAAACTCACGGAATTCAGTTGTCCCCAGGGAGTACTTGTCGCTATCAGATTGCCTAAAACGCCAATAGCCTCAGCGGCTATAGCTTCGCGTTCATCAAAATTCACAGCTTGTGAACTAACAGCAGTTTTTACAATATCTTGAATTTTTGCAATATCATGACCAAAATATTTAGTTCCTTTAGAATCTGAAGCTCCAATCTGAGGTTGCGATACCACATTACGTAATTCCAGCAAAACTTCTATTGACTGCATCGGTCCATAAGGTCCAAATCTTGTCTGAAAATTAATAAATTTAGGTTAGATATATATATTGTAAATGTATTTGCATGCAGTTTTTTATATCCTGTAATAATGTATTTCATTTTAAACCACTATGCCTTGTTTTCGATTTCTTTCAAAATGAGACTGGAGCAGTTTGTGTAATCTGGTTGAGCACCGAAGAAAATCCCCGTGGAATTACACTTCCAATAGGCCTCTCCACCAGGTATGGATGAGTTAGGACAATCTCCGCGTACAATTTCTTCAGGACAACCTTCCCATTTAGTACCGTAGCTATCAACTGCTTTGCACCTCTTGTCTGCAGAACAATTCTCCAAATTACCAGAATAATTTTTCACGGGATCCCTCAGGGTCTCGGCTTGAGTGACCAGAGTCTCTGTTTGGGGGATCTGAGGATTAATTTGGGGGTTCTGAGGACGAATTTGGGGGATCTGAGGATGAATTTGGGGGTTCGGAGGACGAATCAGGTTTTCTGGAGTATTATTTGTATTATTTGGTCGTAATGCAGGAAGTGTAATGAATTGTCGTTGTCTTTCGTCATTCCAATATATCTGGTGCTGGAATTTGGGAGATGAACACACACTTTGTTTCTCCGTGAGAGATGTTGGGCAATATACACATTTTTCTAATCCCAGCATGGAAAATCCCTGTAAGTAGTTGGTGCAGGTACAAAGTTCAATCGGTGCATATTGTGGTAGATCCAAATAGATTGTTGATTGGATAGAATAAGTGGATGGAGACAGCACATCAGAAATGCTATTTTTATGGGATGTTGCGCAGTATCCAGCACAAAGAGTAGGATTTTGCATTGAATGCGGAGTATAGCCATTTAGAAACGTAAGCAGTGCAGGAGGACTTCGAAGAAAATTATCTAGGGTATGATTACATATTTCGCCATCCTTATTAATTCGGAGTACGCACTCTTCTCTTTCACAGGGCTTCAGTAAACCTGAAACTTCATCATTATCTTCCTTTTTAAAATGCAGGGAACTATTTTTACCAGGCAAGTCGAAACTTTCGTTTACAATCTTAAACAAATCTGAATCTATCAAGAAATAGGAAATGTAGTAAGATTTATTCTTGGTATACAATGCCATAGAATAGCTTCCTCCAATATTGAAGTTTTTTTCTGTAGCACTCTTGAAGTTGCAATAAGAATCGCTTATTTTGTAGAGTGGAAGTGGGATGCGATCTCGTAGAGAATGTACTGGTATGCAAATGCAAATGTTATTCTGAATTGCTATTAAGTCTAATTGAGATGACTGAAATCCAACAAAGTATTGCTAAAATCAAAACACCCAAATCCATGTATATTATTAACCTGTAGTATTGCATTTGGCATAGAATTTCATAAAATGTTAGATAGATACCTGACAAGCAGTACGACATTCCTCTTTGATAAGTAATGGTTTATACACAATGACTTTTGGGGACATTTGTTTCGTTATTTGATCCAAAGTTTTTCTGGAAAAGCATCCTACATAATGCCTATAAAGTTGACTCGTATCTTCTACTTCATCTAAATCAATTTCTACTGCACCAGTGTCGTTATATTCAGGGAATTCTGGATATTCCTGACTGTAAATCTGGCTTGAGCATTGCCGCAAATATAGAAAAGTTATTCCAAAAACTATAAAAGTAGTTCTAACAAGATTCCACTTTGGACAATAAGATGACATAATTTCTTATTTTGATATTAATTTGTATATCTGTAAAACAAGTCTTCAACTCAAGGGCTGAGTCACAGCTCCAGGCACAAAAAACTGCAAAATGCCTACACAAATTCTTATTTACATTACACTGAAATTAGAATAATAAAGCTGTGCAGAGGAGTATGGAATCTTCTCTAGTTTGTTTTTGTTATTAAGCCAATGTGCTACTGCTTCACATCGCTATTGCAGTCAGACAGAACAAATGCGGTAATTAACCCGCACTTCGCTTTATAAAAATTATAACTTTTTTGCAGCCGTACCTCGTAGGTTAAGTAATGCCACGCCAATGTAATCACGATGAAGAGTACCAGTGTGTTGTTAATGCATGACTTAATGCTTGCTTATATGTAGTATATCTGTAATACTGACTTCTAAAACCATACTATACTCCTGTCACACATTTTATAAAGACCTAAACAATTTCGTTGTAATGATTAAAGGAAATAAAAAGGATCTCTCAAGTGAAAACCATTAGGAAACGTGATAAACTCAATTCACCTTGTTGTACATACAGATACGAATACTACTTTTTAATACTTTTGCTTTTCCATAACTTTACTTGTGTATATGCGGTGTGCGAATACTCATGGAATAAGGACATGGCTACATCATCACTAGTAAAATATTGTTAGATAAGAGATTTGTTGACATTGTGCAAGAGGATATACAGATACATTCAGAACACTATTTGTTTTAGTCAGATTGCGAATTTATCTTCAATCCTATCTACTCTGTTATTAATACGTATATACTGGTATACTTTTTTGTGCTATGCTAAAACTTAGTTAATATTCTTAGTAGGCATTTGCCACAGTGTTTTAATATGCGCTCAGTTGCACTGCAGATAGAATGGAGATGTGTGTACAAGTAATTTATTTTCATGATAATATTTATTGTTGTTAGTTAGCTTAATAGTAAGTACACCTACCTATATGTATTATTTATTACTGTGCAAAGTCTTACCTTAGTAGAAACAAACAAATTCAAATCTAAACCAACGCTTATGAGTTGAAATATTATGCTTAACTTTTGATGACTAATAGGAAAGTGTATTGACGTGATATCTATATCTATTAATGATCTGATAATGACCGTATATTTAATAAGCCGACAGTTTTAGATCCAGATGCTGACATAATCCTTGTTTGGTGTGTCAGCTTGCAAATGGTCAGATGAGTACATTTAAGCACAAATTGTATTACTCTGGAACAGATCATCTTGTTTTGAGTTCGCAGAATCTTATTTAGCCTCGACGCAGTAATATCCTTCACTTGCATAAATCGTAAAGATTTGGAGATAACAGGATGGAAACTCACGAACTGTGTAACACGATATCGTTGTGCACAATAATGGAAAATGACTCCAGCAGAGTGATGTCATCCTAGCAGTAAAAGCCCACATAGTAAAATATGCTTACTACTGGAGTATCCATCTATTACAGTTTCTGTCATAATGACAATTAAAGCGTTTTGATTCCACAGTGTGCCAACGACAAAATGTGGTCCATGGACGGTGGGGTGACTGAGTGACAGTGGGTTGCCGATATTTAATGGGGAAAATTTAAATGTACCCCATAAATAACCGCTTTATCTCAAATAAATACATTTAGCATTTGAGGTAAATGTGCTTAAACATTAACAAATTGCATTAAAACTTGAGGCAAAGAGTATCAATTCGGAGTAATGATACTTGAAACAGCAGGTACATATTTATTAGCTTTAAATGTGAGATAAAGCGATTATTTTTCTTGAGGTAAGCCGATTATTTTAGAGGTATCCTTAAATACAAGCCATAGTTAAAAACAATAATCCAAAGTATGGTGTATCTATTTTTCTCTCTTATTTTTTCAGTCTTTATTTGATTATTAGTAAACATAGCAAATAGAACAGTATTCAAAACCAATCGTATTTGAAATGTGTGTGTAAACTATGCGAGAAAAAGTGACGTACATCCTATTCACCAAAAGTTGTAATGATAATAATGATCGATTTGTAGTTATTGGTACAATTGTGTATTTATACAGTCGCGGAAATGCATGGTTATTCTAGAAGAAAGTCTTGAACCAATTTGTTAAATTTTTCTGGATATCTGAGCTGAAGGTTATGTTTTCCGTCTTCCCAAATATGAAGTCTGTAAAAAATGAATACTTATTAATTAGCTTGGTATAATTTTCTAACATAAAAATGCAAGTTAACTGTTAGGAGTCATGATCAAACTTGTGAACCTAGAATTAATTATGTGCTCGTGCAAAAACTGTCCGTGGTGAGGATACACTATGTTATCTTTAGTTCCGTGAATCACTAAAGTAGGGCACTTTATTTTGGACAATTGTTTGGCGCATAGTTCTCCGTCACGGTGAGTGTAAATCCTTGCAAACAGGTTCATCCAAAGTGCGAAATGTTGACGGAAAAACTTTTCGCCATACTCTTCTACGAGGACATCCCTCATTTTTCCTCCCCACTCTGTCTCGCCAAACCCTTGAAGAAATCATTTATTGACTTAATAGTAGTGTATGAATTGATTTGTTTTTCGTGTAATTATTATCTAATCGTAATCGTTCGTTCATGTAAAAGTATTTACATTTAAAATTAGCTGCATCTTTCTTATCGACATACGAAAACGCTCCCCAAACAACAAGTTTCTGGACAATTTCAGGATACTGAATGGCTAGAAGTAACGAACTGCAACCTCCACCACTCCATCCCATTACAGAGTATTTTTTATGACCAAAGGTCTAGAAAGCCAATTTGAACTGTTTATGCAATTATGTTTAAAAATAAAAAATTTTGAACTAAATGAATAAAGATTAGAAATAACACCTTCATGAGTTGAACTGCAAAATCTGCGTCTTCTTGAAGAGAATCATCAGTAAAAATTCTTTCAGGAGGTCTACTGAATCCATAGCCTGGTTGATCCCAAGCGTATAATGTAAATTTTTCTTTATCGAAATTCAGAATTAAAGGATGCAATTGGACTCTCATGGCACCTTTTTGTTTGAACACATAAGTAAATGCATATTAATTATTTCCGCTGTGTTTTATTGTGCATAATCTATGAAAAACCGATTTATTAACTTAAGGTATTTAAATTTTACCCAATACTCCTGGATAGCAAAAAACAACATGAGGACCATGGCCCGCTTTGATATAGTTGACATGAAATCCTCCTAATTCCAGTCTTTCTTTTTGGCCAAATTGTAGTAATTGTCGAAGCTTATTGTTCTCAGAGTTATTAAAAGTGTCATTTTCGGTTTGATTTTTATTAGAGAGAGAGGTAAGCACTTTAAACTGCCTATGTGGTAGTTTCATTACCGAATTGGTTGATTTCTGTAAGTATGTGGCAGGGCATTGCGAGAATTTCTCCAAAGAGCATAATGCTCTCAAAGTTCTCTTTCCTATGTGAGACAAGTTCATGGTCATATTTTTTGTCCAAAGTCAAACACACAGATGCAACAAGAGTCTGCCTCTCCGTACACTACATAGTTACAGCAGAGAGTTACACAATCCAAATCCAAAACAAAACTACCTATTCAAATATAAATACATATAGATATGCAATAAATGGCATGAACTTACGGAGTACTGCGAACTTTCTTAAATTCTTTTCCCGTTTTACTTTGTCTCTATAAATTGACCATAAAATCAATAAAGTAAACAAAATTATGATTCTTGCAATGACTATTTTAGCAATTTAAGTAACGAAATAAAAAAGGAAATTACCTTTAGGAGTTTCCCGTATTATATCTTCAATGCAGTACACTACTACACTAAGCTTAACATAATAAAAGTGCCAGGCAGGCAGTATGTAGCCTCGTTATTTATCTGCGGATGCCTTGCTGGTTGTTGCACTATTTATCAAATAATGTACAATATGAATGTGCTGTAATTTGCGTTTAATCTTTGCCAGGTTAAAGTAAACAGAGTTATAGGAAAATAAATTATTTTCAGATACTCATCTGCTGTAAAAATGGTAATGTAAAATATGGCACGTGTACGAGTGTTTAATACTCTATCAACAACCCTGAACAATAACAATATGCTACTTATTAAAATCATGTTACCATTTACATGTTATTACCTATATTCATTATTGTTTTGCAAATTACCGCAAATTCATATTGTACATAATATGCAAATCCAAGATGGGCTTATATATAATAAATGAAGGCGGAATATGAAAACATTTGTAAAAGTTATGCAAAATATTGTAAATATAAACATTTGCATACAGATGAACATTTCAGTTGGACTCCTACAAATTCACATGTATACGTAATATGCATACATATACATAGTATACTTAAAATGGTGCATTGTGCATCACATATCACATGTAATATTTTAAGAGGAACAAATGGCATTTTTCTGTATATGCCTTCGCAAAGTCCAAAGACGAGCTCAATGTGAAATCCAAGGCAATTTGAGTGAAATCGTTGTCTAGGCTTCTTGCTACGAGAGAAAGTCCTTTTTGACATTACTCACTGCTTCGTAATTTTATAGGCCCTATTAGAATCTCACTCAACATAATCTTATCGTAATGTCATTTTAAAATATTAATACAGCCAGCTATGGTAGTGTATGTAGATTAACTTTCTTTTGATATATAATACTGTTTAGTACTGTAAGAGTTTATAAAGACACAATTGGATCCTAAGATTCTTGGAAATTGCAACATTGATATTCCTACAAGTTGAGTGCACACAAGGCCAAATCCTATAATGCGGCGGTACATGCTAGCTCCTGATGGACCTGCCCTTCGCAGTCATCTTCGTTACAAAACTATGGTGAAAATTCCGAGAACGGATTTTGCAGTTCCACCTAATTCACGGTGTGATGGAAAATCTCCATTTATAGGGAATCCTGATGATCATCTACGCTACGGGTTGCATCTTATTCCTTCCCCAGCTTTAGCCCCTTCCGCATCTCATGCAAATCCCTCCCGAGTCTACATACCTCCCACCAAGTTACGTCCAAAAGGGATAGAAATGGAACCAGGATCCATTATTAATCTAAAATTTGGTTTTCGAGAAAATGTTCCTCTTGCAAAACGTAAGACAATTGTAAGGATAGAAAATACCAAAGTACCCATATTGCCTCCAATTGAAAGCAATGATGCTCCAGAAAAGATTCCTAAGCTGACAATACTCCCCGACTTTGCTTCGTCTGGAATTTACAGTTATTTGGAACTTAATAAAATAAAGAGGCAAAAGAAGAATTCCTACCACACACCAAGATTTTTACTTATTACACCTCCACATTTAAAATATCGGAATCCTTTATCCTTTAGTTATCAACAACCTTCCCTATTTGCAGGGAAGAACAATAATAGCAATTTTGAAATTAATAGAAACCATAAACTACAATTTACACCAGTTCATGAACGAAAATCATTGAGAACAAAATCAGAATCACGCCGGCCCGTAAGAGGTTCCATTCATCACAATTGGATTGCAAGGTCACAGGCACAGCTTTTGAGAAGTTCCGAACATCAGAAATCAAGGTCAAAATCTCATCCTCTGAATTCTGTGCGACAAAAGTCAAGATCTCGGTCAAAATCTCGCCCACTGAGAAGTTCTATCCAACAAAAGTCAAGATCCAGGTCAAAATCACGCCCACTGAGAAGTTCTATTAGACAAAAATCTAAATCTAAGTCAGAATCACACCCACTGAGGAGTTATACTAAGCAAAAATCAAGATCAAGGTCAAAATCACATCCGTTAAGAAGTTCGATTAATCAAAAATCAAAATCAAGGTCAAAATCAAGATCAAGGTCAAAATCACGCCCATTGATAAATCTTAGTGACCACAAATCAAGATTACATTCAAAATCTCCTCCACAGAGAAATTCCATTGTAGTAAATTCCAGAACAAGGCCACAATCGTTCCCTATGAGAAGCTTGGAATATCAAAACGTTAAGTCGAAATCAAGATCTTTGAAATTTTCAGTATGTCGGAAGACAATATCTAGATGCAAAATAACAAGCTCCACCGAAAAACTCAAATCGACAGCAATAAACTCAAAACCTTCAAAAAACTTTGAGCTTAAAACAATGGTGCAGCGTTACGAACAACCAAACTCTAACCTTCTATTACATAAATCTAAATTTGCCAAATTGAGCATATCACCATCGAATTCTTCGTCGAACCACAATTCTAGCAAGTCGAAGTCATTGCAATTACAAAGAAACTTTTATACCAAGGATGATGATGTATTACTTGTACTAAAATATAAAGCCCTGAAAGCTGCTAACCAATTTAGGAGAAAAACCAAAGATTTTGGATTCCAATTGAAGGAACGGGCGAATTTCGATCATTATTTAACAGGAAACTATGACACATTTCTGCAAAAAATTAAGAAGAACTTGAAAACCAATAAATTTTTGACCGATTCTAGTTTCGAAACTACAAATACAACCCCTACAGCGTTCACAGGTCGTTTTCTTAAGGATGCTGCAGCGCTAATAACTATTGCTCGGGAAAAACCTGATAAATACTATGATCCTAAATGGACTTTGGAATTGGTTAATTGATATTTCCGTTTGTCGCATGGTCAACTACAAATCACCAGTATTTCAATTAGAGTACAATTTAAAATACTTATTGCACATTGGTCATAGTAATAATGAATAATAATATGGAAAAACCTTTGTAATACTTATATAATAGTGAACATGGAAAATTCAGAGTTTATTTAATAAGTAAAAGCACTATTGTTTATGAAAAATAGTGCACGTAAATCTAAATAAGTAAAAACACTATTGTTTATGAAAAATAGTGCACGTAAATCTAAATAAGTAAAAACACTATTGTTTATGAAAAATAGTGCACGTAAATCTAAATAAGTAAAAACACTATTGTTTATGAAAAATAGTGCACGTAAATCTATATGAAGTCGTCAGTAAAAATTAATACAAGTTGTATCGTTTTCTCTAATGTTTAATCTTTAATACTGATAAATGATAAATCGCGATAAGCATACATTTTGAATGCTTCAGATTCCCCAAGTGATTGAATGAATAGTAGGAACATTTAATTTACTTAGCGTTTCAAGGGAAAGCAATTAAACTACAGAAAATCCCATTGTGTGATTATCTCTTGCATTATTGTTTTCAGACGTTTCTTCAAAATTGCATTATCGTTTGAGTTACGAAATATTTCTGTTTCTTCATCGTCACTGTACGATACATTTAGGGATGCAAGCCGTCTTATATCCTTTTGCAAATTATCAGGAACTTTCTTTATTGACAGCTCAATAGTCATCCTGCAAAAATGCAAAGGAGAGTAGTGCTTAAATAAATTACTTTCCTTTCCTAAATTACTTTCCATGCACTCACTCTTCGCAGTTTTCAGAAGGGACGACTAAGAAATTCTCTAAGAATCTATGCCGTTTGACACAGGCCAAGAGATTTTGCAATCGATCAGAAAAGATGAAGGATTCTATTAGATATGTTTGTTCTAATTGACTGGCCAGTCTACTAGCTTGTGCTAATTGCTGCAAACCCTGAGAAATTCAATTTTCCAACTTTTAATTTAATAATTATTTATTATTGTATTATTTATTTTAATATTTCATTCCAATTAGGCTTAGAAAATTCTTACTTGAATATCGCTGACAGTAAAACCAATAAGTAAGTTAAATAGAATTATGGTGACAATAATAGTGAAAACGCCGTAAAGAATGTGTCCTGACACTGGAAATGGAGGACTTTCTTCGTCACCATGAAAAACTTCATCGTAATTTAATTCCCCAGTCATCATAACAAGAACTTTTAGAATAGCTAGCGGCAAAGAGTGAAAAGCTTGTTTCTTAAGTATAAATTTTTTTAAATTAACATTATTCGATCAATTAATGGGAAATTTCAAAATTATTAAGATTATATTTTATGCCTTACTTCAGGCATAAGGATACTCAGAGAAAGTGCGAAGGCAATCAGCACCGATGCGAAAGTGACGATAAATAGAGCAAAACTCTTCAGAACCTTTGCAAGTACTTCAACGTAGATTCCAAGGAGTGGCAACTTCCCTATTTGGCTTAAAATCAGGGCCCATGCCAGAAATATGCCAAACTAATAATAAGAATTTAGAAATTTATTTTTCTCAATTACAAGATTAAGTAGGTAATTGAAAATTAAAGTAGTAAACGATACATACAGCGGCAGCTTGATATTGCCATGATGGAATAATGGGCTGCTTAAAGAAAACAGGCCATGTTGTTACAATAACGGAACAGATCAATAGCCATTGCCCCCAATTTTCCAATTGAAGAAAATACATGGAACATTTCGGTAGAGAACAAATTTCAAAAATTTCTTTGATACCCACGATAATGGAAATTCCCAAGAGCGTGAAAGCTGTTCCCATGCTTATGAAGGTCAAATCACACTTTATGGCAGCTGGAGTTGCAAAAAAATACGAACTATTAGATGTAAGTGGCCATTACGAAATTTCTTACTTATTTGCAGGTATAATTCTTACGGTACGGAAAGTCCGAATGGGAATCCGTTGCATTCTCTGGTTTGTAAGGGCAGTTATCCACGTAAACATCTCTCGTAAATTTTGTGTATAATCCTAGCCAAACAAGCTGTAAAGTGTAATAAAAAAGAAAACAGAATATTGTTGGTGCATGCAAGCCCGCAAATGTAGAAATAATATTTTTCTCGTAAATTACGCTTACGTGAAATAAGATTGATGCCCAAAACAAAAGTTTGACCTTTCTCCATTTTAAGTGGAGAAATAGTTGAATAAATGGGTGCAAAAGAATATCTTGACAAGGCGAATCGTTTTTTCTTATAATGTAACCTAAGAGTTGAGTTTCTTTCGGTAGTTTTTTGAATCTGCATTTACTGGTTTCAGCATCCTTTTCTAATTCCTCTGGATCGGGGTACCCAATAATAGAGCTGTAAGACAATTATTGTGCTTACATTATGCTTAAGAGAACAGGAGCATGAATTCAATCATTCCATTTTTGTTTTCATTAAAAAATGTAATATAAAGAAAGAAAAAGTCGTTTTTTCATGTGGTAGCTCTGTTTCTACTGTCTAAATTCATTCATAGGTGAAGTAAATAAAGCTAAGCACATACATATACATTACTAACTACGAGTTAGATAATAAAGCAATTGAAGGTTAGATATTTATTTTAAACTGAACCTGAAATCCACTTCGACGTAAAGATTCTCATCATGAGGTTCTCCTTTGCCACAACAATTTATTGCACTATCAAGAATTGAAAGCATTGCTTCCGGAACTTTTGAATATATTAATTGTATGGGCTCTTTTCCGCTATATGACCTATATAAAAAAAATTTGCAATTGAAAACTCAAGGTCTGATATCTGATACGAAATTATTAAACTATTTTAATTTAGAACGCTAAATAGAAATAGATTAATAGAATCATACCTTATATTAACATCTGCAGCTGCAAATATCAGTTTTTCTACAACTTTTCTATGTTCATTTTTGGCTGCTAAATGCAAAGCAGTCTCTCCATTTATATCCTGAATGTCAATATATTCTTTGAATTTGAATTTATAATTTTCTTTTGTAATTTCACATTTTTCTATGGCAGTGTTCTTGGCAAATTCCAATATCACGTTTACGCATTTAAGGGTGCACCTATGATTAGCTGATAAAACAATTTACGTACATCCAATTATTCACGATCTTAATAAGGAAGGAGTGTCATAAAAAGAGGATGAATTATTATAAGCCTTCCTTAATTGCAGGCATTTGTTTTAAGGGCACAGTTTTAAGGAAAAACACGTCAATTTTTCTATGTCGTTTTTCAAAATATGTAGATGCTATGCATCATTGCATCATTGATTTTAACTGGCCAATCGATGATGAGCAATTCAGGATTCCTAATATGTAGTCATAATTGAAATCGACTAAGTACTGTGGAGTGACATAAAAAAGTAAGCCATAATTTACACCTAAGTGATCGTTCCAACAATTTCACTTCCAAACGGAAACTGTACCCTTAAAAATTAAGTTGGTGTCTAAATCTAAGCGACCTTTACATGTACTATTATCTAGAAAAAGAATTACATATAAAAGGTACCAAAACTTGCTGCGTAGTGCAAGGGTGTACGACCTCGTAGGTCTATCTTAAAAATTTCGGTTTTACTACTCGGTTCTTCTGCCAAAAGCTTTATCAACGCGTCAATTTGTCCATACTTGGCAGCATTGTGCAAGGGAAACTTGAAATTGCTTCCTTGTCTCTTAACCGCTCCTCCACCGTTTTTTCGAGTTGAATCCGGAGGAGATATCCTAAGATCGGAATGATGTACCCTATCCACTTCATCTTCGCCTTCCTTCTTTGCTTCATAATCGATTTCTGTTCGACGTTCACTAATTCCAGTTTTCATTTCCATTTCACAATTTCCTGTTTAAATTGGAAATAGCTTTGATTTTAAAATCCACCTTCCAAAATCGGTAATATTTTTTAATAGCTTCCTGAAAATAATAAAACTTCCCCGCTTAAGCACTATTTCTATTTGTTTGTGTTCGCTGATACAACTGAAATGAAAGCTGAACTGAACTGCTATCGTGATCTCGTGATGTCATATTGTGTTAGTACAGAAACTTCATAAGCTCTGAAAAATCCATCCTCCATTAATATTGGAGATAGCGAAAAACAATATTGCAATATCACAGAAAGCAAAGCAAATATATCCGTCAGTTATTTCACTTACACTTGCCAAACATTTTACTGCTTTAGTGCTTTACTAAATAGAATGCATTAATGAAAACAATAATCAATGGACTATGCACATCTGTCATTTTGTACAAATGATTTCTACGTGGAGATAAAACTCATAACAATATTCCACTTTGATTTTAAGCTGCTCTTTTCACTTACTGCCCTCATATTTTTACAAATTGATATATAAATCAAAAGTAGCTATATAGTTCTGCAATTCCATATAACCGAGGTAGGCAGTATAGGTAGGTGTGGCAATAACCGTTATTAAGTTTTGATATTTAACAATTTCGAAGCCCTGACTGGGAAGTATAATGGAAACGTGAGAACTGTTGTGTAATCATGTTCACAATTGTATTTAGTAAATTCTCGGTGTAGTTAAATTAACACATCATCACATCAGTATAAAAAATTATCATGAATAATGAGATTTGCCGAGCCCACTTCAAGGAACCCGCCTACATGTTTACTTACACAGATATATATTATTATCACTAGTGAGAAAACCTTCTTTGTTAAGAAAATATAGGGTTCATTTTACATATTCACTTCTTCCACCGGGACACAAAACCCCAATTAATAAGTGGAGTATGAAATGTAAAAGACCAGTTAATTTTTGCCAATAATATTCATAGTAATAGTGTGAAAAGACCCTCCTTATCTATTCAAGGTGTTCTCCACCACGTGGTCTACCCTAGCTAGGTATAGGAGGTTTAATATACTTTGAAACAACATTATTGACTTTAATACTTGAAAGGAACTTTAAACGGGAAGGATATACTGCTATTACTAGTTATAACAAGGTAAGGTATGGTACAGATATAGACAACACAAGGAAAATTTAACTCAACACCACTGGGAATCGAACCTATGTTCTCTCCCCCCAAGTCTCGTGTACACTTGACTGAAGCCAACTGTGGTGCGGTGAATGGAGCCCTTCTATTTCCTCCATTCATCGCTCTAACTGTCTATTTGTCTCGCAGTGCCCTGGTCTAAGCTTCAGCTTCTCATCCCCTTTAGTCAAATTAAACCCTATACCTACTGGGATGGGGCATGTGCGGCTCTCGTAAGTTCTCATAGCGGCCTGTAGTTCATATGAGCGTTCGTCTATTAGCGTCTAGCGTACGTCTGCCTAGTCTTGTGCTACAATGTTTCAGTACAGGTTCGAAAGGGCAACGGCAATCTAGGGTCTAGCTAGTGCGGGTAATCCCTTGCATCCACTAACTAGCCCTACTAACTATACAAGACTGGCCTGAGCTATCGACTATTATCGCTTGGCTATGTGAGAGCTAGCTGGGGCTGGAGTAGAGGGTGTACGTTGAAGCACACCTTACTCACTTTTGTACCCCGCATCTTGTGAAAAGACCCTCCTTATCTATTCAAGGTGTTCTCCACCACGTGGTCTACCCTAGCTAGGTATAGGAGGTTTAATATACTTTGAAACAACATTATTGACTTTAATACTTGAAAGGAACTTTAAACGGGAAGGATATACTGCTATTACTAGTTATAACAAGGTAAGGTATGGTACAGATATAGACAACACAAGGAAAATTTAACTCAACACCACTGGGAATCGAACCTATGTTCTCTCCCCCCAAGTCTCGTGTACACTTGACTGAAGCCAACTGTGGTGCGGTGAATGGAGCCCTTCTATTTCCTCCATTCATCGCTCTAACTGTCTATTTGTCTCGCAGTGCCCTGGTCTAAGCTTCAGCTTCTCAATAGCAAAGGACTAAAGTTGTAAAGGTGGCTGTCTGGCTCTGACGAATTGTTTTGTAACTCTGTTAATAACAGTAATTCTTGAACCAAGTAGATAAGATAAGTGATATCAAACATGATTCTCTCTGGACAACTATATCATGACAAAACCATAAATACTGTTCATTGTTCATTTTGTTTTACATCGACCATTTGCCACCTGATGCTTTAAACATTGATGTACACGACATAACATATAATGCAAGTATAGGAAACCCATGAAAATGCAATGAGTTTTGAATTTATGTTTTCATTTTTATGCAATTTGCGTAGTAGTAATCCTATTCTGCACTAATCACGAACAAGTAACTCGTTTCACGGATAATCAATTGCATAAGTATTATAATCATCATTAAATACCTTATGTACGTAATATATGGGCAGCAGCAGTAGGAACAAAATTTAAGTTCTAAAACAATGCTATATTTGAACACAATTTCAAAATTTAACAATTTTTAATTTTCTATTAAACCGATAGCAATTTTGAAATTACATTTGAATTTTCTCCCTATTTTATGCCTTCAATAGCCTTTCATATGGGACGCTTTGCAAACGGAGCAATGCAGGGTCCAGGAATGTTTGCAGGAGATTTGATATATGCAGCTATTTCAGGAATTGCCTCAAAATTCTTCTTGAAGCCATCGAGAACAGGGTACGACTTTAAGATGTTCGCATCATAGGTTGTGTAGGCGTACGTAAGTTCATACAGAATGAAATCCACGTAAGTTGGCTTCATAAATATTCATCAACAAAATATATTAGTCATAAATTGAAATAACCAAACACCAAACCTATTTAAAGGATATTACAGAGAGGCATCATGAATGGCTCTAACTTTAGCAAATGTTTGAAAATACCTTATCACCAAGCAAAAACTTCTTATTTCCTAGATATTTTGATATTTGCTCCAATTTTTTGGGGTAATTTTTATCAAAATTTTCCCTAAGTTCATCCTGTAATTGAAATGTGCAGCTTTAGCAAGATGATGGGTTATTATTTAATGTTTCAGCCAACTAAGTTTCAACTTACCGTCCATGAAAAGCAAGTTCTGATCAATAAAAACCATATATCCCACAAGGCATTCTCCAACATATCTAAGGTTCTTTGAGTAGCGGAATCGGACGGGAGCAAGTTTTTCGCTTGTCCTTTCTCACGGGAAATATGCCTCAAAATTGCTCGAAATTCTGTCATTCGGATGTCGCCTTCTATCCAATATGGCACCTGAAAGTTTAAAACAATATTAGTTTCGGATACTTGTATAGGATCGATACGATCGTTAAGACAGACATAAATGATATTTTCATAATATTAATTTGCAAAAGTTTCCCTGGCTTTTAGGATTTGGAGAAACTACATGATATGAATGTTGCCATTTCGAAATGTAAAAATATTCGCATTACAAACCAGACATTCCAAATGTGACATAAATGTACTTAAGGTCTAAACCTAGAGAAATATTATAAAATCTAATACTCCATACGGAAAAGTTTTATACTCCATATCTGGAACATAGTAAGTAATTTTCATTTACATTAGGAAAATCCAAATCAAGAGTGAGTTTATCCCCTGCAAACCATTGTTCCATAGATTCGTATCGCTTGTCTTCATAGTCCAATCCTATGTAGGCCAATAAAAGCCGAATGGGTTGTCCAAGCTATAAAAATTAAATAAAGTGAATTTTTCATTACTTGGATGTACTATACATGTATAATGTCAACCAACCCTTTACCGACAAAAAATATTTTACTATTATCTTACCCCACGGATTTTCCAGTAACCTAAAACTGGCTTAGACATTTTAGTATAGGTGTATTATCAGAATTTGACGGAAGAACAAAGTAGTAGGTGTGAGGTGATGTAGAGGCAAAGCAATAATGACAGAAAATGTAGAACTGTCTGCCGTGAAATTATGGAAAGAGATAAAAACTTGACCATGAAGAAAACCATTCAGTAGGTATACAATTAGAATACCATCATATGTTTAACTTACTATTTGTACATAGGTATGCCCATAATTGAATGCAAAGCAAGCATTGCATTTGGATAGCCAGGAAATGATGCATATGTATGCAGTCATACGGAGTACAGTGTAGATGCGTACACGACAGAAAAATACAACATAAAAAATGTTGTACTTGTATACTGTCCAATATCCATTCATATGTAAGACCCCAATATGACCTTGAATTACTTAGTATTACTGGACAAAACTTAGAAACATGTAGTTAACCAAACTAAACTCACATATAATGATGGCTCATGAGTCATACACATGGAAATGCAACTTATTGTTAGGTACATCACAAAAACTGGAGAATTCATAGGATGCTTAAAATCGGGTAGTCACTAGACCCTCTACAGACTTTAAAGTATAATTTATTTAATAACGTTTATAAGTATTTTGTTATTCTTCGCTTTGCCCGATGTGATGAATACAAGAGAGCACCCAAAGGTATTCGGTATATAATGGCAAACGAAACCTTTTTCATCGCAATCGCAAGCAAGTATAAGTGTCTTTTATTATTTGCAAAATATGATAATGGGCAAGCACAACCGAGAATAATACTAATTACTTTCCACATGCTAAAGTTCAGTAAATGTGTTGTCATATTTATTATATAATTTACAAATTCATTGCACGCTTAAATGAACTTTTCACAGAAAATAACAAATTCGAATATTGGCAAGAAATAAAAAGGTAGGCTATAATAGTCATTAGTAAAGTATATTAAAATCGTATGATTTCCTTAAAATTGTTAAGATAAAGATCAAAATAGGTCTACTTTTTGTTTTACTACCTGAAATTTTATAAAAAGTTGTGCTGCTGCAAACATAATAACATTCAAGTCAAACTAATACTCAATTCCCTTACAAGTCTTTTAGAAGAAATTTTAGTATAACGTCCATAACATCGTAAGCGTACTTCAGATGAAGATTATGTTTCCCCTTCGGAAAAATGTGAAACCTGAAAGCAAAAATTTTCATAATAGGAGGAAACTGAAATTTCGGGGCGCTTTTCTATAACTGCTGCTTATTAAATTGTTATATTGTTATTGTCCTTTTGCAATTCATATTACAACAATACAATCAAGTTGATATTTTTTGTACCGGGTAATTATATTGTGTAATCACTTACTCAGAATTTTTTATGCGCTTATGGATAAATTCTCCATGTCCTACATGAATCATGGGATCTCTGTAACCATGAAGTATTAGCGAAGGACATTTGACATTCGGCAAATCATTTTCACACATGTCACCACCCTTTGAGTAAATATCCATTGCCGCTTGAATCATTGCAAACCACATTCTTCTGAATGTTTCTTCTCCGTACATTTGTATCATTGGCCTTTTCATTTCTAGTGTTAAATTGTCTATGTTTTCAATTTCTGAAAAATAAAATCAGGAATAGATAAATATCGTATGCAGATAATTATAACTTCATTAGAGCTATAAGTGATAACTATTATCAACGTAATGTTAAGATTCCATTACGTAAGTAGAAAGTAAGTATCATTTAGGGAGATAAGTGATGTTAAACAAGAAATAAAGTTAATTAGATATTTTCTTGATATTATAATGGTGCATGGTTCATGTCAATGGCGAAATATCTTTAAAAAATTTGTTTTGAAAATTTTTCATGCTGACCAATTCGCCAAAACTTCAAATTAAACAATACAACGGGTCTCATAGTTTTAATAAGTTAGATTTTTACCCCAAAAATTCATTTCAGTGTACACATTTTACCAGTATATTGTTTTATATTTTGTTATTGTAAGCAAACAAAAACATTAGTCTGCCCGAGTTAGAATAGTCGCTTAGAACATAATTAGCTAATGCCATTGTGCAAAGGATAATTCCCGAAACGTAACATTATCCGTTATTAATGATTTGAAGATGATTATTTAATAGGTCAGTAATGAACAAATTAAGGTAGGAATTTACTTATATATTAACGAGAGCTAATGACTATATAATTACTACTTAGGTCGAATGAAAATTCAGAAAACGTCGACTTTTACCTTTTAGAATTGCTATGTCCCTGTCAGCAATATGAGAAAATGCAGCAATTGTTACAAGTTTGCGAACACAGTCTGGGAATTTTGCAGCATGGATTATAGCTGTAATTCCTCCTTCGCTCCATCCTAAAATTGAGTATTTCGAATATCCAAGTGTCTAAAAGCAATAGCAAACTGATTTGAGTTATTAGACAATATTACCACTAAGTCAAATTATATATTATATCGCCTTTTCATAAAGTACTTTCATCAGTTCATTTGAATACATAGCATCACGATGAAATCGGGCCTTTCCACCAGAAAAGTCTCGTTCAGGTGGTCTACTTCGCCCATAACCTATAATAGATACAAAATTGTTCAACACGGGCTTCTTGGATTTCTAGATAAATATACTGCATATGGTCACTTTGACTTATTCTTTTGAAATATCATTTATGAAAAAATATCGTTTATGAAAAAATAATAGATGGAATTACCCGGTGGTTCCCATACAACTACTGTAAACTTATTTGCCGGAAACATGCTAAGTAATGGACCAAAATCAAACTCAATGAAACCTGTACATACGTATACATGATTATATACTTTCATTTCTGATTGAATTTTGAATTTATGGAAATTGAGTGAGCATAATGCATTTTAAATTCTGACCATAGGTTCCTGGGTTGCATAGAATTACATGCGGACCGTGTCCAATTTCTTCATAATTAATTTTCATATTGAGGACATCTACTTTCTGCTGCACGGTACAATTGGAACTTGTACTTAACCTTGATATGTGGGGTACAACGTGCTTTTTACTTATTACCAATGTAGAATTCCTATACAATAAGTTTGGGTACACTAACACTCTCCGAGAAACCATTGCAGATGCACACATTCTTAACTTTAACCAATCTCACCGAGTTATTGTCAAGTCAATACACTAGAAAAGTACAAGGTTATGAATTGCATTATAAGTTATGCAATATAAATCATTAAAGGAATTATGCATGTAGGTATGTACATACAAAAGATACATGCGGAGATATTTAATATGTGTATGAACCCACTCTATCCTCTACACTACACTACAATTCACTCTCCATCAACTACAAACGTCTCCATCAGGATTTCACAGCCACACATTATACTGCTATTGGCTAATTACTAACATATTATATATGTTATAGTATGTACTGTGTACATTATCTGTTTAAAGTTCTATATAGTTCTGAATTTCTACACTACTCACTACTCACACAGGTTTATGCAAATAATACACTGTCAACACACAAATCCCTTACAATACAATGGAATATTAGAAATGCATCGGTTACAGCCAATATGTTTTTCATAAACACAAGAATCTCTGGTTTCTGTATACATCTGTACAAATGTATTGTAGTAATGATAATGATCGAATTATAGGTACGTAGTTCGTACTCTGTGATTAACAATTCATGTGAACACAATATTTCGAAATTACTTTAAGACTTATTTATTTTATGTACCTATACTAGTTAAATGCAGCACCTAAATGGTTATTTTCGTGCTATTGCATTGTCAACTGCAAATAATAATTTAAGATGTTCGTTAATTTTCTGTCAAGGTGGCCCAATCAAATCAAATCCACAGCTTTATTTTCAAACTTATAGTAATACTAATACTTGCAATCACTGTATAATTGAATCGGATTTTGAAAGGGACATGAATTAGATTTGGTGCTTAGCCATACTAGAAATGCACGGAGAGGCAATATGCTGTGGAGATTTCATGTATACAGAAATTTCAGGAATTGATTCAAAGTTTTCCTTGTAAACTACCACATTCTGGTAGGGGTTGAGAAAATTGGAGTCAAATGTATTGAAATGGTAAATGACTTCATAGAAAATGAAGTCCAAGTATGTTATCTGCAATTTCATAAAATATTTTATGACAAATATGTTTCAGAATTAAAAACAATAATGAAACTTGATTTATACCCGATTTCCAAGAAGAAACTTGTTATTTCCCAAAAATTTAGAGATCTGCTCAAACTTTACAGGCGCAGTCTTGTTGAATGTTTCTTTCATATCATCCTATTTGCAAATTAATTAAATGAATACCCTGAATTGAGGAAATTTAAAAAAGAAAGAAAAATATGCATCTTTTACTTACAGTCCATGTAAAGCAAAACCTAATCAAAGAAAGCCAAACATCCCACAAAATGCCTTCTAGCATATCCCCATTTCTAAATTCTTCTAAAGTCACAGGGAGAAGATTTTTATCTTGTCCTTTTTCGCGAGCCAAATATTTCAAAATTGCTTTTGATTCTGTCAAGCGGATATCTCCTTCAATCCAGTAGGGTATCTGAAATTATTTCGTATAGTAAATCGATTCATTACAAATTGTGCAATTTTTTTCCATAAAGTCAATCAATTTTCACATTTTTTCAGAAATACGAATTAATCTGCAAGTGTTCATAGGTAATAATACATTTGGGAATCCGAGCCCAAGGTTAAATTTATCCTGTTCGAACCAAACTTCACGGTTAACTGCATTTTCATATAACTTGTCTTCATAATCGACTCCCAGGTAAGCTAGCATGTACCGAATAGGTTGAGCCAGCTGAAATGTAAATATAGAAGGTAAATAAATATAGTACTAATTAATAGATAATCAATGATTTGGTAAGGTGAGGTAAATAACTGTTAATACCGCTCTAATATTCCAGTAACCTAACACTGGTTTGGGCATTATGAAAGAGGTAAATGAGGGAGACTTTTGAAACTAAAGGAAAGTCTGAAAGACTTCAACTGCTTTATAAACACCTATACCGGCTAATATTGTTATGGCTCTTCTTGTTATGGTCCAGTCTAGTATAAGTCCACCTACAACTCAGAATGAAGGTCATTGGGAAGATTTAACGTGAGTGGTAATACTCATATGAACCCACACAACCAAATAAGTACTGTAAGACGTTTCTAGATAGTGAGCTACGTAGGATGCTTTAGTACGAATCTCGTCGAAAAGCCTAAAATAAGGTGGTCTAAACACGTACGAATGTCGCTCCACTGCACGTTTCCTTAACGTACGCACGGTGGTCCGAAAGTCGTCCCTATAGGGGTCTGAAGTCGTCAATACGGAAATACATTTATTTCGTCTGTAGGACGTATTCTAAACGCCCAGTGCTGAATTACGTATGAAACACGTCTTTTGGTGGACAAGAAAGTTAACGCAATATTTTATCAGCACATATAGATGACAGCGGAGAGACATATTATTTATTACAAACAAATTGAAATGCTAATAATTTATCATCTATATTGTGAGAAAATATTGGAATGTGCGCTTTAGAACAAAATTAATATATGTTTTAAGCAAAAGTAAATTATTAATTATTTACTTCTACTTTAACTAGTATAAATCAAACCTGCTTTCGATGTTGATGATTAAATGGAGAAATCCTAGATTAACTAATCTTTCTTCAGCAAAAGTAGTCACTTCACGATATTTAGTATTGAGATACTAGGTCTTTTTGACTATTTCAGATTAGTATTCAGTTTTCTATATTACACTATGCGACGATTTGGAAAACCAAAAAATATCATTGCTTGCTCAACAATTCAAAATCCGCGCATACTGTACCTCGGCTTGCGTTATACGAAAAACGTATTTAAGACGGGAAAAAGGATGTTACCATATTTGTTATTTTCTAGGTTTACCGCATACTGACGCAGAACGTCTTTGCGTCGGTTGGCAAAACTTTGTCAGTTTTCCACCCAATGAAAGACGTATTGTGGCAGTATGCTGCGTACCAAATTGATTCGACGAGAATCCTACCAAATCGTCTGATCTAAAAACGTCTTTAACATAGCGTGGTTGCTTGGGAAATACCCTAGCCTTACATCTTCATTTCACTTTCACAGGCTTTGAGTGCTTTCGCTCATAATATAATAGAATAGTGGATGGTACAGTACAGCAGTACAGGTACCATTATTGTATTATTATAGGTAGTAGCTAATGAAATGATAACTGGAAAAGAAATAATTTGGAAATCAATCGGTAATTTATTGTTTTTTAATTTATTTTGAGGTGATGTACAATGTCTTAATAAATTTCTTTTACATTATATTCGGTATAATCACTTAAAAATTTAGATTTTATGAGCACCTAGGAGTTTTGTACATGTATAGCTATCACTCATATTATTGAGAGCATGAAATATTTACAAATACCATATATACACAAATTTACAAAAATATTTACAGGCCAGTACTGTGACAAATGAATTTAAGAATATTTATTAGAATTTGAAGTGTATTGAAGTATGATTTCATCCAATTCTTTCATCAAATCGCCCTTTTCTGCTACAGTACGATGATTCGCACAAGATATGCTCAATTTTCCGTAAAGAAGCATCAACGAGGACAATGATTCATCAGAAGTTCGTGCGAGGCATAGCTGTTCCAGTTCCATTAATTTTGCACCATATCGTGTCTTGGTGTCTTGAGTATTATCAGCGTTTTCCAATACCAAAGCTTTTTTTTGAAAAATAGAATGAAAAAATTGCTTTCTCTCCTGCAATTTCGGACTTTCAATCCCGTAAGTTCTGTTTTGACCGGTGAAAAGAGATTGGAGTTGGGGATAGTTTAAGGAGTTTAGATTACATCCAGCAGATGCCAAAATTAAGCAAGGTTTTCCTCGCAATTTTTCCAAGCGTTGTACCAAAATATGCATATGACCCGGGAAATTGTTGACCAAATGATCAATTCTTAGAATCACCAAAATAGATTTGGATGCATTCATAGCTTGGGTTACGGCTTCCAAGAAGTCAGCGTTTCCTCGGATTGTATCTTCGCTGATGATGTACGTGGAAAATTTGGCCAGTTGTTTGTCGCTTAGAAGATTTGATAGCAAAATATTGTCGATCATATATCCATTTTCATCTGATGGATCATAAACAAAGTAAGAGCTTAAAGCGAGAGGGGTTTCGTCCTGAGAGTCACCTTCTGTGAGCCTCAAGGGAGCCAGTGTTCTTAAATCCTTTAAAATAGCTGCCGTAGGATTAACTATAAGTGGCAGGGATTCTGTGGAAACGTTCGAGGGGACGTATAGAAATGAGCCAAATGACATAGAGCTTGTTTTTGTCATTCCGTACACGGCGGCCATCCTTTTTCAAAATAAAGTGTATGAAATAACATTTATTCAAATACTGTCATGTAAAATAGTTGATGGTATATTAAACAGCAGTATGTGAATTATCTTACCAATCTTCCGGTGTTACTTTTAAGCCCGTGACATTAGAATTCACGTCCACATTAGGAACATGCCGGTGAAAAGCTATGAGGAATGCATCACGACAGAGTTTTTCTAGATCCGCTCCAGTAAAACCGGTTGTTGCCTTTGTGACTCTGTCAATGACGTTTGCCGATGGGCGTTCAGCAGGATCCCAATTTTTTAAATTTATTTCAATAATTTTCTTCCGTGCTGCTTCATGTGGAGGATGGAATACTAGTTTTTTGTCGAATCTTCCAGGACGAAGCATTGCTTGATCAACTGATTCCAACCTGCAAATATATTATTTTAAAAGTAGGTAGGTACAATTGTAAAACTATCTGCAACTATCTATTACCAAACACTGCAAGAAATATTATGCATTTTCTATTTTACTTACCTATTGGTTGCTGCTACAACGAACACTTCGCCACGAACAACTCCGTCCATCAGCCCCAAAAGAGTGGTCACGACGGTAGTGTATGCCTCTGAGCCCCCAGGTTTGCTAGACCTATCCCTTGAAGGACACAGCCCGTCGATTTCATCAAAAAATATTATCGAGGGCTTGGTTCTTGCAGCTTCCTCAAAAAGTCTCTTCAATATTTTGTTCGTTTCCCCGAACCACATACTAAGTGTGTCAGGTCCCTTTCGGTAATAGAACGATACTTTCCTTTTTAATCGATTGCTTAATTCATTGACAAGAGCCATTGCCAGCAAAGTTTTACCGCTTCCAGGGATCCCATAAAACTATTTACAAAAAATATTAATTAACTATTTTCAGTTGAAAACCATTACGATACTTCACATATAAATATAACCACATAAATGGAATATAAAATATTTACCATAATGCCTTTGGGAGGAGGTCTACCACTGAAATCCTTCTGAGCTTGTGGCTCCACCAGTGGAAAAATCACATTATCCTTTAGGTAACTATTTAATATAACAAAAACTAGTCATAGTAAATATACAATTTCAATTCAAATGACAACTAGCCGTAATTTGTTGTTCTTACGAAATATGTGATTCCAATCCTCCAATTTTTTCGAATGTTATGGATGGATCTACTTCATTATCATTACCACGACCGTTGTTTCGTCTTGGATCGCCATCGCCACCAGGTCCCGATCCAAACTGGCAAACGATTTCGGTCAACTCCTTAACAATCTTCGATTGATCCACATTTTCACTCGTTTTGGTAACTTTTGAAGGCTTGTTTCCCAAGTCAAGCTGACTAGCAACATCGTCGTCCAAAAGGCTTATCAAAGAGAAAACACGATTTTTATCTGCTTCGTCAATGCTGTCTAAATCAAAGGAATAATATTCGCATTGACCCAGACAGTTGACGTTATCAATTTTAACAACATTTACGGTCCGCCCGCCTCTGGTCTCTTCGTTGATTGTAAGTTTGGTGACCGTAGTTTCGGAGTTTACGATATCCGAACTATTTTCTCCGGCAGTCATTTCATCCTCGTTGTGTTCGTCAGTGTTACCAAATGGCAACTTTTCATTGCCTTCTTCATCCTCATCGTCTTCATTAGAACTATTATTGCCACCACTTGAACTTTCTTCATCATCTTCATTTTCTTGTGACAAATCTTCTCTGTTATCCAAAATGTCGTCATCACCGCCGTTCAACTCGTTAATATTCTCTTCGAATAATTTTTCATTGTTATAAGTCTTCATGCTTGAATTCGGATGTGGAAATATCTTCTGATTGACGATTAATTCGATTTTGATTTTATATAAGTTTAAAAATTAATGTAAATTAAAAGAAGGTTTTGGAGATCCAATAAGTATTAAATTGCAAGTGGAAGTGGTTTTCTTTTCTCGATACTGAAAATTGAAAACAGAAAATCTGGTATTCTATTTTGATTCAACTAATAACTATTACAAAATAAACAAAATCAGCAGAATGCGGAAAATGATGACGCTCGATGTCATGGAAGCATTCTCTTACTATTGGATGAAAAAGGAATAAAATGACGTAATTTATTTAAATGGGTGGGCCGGTGGGCCCTGATTGACTGAATAAAATATCGTGGTCATAGAAACACATCCTTAATTTTTTTCTCTTTGCAATTCACTTTCGACAAGATTGACAATAAAAATGCCAAAAATGGAAACGGAAACACAACCACATTGATATTCTTACTTGTTTCTGCATGAAGGTTTCTCCACTGTATTAAGATTTCGTTTTTTTCCATTTCTGCTGCCTGATGATTTTATGTAGTACCGGTCATAAAGGTTAAAAATTTCCAATTTCCTTTGGAATTCTGAAGGCTTTATCCGGGTTTTGGAAGTGTATTGAACGGTTTTAGTTGATTCAACCATGACAAATCCATTGTCATCAAACCATCCCAATTCGTCATTAGAAAGATAATTTAAAAACACAAATGGGGCAATGGCATTGGTCTTCAGGGTGAAGGAAATTTTCGTGTTATCCTCAGAGATAGTAAAATTGTAAGCCTGGAATGAAAACAAAATGTGGTTTTCTACGAACTGTTTCAAAACTATAAACAACTTACGTTTACTAATCATACACATGTAAATATTTACATAAAAACGTAATAACTCTATAACCTCCATATTAGGATTTTGCAGAATTGAAATTTCTTTTGGATACTTCAAAAATAGGAAATTATCCGGTGTTCCAAGAAGAGAAAAATAAAATAGGCAACTGGATATGGAATTTTCACACTGCTGAAATTCCGAATATTTTATTGTATGCACTAGTTTTGAAGTCATTGCATCCTGTTGACAAATAAGATTAGTATTCATTAGAATGTATGTATAGTAGTAAAATCATTTACATGATCTCACTTGGTATCGTCGGTACCGAATAATATTTTTTCTTACAATTTGAACTGGCACAGAGTAATCTAAGACAGGGGTCATGTTCCTCAACTCGAACAATCTTACTCGCATATTTCCGCTTTTGAAATCAGAGTGGTCCGATATTAGTTCAACAGCCACATCTTTACTTTTTAGTTGATAGGGGGAAATCAAAACGGGAGCAAAGAAATTCCTGGCATAGTAGTGCAGCATTTTCCAACGGCCATAAATTTCTATCCAGAATAAATAAAATATTCGTGCAAGGTACTTATCAATTATAAATACACCAGCGACTGGTTTTAACTTTTACTTACCGACAGAAGCCCACGAGGCCCCAGGCCAAATATCATTTAGCTGCCAATAAAGTGCTCCCATTGTATGACCTTCACCATTAGGTTGTAATTTATCCATCCTCCGGCGATAGACTTCAGTTTCAGTCTTTATTGACATGGACTGCGTAACTTGGGCCAAATACAGTACATATTCGAAAGCTCTGGGATTTTGATTGTAGTCTTTCGGCATAGGTAAATGCATTCTGATATGAAGTGCCATTTCTTGTTGGCCATTTGGGTGATGCTGGCGATAATTCATCATGTCAGTTCCCCAGAATCCATCCTTTGTCTTATCTGTGGCCTAAAAATAGACACAACATGTCATAAATTACCTAAATATTATAATAACGTAAAACTTAAATGTGGTAGTTGTACATTAAACAAAGTTATGGGATGAGGCCAAGACTGAAAGCCATATTCAGACGCAAAGCGTGTAAAGGGAAACGTTTTCCAATCCCAACCATCTCCATAATAGTTGTAGTAATGATCTGTAAATATAAAAATCGATTTAATATTCGGTATGCTTCAGGAAATAATATCATCACATGTGTATATCCTGCATTCTGCATATATATTTGGCAGGCAGTTGTTGTACAATTTGAATATTCCTAATACATGTGCAGAACTTACTGTCACCGTATAACGGGGAATATGGATTAACAGCAACCCAACCTTCGGTTTCCGATTCTTTTCCGTTGGTAGGACTGGAAGATAGACACTCTCTGGAGATGTCTAAGCTTTCGGTAATGTTTTTCACAGTGTTAATGTATAGAGTGACGTAATCGTTGTAGTAGATTAAAAAATTACGTCCTGTTCCGTACCAATTTCCTCTCAGGGCTGCTTCGTTCTCATTATTTGCTGCCCAAATTGCAATGCTTGGATGGTGCTGCAATCGCTTAACTTGAGTTTCAATTTCCTTTGTTACCGAAGATAAGAATTCCGTTCTGGTTGGATACATAGAGCAGGCAAACATGAAATCTTGCCAAATTAAAATCCCCATTTCATCTGCCAACTTAATAAATGGTATTTGGTGATTAGATTATTGGCTTGGTATACCAAGTATTACTTTTCATATTTAGCTGAAATGCTGTAACTTAAAAGGGGAATGAAACTCTGAAACAGTTCTTACATTGTAAAATCCGTCAGACTCATAAATACCTCCACCCCAAACTCTTATCATGTTTGTATGAGTTTCCTTTGCAGATTCCAATAACCAGTGAATCATTTCAGGTGTAACCTTTTCAGGTAAAACATGAATAGGAATACTATTCGAGCCTTTGGCAAACATGGGTTTCCCATTTACACGGAAATAAAACTCTCTTCCTGTAAGTTTCCAAGAATAAAATTCGATATTCATAGAACAAAACTAATTTGGCAATTAATTTATGACATATTTAGGGTGACAATTTAATTCCCTACCTTTAAAAGGCTTCTCAACTTCCACGAAATCCTGTACTAATTCGATTAGGCGAAAACCAATGCGAATATTTTTCTCGCTATTCTGCCTTCCAGAAAAAGATGAATACGATACAGTGAGATTATACAAAGGCTGCCCGCCAAGTCCATTTGGCCACCACAGTTCAACATCTTTTCCCTGTTGAACAATAAAACTGATTGTTGAACACATTACTATATTTTTAACAATAGTTTGCTTTTGTTTGTAAAATCAACGCAAGTAATTAGTAATTACGGAAAATATTATCATGAAAAAGTAAATCATGCATACCGAAACAGTAATGCGGATGTCTTGAAAACCTTTTTCAGTAATTTCTTCATTGCTAATGTTTTGACTTTTGCTAATTGCAGTTGATTCGTTTATAAGCAAAGTAGTAATCAGAACACCATTTTCAGTGGGTAATAAGTTAGCAAAATAAACTCTAGTTGTCAGTTTCCAGTTTGTTTTTATGGAATTGTCCGGAATTGGTAGGTTTGATTGCATGAAAACCATTACATCTTCAATTATGGCACCATCTAATCCTCTGATATAAATATCTTTCCTGTACATATATAGGAGCGATTTCAGAGTTACGTAAAACATTGCTCAAATAATGCTTATTGTTAGAATTATGCGTACATACCAAATTCCAGACGAAGGATAAGATGGACCCCAATCCCATGAAAATGATGCTTGCATTTTGCGAATGTGATTTACATGATTTTCTCCTTGAAATTGAGGTGCTAGACTTGCGGGCAGAACGGGATAATCTTTACTTTGAATATCCCATTGCTGCTGTGCATAATTTACTGGCGATTGAAAATCAATTCGGATCTCATTTTCTCCTACCTTGCCCCGGAGAAATAAAATTACAGAATTTCAAAACTAGTATTACTAATTTTAGTATTACAAAATTACATTGCAAATCATAATACATGTTCCATGATCTTCAACTACTATTTTTACCTTTGCAGCTTTCTTTATATCAAAAATATATCTGACAAACATGTTATCACTTTCCCCAACAGCTACATCATTAATATAAATTTTTGAAACAGTGTCTAATCCATCGCAGACCAACTCAACTCTCCTTTTATTGGTCAGTTCTTCATTAACTACAAAATTTCAATAAGTGTATAGTAATTAGAATTTCGAAACGATAATATTTGAATCATCAAACCAAATACTAATTAACCGTAAGGAAAATAAATCCTAAGAATTTTTTATGTAATTTAATAAAACATTAGCGTACCAGTAAATGTACGTTTGAAGCTCCAGTCCGTTCTACCAACCCACCGAGTTTCTTTGTCATTATAGCGATAATACAGAGGAGAACCCAGTTTATCAACAGCTTCTAAATCTGAATATATTCCCCCGGGTACAGATCCGAATACTTCAATCGCTATGAAAATAGATATTTATCAGATGCATAAGCAGCATAAACGAAAATCTGTGCTAAAAGTGTATTATTGTGTAAAGTTGGTTTTCTAACATATACAAACAAATGTGCTTTACTTACTTTTATTTCCATCAGTCACAGTCCATATTCCTGAACTACTTGGTGCATTTAAAGTAACTTGAGTTATTTCACCATGTGTACTTGAAAGTTTAGCCAAAAGGGAACAAAAAACCACCAGGAAAGTTGTTAGCAACCCAGAGGAAACAATTTTTCCCATTTCGATTCTTTATCTTGATCTTGCTTGGTTAGATCTGCAAAGCCAATACCACTGCACCCACTGCTAATATGCGACAAACAATTTCTTCGTGTAAAACAAAGTTGATTGAAAAACTATATACTATACTATATATATTGACATTATATAAAGTTTAGGTAAACAACTGTGGAAACGTCAATTGTTCTTGGAATAAGGATAACTAAGCTGCACACAGCAGAAAGAGCGTGTCCATTCCATGAAAGGAAAGTAGTGTGAACTGAAAGTAAATGCGCTTTATGTTTTGTTTATATAGGAAACACAGAATTACTATGCATATATTGGCAGATATGCATAAACAGCGTGATGAAAGATGTGATACTGTGATACTATGCAATGAAGCAAAATTTTAAGGCTACTTACAGATAACTTTAAGAGTCTTTGCCCTCGTTTGCCCTAGCAAGTGACAAGGAAGATAAGTTGGTAAGAAAGATAACCACTAACAAATCCAGATAAGTAAGAGGAAGGGGAAGGAGTCTTATGCATTACATGATAAATAACCATATAGCTTAAAACCAAGAATTAATAAAATGAATATATTTTGTGTAATTTGAACGTAAAATATTTTACCCTCCGAAATAGATAATATATGTTATCTAAAGTATTAGTAAAGGAACCTATCTAGTCAGAAGAAGACTTTTTGGAATGTTTCCACTTTTGTTGCAAACCAACTGTAGAACTACACTTCCTCTGCTTGTCCCGATGCAGCGCACAACACAGTCAAAATTAAACTATCCAATATGCTTCGATCCTGAAGAGAGTTAAACAACAAGCGTACACTAGTAGTACAATAACAAAAGCAGAATATTTTTTATTTTGGTAGAGCAACAAATGTGTAGAATCCGAACTGTATTGATAATCTATGCTACCGTATATGAATGCAGTATACTGTAACGAAATGCATGTAAGTGACTTAACATAGTTTCTTGATATTTGTGTGCATACGTATCCTTTGAACTGATTTCGTTTCGGTAGGTACTTTGCTTACTAACTGTAGTTCTGTATTATTTATAGCCTCATCGTAAGTTATTTAAGTTGTATGCATGCATTTTTTATAGGTTGGTATAATATACATTCACGGTTGAGATGGCCGTTATGCTGTCCATTACCGCAGCTTTGAGTATTTAACTTAAATAATCATAGTATAAGGTATTCCTTGTTGACCATGAATATATAGAATTTATTATTAAATTTACTTTATAATGTGTATAAAATTGCTGTCATGTGAAGATTTACACTGCGTGACAACTACATGTAGAGTAGAACGGATTATCGCTATCACACACACAAGTTAGTAGTCCATGTTGGTGAAATTTAAATGCTAACGAAGTAGAGAATAATAGTTCTGTTTTGTGTTTCTTCATAACTGAAATTAGCTGGCAATTGCAATAAAGAAAAATAAAAGCATATAGTTTTTCTTTTAAGTTTCGGACAGAAGGATTATAGAGACATCGGTTTCACTTTATTAACTATTAACCCATAATAGTACAAACGCATTTTTTGGATTTGCCACAAAATACTCAGGACGTGTACGAATATGTGTACGAATAATATACCATTGTCGGAAACATAAATCATATAAAGTATTTACAAGTATAAACGAAATACGAGAATGTAAGAAAGGTAATATGGCCAGCAAGGCAACTATTAGGTGAATATCATTTACTGGTCATCTAGAAGATATTTAATTACGCCTTTGCGGAATGCCATAAACGTATAAACAAAATATTGTTTTAGACTATTTTAAAAGTAAACTAATATATAGAACAATTTAATTGCTTTGCAGTAGCTATTTTGGTAAGCTTCAATCTACAAAAAATATAAGATGGTTACATGATCTATTTAAGATACGACTTAACCAAACCACTTACACTAACAAAAACTTTTTGACAGGAATATTGGCCGCATAATATACGACATAATATATTAATTCGTTTCACTGGAATGATGTTATACTGCCAATGAATTGTCACAACCAGAAGGTTGTCTCTTGCCAAATAAGACACTATAAGGTCAAGTTGAATCCATGAAATTGAGGGGTATTGGTATCAGTGGCTTTCTTTACTGGCACATCTTCTTCTTCTATCTTGTATCGTACAATTCCTTTTTCTTGTGCATGAGTTTTACTATGCGCTGCAAGGTGAGTTGACCTGGTAAACACTTTAGAACATCTTAGGCAGCGGAAGGTCCGAGCCTTTTTTACAATCTTTTCTTTTTCATTAGGATGCGACAAATTTTGATGTTCCTTAAGATGATGACCTCGTTTATACGATTTGTCACAAAATTGACATGAATACGGACGATCATCAAAATGCTTGATTTTGTGTTTTTCAAAGTGGGAAGCACATTTGAATTTTTCTAAGCAAACCTGACATTGGTAGGGCCAACCTGCTGCTGTCGAACCTTTTGTAGTATTATTTTTTGATTTGGACGATGACGGGGTATCTGCTGGGGATCCGGGATTTTTAGCTTCCACTTTTTGAGAAGCTTTGTCTCTCGCCGTAGAAAGAATTGTTGGAAGGTAAACTGAAAGACATAAATAAATTACACCATATAAAAATAAAACATAAGAAAAAATGATGATTTTAGAATATTTAAGGTATGGTAAACTGACGACTACAGCCAATGAAATGCTTATAGGGAAAACAATATTTAATTACATACATGACGTATCCGGTACAAATGTGCTTCCAATTCGTATGGTGGGACCACCAGTGGGATCAGCAGTATAAGCTTCGTCCAGCTCGACAATATCAGCTTCGCTTGAGCCTTCATCAGTCTGCTCATATTCTACTTATTCATTGTATGGATAAGTAATATCAAATGAACACCAAATAATTTTGAAAACGAATTTACTTTCAGATTGGTGACAAATATGACGATGTGGCCTCTTACCTCCATTTTGGATCAATTCCATGTCCACATCATTCAATTCTACAACTATGTTTTCTTGCATACTGTCAATTTCACTAATTTTAACGGTATCATCGTTTACAAATCGATATTCAGTAACAACACCATCGCTGTCTGGAGAATTGTCGGTCCAAATTTCATTATTCTCAAACTTCTCGTCATTAGAACTAAAGGACTGGTGATTATTAGGGTCCTCATCCTCTGCAATCGAATCATATGGTTTAAAGTAATCTCCAATAAATATTAGTTTAGCAAATGAAATATTTAAATAGTTTGTATCATATAACTTGACTTGCCATCTTCCTCTTTTACAGCGCTTGTTTCAAGCTTAATCTTAGACTTGACAGAAGAAATTTTAATGTTTTCCAATTCGCTTTTCTGTGAAGTATTATCCGGAATACCAAGGGCACCTTCTATTTGTGGTTTCACTTGCTCCAAATAAGTACTCAAATATTCATCAATGTAATTCTTCAGTTCATTTTGTATGTTAGTCTCCAGTAAAAAAAATTTGTTTCTGATTAGGTTCATTTCCTTTTCCAAGTACAATATTCGACTCTCCATCTTTTAAGGTATTCAGAGGGCCTTAAAATATACAGCAGTTATTAGCATTTTTTGCAGATACCCCTTACAAAAATGTGGTACACCAATGACGGTACACTTTAGCTAGCCCTTCCTGAAGACCTTTGAATTATCAGGGGCGCGTATCTTCATTAATGGTGACAGTGCTGAGGCATAAACTGTACTACGAACCGGTCAATCCGGTCAACTTTAAAGAAAGTACGCTTGCACATGTACTATTTCATATACCTACCAAAGCATTTTACGCATAAACAGAGATTACTATGCCACAATGTTTACCATTATGACAAAGGGAAAGAAAATATAGACATAAAAGAAATCATTAAAAATAGGACTAAAGGTCACAGTAGTAGTAGGGAGAGAAGGTATATTATTTGCTCTACACTCTACACAGATTAGTAACAACGCAGTTTACTTCAAATTAGCTCGAGTATTTTAAGAAGGAAGGAATACAAAATTTTGCTTTGTGTAGTAATAATTGGAGATAAGTGCACTAATAATTGATGCAAGGAGGTTAAGATTTCCGTGTTAATGATGCTTTATTTAAGACTAATAATTGATGAATAACTGACGAATTTGTATTCATTTATATAATCTACCAATTTCTTTTGTAAACAAAGGGCTCCAGTAGTAGTATAGGTACTATACAAGCAATTGGAGCCAAAATAAAATATTACCTTGTTCAGTAGTATAGTTTCCAGTGTTCAGCAACAGCTAGCAATCTGATGTCAGTTTACAGTTCAATGCTGTATAAATCAAGAGGCCACGGACGGGTGATGGGATGAACAGAAACACAGGCGTGAAATCGTGAATCTCCAACTCTGTGCAAATGAAGCAAGTTACTTACAGCTCTCTGTATTGTGGTTTATATAATGTGAATGTATACATACTACACATCCACAATGTATTCTCATTAAGTTAAATATCGGCTTACCTTTGTTTTATTCAACAACTCAAAAATCGGGTAAATTTACTTGTAATGTATAAAGGAGTTACAGAAAGTCACCAAACCATCAAAAGAATTGTGAGGAAGAATCGGCTGCTGCTTTGTTATGGTACGATTTAAATTTACACGATAAGCAGATATGACTGCAGAGCGAGGAACGGGAATGCACGCAACACACGTGAATTTGGAGTCAAGCGGTTGTTGGCGGTCGGTCAGTTTCACGGCAGCTGCAATAACACTTCTTTTAGCCCCTGCAACCTAGTTCACGACCAAGGGCTCAGTTTTCAGATGTTCGATGTTCCTCTAGTAGGGCAAACAAGCCAAGGCCTCTTCTATTCACCACCACCACAGATCTTCGTGAGGTTAAAAAGAGTTGAATCGAAAATAACAATGGTTCTAGAATGCCTTACTTGCTAAATCTCATATTTTATGCACGATTAAGAAAAATCAAGGACATCAGAGGATGCTGATTTCTTGTCAGAGTAGTCTGAAAATCTGAAAAATTCATCGCTATCGAATTTCCTCATAAATGCAGGAGCTCAAGTACACAGTGTTTCCAGCAAATACTTATAATGAATGTATAGGAAAGCGAACCTTCAATATGAGGATGAAAATGATGAAATCAAAAATCTTTGCATATTTTTCATGAATATGACCTCAAGTTCCATGATTCTTTTATGAAATTAACTTTTTTTCAGTTTTCATAGAAGTATTTTGGAACTTTTAATACAAAGTATTAAAAAATGAAAACACTTTGTTTTAGTTATACAGTTATACAGTTAAACAGTTTTAGTACTGAGCTTTTAGCAGTGTTGACTCCAATGACGTCAGAGGAACCCTGCAAATACGTGGAAAAAGGTAGGGTAGGTACCCCATCTCTTCTGCTCCCGTTGAGGGAATTTTGTCTACTTCAAAAAAATATTCACTGTTTTAATGTTTCCATTCATTTTTCCCTATCTAATAAACTCAATGGCATAAGTAGGCACTTTGAGATAGCAAAACAGAAGAAAGTATCCGAATCCCCTCACCCGTATAGGTATATATGTAATTCTACCCTTTGGCAACATTCATACATCGTTTCGGTATAAGAAAATCTCATGATTTAGATTTTGCCGACCCAGTAAAGTAAAACTGTTTATAAGGGAGATTGCATTTTACTGTATGTGTGCATCTGTATTCTGTATTTATCATATTTTAAAGTTTGTATACTACAAATAAGCGTATACTATAACGCTTATAATTATTTGTTATTGAAATAGTATTTCAACCTTTTCAAGTTGCGCACTTGCTACAAAACTACGTGGTATTTATAGACTAGTGTTAGTAGGCACGTAGGCAGCTTAACTTCACTTCAGGAAAGAAACACTACGAGAAGCATTGCTAATATGGAATAAGTACTGGCATAATATGCGAATAGTTGCCACGATAAGGAAATCAGGGATATAATCAAGAGCTTTGACAATATTTGCACTAAATTTCTCAATTTGTTGTCGGATTTTCCTTGGTACTCCCATTGCCCATTCGGCTTGCAACCGACCTGCTGGAAGAGGCAAATGTATTCAAAGTCAAGCTCAAGGTCACATCCTGCATGACTCAATAAATGAAACCAAAAATACATGTGAAAGTGAAGGAATATTCTAGACAGGTATAGCGAAATGTGTTTTGTTTTAAGGATATTCAATCAAGTTATTACAGCAACTTTTTCATCATAATCGATTTGCTGCCCATCGTGAACTTGAACTGGGCTATATCTCAATATAAATAATTCTTGCATACTCACATGTTCATAAGACAGTTGTACTCGTCTGTATTTCTCGGAAAGAAATTTCTTTTTATCTTGGCTGTTTTTATTTGTAAGTGCCTTAATTTTGTGTAAACTGTGACTACGATTACGGATTGCATTTTAGCTTCACCACACAGAGGGTAATAGTAATAGCAAATTACACCATTTCCATCAACGTTTTGTAGATCTTTTATTTGTCGGAGTCCGAAAAATCCTTTAGGTAAATGCAGATGTGAAATGCAAGACTCTAGTATGAGTCAACGTAATTCTTCAACCAACATAAAAAGGCTTTGGGCTAATTTCTTAAAACGCCGAAATATTTACAATTACATAATATCCGGTATGTTTAGTGTTTAGGGTAGGGGAGAACGGGGAGTGTCGTCGGGGAGGGGAGATACAATCTGCAAAAGCTATAAAACAACATACCAATATTGCAGTTTTAATTGCTGATGGAAACTCAGGTTGCAAGTGCATAGAATTAAGCTTATTGTAAGTAATTATGCTGACAATACATTTTCAGATTTTGCATCCTTATGCATCAAATTTTATTTGTACTAAGGACAAGTGTAACGTTTACTAAAGCTGTTGTTGAAAATTGATTACTAAAATCAAGGAGCATACATAGAATATAATGTAAAATATCATGGAGCGAATATTATTTATATTATATTGAAATGAATTTTATTTTCAAGATTTTACAATAGCCTTTATGTTGAAATGAATCTGAAAGAGATAAAGCTATCTACGTTTCTATTAATTCAAGAAGAATTTACTGGTTCTTTCTCCTTTCCAAATCGCTGTAAAAGCTGCAACTATTACCTCAATTTCCATTAGCAACTTGCTACCGTCAGTTATAAAGTGTTCATCCCCGTACTAATATAAAGCCACATCCCTCATAAGTATCGAAAGCTGAAAACTTCATATTAAATGAAAATTGCTATGTTTTCAATCTCGAATGTCTTAAATTTTAATATGGCTAAATTTTTAGGTTGCAACAGTCTCTTAGATCATTTCATGGTCAGAATGTCTACTGTAAAATCTAGTAGGACGGTTAAAAAGGTTGTTCTTTCAGTCGAACAATCGGAAGGAATGGGAGCAAGAGTTCGTCGAAGGTAATTCCTTTAATGTAACACATTTGCTTTTTATTTTTTGCAGACTTCATATGTTTATGAATTTGTAAGTTTCAGGAACAGTAGTAACTGTCACAGATTTCATGTAATTGAATGGTTTTAATTGCAATGAACAATATTTATGCAATTGTGTTATGGCTATACTAGAGCGTTAGACACTCTAATGAAATTGAATTTGAATTGTATTTATATTACAGCATTGGTCGTCCTGAATTAAGAAATTTCGATCCATTTCTAATGCTTGATGAATTTAAATCCGGGGGATCCAAGAAACCAGCAGGTTTCCCGGACCATCCCCACAGGGGATTCGAAACTGTGTCTTACATTCTTGAAGGATCGATGCAACATGAAGACTTTTGTGGTCATAAGGGCACTATTGGACCAGGTGATCTCCAGTGGATGACTGCAGGGAAAGGAATCCTTCATTCTGAAATGCCTGTTCAAAGTGGTCTGTGCCACGGACTTCAACTGTGGGTCAATCTCCATTCCAAAGATAAAATGTGTGATCCTGCATATCAAGAATTGAAACACGAGGATATTCCGAAAGTGACTGAGGATGGAGTCACCGCTGTTGTAATCGCAGGCAAGGCTCTGGGAGTAGAATCCAAGGTTTACACAAGGACTCCTACTCACTACATTCATTTTATCATGGAACCTGGAAAAGTTCTAAACCAAGAAATTCCAGAAAACTGGGCTGCATTTGCGTACACACTTAAAGGCAAAATAAAAATTGAAGATGGTGACTACATTGAAGCTCACCATACTGTGGCATTTAATACTGATGGCGATGGTGTAACAATTAAAACAGGAGATGAAAGTGGTGAGTTCGTTTTGATTTCTGGAAAACCCATTGGGGAGCCCATCGTACAGCACGGTCCGTTTGTCATGAACACTCAGCATGAAATTCTTCAGGCCTTCGATGACTTTCAGAGTGGTAAAAATGGTTTCGACAAAGCTCCAGGTTGGGAATCGGAAATCGGAAAGGTTATACTGAGGCCGCGATGAAAATGCCTTTTAAAGTAACCCCTTCATAGTAGTATTTCTATAACGCAGTTTCAAGTGTATGTTCAAATCTTATTTATATTATGAGAACATTAATGTTGTCTGCTTATATTTACAGACTCCAACAACAAAACACTTATTAGTAAGTAACAATGTACCTGGTTTAGTATTAATTATTATATGCAGGCTTACTCTTAATAATTACAGTAATATTAATATTCTGCATTAAATCATATTTTATGATATTAATATTGGTAATGAAAGGAACGTCAGAAAAGTTTATTGTTATTCACTGAATAGCAGAATTCCAAAATATCAGTTGCAAACTTCTTGTGTTAACTTGAGACTTCCCCCATCAAACATTTTGTCGCCCTTTAAGAAAGAGTTCCGAATTCCGAATAGTAACCTTTTAATTTAATCTTTTGTGTATTTAAATTCGCAAGGCAGTTCATAGATTTCAAAAAATATCATTTAACAAATGTCCAAAAACCTAGTATTAATTTCACTTATTACTTTTAATGCAATACAATAGTTGAGATGCATTTTTAATGCCAAACTTTGAATTGAAAGATATTGTACGAATACCAAAAACACCAAGAATAAAGCTTATACATCCTTGGTTAAGTTTAGGTCAATTTCATTTAATCAAAGACACAACGTGTACACGTACACATAAATACTTTAGTACTGTAATCACTTATTGTTATGCATTCCACATTTAATACGAGTAAATCGTATTTTTACATACATGTATACTTAAATGTACTATTCTATCGAGTAAACCAACTAAGTTTATCAAACATAAGAGACTAGAGCCTTCAATGGATTTATTTCATACTGTCATTGCTGTTTGTTGTGCATTTCGTTTCTCTTAATTGTACAACATAGTACAACTTGTTTCAAACATTTGTCTGCGCCAACCAGTGCAAAATGAAAAATGCCTGCCTAGCCCCCTAGGATAGGCACTGAATTCCTAGGCAGGCGGGTTAAGTTATATCATTTCATTCACAATATAAGAAATGTTTCGAAAAGAATAAGTAATAATTAAGAGACATTATTATTTGAATAATGCAGTCGTTCGCTGTAATATGTTGCACCGTTTGGCGAAAACGACTGCCTTGGAAAGCCAGCGGTTTTACCCCAGTTGACTAGGCATGCATAAATGCCTGACGGATTGCTCTGGTTGACGCAGACACATATACTGAATTTAATAAATAAAACTATTCTTTATACCTGTAAACTATTTCAGCTGTCCATAAGATTTCGGTTGTATTAATGTTTTTCAGTTTGTTCATCTTCAGTTGGAATGTCTAATGAATTGTTGAAATATAATAAATATTGATTTATATTAACAAGTATTTGCATTTTATAGGATTCTAAATTGTGTCCAATGAAACAATTAATTAGGAGTTAATTGATACAAAAAATTGATTTTGAAATATGTTCGGGTAATCTTCGTTTGCAAATTTTTCTTTCTTCGATAATGAAGTCGAAGAACTGTCCTTACATTTAAGACGTGTACAGCATTAATTTAACATCTCATCTATTCTCTCTAGAAGTTGCCTAATTCTCTACAGGTAGCTTATCATTCAAATACCAAATACCATCCAGCATTTAGCTTTATTTATTTGAAAATACTCAGTCTTGTAATAAATTTCGATTGTTTCACTAAATCATAACACAATCAGAATTCTGCAATATTTTGTTTGTAATATTTTGTAAATGATTCTATATGTATATATAAACATGAACATGAGTAAAGTTAACAGTATCTTATATATTATGTATTGACACTTTCTTGCACAATATGTATATAGACAATTAATTCGTATCGTTACTTTAGTTAATGTAATTTAAGTATGCCTTAATTTGTAACTTATAACGCTTCGGTGTGCAGTGCACACAACTCACACAAATTACAGGCAAACAAATATCATTAAAAGGTATACACCCATACTAAAGTTTTGATATTGATACACAAGCTAAGACGTGCGTGTTTTAAGTTTGTTAGTATAACATGGTACTTCTATGTATTAGGTAGGCATTAATGACAATTGATGAGATGAGGTGTCCTATTACATCAGTATAATAATATACCTGAATATATTCTTATGTTTAGATTTAATTAACTTTAGTAGTTGATAATAATAATTTAGTTGTGCTTTAGAAAGTTCATATAAACCTATACTTGCTCTCCACTTGTTTTAAGGTAATTTTTCTTGATCCCCGTACTAGTAATAGACATATGTCATAGTAATGGTGTGCTGCTGGCGTTAGGAACGGGAGTGGTTGTCGGCTTTGGCATCGGTATTGAAATATTCTTATCCTGAAACAGGCTGCGGAATGTATTTCGGAATTCCTTGGAGAAAAAGCAATAGATATAAAAGGTCAATGAGTAATTTGTCAATTCCAGTAAATTCGCAGTAGACCGGAAGACCTGCAATAAATAAAATAAAGTGCTTTAAGTGCTTTTGCTTCAGTACGTATCACGGATGTTTATTATACGTAAGGGAAAAATGGATTATTGAAATTAATTATGATTTTCACATGTAATGTCTGCAGAGACATGATTAATTAATTTACTAAAACGATTTATAGGAACTCACTTGAAACCAAAAAGACTTGAGTAAACGATCAGAGATCATCACACTCAAAATAACCATTGGAGTCACACAAACAAAGAATAGAACGGAAGTTGACCCCAAAAGCAACATTATCCGATTTTCTTCCGCGAATTTATCTGTTGGAACCGTCCCTTTTCCTATAAAAGTGAACCGCAATGTTCGTTATTAGATATATTATTACCTTACAAGATAATGAAACAAAAACCCACATTTCCTCAGAATCAATTGTCAGTAAGCTAAATGTCTAATATTATTGATTGATTGTCTTTTTCGTCTTGCTCAGGTAAATGTAAAGAACTGACTATTTAAATATTCCCAGTATTGCTTATCAGTTTCAATTTTACTGATAATAGCGAAAGTCGGTTTTCCTGAATTTGTAAGTAAATCTGAAATGAACTTACATTCAGTTTCAACACCCTTTTTCCAATGTCCGGTTTCCGTTATAAGTGAAACGCCCCTTTTGCTACTTACCATCTATACCTGTTTCCTTCCATTTATTACCACTACCGACTACCGTTCCAGTAGCCTAATTTGTAATCTTTCGGTTAACTGTCCGAGAATCTACACAAACAAACCTACGTAAGGTATACCTAGAATGATTAATAGCTTCACCTGTCATTCTCCGTCTATTGGCGCACGTTTTCCGGTAAGCAAAAATGATTCTAAGGTTGAGAAAGGCAAGTAATATAGTTGGACCGAGTCTGAACACAATCCCAATAAACCATTTGTAAAATAGAAACATGTTTGTCTTGAGAAAAGCATGATTTTCGTTTTTCTGGTAGATAAGCTTGCCTGGAAAATTGAAAAAGGTAAAATATTAGTTCAACCCAGAATGCTGATTTATTTTCTTGTTTTCCTTCACTTCACAGGAATAGGAAATGTGGCACGCATACGAAAAAGCGAACGAATATTGCTAGTTATAGAGAGATGAAAAAGCATCTGACTGACCATGACTGTTAAGACAGTGGACAATTTTGGATCTGAAAAGATGGGGTGAATATACTATAAGAGTGATAATGGGAATCGACGCTATGATGAAATAAGCTTTTCTTGCTCCCTGTAGTGCTCGTGCTTTCTCCGGATGGCAGACAGCCATATAGCGTTCCAGTGTTAATGACACCAACATCATTACTCCCATTCCTATATACATCAACCAGTAATGCAATTACTTTGTGTATTTTACTTACCACCATAACACTAGTCGATGTTGTGATGCGAGTTTAAGTGCCTATATAATGCCATAACACTCACATCGCAGCACAACATGATATATTATATAACTTTCTAATCCATATACTCAGACTACAAACAACAATTTATAGTCACACAGCATCATCATAATAGTTTAGAGATAATGAACACAATTATGATGATGAAATTCACTTAAAGCTTACCAAGACACGAATTTCCTAGATAAAGTTCCAGATGGGTATGGAAAAATGCCTGGTAGAAATTTGTCCATTGGCCAATTTCGTTGTGTAGGAGGATTCGTATGGCAAAAGGAATTGCGACGACAATGGCTGTTAATGATGATGAAGAGTAACCTAAATACAAACAAAAAAACATTTTTAATTTCCATTTCGGTAGCAATAGTGTAAACTGCAAACGCAACTTCAAAAACTTGTGTCTAAGAAAACACAAATGTAAGGAATTAAACTTAATACATTTTAATTACGGTAAAAGAAACCTGAAAGCATCTTAATACACGCCTAAAACATCTCTTTAGGCGCAAAACTATTATCTCAAGTTTCCAGCGAATTTCTCTCAAGAAATAATATTTTTAATTCAAGAGATTAAGTTACATTCATTTATAATGGATTAATTTGGCGAGGAATTGCTGAAGGATTAATCTTCATATTACATCCCTGTGTTTCTGTTTGTGTTCTGTTTTGTTCAAGGATATGAAGGATTAGTCAGCTTGGCATATAGCATGACGTGACAATGAATGAAATGAGTACCTAAAATTTCTTCTAACTGTGTGTGACATTGGACATTGACACGACAGCTACTTTTCTTTGTCCTACCCCTCTTTGTGTATATTTTTTGTGTTTGTGTACATAATAGATTTTAACTCATTTTGTATTCAGTAATTCACTCTGCAATTATAATTTACTTCTTGGTAATGTTTCAACTTACCAAAATTACTCCTTGTCATGTATTTTCTAATACGTAGCGCTGTTCTACACAGTAGTAATAGTGCCTCACAGAAAAGTACTCGAGTTTGTAAATTCCTAGAATCGTTGTCAACTTTACCTATATCCTTTAATTTAATACTGATATGATAACGTGATAGTAATAGTGCCTAACTTTTTTGTATCGCCTGTAGCTCTGCTGTACTTGAACTGCAATAACATGCGACCAAGAGAGTAACCCTCATAATATTCTCGTTTGACACGTTTGCTATGTACTATCTATCCTGTAATGTGGGACAATGGACTTATTTGCTAACATAAGTTTCCTTGAACTATTTCATGGAATTTACGTGACCTCCGTAGTCCAAGATGTGTCTTCATATGTATTTATGCAAGTGAGCACACATAAGAATTGAATTTTGTCAAATGCATGAAGGACCACACCGAAAACTTTTCATGAAATTCAAACTCGGGCATGCATGGCGTGGCGTGGCGTGGCTTGGCCGCATTGCAATTTAGTTGGTGAGCAGAACACATACTAGAACAAAGTTACATTGTATTATACCGGTACCTATAGGGAATCACAAAATTACCGGACCATTTCCTTTCTCGCCCAATCTCTAATCATTCTGTTCGGTTGTCTCTACTACTATTTATACAGAAGATGCCGTAGGTTTAACTAAAACTGACTACCTATATGTTTTAGTAGATTGTATTTGAAATTCGAATGACTTTATTATTATAGGGAATTTCTCCTGATAAAATATTGCATGAATTGGTTTAGCTTAGTGGTTCCTATGCGTTTGTACTTAATGTATTATCTCGGAAACATTACGTGAATAATGTATATTTTTCTCAGGAAACTAGAAACGGTCGATATTTCCTTTCTACGTAAAAATACGTTTCTCCTTACGGTTCATATCACCGGAATCCGTAGGTATGCATTCAAATTTCCTTTAGGAGGGATGATGTCTTCTTAAGATAAATCAATCGCAATTGTCAGATAGTTTTGGTAAAAATGCTTTTAGTGTAACAACTAATATAAAACTACGTTCCCTGTGCCCCATATACCTATGGAATGAAAAGAAAACAAAAGACTCTGTTGGAAGTCAGACCAATCCAAGTCAATTCCACTTTCACTTCTCTCTTCCAGGTTATCCACTTAAGTAGGCAGGCAAGGTAGATGTCTACTCTCATTTACTTCATCTCGATTGGATTGGATTAGATATTGGATAGCAAATTTCAAATGTGTTATACTTACACTTCAAACATATCGGATGAGTGTCATAATATTATACTCTGAAAACATATTTACACCTCTGTATCACTGTATAAACATTCTCCATGCATTTCAATATTTTTCTGTTTTTGTTTTGACAACTTTTATCTTTCTTTGTTTTTCTCAGTTGTCATCAGGTACGTGAATAGCCTTGTGTTATATTCTGCATACGTATAAGCAAATGTGTTTCCTTGAAACCATAATTTATTTGTATGTATGGATGTATACAGATTTGCATAGAACTTCAGCATATGTCTCTGTCAGTCTATGTCAATAAAAAGAAAAAACACAGAGAATCTCATAAGGCAGCAAGGAAAAAGTTTCGTGAATTTCAATTTACATGCCAGATGAGTTGAGCAGTTTACGAGTGAAATAAGTTATTAATATTAGTGTACTAGGTTGTATATTATGTAAATTAGATTTAGTAGTGCTGTTCATATTCATGGTTCATATTCTACCACATCACTGACATCACATAACATCGCAAAAGTGCTGGTGATTCTTATAACGGTTATTCATATGCAAATATAAACTATACCTCAAGCTCTTAGTGTGCTAATAAAGATAAGTATGTGTATATACACTGAGCTAGCAAACTGGATTGAAGAGAGCAAATGCAATATTAAAAGAGTGCAGTGTGCACTAGTGAAAGTAAAAGTAGTCGAGATAGGCCAGTTCAGAAAAATACGCCTCGTATTTACATTCTACATTCCATAGAGCAGATATGGTTAATATACCTACCAAAACCTAAGATAGGCATTATTAGGAAGATAAATACAACTGCTCTATTATTATACTATCCTTATACAGAGTATATAAACTTTCACTGTTTTTCCTTATATAAAGTAGAAAAAGGGTCCGTGAGCATAATGTTCTAATACTTACTTAGTATTATTATGAATCTTACGTAATACTGTGCAATGTGCATAATGAACTGATAGAAGCGGAATGATCATAGTTTACTTAGATGTCATAGTACATTTAGATTACATAGAAAGTGGTATTAGTATACTGTTGAAAGCTTGACTGGTAAGTAGACGAAACCGCAGTAATGAAATGTCATCTCGCTCTCTCTCAAATGAGACACAGTTGAAGTTACATAGCAGGGTAAAGAAATTCGGAGAGTCATGGGAAGCATCGGAAACCCACCTACACTGCACTGTGTAAGCACAACTAACACATAGCAATAGTTGACTTGACTTAACTTGACTTGATAGTCAACACGGGGAAAAAGGATGCCAAAAACCGAATCCTAGTCGTATCTGTAGTGCAGTACACGTAGGAGGCTACAAGCCACAATATTATGCGTTTTCCGTGTGCTTTTCCTATTCCGCCGCAGAATATAGAACTAATGCTACTATTACCCATGTGACTGATATACTTATGCCAACAGTAGACGTATAGACATCAACGGAAGACAATTTAATGCATCTTTTATATGTTTTGTCTCTAGTAAGTTTACTTTGTTCTATTCAGTCAGTTTACCATAAGTTCCAAGCTCCCACCGAATTCACAATATAAAGTTCCTGAAGGACTTCGCTTCAAGTTGCTACCTCAACTCATACTAACCAAATAATATCAAGAGATAGGAACAGGAAAATATATTACTCCCCGAACAGAATGACAGACAGACAATACACAAACCTAAACTCAGACAGAATATAGATATGCGTTTAGTAAATACAGCCTACACTACTGCTTCTTTGATAATCATAACAGTCAAAACCCTCTTTTAGTATCCTCCTTTAGATTTTGTATTTATGAATTATTAAATATTTCTGTTTATATATACCTATATAGGTAAACACTCATATGTATTCATGAACAGTTATCCTACATAGTCAAATAACTGATAAGCAACTTTTATTATTTTTCCATATTGAACTTTTGATTTAATGACGGTATTTCAAGAACCAGTTACCTTTACATGATTTACTTTCAGATTCTCTCCTCTTTGATTGTCTTTTGATGTTCCGTTTCGAAATGCGCGTTGCGTTTCTCCTAGATTCTTCTAGATGAGAGAGTTCTCTTGGACTAGAAGAACTGTACCACTTTTACAAGTAGATACGTACACTTTGTTATTAAATTGAAAATGCTTCAAGATTCTTTGACGGGGGCACCTAATTTTACATAAGTAGCTAGCTTCTCTGTGTAGCAGTTGTCTACACAATCAGGAAGGAAAACAGATGTGATGTAGTTTCTAATGTGCCATAGAAAATATTTACAGTATAGCCATTATATATTATTACTATATGGGAATCTGTGTAGAATTCAGAAAACGAGAATACACTTCCCTACTGCGAAGTTTTAATATTTTGCCAACCAACCAACTTATTTAATAGAGGAAATGCATATAGATGTAGCTAACATGTATATATAGGTAAAAGCAGAGTTTTTCAGCAAATTGGTAAAAAATTGCTTTATCGTCATACAATTTCTAGAGCATTTTATACAGCACATGTGCTAACTGGAAACTGTTTGGAAAACAATACCTTGGTAGGTAGTAAGGAAGGAAATTGTTTGAACTTCCTATGGAGCTGTATCCGTTTACAATTGGACTAGTTACTGCAAAGTCATAAAATGATTTCCTTTGATTGATAAGTACGATATTTCGATTTATTCAATTCTGATGGAAAGAGCGGAAATGTTTGCCCTAAAACAATTTTGCATACAAAGTGCAGATTTCAGGAATTGATTTTTGTGGCTTAACTTCTACATGACTTTGGACTTGGACCCTTCAAACTTTATACAATTTTCATGCAACTCCTTCCATCTAGACATTTACTATTCTAGAGAAAAACTCTCTTGGGTTTTTACTATTTATTTATACCTTTTTTTCTTGAAGTGGACAGATACAGACATTTTTTTACGCAACACAACATATAGTACACTAGACTTTTACGATACAAACTTGCAATAAGGGAGGGAGGGCATCTACCTACGTAGGTATTACTAGTGTAGTCATTTCTCATTTTGACTCTATCTTGATCTCATTGCGCAGTGGTAGTAGTAGCATTGTCAGTTCTAGTAGTAGTAGTAATAGTAAGACTTGAACAAGCGAAATTGCTTTGAAAATTACAATTTTTTCAAGTGTGTTTATGTATTTTTATTGTATTTCTACAATAGTTACACCAGAGAAGACAGACATGCACAATACGTACGGGAAAACAGAACCGCAAGCGAAACCAAAAGGAACAGGCAGTGAGTGCAGGAAACATAGAAAGATAAATAACTCAAAAAATGCAACATGAGTGGTTCCATAAATAACTTAAAAGAATAGGACATAATTTACAGCCCTTTGTAGAGATTCGCAACATTGAAATATTGTCTATTTCCATATAATTCTTCTTTCTATTATGAAACTTATGCTGGTGCAGTTCTAGTTGTACCTATGTCTGTGAGCGTGGGACATAACGAACCGGATTCTAAAGTTTGTAGAGAACAGAAAGGTGCTGATAAAGACGTATACCTTAAGGGAATGAACACAAAACATGATAATCGATTTTTGGGAATTTCTATCCTTTACCTCAATGAACTATTTTGTGTCAGTAGAGAAATTCATTCCATTTATTACACATATCCTCGTTGCTAAAGGCTCTGCAATTTTCGAATGCTCCCTTACAGTACGGTCTCCTAAGTTTCTAAAGTGCAACATTGCTCTAAGTAATACATAATAATGATATTTATATTTACTGTACATTCCTACTCCAAATCCTGTCTAGTATGCATTGGCATATTTACTTTTTGCTATACCAGTGAAGTTATAGTAGGTCTGTTGCAGTTTACAGTATCTGCTTTCTAATATCAACAGTTGTGTTCTGTTTCGCCATACAAACTTTGTCTTTCTCTGTTGGCTTCCGCCTTTTCTTTCTTTGCTAACGAGTGTTACTGCGAATATCCTACTTATGCAGTACAGAATACAAAACTGAATCTCTAAACTCAAACGCACCTTCATATTGTTCTGTTTTCTCCTCCAGCGACTAATAAATATTCATACTGCATGCATTTGTGTTCCCTATCTCCTTTTCTCTTTCCGTTTGAACTCCTTTCTTTGCATTCTCCTGAATTACACTTTTCACAGCAAACAAAGAAGTGAAACTTATTGAAGCTTGGGACCTTTGAAAATTATATTAGCAATACAGAATATGATTTATTTACTTTTGGGAATTTATCTGGTCATCTAATGACATGGCTTGTTTGTTCTGACTGAAGTTTGGCAGCTACCTTGTTTTTAATATGGTAAATGATGAGCACATGAGAAATAGAAACCAGAGTCTTTGAAAATGGTTTCTTTGAATTGGAAATTAGTTCGGAGGAACTTGTAAATAAATACCTAGCTAACTTTTCTTACCAATAACAATGCAAACAATTTGGTCACCTTTCCAGTAATTTATAGTTTCTGTAACAATAGAAAAGTTTCATAGCTGAAAGACCTGTCACTGTCATCTTTCTTTGCCTCGCTGACGGTTATATTACTCTCACTTGTCATCATTCATGCCTAAATAGTACGGATTCACGAAATGCACCTACATCTCCCATTTCGTATTATGCAGCATATTTATGTAGTGTCTGGGAAATGTGTAACATAACTCCCCACTTCACATTTCCATCGTATTTTATCCAACTTTTCTAGGAAATAGTGTAGGAGGCATGTACATATGTACAATGCACGTAGTTAAGTAGGAAACCCTTAACTCAAGTAAATAAACTACGTAGACGAGTCAACATGCTTCTTTCTTGAAGTTACATTACACTTCAGTTGGATTTGGATTGCATCGGATGGATTAAGTATGTTCTCGCTTTCGGTTTGATTGCGCTGACGTTGAATGCTGCACTTTGACTGAGATGGATTCAAGTGGGGAAGTAGGAGAAAGAGTTTCTCAAGTATAATAATATAACCACACAGGAAATCCCGAATTAAGTAGAGACACAATTATATTTCTTATTCGAAGCTCCTGGGTATATAGCTAATTATTGCCCCGATTTAATGTATTAAATTTAATTAACTGACATGTACAAGCTCTATATAATACTCATTCACGTATAAGTATAAGTGTGAAATACACCACAGTAATTAAAAGTAAAAAGTAATCTCTCGTAGCGTATGTAGTGACCTAAGAAGAAAATAACTGAGAGTTTGGGATGTTGATCCTAATGGAAACATACAGTAATGAACTGCGTAACATAGAAGTAAATATAGACAGAGTAAAGAGAGTCAAAGCACGTAGCATTATTTTGTAGAGTTTTGCTTTCCTTTTACCTAGTTTAGTTTGGTAGTTTGTGTGGTGTGATGAATTCGTATCCTTTCATAGTTGCTACGCTATCTGTATGCTTTGTGCACTCGTGCTTATAGAAATATTTTCAGAGTCCAAAGGGGTTTAAGTGGCATGTCATGGGTGGTAGAGATGTGGAAGCGAAACTTGGAATTATGTCATCGGCAACAACTTTAGTTTACTCAAAAGTTATATGACGGGAGTACAGACAGACACTAAGACTTTCTATTGAGGTAGGTAGTAGGTATTAAATCGTCTTTGTCGAAAAGTAAAGATACTTACTCTAGTTAGTGGGCATCCCATTTCATTCCCCAATAATCTACTTATTGTTAGAGATTATTATACTACTTCCACTAAAACTGCAGTTCATTCCTATAATATAGTTGTAGTCATATTATACGCTTCCTATATTATCCCGCTTATAGTTTATTTTATGTGTAGGGTAAATACTAACTGGTAATGTCGTTCGTCGTTAGAAATGCATAGAGAGATAAAGATATATGTTCAGTTATTAGATGTCATGTCATAAAATAATACTAAAATATTGCTTAGCAGGACAATTACAGACAAAGTAAATTAACTGAAAATGTAACGAACCGTGTCACTGTGTATGTCATGCACGAATTGAAACTTGTTAAAATATTAAAAGGACAACTGCAATTGCAATTGCAAGTGAGATGTGCTACTGTAAATAGTAATTACCTCTCATATAGATGTATGCGGTTCCTTTCATGTTGCTTTGGTTGAGGACGATGAGGTTGAGAATATTGCCGATAATCCCCAGTGCACATATAGTTGGCCATAATATTCCGTAGGTCACGTATTTGACATCTTCAATGCTTATCCCGCTACTACTATTGCTTATGTTAAAATGTTCACAGTACGGGTACGGTATTTCCAGTTCTGTCGTAAATGACGTGTCGTTTACAGTGTCATTCAAATATCGATAATCTTCTGACTCTTTCAATTCCACAGGTTCCATTTTTATCAAAGGCATACTTGGTTTGGTAGGACAGACTAGTGAGTAGTAACTCTGAAAAAATCCAAAACAAGAAGATTAAATAGTTTGTAAAAGTGTCGAATATTTTTTTACGATTACATATTCATTTGGATTATCATCACTAGCTTATTAAGGACTCCGCTACAGGGCAGAGTAGAGTACAGTTGGATAAACTCTTTTTAAATATGAAGGAAATCAAGAGATAATGGATAAGAAACCTTTCTAGTTATGATATAACATAACATTTATCTTTATGATAACAAGAAGATAGTAAATAATAAATATTAATTAGTTTGTAAATATTTTAACCTTAAGAATGATTGCGGCTTCGTCTCTAAAAGGTAACCATAATGTAGCTAAAGCTAAATAATCTCAGGCCAAGTCACATTAGCTACACTCAGCAGATCTTTATTACTACAGTAGGATTGATGGATCAGGTGGCATGGCATAGCAGGTGTACTAAGTTGGGTGTATTCAACATATCTTCCACAATTTACTACGCATACTAAATTGTTTGCAATTCCTTTGGGCTCTAAGGATATGAATTTCAGTCTTTGGTAATTGTACACACACACTACATAGGATTACTTGTGTATAAGTACCTTACTCCTTTTATGATATTTACATAGCAAATAAACAGAATTATCCTGCAATGATAGGGAGCGTGCTGATTCAGGAAATTAGCGTAGTACAAATAAAAGCGCTATGAATTGCATTCAAAGTAATTACGTAGATAAAGAGTAGCATTGATGTTTACCATTGAAAATGAAAATTTACTGCATTTGATAATTAGGTAGCAAGAAAGACACAAGGTTCTAGGAGCTATTCGCATTAGAAGACATAATATCAAACCGGTTCTCTCTCGTCTCTCATTGTCATCACACATTCATCATCGAAAACCATTGGAGCGTAACAAGACATAAAGAACACACGTCTTATGTCTCTAACTAACTAAATTGACTAACTTTTAGTGTAATATAAGTTCGTAGACCTTTTTGCTTCCTACTCTCATGTGTATACAGCAACTAGTTATTAAGTATTCATAATAGGTAGTAGTAAGATAACCTAGGTTATCTAACTAGCTAGGTACCTACATGACACTTGGGTATACCAGTAATAAGCTAACAAGGTACATGGTGGACACACACAAGTTAAAATTCTGTTGTTGTTATTGTGTTGTTATTAAATGGATGGACGATGTCTGAACTTGTGTTTTGGACTTGGTTTGGTTCTCCTCCACGTTTTCTATTCATGCGGAACTTGTAAATAAGTGAGTAGTTCTGAGAATTTGAGTCGTTTCATGAAATAACACGGTTCCTTCGTACTTAGTACCTAACTAGCCTTATCATTAGCTTTCAGAATGTGATTATTTTGGATATGGCTCATTTAAAGTCCTAAATAACAATCATTAAGTCGTTAATAAAGGAAGAATGTCGTTTATCTGTCTGTAGTTTGAATTTAAGGGTCTCTAACTGTACTTACTTTCTATTAGTACTCCTGGTAATTTTCACAAAGTTAAACAATATTATGTCATTCCGTTTTATACCATGTGCCTTCTATCTGTCTGAGGTCTTTATGGTACGGCAGTCTACATTACACTTGACTTTACAGCTGTGTAACCATTCCGAAGTGAGGATCCTGTGTATACTTAGCTGATGAGACGAGACTTGCTTGACTGGATTCGGTTGAGATTTTAGTGTTAGTTTTACTAAGTTTATTTGAAATTAAAACGGCAACAGTTGCATGTACATGTAAAGGAAGGACGGGAGATAAGTATCTGCAATTTTAAAAGATAACTGTCCGTGTTCTGTCTGTGTAAGATAGGACACGACCGTTCTGTCATGCATTCACTCTACGTTTCCTAATAGTAATAGATTGTAAAGTGAAAATGGTAATGATGACAAAGATTTATAGTGAGCAATCAATTTGATTTATATCCCCATGTTACTCCAGCTTTGGCTGAGATTCAAATAATCAATCTGCTCCACCAGTGTTACTGAAACTATAGACAGTAGATAAGGTGCATAGCTTAGTTGTGGGTACTTACGACTTGGGGTATACCTTTGAGATACTTATCTGTACTGCAGCAGTAGTACTTGTAGTATCATCCTATCCAATCGAAAAACAGACAGATTGAGTAAAATGTCCAACAGTCAGTTGAGCGATTGGATGATTTCCCTTTTATTTTACTATGATTGTGATTTATTAGCGAACACATGACAGAGGACACGGGGTCAACCAAGACAATTCGAGCTCACCGAAACCTACTAAACGTGTATTGCATCAATTCAAGTCAACTCGAGTCTGAACGTCTCCGAAGTGAATTGAATTCAGTCAGGATTCAAGCAGTCAGATTAGTTAGCACTAAAAGAGACGCATGCGGTAAACGAAGGATTTACTTTGATCATATATACTTAGGGGAAACACTCCTTCTATCAATTCCTACAAAACGACCTAGTGAAAACATTTGCATCAAATTATCCATTTACTCCAATTTCGCATCAGAGTTGTGACTTTATTAATGTAAATGACCCCCGAACAAATCTCTCTTATTCAAAATGGTTTATTGAGTGTCTAAAGGAAAGTAAATGGATTTACTTACCTATTTTCTCTACTGCACTACAATTTCATGCAGTCAGTTACACTCTGCGAAGAAAACACAGCACAACACAAATCCTCTCTCAAAGCATTTCTTCCAATTTGGGTCACTCCTAAGTATGTTCAAGCAGAACACAACAAAATAGTCCAACTTTCCCAAATTTTCTAGTTTTTCACTTTGAATTACTAAAATGACACTGTCTTATACTTATGTCTGAACTCTGTCGCAACTATTACAAAGAAAAGTTAGAGTTAACTTACTGGAACTATTTACTGTGGTACTAGTACAGCACAGGACAGAAACAGACACCGATACACCGAAGGATCAAAGATAGGAAGATCTTTCTTCCTAGTCTTTTATTGTAGGACTTGCTTATACTGACTTAGAAATACCCGTGCTATCTTCTCTTCTGTGATGTGAGAATTTAAGTGCTAAAGCACTTTATACAGCAATGTTATCTGATCTTTTAAGTCTTTATGTATTATTCTTGGTACGTTATGTATTGAATCGTATTTTTGATTGCAAGCAAGTTGGTTCTTAAGTCGAGGGAAGGGGACGGCTACTTATACAGGAGATAAGTAGGGAGATAGCGTTTTGTTTTATTTGTTCCGGTCTTGATTTGTCTTGTAGAGAAGGAAAAGTAAATAGAAAAGAGAAGATTTGATCTGATCAGGTCAGAAGAGGAAGGAGAAGACCAGAGGCTGACTAAAGACAAGCCGGCACAGAAAGATACGAGAATGTTTTCAGCAAGCAAGACGAACTGCTACTGAAGTGAATTTCATTCGAGACAACCAAAGGCTATGAGTTGCATAGATAGAAACGAACATTGAGCGAGAGTCAAAAGCAAACCAAGTTGAGTTGCATTTCATGGAGTGAACCTATCCTAACCCAACATAACGTAACGTAAACGCTAAATGTCTACATACCTACACAACATCTTTTACCAACGACTATTACCCTACTACCTACTAGTCTCTAATATTATGGTATTCCACCCGAAAATATCGAACCAGGGTTTATATACATAATGTATATCTTCTTTGGTATGGGAATTTTACTCTCTTGGATTCCACACCAAACTTGAGTGGACTAAGGAGAACAGAACCAGAAGGAGCTATAAGCAAATACACACAACAATATGCTACAGGATATGTACATACCAAATATATGCAAACAAATACACATACCTACTTGAGATTTCAGTAGGTACCTTAATGGTACTTCACAGAGAGATGTACATACATAAATACATTTATACATACTTATGTACGACAGTCAAGTCAGCTCTCCTATCTCACTAGTAAGCACAACACAAGGATATAATACTCCCGAAAGAAGAATCAGCGTGTCAAGGAAATTCTGAGAGAAGTCTACAAAGAGCACATGTACTTATTTATGCAACAGGAATCTTCTAGGTACATAACATATCAGTCCTCCCGGAGTATTTCCGACTGGACGGACCAGTCTCTTCTCCTTACGTACGGATTCCCCATTTATCCGCTCAACGCAAAACGCAACGATACGTCATTCAATGCTCTAATTTCATTTCGTAGAAAACAAGGAATTCGCGTAGGCATACCATGTATTTATCTACACATCCTCTCAGTACTTATGACATAATTACTTTTATTAAGTCCACAATGAATAAGTGAGTAGTACGTGTGTACTTTATTCTCGTTTTTGTAATCTCCTATTAATAGTATTTCTAGTTTATACTGGTATCATTACATTCATGCTCTTCAGAATGGAATGAATCGTCTTATCATCTTGAAGGCTTTCCTACTTTGAATGATCTTGCTCTGCTTACAAATACTACAAGATGGTTTTTCTTTGAGTTTCTTAGCTTTTCTTCTGACTGTTGTAAATACAAATATAACTTTATTACGAATCTAACTGGATTATAGTAGATCTGATTGCGAACAACCGTAAGCTCTTACTTGAACTACATATTTTATAAAGAAAATGTCCCAAATGGAAAAACCACTCAAGACTTAGGTCAAAGTCAAGTGAGAAATATATAGAAAGAAGGATAACAAAGAAAGTAAATCTGAAAGAAATAGAAAGTCAAACAAAATGGAGAAGTGCAGGTATAGAACTAATCGTAAGTAGATATTGTGCTGGAGCAACTGAAGCAAGGTAAGGTATACAGAAGTCAGAAGTGCTGTTGAAGAAAAGCAAATAGTAACTAAAAGAAGAAAGAAAAGTAAGGATTGAGTAAAAATCGTAATTTAATGGAAAAGTAGTGGAATTCGGAGAAATGTCTTTGGATGAGGTTACTTTGACTCACACCTGCTGCGATACAATCTATAATGCTCTGCAGATTAGATACAGTTCATGCTGCATGTCCACAATATCAGACGCAAACAGAAGAGGTTAGTTATTTAATAGAGTAAATGGGAAGTTGTGTGTAGTAGGTAGGGAGGAGGAACTATTTCATTTCTATTTGGAGAATTGCGTTGAATGGTGGAAATATTAGTGATATTATGTTGTCGTGAAGAGTATTTCATTGTAAGTAGACTATGTACACTGCTGTTCCGTACATCTGCTCTGGTTTGGTCTTTGACTAACTTGGAATGATACAATAGAGTTAGCACACCACACCACACCAACAGACTGCATTGGTTTTCTATTTATTCTTTATATTGTCGTAGTGGGCATTGTGTCATATCATAGCACATGGCAGACACTGTGTAGTATTTGCACATCTTATGAAAACAGAAGAGAGTAAAAGGAAATGTAAGAGTGTCGGTAGTGCATTTGTAGTGTAAGTTCACAGTAGATAGTCATTTGCAGCGTAGTTAGGATTAACTCTATCGATAAACAGTAAATAGCTCTATAAGGGTTTTAGGTCAATGTGCGGCACCTAAGGAGAATAGTCGTAGTGAACCAATGCCGCACTGTTGCTTGTGCTTTTATGTCCATTAAGAAAAGAGGGGATTTACTTAACTGTTTTTCTAGCAAACGAATATTGAAACGTAAAGACCAAATGAAATGAAACTCTGGTGTGAGTGGAGCTTGAGTAAACTAAACTAGCCCAGCCAAACCATAATAGTATTCTATTCAGCAGTAATACATACATACTAAGAGCAGAATTAAAGTACCGATGGAAATACAATACAACTGCACTACTCTACAATATTTTCACACTTTAGCATTCACCGGTCCATTATGGTCGGGTATAAGAAAGAGACCTTGGAGTTTTAGAAGCCTTACCGGTTGGAGAATTGCATATCATATCACATAATCACGTCGCGTCTGTTCTCTTAGTTCATTTCCTTCGGTTGAATTCCCTGGGTTCCATTTGTGTATACCTAATAAGTAATCATGTGCTTTGAAACTGGGTTTTTCTAGAAAAGCGGGTAAACATAGGAGTTTACCTTCCCTATACAGGTACTTACAGTATATTTTACTTTAGAATGAATTGAAAAGACGGAAGACTTGACCTGAATTGAATTAGCAGTAGCTAAAGGTTGAACTAAGGTGCTAATGTATAAAAAGAAGAGAACTTTATTAGTTTTTTCCCGAAAGCCTTTACATTTTGGATTAGTTGAATGAATGGCAAATGTAATGCGGGAGAGTCATAATATTTTTCCATTCAAGCCGTCCTCATCCTTAAATTTTATGAGAATGCCAATGAAAGTGGGTAATATTTGGGGGATATACCTATGTGTCCTAGTATAAAGATATTCTCGTAGTATTAATGTCAATGTGGAGAAGGAGCGAAGGAAATTTATCCGAGTATGATATGATCCTACTTGGGCTAATGCTGAAGTAAGCATAGTGAGAACGCAGAGTTGTGCTAAAATGTTCCTTGACAGATTTACAATAGATGAGAGTTAAGTCAACAGACGCTGCGAATTCTGGGAGGAACGCAAGGCAGATGCCGGGAGGACAGAAAAATCAACGTCTCATCTCCCCAGACTTCAGACTTGGCAATGCAAACGCGTTAAATTGAAATTTCTTTAGGAATTTTCTCTTCACTTAAATTCGATCCTAGTCTCCATTGTAGTCGTAAATAGCACAATAATATGAAAATCTATGGCACACAAGGAGCGATGGAACTAATCCCATGCTTTTATGCAATAACAAAAGTGTCATCGCTAACATTTTCCATATTACACAATTTATTTACTTTCATTCCAATTGTGCACGGTAGGGATATACTTAGGTGAACCGTGTTTACTTACATTGCTAAACTACACACATTTTATCTAATAATTTTATTATACTTATTGTAAGTTTACACGCTTAGCCTAATGCACAGATCTTGACAGTTTAAAGTTTACTTACAACGCGTAACATACGGGGGATTTTCCTTCGGTTTTTATGTCATGTCAAGAAAACTTGTCGAGAAAGGGAAAATAGTGTGACACATCACGAACAGAATATTTTCCTCGGTGCTTGTTAGAGTTATTCTATTCCTAAGCACAAATACCTCACACCTACCTACTGCCTTAAACGTAAGTAGGAGCACATATTACAAATAAATATGTAAATCGATAGATTTCGCACTTGTTATTCCCGTTTGAACCCCGGAATTTCTATTGGAGTTTATTTTCCAAATGGAATTTCCCTCTACATTTATTTATGAAGGCTTTTGGTAGAATCCCCTGTGATGCCCAATACCTAACAATTTATAAGAGAATGAGAAAACCGGAGAGGGAAGGAAAGATAAGCTGTCGTGTAGCGTAGATACAATCCGGAGGATCATCTTAAAGAAAGGAAGAGATTCATACGCACATTTCAATTTCCATTCCACGAATCTTCTACTTTATCCGTCATTGTTATGCGCGTACCTATTTATTTATAAATAACTATTTATTCCAAGTATGTCACACAAAGCCAGATCCGTAAGTATACAATTCATTTAATATCAGGGCTTGATTTATGTTACCGTCACATTCTATGCATTGTGTAGTCTATCTTTCAGCACGACAATTCTTTTTTGTCGCAACTTAATAAGGAAGAGAGCTGAGATTGAAAAAGTCATAAAATAGAACTCTTGACTTGGTTTCCTTTGATACGAAATGTTTCTCTGTTATGCAACTACTCAATGTTCTATAGAATTCCGAGAAAATGTGAGCTATGTACACTAAGTTGTAAGTAAAAACGAAGTGAATTTGAGAAAATTACTATATCGAATGTAATAAGGACTAATCTTTTGAATCCGTTTGAAGAGCAAGTGGAAACCGCAGGAAGACATAAAAGAAAACTAAATAAGAGCTTGTCTTTCGCATAGTTACGTAAGAGTACAATAGTACGTAGTTAAATGAAAGTCTTTCCTATTCGAAATGAAATGAGAGTCTCATATTTACTTTTTAGTATTCTAGAGGGATGCTCTATTAAACTATGCATGTACATCTCCTATGGGATGTTGTGCTTTGTATTCATTCGCTTTGTATACATACTGGAATGGTAACTTCCTTTCTCCTTCCAATTTTTACAGGATTATCTGCATTATGGGTGGGAGTATGAGAATTCACCTATATGGTATGCTCATAAAAGTATGTAACGACTGTGAGACAGTTTATACATAAATACTGTAATGTAAAGCGTAGTAGGTTGTACATATCTGTTTAAAGAGCAAACCAAACCACACTACAACACTATGCACTTACTAACCACATCAAAATGTAATAAAGAAATACAATGCAAAATATGTAGTAGTTTGAACTACATCTCACCCACAATGACACAGATACATAGCACAAGTGTCTGAACATTAAATGTCAAGACTTCCTAGTCTTTAGGTACACAGATTATAAAATAGTATATGCCCTACTAAAATTCAAAGCAATTTAGCTTTCAAGGCTCAATTTACAGATACATATAGACATATCCATTAGGCACTGTGTACGGCTAGACAAATAATCTAAATGTAAAAGTAGAAGCCCAGATTTAATATCGAACAATGAATTCGTGGAGATAGGAATGATAAAAGGGAGTAAAGCCGTAAAATCGTAGATGAGGTCAGAAAGTAGTTCAAAGGACTAGTAAAAAAATAAAGAGAAGCTGGAGGGAGACAACAAGAAAGAGGAAACGGTGAAAAGACAACATTTCCTGTTAGCACTAATATCGATTTCTTTCCCAGAACATTTACTACTCAACTACATCTCGGCACTTCCATTCTCTTCAATTTCCTTTAATGCCCCACGTCCTCCCTCCCTACCCGGTCTCTTCTCTTCTTCTGGTCATGTTTCGTACTTTCGTACCACTGTCCTACGAAGCGATACATTCTGCATTCTTGCCAAAGTAATGCAACCAATGCAATGTGGAATGCTTCTCCAACGCAAAATCCTGTACTTATGCTCAACCCAGCACAACTCAACTCAATTGAGGAAACTCAGTAAATATCAAACCGGAAAAGGTAACGGAAACACTTCAGAGAGTAACATTACACGCCAACATCGTATAACATTACGAGATCAACACTTCTTAGAATCTCCAATTGTAGTCTTCTCCTACTTGTATGGAGAGTACCATTAATTTCTCTTTCTCTCCTTACCCAATTTCCTTCCCCAACTGGACGTGCTACGATATTTAATTAGATGCATACCCTTTGAACATTTTCATTCAACTATGTAATACCAATTACCTAATTGCACCAAGTAGCAACCGTAGCAATGTGTATCCCTTGTATTCTGCCTGTTATATGAAATGTATACCCCTTAATTAAACGTACGTACTACAAAAGCGTAGCTTACCTACACAAGAGTATCACTCTAATAAGTTTCCTATGCACAGGTGTTTAATACATCAAGTAGAGCTCTCTAAATTACTTTGTTGTTTTCTCCATGTTCAAAGAGACCCTACCCTCTCTGTGTTTACTTCATTAAAGGAGAACGAAACTCTTACGCACGTACGAATAAATATTTCGCTAGAAGCAACTAATAGTTCCCTGTGTAACTTTGTTGATAACTTGTCCCATATTCCTTACGGATCCCTAGCTAAGCCATTTCTCAATTCTCTATGATTAAATTAAATTTTCTCCGTAGAAAGAAGTGTAAATATTAAAAATTACATTTTGCCAATTTACATTCTATTTGTAATTTAGATTTTTGGAAAGTTTTCTTTCATATCATAATGAATCAAAGTTTCTAATCCAGGCAAAATGCGTATATGTTTAAAAATGTAGGAGAAATGTACAGAACTGCCGCTATTTGGGTCGTTACTGTTTTCGTAGTGAAGATGGATGAGAATTTTACTTTTTGCATTTGATTATCACATCAGGCAAGCTTGCGGCACGCAGAAATCATATAAGCAGAGGAAAAGTTCAATTTGTTTTAAAGACAAACAGAACAACAAAGTTGTAAAACATTTGCTTAAATTCTTTTACTGCAGCGTTGTGACTGCGACTGGATTTCTATTTAAATGGCAGACACAGACGGAAGGTAGATGTAAACGAACTCTGCATTACGGAGACAAATTCAGTTAGAATTGCATTACTTAAACAGGCTCATATTTAATCTCTATACTTGTTTACCTACAATGTCGTTTGTATACAGTATACCAATTTATGGTATAGTTCTCGGAGTTCTGCATGCACTCTGTATTTATATCTGTGGTACAATACACTGATGAATACTAAGGGAGACAAGAAATACGTAAAACTATGTGAAACTGCAGTAAATCACTATAAAATGCAAGAACCAAGTAAAGCCTTTTGTAAATGAAACAGGAAATGTAGAAAATTAAGCCATTTTGTTCTGTTACGCCAGAAACTTATCATATATACTTACACCAATACTTGGAAACTATGAAACACAATACGGTCACAAATGGATCGTACTTTATAATATCATCGTGCAGCAATGTGTAAGTGGAAAGTAAAAGTTGTTCATACAAGTATCTGACCGTGGCGAGAGGTATTCAGCGGAAATTCGGTTGCGTAACTATCAAAATGACATTTATATTGTAATATTTATTCTACTCCAAGGAAATGGATTTCGATATATAGTGGAAATCAACGCACGCTTTTTTTCCTACCACATTTCCTAAAAGGCAGTCCAATTTCGGAGAAAGAGGTCTTATCTTCTCTACTTACTCGGTTACTCGGTACTACGGAACGAACGAACTTTTCTAAAGCCTTTAAGTTACTTTATGAAATATAATGCTAGTGTGCTTACATTGGGTTACTGCTGTTACTTTACAGTATCCTGTATTTACTTCGGAAAAGTACGTAGACACTAGCACTAGGTATTACCAGTAATAGTTATTTAGAAACATTATCTAGAATGGAAATATCTGCAAGATGCATTTGCCCGTTTTGGTATGTCTCGCTGGATTCCTATATATCATTGTTATATAAAACACTCAGCGCATTGACTTTACACTCAAAAGCACTCAAAACCATTGTAATATAAAAAGAAAATATTTTTCTAACCATGACTATAACCATACCGTAAAATAACCATTCAAATCATAACCAAAACTGCTATATGGTACAAGTACAACTAGTAAACTTAACTGCTAGCGGTGGCAGATGTTCCTAACAATAGAGCCACAGCAGTCCCGACTTTCGACCTGAAACCACATAAGATTACACATAGCAAACAGTCACGACTGAAACCATAGCCAAAATATTTGCGTAAAAATAAATCCCCTTTTAAGAGAAACAATTTCAAAAAAATAATCATGTCATACTCAACTCTTACTTACCAAACGAAACTTGTATTAAAATGGATAGAGTATCTTGCCTTCTCAACCTTTTACCTTTCATATTATAAGCGTTAACATGATGTAAACACCTAAACTAAATATTTTAATTTTATTATTTGCCTAAGATTTTTCTATATGGGTATTTAGATGTAGAAATTGTGAACATAAAAGGAGAGAACAGAAAATCAAATTTTTGTTTGACTGACCATTGTGACCATATTTCCTGTGTCTGATTTTTACTAAATTTAATGGTTATGCTGAACTTATATATCAACAATATTAAGTTTTCTACGTGGGAGCCGCGTTGGAGCAGTGATTGCAATAATAATTGAGATGTTGGGGGAAAACGCATCCAAAAATAACATGCAATAGCGCTGCATTGCTGAAATGAATGAAATGTTTGTTGAACCTCGATGTTTGTTATTGGGAACTGTTTATTACGGCTAAACAAAGGCAGAACAGCCAACTAGCAAAAGTAATAACCTTGTGTTGTCAAGTTCTGCACTTTGCTTAGTGTTCCGTTACGGGGACTCAAATATGTAATTACAACAAAGAAATACAATTCCAATTTGATTCCAACATTCCAAATAGTATTGCAATGCTATTAGTATAGTGTTTACACTTTACATGTCCCTGCAGCCAGACAAGTCTCTTGTTCTTGTTCCATGTCAACTACACACGTTCTACAATAGTACAATTAAATGTTCTGATTTTGCAAATAGAAAGCAGAACAAAACACTGCGCAATTCTGTAATTGAGTTAGATTTTCACTTTCATACTGAATGAGAGCTAATCCTGAAATAATGATCAAGTACTTACTTCGTAGTAGTACATGTACACAATCTACAGCTACAATGACAATATCGTTACACTATTGATCTTTAAAAGCAAGCAAACATCTTTCCTACAATCTCTTTTCTCTTAATTTAACTTATCTCTGTTTCCTAACTCCTTTCTTTTGTCCCTTGTGCTTTTCATTATATTTTATATCCGATTGTGTTGCACGCAGTAAGTATCCATTATAGTACTGATAATCTTAACTACAAGCAAACATGTTTTAATCATAGTCTTACTTAGTTAGATAGCATCTCTATTTTCCTAGTTCGGGTAATTCTGCAGTTGGGCAGTGTGCATGCACTTTATTTGATTGTTCATCACATCCATTTTTCGTGTCATTTTCTAGGACAATTAGGAAATAAAAGTTTAGGTTAATGGAATTTTTTATCTCTCATAGACTAAACTGCAGACGATTAGATCTCTGAATCATTAATGTTTTTGTTTCCTAAGTTTTATGCTTTGTGACTCGCCCACTCATCACTTTAATTAAGTACTTTCAAGTCCAGACTTTCAATCCTATTTGTCACTGTGTAAAATCTAGCAAACAATTAATACAATGAGGTTGATATTCTAACAATTCCAATTAAAATACATTCAGTCAAGTTGCCTTTGATAATTCACAGCAAGCTTCACAGAAGCCCAAACATTCTTTTATCTATTTGAAGAAACAATTCTAAGGCATGTAGAAATTTTTTTATACAATCCTCACTTATACATGCCATGTTTTGAAAGACTATGAAATAAAATTGCGTTGCAGTGACATTATTTGACCTGTAGGAAATATTGCGCCATATAATCTTCAGGGGTGACCGGATATCTTATTGCAATCTCATTGCAATTCTGAAAGCTGTTATCTAAAATTGTGTCTTGTTGCATCGCCATTACATACATAAATGTAATATAGATGTTCTTCAGTGCAACGTGCAATGGCTTTTTTGTTATTTATTATTCCTTTGAAAATAGATTTTGTCTGAAAGCAATTGCTTATGCGAAGTAATGCAGACTTACGCACTATGGAGAAGGCAGTAAATATGTACATGTGAAATTAATAATATTAGATTTTCATTAATAAATAGTACATAGTAGTAGATATGCGGAAGTGTTCTTGAAGATTTATTAAATTAGGTGCTTGGATACTTCTTCCGAGTAGAGATACTAGATGCTAATATAGGAAGTAATGAATTTTATTAACTTTTCGTGTAACGGTTATGGAATTGTCTAGTAGAGCATAAGCTTAGATAAACAGTAGTGATTCAGATGAAGTAGGGATAAGCTGACGGGTAATAGAGGAATATTGAGTGAAGGCAGTGAGTTAGTCGACAGAGATGAGATAGGGACAGACAGGGAAAAGATGGGAGAGACAAGACACGGTATAACACTCAAGTGATAAAAGAGTAAGTAAAGTATTTATTAGGAGTAGAATGGTATGGAGAAAATGTGTTGGAATGTGATTCGAAGGGATCCATATGTATTGCATAAACATAAAAGAATGTCATTTGTGACAAGATAATGTATATGCAAAGCAATGTAATGCATGAGTCTGTCTATATTCTGTAAAGGTGCCAAGATGCATGGAGGAGAGACGAGGGACAGAGAGGGAGGCCAGACCATGACATCCAATGCCAAGTCTGAGAAGCGAAACCAAAGGAGAAACGACTATCATAATAGTCTACTTACCTAAAATCAAAATTCAATCACCACATATAAGTACATTTCCTTCTGTCGCAATGTGATAAGAAAAAGTCTCCAAGGAAGCGTTTCTCTGTCTCTATGCAATGTACTTAGGATTTCTTTCCTCTTTACGTACACTACATAACATTACATCGCATCTCACATTTCATGATAAGAAGATTATCTCGCTAACGCTGCCAGTCCTTTTTCAGTTTCAGACTGATGCAATGTGGGAAACTTTGCACCGCGTCTAATAACATTTTACACTTTCTTCCTATTGTCACAACGTTCCTTTTCATTTTCTTTTCATTTACAGTAAGTATTGAACACTTGATGTTTTCTGATGTTATGACAAAGACATTCTGCCTTCCCTCACGTGGGTTGGAGTACCTATCTCCCTCTCCGTTGTCTCTACTTCTTTCTACTGCTATAAAATAAACTTTTGCGACATTAGCCAAAGTGTTATCTAAAGTTAGGAAAATCAAATATCATTTCATTCCACTCAGTCAATGGATTTCGCAATTACTTCTAGAACTATGCCCACTCCAATAAAATAAGTTCTGTGTAATCTCCAAAGCGTCATCTGAATTTCCCCTTGGAGAGAAACACTACAGCTTTCCCTTGATCTCTTATTTTGTATTTTGTATATAGTTACGGTAGAATACGTACTTACAATTGTAGCATAAATAATAATAGGATTCTGGGTAACAACGGGGAAAAGTTTTAAGTGTCTCTGCCTCCTCTCCTCTGGTCTGATTCTGGGGAAGAAATATCTCTTAATACCATTTCATTTTCTATTCCACGAAAACTGGGAAGCTGGGAACAAAGGAAAATAAACACAATAATACTTATATTATTCCGCCCTGATGTCTTGAAAATGCTTTTTCACGATTGTTTTAATGCTAAATAAATATTTAACAGGGGAAACAATGACTCTGTCATTAATGAACATAAAAGTAGATAAACAAAAAAATATTTTCACGCAGCTAGGATTTCCAGATGCTCTAATGTAATTCTAATGCATTAAAGTTATTCCAGGACACAATATAATATTACTCTTCAATCTCATTTTCTAGTTTTGGTAAGCAGAAATTCCAGAAATCAGAGATTCTTTCAAAGTTTCTGAATAAAAATGATGTGAATGGAGGAGGAAAGGATATTGTTTTTGTAACTCAATGTAAGTGCTAACATTTATCTAAACCGAAAAAATTCTGTTTCTGCGTTCGTTTACTGTTTGTTTTTCGTGGGGGGACTGTAGTTTGCATTCATATATGTCTTAAGAAAGGTGGCTTGGCTTCAGTTTGTTTGTCCTAGCAGATGCTCTTTTCTCACATAGCATTGCATCACTGTAAATATTTGTTTAAGATTAGATGTTAAACACAAGATAGTACACGATGTGGAAAAAAGTTGCACAGATTTTGTTTCATACCCCTGTTCTGTTATGTGTACTATCTATGTATATTTGTTTTTATCTTCTTGTATGTACGATGCAGGAAAGACAGATCACAACACAGAATGTTATAAAATAAAGGATCAGGCAGATCAGATCAATCTGACATCTCATACTGCTACTTATAAGATGTTAGACAACACAGATGCATACTATACATTCTAAAGATAAGTTAGCAGATTTAGTGTACAGTTGAGAGTACACAAGAGAGTTTCTCAGATTATAGTTTTAAAGATCTGATGTGTGATAGGGTACCTTACTTAGAGTAGAAAATTCCATTACATACTCCCAGTGGTAAGTGGTATTAAATGGGAAATGGATGGTAAGAAATTATTTACTGTATACAAAATTATATAAATGCTACCTCTTCTCAGATCTTCAAAGGTACTGCACAAATTATTTTTAATCAGGTACGGAGAATGTTTTTGTGCATCTACTGAATGGATAAACCTGTAAATTGATTTACAATATTTGAATACAAACAATTTTGGAAAAAGTTAGTTAGAATATTTCCATTGTACTTGAAATTCCAAGCATTATGGATTTTCATAAAAAATTTAAACTCATTATTTTAAAATAAAAACTGACGATTTGTTTGAATTGAAGCATGGTGGTGCAGGGACTCTCCTAGTAATCAGAGATAGTAAATTTTTCATATTGGAAAGGGTCCACTCTGGTAAGTTTAGCAAAAATGTCAAAAACATGAAATACATTGACCAACTAAAATTTTTATGAAAATTAGTAATACAATCATAATGGCCATAAAATCTGTGCAATTGTTATTACAATTTTCTCATGAAGATACAGAGAGATGATCTTGACCTTAGATTTATAAGAACCAAAACCTGCTGAATTATTATAATATCTCACAGGGTCTCATGACATCCATGTAATAAGTTGAATATTTGTATTTACTCTAAAACTTGATGTGAACAAATTAAAATACAATTTTACCAATGGGATGCTAAAATCTAAAAAGAGTACTTTAAGGTACACTGACCATACTAGTGTAAAATGGAAAATAACTATACTATAACCCAAATGGCAAAATGGCACTATCAAGTCAGCCTAAATTACATGCAGCGAAAAGGAAACTCTAGATGAACAAACTTTTGTCTACTTTAGAAAACATTGTTTGCTTACATAAGTATGTCTGTACTTAATATGTACCCAACGATCCCAAGTCGTAGACGTAGAATACTAGTAGCACTTAATTCTTACCACTTAAATTACTCTGCTGCTGTAAAATGACTCTCATTCAATGTAAATACCCGTACCTATGTGCGCCAGCATGAAAAACAAAAGAGGGTTTAATGAGGGAACCTTTTAATGAGTTTAAACAAATAATCACGCTCCATAATTCGGATAAGAGCCCAAACCAAGCTGTATCAAATCAAACAGTACAATTGAAATTCAATGTAATTAGTGAGTGTAAGTAGGTTACGACAAAGTTTCTTTTTCGGTATATATATGCATTTATTATGAATCTGGAGTAGAACGAAATTTGAATTTCGAAAAGATTCCGGAATGGTGGCATGTCCGGCTTAATTCCCTTCGTTTTATTCACATCATAAATTATATTCTCTACTTTGGTCTTCGAACAAGAAATAAGGCATCCTATAATACACAGCACACGTATTATTAAGTGCTACTTATGGGGGTATTTGGGAGGGAATTGCATGAGTCTACTCTCAGCTTGCGTCTATATGTAAATATTCAAGGAGGAGGTATAACTTTGTATGCATTACACCATACCGACCGTGTTACATTATACATGGACTCTGCGTGTATACATTTATTACGCTAGCAATCCGTATTCCGTTTCAATTCACGACAGGAAGAGATACCTCACTAGTCAAGTCACCTACTTACATAACTCTAATAGGACAACCCATCGATTTCTATACGCTACATTTACTTTTAAAGTACATAGAAAGTTTGACTTGCATAATATATTCTTCACTATCCACTCGCCAAATATAACAATACATTGTATGTACTCAACTGAAAGTAGTAAACTCTACTTCTGTTTGCCCCCAAGCAGTGTAGGGTGTTTTCACTTATGATGGCCTATCAAATCAAAAAATAATTTTCCCATGAAATACCTTTTATAGTATCTAGCATGTTACATATCTTTCAAAATAAGCCGATTTCCCCCGCTGCAGAAATTTATATGCAAAAATGACGTGGGCTGAAATATCTTTTAAAATAGTGAGCACAAAGAACTGCAGTCAGCGTTTGTGTAAGGTTCTTGGCATAGTGTAGGACCACAACTATTCAATCAGGTCATTCCCCGATTCACTTCATTTTATTTTATCTGAGTGTACTATGGAGAGGAGTGAAAGCGCGACGAATTTCTGCCATTTCGCTGCGTTACTTTAGGCTTAGAATTTGTGAAAGTGGAGAAAACAGCTCGCTCATTGTGTTTTGCAAAGGAAAAGAGAGTAAAAGGAACTTTCACTTTCTAATGTACAATTTTGGTTAAGTTAAGGCATGCAATGCAATATATTGTATGTCAGTCGTAGCTCTATCTACGTACATAACTTGGAGCGTAAGCGTAACGCAATGAAAGGACAGTCTGAATGTTTCTTGTAAAAAGTTTCAGGGAAGATAAGTGTAGGGATGTAAGTGAAAGCATGTCGTGTATAGATACACAGGGAAATATATGTGAGTATCCAGAGAGTAAATAAAGTATGCCGGAAGAATTCAGCGGAACCAGGCTAGAGCCAGATGCGATGTAAACCAATCCGAAAGAGAATTGGAAAACGTATAGTTGTGTGGTGTGTAGCGTGGTTTGGTTTGGTTTGGTGTGGTAGACAGAGTGTAGTCGTATTTGGAAGGTGATCGGATGAAGGAAGCTATTATTACCGTCTAACTAAACCGAACGGAACCAAAGGAAGCCCAAGTTAACCAACAAGACGACTACATCTACATACATAATAATAATATCGTCAATTCATCCGCAACGAACCCAAACTAGACAAAGCCGAACATTTCCACCCAGGTACTTGTTGGCCTCCATAAACTAAAACTGCGCTTCTCTCCCACTCAAGTAAAGCAAACTTGAGTAAAGTGTGTAAGCATTACCTTTTCCTTAATTTTACACTTAATGGAGCTTAGTCAACGTGAGACTTACTTAAATGTGCTATTCCCTCTTTGCCAAGTTGCTCCAAACTAGAGTAGAACTAGTAGGTACATGGGAAACGTAAACATACAACTTTTCACGTAAAATTTAGAAGAGAATGGAGCACGGAATGAAATCGTGTAGCGTAGAGGGAACCTATTTAATGGATATTATTATGCATAGGTAGAAATTACATAGACAATAGACAAAGACAGCCAAGTATATTATGCACTAAGTCAGTTGCGTTACATTTTACAATTTATTACAGTATGTCGCATTGGCAATGTGCTCTGCCTCATTCTGTTCGAATATTTAATTAGTTACGGCGAGTTAATGGTAGTACACGTGTAACTATAAGTTTATTTTACATAATCAATGTTTCGCTTACAGTTTAACTTGCATTAAGTGCAGCCTTTGGAGTATCTGCACTCGATGAACTTTGGAGAAAGCGAGTTATGAAATTGGAATATGAAACCCTGGACAGACTTGTATAATATAGACAGTGATAAGATTCGCCAGTCTAATTGTTCACTTGTATCTAAGTAGGTCATGTCTCTTTACGACTTCATGCATGGTCAGGCGAGACACTATAACTGTATACACTACAGAACAATCACACCAAAAACTCCCTAGATATACATTGATACATAATACTACTGCTAAGGTCTCCAACCAGACGAGATGGTGATACGAAACCAAAACCAAGGCAAACCATCGCAGGACAGAGCACTTATTACCTTACTACGGTTGACACGACCAAAAAACAAGCCCCGAAAGCATAAAACATGACAATGTCTGGTTTGCTTTCCTTTCGCAGTAATATATTTCCTCCTTCTCTAATATCCCATGACTTTTAGACTTTGTTTGATTCTCGTGTCTTATGATGGGTGCGGCACGCAATTTCTTTACTGAAATCGGGTCTATGTCTAACATTGGATTATGGTGTGGACTAGCTGACTTATATTTAGTACCATATTATCGTGTTGGTATTTCGTGGAATTTAGTGAGACCAGAGTGTCTTGTCTGGTGTTTATTCGTAAATCTTGCTATAGCTTTATGCTTTGCTGCATGAAATAGGAGAAAGACAAGATAAACATCAAGTCAAGTTTATTTTAAGCGCAAAATAATAACTTTCCCCGTTTTCAGCTAAAATGTAAACTGTCTCAAGATATTTATCCTGCTTGCAAAAAATCTAATTTGCATGTCTGCTAAAAAGACAAACTTTCCATTTTAAACAATTTATAGGGACATGTTCTTTTTACGTGCAATATAAAAACACACCCTAGGAGATCTTTTACTACATGGATGTGCATATGTAAACAAACGCTAAACAGGCGCTTTTCTAATGCTTTTTACGCTTCAGCTGATTTACTATGACTTTGTATCCGAATTTGTCATTTTGATAGACTGAATTATCTTTTCCTTTGTGTCACTTCTGTTTTCAGCATTTTTACACTCCTTTTCTCTGTGGAATACGGATATAGCGTTATTATGCGACTGCAATTTGTCAGATCACAGTTTCAAAGAAGACGAATAAACTTTTAGGAAGTATATAAAGATATTCATTGTATGCAAACGACAGGCTTCCAGAATAACTTTACTTTATATTGTCGTAATAGAGATTTTATGTCGTGAAAAAGCAGCTCACTTCAATAGATAATATGTGATTGCTAACGGTAAAATTAAACTAACCATACAATAAAGTAACTACAAACTTCCATTTGCGTACCTGTGTTCTAGATACCTGTATAGATTCAAAGAACACATGTAATCATTGTAGATTCACGATCTCTTCTCGGTATTGCTAGTTTACGTTACTCACACAAGAAAGAACTTCAAACAGATCATTTTATGTACGCTACACGAAATGGTATATACTACTAACTACATATTATGTACAATGTACACTTTAATGCTTTAGTGTATTAGCAACGAACAATAGTAGTCACTAAAACTACTAAAACATTATTACAGTTTCCTTTACTATTTCAATGACTGCATGCATAAATAGAAAATGTACAGGAAACCTTTATTACTTTGCAAACTTTTCATTCAATTAAATGTTTGAGCACAAGCGGATGTGGAGGTTTTCATTATTGCGAAAGTAATTTCAGTTACTGTTCCTAATTTCAGCGGATATTTTATTTTACAGACAAAATCAAAGACAAGATCTAACGAAAGTATTTAAGGTAGGCGACTACATTTCCACATTGTCGACGGTGTAGGAGGAGGAGGATGGTTGTGTAGGAGTGTCGAATCTTAATTTCGTAGGCGTAAAGTCTGTAGTTCACATTTTCGTTGAAAAAAGTAAAGAAATAAATTAGGAAATATTACTGTGATTCGAAAGTATTTCATAGTCACTAGGAATTTGAAAATATTTTGAGTTTGCATTTCTACTGTAACTGTAATAACTTACAAGCGTAGTAGCAGAAGTACCTCAGTAATAAAATAAATAATATATTTGCATTTAATATGTCTTCAGGAATACACACATACATATATATTCATTGGAAGAGCTAAGATGTGGAAGATTTGCATGTGTACCCAGTACCCACAAACGTATACCAAATATGGAGTCTAGTCTAATCTTGCACCACAACGGAAAGTAATGCAATCCATTCCACTGTGTGCACTAGACTAGCTATCGTTATTACAGTAAACTACAAGTTTGCTTTGAATGCAGATATACATTTTGTGACTGTTTAGTTTAGTTTTAGTTATGTAGCAAGTTTTACTATTTGTATTCTCATGTCAATTCCCATACAAAGAAGACAAAGGCAAATTGGAAATTTTCATGTACCCAGAAGAGAATCTCTGTTATTGTAAGTCGAGCTGCACGTATATCTGTTTTGTTGGCTCGTGCTTACTCATTTATTTATCTGCTACTGAAAAAAGAGAAGTATCAGTAAAAGATATAAAATTTGAGTAGTGAACCAGAAATTCGTCGACGAAGGCAGAAAGAGAGTTTTATTGTTGGTGTTGAACGTAATTTGTGTACTGAGCATTATATGTGTAGAGTACCTACCACATACAGTGTGGGGAATAGCGCGAGAACAGAACAACGTCGTTGACCTGACATGATGACAATTTCTTTATTTGCTGCCGAAGAGAAAGTTCAGTTTGTGCATCTGTTGACGTTTATTGGTGACAACTGCTTTTGTTTCCCTCAGCCGTTGTTTACTGACTGTGACTCCTCTGGAACTGATTATGAGCTGCTGCGTAGTTTCTTAATTGGGTTTTCCCGTATTTGCACTTTCTCTCTGTATTAGTAAATGCACTGAAATAGGTCACATTCGTAAATGTAATTCTCTTGAGTTCCACACTACGTAACTATGTCAGTAATATCACACCACCACTGCAGTATGCAGCTTTCAGAATTACTATGTTTAACTCACCAAACACCTTGTCCTCTTCATCATTTCACACCAACAAAATTACACCCTATTTATCCATTCACTGGGGATTCACTTGACTTTTAATTTTCCCTTCATTCAGTCTCAACTCTCGTTTTTCCACAGAAACGAACCACGAGCTTCTCGCAGTTTCCAATTTCTGAGCATTGCAGCTTGCAGCTGCAATTTCTGTCAAAGAATCCCTAAACTGAAATTTCTTATCTTGTATTTCGAAACATACGTTATTCAAATATGAGCTTTTCAACAAATATCCAATTTTCCCTAGTCAAAGTGCAATTTGTAAACCGAGCCATTTCGTTTCCTTAAAGACTTTCTCAATAGAATAAGTTTTAGTAGAAAACCGGCTTACGGCTTTATGTTCAATTCATTTTTATCTATATTCAACCACCATAACAAACAAGACTACAAGACTATTTATATTAAAGCTAATGATGTCTTATGGAATGACTGCTTATTTCAATGATGTAATCTAATGATGATGATGATATTAATGATTATATTTAGTGTCACGATGGGATTTATTCTTAGAAACCAACTCAGACAAACTGTAAAGATTTTTTATCTTTCATTTTCAACTTTGTCATTTTTACTATAGATAATAATTTTATTTGACAAAGTATAAATTTAAAGTTAGTTCTTGAAGGAAATTTTAAGGCATGTTTACGAATTCTTTTGGGGAGCTACTCTTCAGCTGGATCTAATGAACTGGCGTTGTGTAGTTTAGTTTTATCGCACTTACTACATTTCCAGTAAAGACTAATCTAGCAGAAGATAGTGCTTTTAATCTATGCATTTGAATTAAAATTAAAGTGCCATAGATTATGCATAAGTTTATTAGTTTTGGCAAGCATTCTTTCGTAGCAATGCATAATATGCATGAACAGATCTACAAAATGATCTTCCTGAATCAGTCGGTTAGCCAGAAAAGTCCGTATAATTGTGTAAGTAGTGGTAATTGCCGCAGATACACTGGTATCATATGAGTTTACTGTCATATAAGAAGGTAAGTACGGCAATAAGAAATCTTTTGGGAGAGCTAAAACCGGAATGCGCCTCCAAAAGTTTCCAAAAAGAAAAAATTAGTTGGCTAGGTAAGGACTTCTACATTCATCCACTGCAGCTTAAAATTATTATATGCGTGGCTATTTGCAGAGAAGCAAAGTAGGTATTCTATAATAGTGACCAACAATCTGGAAAATTACTATCACGTTTTACTACCATTCTTTTATTCATAGTGTTCTCTATAGAGCCTTTAGTCATCACATACTTACCTCAACTTTCACCTTATGCTAAACTTTCTTTTATCTGCATACCCTTAACAAGTTCTGTACGACTTCTTCAGCTCAGTTCCCTTCCCTCCAGTCAATCAGAAACCTTAAGTGGGATCAGACTTCACTTAAGCTATACGTTCACAGCTTGGGTTTGCACAATCGGGCTAAGAAAACGCTTCGTGCCAAAACGGGCAACGAAAAGAGACTTGACAATTTAATCAGATTTCCTGTAGGCTTTCTCGGAAAAAGGATGGCTGAAATAATTTTCAGCGTTTTAATTAAAACCACTAACCGTGTATCAAATATTAATGACATAAACATGGTTTTGAGAAATCCTTATTTACTTCCTGAGAAATTCTTGTTGTTATCCTACGATTTGAATGATATCCAAACGTGACAAAGAGAAAACTTCGTGCCTCCCTTCAGCCTATACAAATCAAACATTTGGTTTAGTCTGGCAGCACTCATTAGTCATCCTAAGAAAACTTTCACCGTTTCACCCCAAAGCTCTACATTCTCTTTACTTTCACTTTCCGTGCTTTCTCTACTTTTCTTTAGTCTAAAATGATGTGTATAATATTACGTGCATGCACACGAATATCAAATTACTTCATAGTTCGTATTCCTTCTATTTTTCCTTTAGACACGGCACCGCGTTATAATATATTCCTGCAGAAATAGTAATAACTCACTTTCTCTGCATCAAAACGCACACTATCAATTTGCAGTGAAGTATCATGTACTTAAATATGTACTAAGTGTCTTTCTGTAGTTCTAGTCTATTTGGCTAAGCCTCTGACAGTTCTTACTTACTTAGTAGCGATAAGCTTATAAAAATAACTTTAAATGGCTACAGCAAGATAAAGTAGATTCCTAAAAAACTTTTGGGTCTCGTTTCCTCTTCGCAATACAATTATTTTTGAATTTCTGGTACATTAAAGAAACGTCTTACAATCACTCAGCCAGTAGGAGGAAGATGGAGAGAAAGAAAATAAAGCATCAAAGGTCATAAACCTCAATGAAAAACATCCTTAATGGAAAACCGATAGCACACATCCATTTCTTACCATGAAATAAAGTACTATTAGTAACATAACATACAAACTCTCCAGCAGCTTAGCTCTATGCACTTCCCTACATATTAATACTTCTAATGTATCTATTCTTACATTACTGAAAATGCATATTACAAATTGAACACATGTACACAACCCTCTCCAACATCCTCCAAGTAAACGGAATCAAAGCAAAAAACAAGAAACATTTGATGTATCAAAGGAAAATGTTATATTGAACAGCACGATCTATCTACATTGCTCAATTTGTGCATGGCTTCCCCCGGATAGTTAATTTAGCACGAGTGAAAAGATATGCGAACAGTTACACGAAATTGAAAGGATGATGACGGATTGAATGTACAAACCATGCTTATATAATGATGGATGTAGGTAGATACAGTCGAGATACGCTGATGATGGAAAAATAAAAATATCTGCTCTGACTGATAGAGAATGCTTGTAGAAGCCATATAGAGACAAAGTAAAATGGAAGATCAGTGCACTATAGCACTTACATAGACGTATTGTGGTGTAATATCTATTAGTAGATCAGAGAAAACAAATGTGTGTACCATTCAAGCCGAAAGTACCGAAGTCTGAACTGAACTGACCTCAATTTATAGTACTACTCTTCGTGGCCAATTTTCTCTTCAATACACACAACACGGAAAACACCAGCAAATCTAAACATGTCGCACTCACAATCGTATAAATTCGCTACAAGAGTATTGGAGTGACTCTTGCATATAAATGGCAAGATATTATATGATATCGTACGCTACGATATCCACTATTATAATTGAATTGCTTTAAATAGCATTGACTACAAGCCGCAACATATACAGTGAACCCCAAAATACTATATCTCACACAAAAGTAATGACTTAGAAAAACAAAAACAGGTATTTACTGAAATGCATATATTTTCACCGACGGAATCTCAAGCGTCTACTATTTAAAAAAAACAAAATTAATAATCCTTTTTGATGTTAGGATTAAAAAATTAAAAACTATTAAGTCCACTTCATCACCAAACCAATACGCTTTCTGTGCTTTGAAGGGAGAAAACCAAGGCTATTTGGTTTCTAGTGTCAAACCTCAGGGCGTAGAAAAAAATAAAATTACAAAATAAAATTAGTCAAATATCCTTGGAGAAAACAGTGAAATTTTCAACTGTCCAAGCGTTTTGAAAAGAAACAATATCGCTTTGAACAGGTTTTGGACGTGTGTTTGATTTTTTCCTTCACTTTTAAAGGACAGCTTAGAAAATCATTCAGATATTGTTGGCACCCAGTACGCAGTAAGATGTAAACAGATAGTGTATACTACAGATAGATAGAAGTATCTAACCTGACCTGCAGATATACAAATACTGGTTATAGGAATAAAGCAATACCAGTAAATACTACAGTGCAGTGTACAGTGTCACTAATGAAATTACACAAAAGAAGAAAATGAAAGGAAAGCAAAGAATTCTGTTATAGTAGGTGGCAGAGTGTATACTGTGTACCAGCAGTAATGAATCTACATTTGTCTTAAAGGATATTTGAGTTTGCTTACTTAGCGTGTGAAGCCCTGAATAGGTATATCTTGGTATCTTCGAGTGTGTCTACCCACGATAACCTTTGCGAATGGAATGTAATTGTGAAAACTTGCTACTACATTGAACTGGATTGGTTAGGGTTAGAAGATAGGAAAGATAGATAGCACTTGTCTGTTTTCTTTTCTTTGGGCAGTGATGGATGGATAGCACACAAACAGGCTACTGCGAACTGAAAGAGAAAACCAAAGCAAACGAATGCAAAGCCGATCCAGACCAACTAACTAAACCAGACTAATTGTGCGAAGAGGAAGGAACTTACATGGAGAACATTAAGCTCACTCACTTCACATACATACACAACAAACGCTTATCCTATACGCTATCAGGGCTCAAATATACAATCCACTATTTTACTGAACTGTGAGAAAAGGAAAAGAATGGACCAAGATTTCCTCAATTCCCATTCTAAAGATTTGCGCAGTTTTTATTGCTTTTTTGTAGATGTTCTTTTTCTTGTTCCCATGTATTCCGTAAGTACTTTACTCCGTAGCATTAGTAGTTACTTAACTTACTTTCACCAACGTTTTTTGCTTACTTAGCGTACTAACTAAATCCATTGCATTTATCCATTCGTATAATATAATACTTATGTTACTTTTCGCAGATCTGTCGATTCGCCCCAAGAGAATTTAATTACTTTCGTGTTAATGGAATTTCCTACAATATAAACTTTATTAATTATTTTCTTGTTCTAACTAGTATACGTGTGCTGCAGTTATTTATTGCTTTGGTTGTTTTCTCTGATTTTCTTGTATACTGTCAACAAGATAAATCTACGGTCGGAAACTCGCCACATGCAATACGGGAGAGATTCGAAATCTGAGACCTAAATGGACACGAGAGGATTTCTTTGCATTCCCAAAACATTAACTCGTGTTATATTTATGTAATTACCACAGTGTATACATATTATACATCACTATGTAACAGATACAGAGTCCTTTTATTAATTTGTACGCAGATACTACCTACAAAACGTACGGTTGTACCTTCCCACGCGTAGAAAGTAAAAACAATTTGGTTATCAACTTTAGTCCGCGTGATGCATTTCCAACAAATTCTGGCGTGACTCTAAGAATCTTTATTTTCTTTGGCCGAAGTTGCACAATGTAATGTTGTGGTGCATGACAATATTACATTACTCTGAATTACTATGCATGTGGGTAGTTCATACATATCTTTATTCATGGTAAACATAATATATAGGTACTTTAATAGATGTACAGCAGCCACACACAAACAACTCCTATTACCTACTGTGAATAGCATTATGGCAATCAATATTTACCAAAGCTTGTATTCTGTTCTAATATTATTGTTGTTCTGTGTTCTGAGAAATGTGAATGCAGTTTCTATTTATAATACATAATATGGTTGTTAGGATGTTACTATTTACACGAGTACCTTGCTTGCCTTGACATGGCTTCGCTATTTGAATTATCTGAATGGATTACAACGCAGTACTGCAGGTTTAGGTAATTAAATGGTTAACAATTTATCTCTTTAGTGTTCCAACAATAGAATTTATTAGCACCTATTCATTGAATTCACCTTTGAAATGAGTTGTTTACTGCTCTAAATCCAGAGAAATAGGAGATAAAGCTGGAAGTCTATGTAATTACGTATTTACTTACATAAAATATGATATCCTAATAATAGGGATTCACTTGAGGTGCAAATGGTGCAATGTGTAGGAGATTTCATACCATAGCGTGTTACGTAAGCAAAAATAATACAAGGCTCATTATCTAGATCAGAGTAGGTATTAATGTATAACTCAGGCATCCTCCGTTCCCCGAAATAAGAGATTACCTGCTGCCGTGTGTCTGTCATAGATAGACATGTCAAGCGCTCTGCTCCCAAACTAAAATTACACTGTATTGTGTCACAGCGTCATTTCATTACTTTTATTTATGTCATTGCCAGTCCAGGTACCTTGGTATGAAATAATCCCCGACCAGAAACAAATACAAGCAATTGACAAGTCTGCAGTGTAACAAATAAGGAACATTCTTGGAAAATCTTGATGCGTGGGCAGAGGAAAACAACTTATTCATAGAACTTATAAGTAAACATATTATCGTTTCTCTTCTTTTTGTCAGAAGCACACACACATACACATGGCTGATAATCCTTTGCATCTGTAAATTGTTTCTCATATTATAACAGGGACAAAAATGACGAGAGCAGTAACCTCGACTGACTTTTACTTACATTTTCAATCTCCTTGCGTCAGCAAAAGAAAACGTACAAATAATCTTCAATGAATCCTTTCTTCCCGGGTAGAACCCATTCAATAAATAATTAATTAAAAGAAGACTTATTACATACAGCTGGCTTAAAACTTCAAGCACTATTGAGTCGTTCTCTAAGGATTGTAGGATGCTTACCTTCAGCAGATTAGAAAAACCTGAGAAAATTGTTTAGTGGCTCTCTTCAGCCCACAAGGTACTTACTTTGGTACAGTCTTTCATTAATTAATGGAAATTTATGTTATCGGACAACTGACTCATTTTAGAGCGGCTTTTGGTCATTTTTTGAGTTTGGATTGAAATTTTGCATATTTTTTCAAATTTTTGTTAGGATATTTACCCACAAATTCTAGGTAATGTATTTTCTTTTCTGTTTTGCTCTCTTTGCACCTTATTTCAAAATGTCCACATGGCTGGCTTGGTGGTGACCATTTTTCTGTGGAAAGTGGAACCTGTTGTACCCTTGTGCCACCCTTCTGCAAAATTAGGTCTGAAGGTTTTACAAAAGCCAAGGCATGCAAGTATTTCACTTGCAATGCGAAAAAGTCATCGCTTTGATACCAAACTTGCAATCCTAGTTCTTCAACTTTTCGTAAAACATTTTGTGTGGGATGAAAAAAGCACCACCTGATTTTTGCCTTCGGGAAGACCGAGGCAAAAAAATTCATAGGTTTATGTCAAATCATTTATGTCAAATTATTTATACCAAAAGAGTATGTCAAAAAGGAAATAATATGCCAATCAATATTCATGTCAAAAAGTGTATGCCAATTAGGGGCATTACCGATTCCAAATACCCAATTTTTATTCTTTGGTGGCAACGCCAACAAAATAAAAATACAACAAAATGCAAGTAGAACTTACCAGTTACATGGGAAAGGAGAAGGCTGATGAGGCAAGTAACTTTCTCTTTATACTACTCACAAGACAAGTTGTTGTCAGTGTGTGTGACAATTCACAGAAATTTACTCTTTGACACATCATCAGCATAACGACTTGGTTCCATGTCATTTTCGCTTTTCGCTATCAAGTTGATGACAAAGATGGAGATGAATACAAAGGTAACCACTAGTTCTCTCTTCAGAACACTCCGCATGCATTCCAATAGGATTCAGTTCACACCAGCACTTTCGTTCTCCGTCACATTGATTACAACGTGCTTTAAACATTCGTGTATCTCAAATATGCATGCTCTTTGATCTTCCTACTTAGTCTGGCATAAAGATAATCTATTCCATGTTTTACCTATTCAAAGTTTACGACTGTTGCTTCCATGTGTAAGTAAAAAGCCTGAAGTTGCAGAGTTACAGATAAGAATGATGACAATGACAACTGATGATTTCTTTTTGTATTAATTTTAAGGCTGCGAAAAACATACATTTACCAAGAATTTAACACTTTTGATGTTGTCGAGATCAGGATAGCATGAAAATTCAGTATGGACTTGATAGTACCTATATACCATAGGTTACATAATAAATAACCCTTTAATTTAGGTTGTTAATTGTTTTTGTTAATACCTCATACTTTGCTTGCAGATGGTAAAAACTATTTAGTCACATTTAGCTATATAGTATAGTTGCGAAAAAAAGTTTCATCACAGGAAAAAAGTTATGTATTATGTATCATGTATTTTTAAATTCAAATTCCAAACCGTTCTCTGTCGAACAACGTAGTGTACAAAAAAATTCGTGTCATACTAAAAGGAACCTAGAAATGTGTTCGCTAAACCCTGTGTAACTGTAAACTGTCAAATAATTAAGGTATAAGTTTCAAATTCCCTTAACCTTTTATTTGGATTATAGCCCTCCGGTGTATATTTGATGGTATGTAATTAATTAATTATCACAATAACATCATAATTCGAAACATGTACAAGTATGCTTGTGTGCGTTCTGTAATAAATACTGTATTTATGCTTGACTCATTCAATTTAATTACAGAATCAGGCTAATTATAATTCTGTGGGTTGTAGCTCCGAAGGATAATGCGAATTGGAAGTTTGAAAGGCTGACTTGTGTCAGAGTTAATTAACTTGTCATATGATTACTTTACCGTACTTATAATTATTACCTGGGGTAGTTAATTTACAAATGGACAAATTAGGCATAGAAGACTTGGTAATAAAGACACTGCAAAATAATATTATGTACAGGTCTCATTCGGTGTACGTAGTAGGTACGTCGTACGTCAACTTTATCATTATGTGCTTACTCACAAAATACATGTTATATCTTTGTACAATAGCATTCATTAGCAGGATAAGGTATATATATTATAGGTATATTTAGCATCTTCACTTGTTCGAAATGAAGGTATATTCCATTCCACTTCGCCCCTTTAAGTCAGCATCTGGAAAATTTACAGCTTGCTATAAACACCTTTTAGTAGACTGTGACTGTACCTACGTACGTGTAAGCGTGCAACAGATTGATACACTTTAAATCAGAGAAAGTCCTCACCACAAGGATTGGTCCACCGACTATAAGCAACAGAATAGTTGGCCTATTCCTCAATCTACGCCAAAGCTTTAGAGTAGATTGAGGAATAGGCCAACCTTTGCAAAGGTGACATAAAAGCATGGTGTGGCTTGATGTTGTCCGCATGGGTTTATCTAAGGATACAATTTAGAGATTTAATGGCGACTTCGTGGAAGGGAAATTCTGCGGTCATTCCACATAGAACTTAGTCACAGACAGCTCATCGATATACAATATCATGAACTTGATTAATGGATTTACCTCAACTTAAAACGAGAACAATGAAAACAATAACTCCGGAGCCCGGATTACAGATAAGTTAATATGCTTTTATTCTACACTTCGATATGCAGGCGAATGACAAATGAATATAATATTTCAAACATAATTACTCAAGTGTTTAGTACAGAACTAAATACGCTTTTCTGGATTACTTAAGCATGCACTCAACAAAATGTATACTCTTACTTAAGTCCATGTCGATCATTTTAATCGTTATACATTTCTTATGTCAGTTTGTTGTATATGTATATAAAGTTCACGAATGTAAATAATTCTTTTCCCCAACTGTATAGGTACTTCAATATTTTTTATAATGCTCCTTATTCTTAATTAAGTAGGCTGCAAGAAACTCAATTGGTTCTGGAGGTCTTTCTTTTGCTAAAGCTTCAAGACCCTGAGTGATAATCGGGACAACGCTTTTCTGAATGAAGTCGCGAGAGGAAAGCTCGTCCAACTTTATAGAAGGTTGTTTCTTCCGCTTTTCAAATTCTGCCTGATTTTCTTCGATGATACTCTTCAAAAATAAAACGGGACATTTAGTGTTTAGTTACTTTCTCCATTTTAGTAGTCATATTTTAAGTTTAGGTCTTTTATTTTAGTAAAGACAATATAAGTATTGCTTTTGTAATATTAAATACAGAAAATTAATGTCATAATGACATGTGATGATTTGTATCTTGCAGTAAAGTAGATGGTTTTAGGTGGATATCATTTTTCTTTCTTAGCATGAAACATACAATCATATAATTCACACCGTAATTATTTGCTACAATTACACAACAGAGGAGACTTCATAATAATTTAAATCGCTACCTGAATATTTTGCCGTATTCCATCAACAGTTTCTTCTTCCACTACGCCTGGATCATCTTCCCCAGGTAATTCCATTGCCATAAGGGCAGAATTCATTTCTTCGGCAGACATTTCAACTTCAGCAGGGTCCCCGTCTCCATAGAGCACTTGGTCATAATCTTGTTCCGTTTCTCCCATCACACTTTCTCTTGTCGGTGGGTTGTCTTCTGCCGATCTTATAACCGAACCTCGAGATTCAGATGCCATTTCACAAGAGAATACAAGCGATTTGGATTAGAAAATGAACAACCCCAAGGATGTATGGACAAGTGATAAATAATTTATAGGCACTCACAAAGCAAATTGTTTGGTGAATTTATTATAGTCTGCTTTCGTAATAAGTTTTGGCCGTTTTGACTGACATAAATTTAAGCATGACAACGAGAGAATACAAATTGATTTATGTAGATGTGTAGTATAACATTTTACTATTCTATATAAAAATATAGTATACGAAATGTGAAATTGAAATGAGGGATACAGCCTACACTAGGCATATGGGTAAAGCGCAATGTAATTTTAATAAAGCGATGATCGCCCAATCAAAGACATACCATTAACAAAATAACTTTATTCAGAAACTATAATAATTAAGGTACTTAAGGGTAGCTGATTTCGCATGAAAAATAACTTTAATTTTTAAGATGGGGGCCACTTTTGTTCTCCGAGAAATTTCTCTACCATTTGAACGAATTCGTCTGGATATCGTAAGTGCAAATTGTGTTTCGCTTCCGGAAGGGTTATGAGTCTGTAAACATATTTTAGACATTTATATCATTATGAAATCAACTATACCACTAAGTGTTACAGGTTTACAATTCAACTAGTCCAACATTAAAGAAACCAACTAAATAATACTCGCAATGAAAGTATGCACTTACTTTGAGTTCTTCACGTGTTGATTAAGGTAGTCAGCATGAAATTGGGGAACCATCGGATCTTTTAAACCATGAATAATCAAAGTAGGGCACTTTATATTTTTCAAATCATTTTTACATAAGTCTCCGCCATTATTATATATTTCCTCAAATGTATCCAACCATCTCTTCCAAATTTTTCTGAAATAATCTTCTCCATACATTGCAATTAAAGGAGCTTTCATTTTAGGCGACCACTTGTCGATGTCTCCCACTTCTGCGTAACATAATATGTATTTGAAAATTAGGTGAACATGAACACACTGCACATAGGGCAGCATAGGTATAGCCACTAAAATTATTCTACTCAGTCGTATTTCAATGCAACAGAAATTGAAAAAGCAGTACTGCCTCTGTTGACTAAAATGTAAGTGCTAAATGTATATTTGTATTAATACCTATATCTATCTGTATTAATATGTATTAAATTCACATTAATACTAAATTAACTACATCTTACGTGCCTGAAAAGTCTTATTTATTATTACCGAATGGTCATACCTTTATAACACTTCATGTCGTCTTCTGAAACGTAAGCGTTTGCACCCCAAACTACCAAAGAGTGTACAGATGTAAACTTTGAAGATTGAATTAAACCTGTTATCCCACCATCACTCCAACCAAGAACGCTGTACTTTGGATAGCCTAAATTCTAGGTCAAAAAGTTTTATGGCAATGCAATTTCAAACTTAGTATAAAATGCTGTTTCTGTACGAAATCAAACTTACTTTCATAAGACCATCTGCATAGGTAGCATCCCTGTGAAAGAACTGAGCCCCACCTGAGAAATCCTTGTCTGGAGGTCGACTCCTACCGTACCCTGTAAATATATGTAAGAAAATAAAAGGGTATATCGTAATAAATATTAAGTCCTCTTATGCATGTATCGCAGTTATCTTCAAAGTAAACATCTAAGTAGTCTTCTTTGTAAATTGAAGAAGTAAACATACCTGGAGGATCCCAAGCGACTACAGTGAATTTGTCCAAAGAAAACTTTTTGAGAATGGGTGCAAAATCGGAGTCAATAAATCCTAAAATATGAACTTAAAAGTTTTAGGTAAACAGTTCCATAAAAGTGTATACTTTCATGCTAAAAACGTATGAGGCTGATGAGACTCACCAATAGCTCCAGGTAAACAAATAATTGGATGAGGACCGTTGCCAACCTTTTCGTAATTGATGTTGACCCCCATGACTTCTATTTTTTGTTGGGCCAGACAATTAGCACTCAAACTTAAACTAGATTCACTCATCTTCGTAATCAAGGCTGATGATCTTAATGTCAGTAGTGTAGACTGGCACTTTTTGTTCGATTTACCAATAATAGCATTACCATATTTTCCAATTTTACCGTAATTATTTCTTACGACACTTTGGAACATTTTTCAGCAAATATTTAAATGCTAGCTTTCACGGAACTAATAAATGTTATAATCCATCAATTAATCTATAGTCGAAGTTTGGTTTTTCTCTCTATCAAAAAGTTCAAAATAACACTACGCGGTTTTGGTATCTGCGACTGCGACTGTATATGGTGTCATCAGGTGTTTTCCTTTCACTCAAGGAAACTACTCCGATAGTTTAAAACAATTCATTCGCCATAAACACACTGTTTTTAAATGATAGGCGAAAGTAATAATTGCAATGTGTAAAAAGTAATTTAGCAATACTCATTTTTATAAATGCATTTACTGAATACATGTATTCATTAATAAAAGCATTAATAAAGCAATTTTATTGCGCCTAAGAATGTAAGAAAACTCTTCTGTAAAGAACGGAATCTTTGTAAGCTATAAACACATGTATTTCATGCATATAAAGCTCTGTTTCTTTGTTGCATATTCTGTTTATTCTTATAACGCTGATGAAGCAGATTTATTATACTTAGTTTCCATTCATCATGTTTTGCACTTATAAAATTGCACAAAGTTGCTCATCTAACTGAGACAACTATTATTCTATTCTATACAGCCAGAACTAGTAGCGCTTTTGATAATCATGTATGAATGTTTAATCTGTCTGTTTATTTTATGCCTCCACTACAGCATTACAGTAGTGCTAATACGAGTCATAAATAATATTATAAATATCCAAGTATACTGTACTAATTGCTAATGTTCTCTTTGATCTATATTTATATGCAGAAGGGAAATGGTAGTATCTTGTTTTGTATTATCGGTATTGTTTACTTCCTTGAATGCATACGCTAATGCTATATGCTAAATATATGATTTGCAAAGGTTTGCAAAATATGATAATTCCTTCCTCGTTATTGGTAGTTTCTGGAAGTTTCGACATGAACATGAACCACTAATTTTTATTAATTTTAAGTTTAAAATGGCACATAATGGTAAAGCTGACATATGCAAATTTAATACTAAGTGAGTAGGATTCGGTTCGGTAGCTTTAGCTGTACTGTTCACTGTACCATTGTGCATCTGTGCATGTATTTTACTAATAGCTTTTGTTTGCATTATGTTACGTGTGTATGTGTTACGTAAAGTTTAGCAAGGCGAACTAAATAGCGATAGAGGATTCGAGTTGCTGTGTAAAAAGAGTACACGTGGGATGTAGGCCCCTGACTATTTACTTGAATATTGGAATCGAGAAGATTTTTTGACTCCATGCCTCCGTGCTATCATCCAATAACCTCATTAGTGTCCGCTCAACCACGACGAATATTTTATACCTAATCCAATCCACTTGTTTGTGTATTTCAAGTGTGATCTCTTCACTACTCTTCAGCAAGTGCTCTGCAATTCTCCAACAATCCCAGGAGAGAGAGAATACTACATCATAAAAAGTTCCACGTTCACCTTCAAACAGAGAAGCCCAAACCAACCAGAAGGAGCACCTCACTGAACAACAACAACAAATTTTGTCCATATTGTGAGAAGAAAAGAGATTTTCCTGAGTATTACGAAAATTGTCAACTGTGATCTGAGTTGAGGAAGTGTTCACTATGGCATCCAAAGACGACTCACGACCTGACGAGGCCCATTTTGACGAGTATGAACATTACAACTATGACCAAGAAAAGTACTTAAAAGCTGGACAAAGTGGTAAGCAAAGAACAAAGAAGGAGGCTGCTGAGCACACTAATCATTTTGATCCTAGTGGCCATTCTCGTAAGATTTTGACCAAAATGGAAAATACTGAAAAGAATCAAAAAGCTAAAGCAGGAACCTCTCCACCAACGTCCAAGAGCCAAAATAGTAACAATGAAGCTAATGAAGAACAACAATAATAATTTACTCACAACAACAATTACAACCTTACGTTCAACCAAACCAACCAAACCAGCTATTTTGGGAGATCTTGTTTTGTTTCATTAACGACGCTCGGTCGCCTAAAATTAATACCAACCTGACCAAAAGTCCACCGTTGTTTTGCAATCTAATTTTTCCATTTTCTGCAACTTATTCTACAAATCATCTTGTTTCCCATTTGTTTGTTCCTTTTCATCTTTTACTACATCTGTGTGCTTGTCCATGTCCATTGGCAAGCACAAATGAAGTGAAATATTAATTACCTGTACTAAATACGATTCCATCCATAAACAAGGTATCATTTTGTTATTTTTGATTTTTCACATTGATTACATTACATTACATCTAGATTATAAGTACAGATAGGCACTTATTAATAATACGCATTAAACGATGTATTGTGTGCACAGTATAAGTCTTTGTTGTTTTTTATTACCCAAGTGTTATATAATAAGTCATAGGCATAAAAGTGTTTATGTGATGGACTAACTAAATGACCTTGCTCTTTGTTTGCCTTTACAGCTGCTTCCTGGTCTTGTGCTATAGTGCTATTGATATCAACAATTCCAACAGTGTCACTACAAGAATTCATTAATTACTACTTTCATTCAGCATCTCTTTGTTGCTATACGGAATGGAAATTTGGAATCACTGCGGTTTGTCAGTTCAATTAATATAATACGTTGCACAATATTAATTAATATGCTAAACTAGCTTGTTTACTATACATAATTAAGTTAGATACTAAGTCTTTACCTGTGTAACACTGATTAGAGAAGCAATCAAATAATCATCCTAATTCTACGAACTTACAATGTAGTATGCCAAACCATTTTCGTACTCTTCATTTAACTATCTTTACAAAATGCATCTTTTCACTAGGCAAATAATAGATTGTGCTAAAAATATTGCCGATGTAATTTCTTCTTTACAATTTGATTAATAGCATGTGAATTAAAAGTAAAACCAAGTAAAACAAATTCTTTTCTTGTTTAATACTATAGTAGATGTTAAAATTTCATTGTTTGTGATTAATATTCCCTACTATTAACATATGTTTATTATATAATATGAATTTATATAAATAGAGAAGTAGAATTATTTGTCTTTAGCATGACTACTAGCACTGCTTATTAGTTATCCATTACAACAGTTTTGTAAACCTATGTATGCACAGTTGCACATCTGTTTCTTTGTGTTTAGTTATAAGATTGGTTACCTATGTTTAATTAAACATTATCGAACCGAAGAATACATCATATCATTGTGTTTTTTAACTTGAACTTTCGTTAAGTAAAGTTAAGTTATTTGTTTAAAGTTGGCACATTTGGCAGCTCTATTGATAAAATAGTACGTATATATAATATACCTTAATGAAATTTGTCCAGTCTTTGATGTCATTTAAAAAACACTGTTGTTATTGCCTTGAAACGCTCAACTTGGTTTACAATGTTTACTATGTAAGATTAATAAGAGTTTTTGGGAGTGATAATTCTGATAATTAATGATGAAATATTTCATGTGATGCCATAGGTAGTCATCGAATGCTTCAGTAAAACCTATAAATAATAATTAATTAAACGTATACGTACGTGCTCAAAGCTCAATCGGCCTATTTTTAACAGGCCCTCATTATGGGTAAAATATTTTGCGTTCTAAATTGAAATTCGTCATATAACATTAATGTAGCTGTATCTTGTATCTGTAGTCATAAGATAATAATGTAGGGTACGTAATTCAATGATTGTTGTCTAGCTAGTAAATTGAATGTGTGTTGTGAAAATGAAATCCAATAAAATGACAATAATTATAATATTGTACCTTGCTATGTAGCCAAGTCTTTGGTTTAGTTAATGTTTATTTTGGTATCGTGAAAGACATTAAGAGAATAATTATGAAAACTTATGACTGTGACGCTTGCTAGGATGTCACTGCGGCTAATTAAGATAGACATTATTGTCATACTGTAATGACTATACTGTCTATACTTGAGCCCAAAATATGTTAATGTTAATACTTCCTTATTTAACACCCTACATCGTACTAACCCTAAGGTCAATTGCTTACACTTACGAATTTCCATAAACGTCAAGTATAAAATAATATGTACTTATATGCACTTATATCAACTTAATATAACTATTGTGTGGTTAATTATTTTGATCCAGCACAAAGGCACCTTTCTTCCTACTTAGAATTTGTTTTAATGATTACATATAGATAACAGATACTTTACATCTGACTGAACAATAATCCCTACTTATCGACTGACTATTTATCATTTATTTATAGAAGGCTTATTTTCAGCTCATGTGTATTGAACATTCACTGAATGACATCATATTTTTATAACTGCAATTAATTGTTTGCTGAAGTAAACTAAATACTTAGTGAATGCCAGCCAACCTTCAGTTTGTTATTCTCTTTATAAAGGAGGCTGTATTAAAGGATGCGCCATGGTAAATCTGAATTAGGAGCAATGGTTTGGTGTACGTAGGTAAAACCACATTTCTGTGTTGAGTGAACTTGAAACTGCGATTGCACCAAAATCGCGTTGTCGCGTTTTATATTAGTATATTACAAACATATTCAACGGGATTACGAGAATGTGAATGAGATTATAATGTTAATGTAACTAACTATTTTGTCATACATGCCGCTGGACTTCTTTGAGACTTAACTCTCTTGGATCATTAACCTGTTAGCACCAGTAAACGCGTTCTGCCACGGCCACGTTGCTGGAAAATGGTATTAGTTTTTTCCAACTTTAGAATGGTTTAATAAATGCATGAATCGTATATAATGTGTATATACCTAGTAATAATATATACAATTATTGAAATTAAATACCTGTATATACACATTGGTTATAATAGGAATAGGAACGCTTGTTATTAATTGGCATAACAGTAAGATGGTTTTAATTCTTTATATTTTCAAATTGGCTGTGCTTTTTAATAAAATGAAAAAGGATTTTCTTCATGAGTCATAAATAATCTTTTAGCTATAATGAATGGATTTGCTTGAATCTTCTTAGTTTAATACTAAAAGTATAATTTTCCATAGTATACTTTCTGCATCCTATACGCTAGTTGTTGTTACAAAGAAACTTCTCCACCAGAGCAAGGAATTCATCCGTGAACCGCAAATGTAAATTGTGTTTGGCTTTCGGCATCACATAGAGTCTGCAACATAGTTAACAAACACACCTTTAAAGCTACTGCAACATTAAAATGCAATTAGCTGCTCAGTTATCTGTGTAAAGAACAACTAGGCAATTAAGGTATGCCACACACATTAACTCATCTAAAGCCTTGAATTTTCTTTCAATATTTACAATTCTCGTTTAGACCAAAATTTTCTTAATGGTAAAAAACTAAATAAAATTTCTTAAGTAAGAAGCTCAATCTTACGTAGAATTTTTGATATGCTTGTGCAGAAACTCTGCATGCTCGACTCCCAAAACGGGATCCTCTTCTCCATGGATCACCAAAGTAGGGCATTGTATTTTAGGCAGTCCGTCTTTAAATCCGGTGTCTTCACCCTTATTGTAGAACTCTTCAACATTATCAGCCCAATCCTTAAGCAATTTCAGTAAGTACTCTTCGCCATACATCGCCAACATAGGGGCTTTCATTTTCTCAGACCACATGTCTAAGTTCCCCATCACTGAAACAGTATATTACATTATCAGAAATCATTGGAAACAAATTCTTTATATGTAGGTAGTAGGTATTTTAAAAATAAATACGGTAATTGTTACAAAACTGTGACGTACTTCGACTAAACATAACAGCTCTTTCGTCGGCATACGAATGAGCTCCCCAAGTAACAAGGTGCTCTACCCTCTCAGGAAAATCAGCAGCCAAATATCCCCCTGTCACACCACCGTTACTCCATCCCAATACGGAAAATTTGTCGTAACCGAGTTTCTATATTGTATATTCAACTCATTAACTAGTTTCTTATTAACCAAAAACTGTTTCAAAAGGCAATTTTAGCAAACCTCCATGAGTTTTACAACCAAATGAGCATCCCGTCTGTAAAACTCTCCAGAGAAGTCTCTGTTAGGAGGTCGGCTCAGTCCATACCCTGTAAGTATATTAATAACATCATTAGTATTGTGCTGTGGAAGTTTCGAAAAGGTATGGTGGTAGATTTTATATCATAATAATCTTCTTTTTCTAATATCACTAATGTGGAATATTTTATGACTAGAGATGGGAACTGATGCTGGAGCAATTACCTGGAGGGTCCCATGACACGATTGTAAACTTTTCTTTATTCATTTTCTTAAAAAGGACTCCATAATCGACTTGGATGCATCCTGTTTGGTATTACAAATATAAAATATCTAATGATTAACTTCAGAGAGTACACTAAATAGTATGTTTCATATTTCAAAGAAATAAATAATTTTTATTTTACATTCAAAAGAAGAAAAACATGTAAGTACTAGTCTAGGCGTATAGGTATACTTTGTAACTTTCAATTGCATTTTTACATGAACAAAGCATTTTTATTTCTAAGTATAAATTTGTATTTACATCACATGGAAAGTGCATAGGTTTGCTAAATAAAATTCTACCCAAACATGAGTCAAAGAAATATATATCCAAACGGAAAAAGCTTTTTAGGCATTATTCTATGTATGTACACACCAATAATTCCAGGTAGACAGAGTACTGTATGAGGGCCATTGCCAGCTTTGTCCCAATTAAGTTTGATTCCATCCACTTCGATTTTCTCGCGAGATCTTCCCAAATTACTCAGATCATGATCATAATTAGAATCTCGAATAGGAGCAGGAGCGACTTTAGAATAGGATGCAGAAGATGTCGAGGATGCTAGACTGCTCTTTGATTTTGCTTGTAGCTGAAAGACACTAATAAATCCTTTAAAAGGATCAGAGATTCCATTGTTCCGAACAAAAGAGAACGCTTGTCTTGCTATGAGACTCATTGTCATTATTTAAATCTCCAGGTCACTGTGATTATCTTTACTGGACACTGCAGGGCAGTATGAACTTTGAACTATAAAGAAAACAAAGGCAAACAGATTAAAATTATTTTCGATCATTAGAATATCAATATGGATTACACCAGACGAATAAAATATTTAATTAGCCTAGCTGCACCGAACCTGTATACTATAATTGGCTATTATGAGGCTATTGGTTGATTGATTTGCTTGTAGGGTACTGACTTACTGACCACAACATATAGTATTGGAACCAGACCTCCTAACAATGTCTTTTTGCCAAAACGTGTACTTGCACTTGTATATAGCATGCCACAACTAATACTTTAATTTGTTTCAAGAAGTTTCATGGGGTTTCATGAATTGTTAGCTTTACGTGATACAGTGAACTTCCTCAAAGTCCTGGGAAATCGCGTCACACTGGTGGTTGCGCAAATATATTTCTATTTATATTGAAATTACTAAAAGTAAATACAATTTCAGTAGTAAACATTGTAAAATCTTAGAAATACAATTTTTAGTGTGCAGTGTTGGTGCAGTAATGAAAATAATCGCTTCAGTCAAAGATGTTTTCTTCGTCAGTTATAATTCGGTATCAAATTGTTGGTTATCACTATTACAGAATTGCTCTATATAATTAGAGGTAGAAGGAGGGTTTGCGTTCGATCGAGTTTTCTATCAATAAGCTTACGTAAGTCATAAACCATATCAATCACTATGAAATTTAGGTTTCCTTAAGAGTTAAATGGAATTACATCTACATAGTTAATGAACAGAGGTGAACCAATTAGGTAATGTCGTAATATGAAGAATGTAGTAAATGCAAGCATAAGCAGTTTACCTCTAAAGTAGTTGTACAACCCAACAAAAAACAGACATTTGCCTGTGTATGCACAACTTTATAAAGGGGTCTTCTTGATTTGATGCAAATCAATTTCCATAAATTCAGGTTCTGTAAATTATCTATCAATTACATTATACAATGGACACACTTCTCACTCAAGATTGGAGAAACCCATGCAAAACTAATGAAAAGAAGATTGTTACAAAACAGCAATTATTATTGCTCAATCTAGCACGAATATTTTTGCAGTTGTATTTAAACTTATTTTATTACACCTACTCATACGTATGTAAAAAAGAAATCCGAAATTCAGAAGTTTTACACATTCTTTCAGGAATAATGTTATTTTAATATGGTAAGAAATGTGTAGTATAGAAAATACTTACAAGCAGTAGTTTTTGTAGAAATTCAAACTGCAAGTTTGTTAGAAATCCGAATGATAATCAACACTGATATTTACTTGTTATACTCCTCCTATACTGATTTGTGTTCAAATAAATTGGAAGTAGACTTCAATATAAGGTACAAATCATACACTAGCAACGGTAAGCGAATTCACAACAACAAAACAGAAGAGCCATGGATCGATACCACCTGTACATATACTGGGTATGGAATCGGGCGTGCTTCTTTACAGGGTTTGTGTGTTTTATGTGGGAAACCCGTTTCCTGTTTATCAAGCCCACTTTATTTTATACATTATACCGTCTCAACCAAATGACCAATAATACTACATTACATTTCATGCATATTGATGATATCTACAAGCATCTTTACTATTTTACCTAGCTGTGTACGTAGAATATACCATAGTCTTAATTGCCTACCACAGGTTCTACGAATTAAGAACAAGATTATTGTTTTTGTTGTTGCACTTGTTGTTTTGTTATTGCTGCTGTTGTTGCAGTTGTTTTGCTGTTGCTGCGTTGCTGCACTTGTTGTTTTGTTATTGCTGCTCTTGTTGCACATTTAGTATGTAAAATTTCTGTGAAAAATGAAGTAAGAAATGGCATTGTGACGTTGATTCTCGGGTATTATTTTATCTACTGTCGCTTGCAGTTCTGAGTTCTGATACTGTCAAGCAGAGGAAAAAGAAAAATTGACGAAGGACAAAGTAGTTAATGTAGACATAGGTTAGGAATCATTTTGACCTACATATCGCATCACACATGATCCTGACATGACATGATTACCTAAATGCTGACACAGGGAAAGATAAAGTTCCTTACATTGTACTTTGGTTTAATTCTTTTAATAATGACAATGGCAATGCATCTGACAGCACAATGTTACAGTGTTTGTAATATCTTTGTTGTGGTGTGAGAAACACTATTTGATAATTATATCTGTACTTGCTACACTCAACTCTAATCTGCTTAATGAAAAAGCCTGACCACAGAGAACTATCATTCATATTCCCAATAAACACTTTTGTTTTTGTAACAGTCTTTGTGTTACGAGCACAAGATTTCTTACTTAAGTTACGTCACTACACAACACAAGCTACATGCATGCAAACCATTCTCAACTATCTCGCTGTACCACTCTATTACATGAATCTCTCTTAAATGCATAATTACTTAAGAACTAACTGTATTTCACGTTTTCAATTAGTTCGCACCGCAATCGGTACAACACTTATTAACATAACGCATTTGAATGTCTTATGCAAGCATGAAACAGGGCAATTGAAATGGAATTTTTTGGTACAAAACAATGCAAATTTCCGGAAATCTCTTGAGATTTATCCATTTGTTTAGGTTCTTACCGAGCACTTTTACTACGATGGGCCAAAACTAGTATATTGCCATTCAACGGAAGTCGATTGTTTAGTTTTCTCCTAGGTTGTATAATATTCACAATTAACACCTTACCACCTCGGCACATATCTTTACCTATAAATGCATTTTGTTAAACGTATCTATTGCAAAATTGTCTCAATTATGGTGTTCTTTTTTATTTACTGTAGATTTTCTAATTATGAATTTGACATATGAGTACATGAAAATCCAAAATTCGTTAAAATAAAAGCTAATAGGCCGAGTAAACCATGAGGAAAATGTTTTAAAGCCTTGTTTTTGAAACACTAAATATCCTATTTTCAAGCGTTACTATTGCATGCAAGCCGGTAATGTATTTGAATATTGATATTTGTAACACCTGAAGAACAACGGTAATTCAACTTACCTTAGGTTGATAACTCCCAAAAAGTATATAATTGTCACTGTCAAACCAATATTAAACAGTAGTTTTTGTATGCAAACAGAAATTGAGTAACTAAATACTATCACCTGTTTTTATATCATCAGCTTTTTGATTTTTGTAAACAGTAACGAGAATGTCAGGATTTAAAATGGTTGTGGATGTACACAACGAATGTACCTAAGATACACTAAAATAGTAATATTCCAAAGTTCATTGCGTGAGCCAGAGAGTCAAAATCTCATTGCAAAGTGAATGCTTCTATAGATCTATTTTCCCCACATAAAAAGTTTAAAACGTGCCTACGAAACCAACTCACTCAACTGCGACTAGAATTGCATAGTGGGTACTGTTATGTTTTACTCCCTAAATAATAATATGGTACCTTCTGCATAATACTAATGTACCTTTTACTCCTAAACACAAAAGAGCGCTATTTGTATAGTTGCATAAGATATAACATTCGTATATACCCATTCATTTTAACCATCAGCATAACCATACCCTCTGAGTTTTGTAAAAATGATTGTTGTATACCGTTTCTTTTGTGCCAATAGCATCTGTATATCATACGATACCCAGACCCCTACCTTTGCTACCTGAATGCATGTGCAGGTAGGTTGTGCTTGAGATCGAACGATACAGACAGGATGATGATTATGTGCTCTGTTTTGGTAAAAATATTTTAACCGTTCCTTAAGCCTAATCCTAATCACTGTTCAGTAAAATAACGACCCTCTCAAAATGCAGTTTCTACCAAATGATATAGTAAAAAGTATATTCATGACTACGCGGATAGCTATAACGATCCACTTCACTACACAATGCACACACAGACAGGTACTTCACTCACACTCACTACTATATACAAAATATATTACTTACCTTTGGAAGAGACACTAAAATCTTTTAATGCAAACCGTAGCATACGTATGAGACAATACGATAGTATCGGACAGAAAGATTTTTATTCTACAACACTGCACTGCACTGTTTGCACTTAAGCATTCTCTGAGGAAGATCTAACTAATAATGTCAGTTAAGCAATATGCAATACGTTTACTATTTACAGAGTAATGGTCTTTTACAGAGTAATAAATGCAATAGTAGTTGCACGTATACTTTTGCATGTGTCAATACGAATATTACTCACCATTAGATGTAGTCTGGAATATAAGCAATTTAACAATATTAATTTACGAGCAGTAATGCACAAAATAGAAGCTGAATTGAACCGTTCCCTTGTAAGTGGTAAGTTTAGCTTCATCATCTTCACAACTACCATGATGATACATCGTGCATCACATGAATTACTGTGAAAATACATGCACACATAATAAATAGTCTTGGAAAATCAAGTGTATAAGCAAGTCAATGTGTTAGCATCGTCGCTGTTTTCTTTCGTACAGCGATTCATCGTCACTGCTTAGGAATATACTTAGAAATATGCTTAGGAATATACTTTACACAGACACGACTGATTGTGGTGTAGTTTAAGTTAACATAAGTATCGTACATGACTGGGTTAACAACTATAGGTTAAGTATAAAATGACTGCACTTAAAGATAATTTAACAAGTCTATCCTCTCTTTATGAGAACACGAACGGTCTTAGTAAGCACCTAAGTGGCCATACTCATTAAACATGCCACAGCTTTGCGTTACAAAATTCGCAAAATTTAATGTATACTATTTTGAGACTATCCCTATATTTTACCTAGTATTATCTAAACCCGAACTTTCAAAAAAGAAAAATTCAACTTTAGTAGTTAGCCACCCTAGGCTATCAACCTTTTTGCACTAATTGTCATAACACGAAAAAGTCAATGCTGCGACTTCATTAAATGCATTTTTCTTTTTTATAGAAATAAATAGTTATTTACGCAATACCTATATATTTGATAATAATAAATTAGAAAATGCGAAACTTAATGGCTAAGGATTAAAGAGTGTGAATTTAGAGTATACTTAGGTAGTATAACTGAGGAGTCCGTAAGCAGCACCTCTTTTATCTGAAAACCTTTAGTCCCGGATCTGCACAAGAGATTATTTTTGCTTTGATTTTCAATACTAATACTAATCCAATTTGTTTTTTGGATACTTGCACATTTGCACTTGCACAAATGTATACTGTGAGTAATTTCCGATCACATATGTAAAACCACAAGTATTTCTATACGGATAAAATATTGAATATGATTTAGCAGAAGGACACTACTTTGCAAAATGTTTAGATGAACGCATACTGGTATATACAAGATCGAGTTTCATTTTCATCATTACTTTTGCTCTATGCCACAGAGACAGAAGATTACAAGATAGATAGAATGTTGGTTTAACACTAAATAGGGGCCAAATATTATATTAGTTCCATGCATATATCCCTTAATGATAATGCAACAATAGAATTTAAGTTTTTGAACAGTAACAAGGCAGTAATACTGGATATTTTTACGGCAGTTCTTTGCACACAAACACGCAATCATGCAAAAAATACTAACTAACAGATTTCCTGTAAGCATTTACTTGCAATTTCGATAATTTACTTGCAATTTCAATAGCAAACGCAAAACCCCGCTTTGCCATTGTTCATCAATCTACTCATTAACGCCAACGCGTGCACCACTTTACTACATGACTTCCCTTATGCAATGAAGTTGTTTACTTTCTTGACTCCTTACCTTACTGCTTACTTACATTTTAAGAAAACCTCTATGTTAATGGTGGTGTTACAATTGTAACATTCATTCACTACGGAAAGTGTTCTTGCAAACAATGAACCAATTATTTTTAAAATTATAATTTGCCATCTACTACGCGCACACTGCAATACATATATCTCGGGTGCCAGAAATTATGATTTAATTAGCAAGCAAGTGCAAGTGGCAAGTGTCAGACATTCTCACTCTTTCATCTCATTCTAATTTCAAGTAAATGTCTTACCAGTGGCTATATGGAAAATGATTGAAACTGTAAGCTCTATTGAAAAATAGGATAATGAGTGTATAAGTATAAATCGGTATGAATTACAAGTAACTTGACTTACTTGAGTTTGTTTTCAGTCATTTTGTAGACAGTAGTACTTAATGTATTCGTAATCATGAATCATAGTATGAATGATCTCCGTAATATATGTACATCTATTACACATTATTGTATGATAAACAAAACATTAATCAATTTTCAATTTGTTATTCAGTATGAGTATGATTTCCAATTGCAATAACATTTTATGCTAAAATGTAACAAGCTACTATAATTCATGTGAATTGAATTGTGCAGTTTCTTTCTTTTGCCCAACCTCAAATAAAAAATAATTTCCTAAAAGACTTTGCTTGAAGAAAAAACAAACAATAATTAAATGTCATTTAGTCATTTCTATGTTATTATAATTCATGAGTAAATACATATACGAATTTATAAATCATCATCAATAGTATTCTAGTACTCTTAGGTCTAAGCACACAGATTTGATTGAATTAAATAAGGAATGTCATTTTTGCTGTATGTAAATCATTAATAAATTACACTTTTCAATAGTAATTATAATTAATATGGTTTAATGTGGAATTCATTTCGGCAGATAATTGGCATTACAGAAGTAGATGGGAGATCCTCAGCTGTTTTGAAATGAACACAACGTCTTATGCACTGGTTACACAACAATAGGAGCATGAAATCAGTTTTGAACATCTATAATACACTACGTATAGAATGAAGAAATAGCATGTACCCATAAGAAAATACACGGATAATCAATTCATAAGTAATTATTAAACACGATTAAGATGTTATAAGTTTTAATGTTTTAAATAACAATACTATATCAAAATCTGTCCTACTACATTCCAATTCAACTTATAGGAAGATTAGGAATCCTAAATTCATTACTTAAGCACTTCATACATTACAATTATTATTTTTTACCACGTACGATGGTATACATTTTTTATATCCATTAAAATTGATTTTTCACAATGAAGGTAGACATTGCAATGGATGTATGGATGTTAATTTTTTTATAAATATTCCACACAATACTGCTTATTTTCGGTACTCAGTGTATTTAAGAACCTAAGTAAATAAGTAAATTGAATAGTTAAATAGTTAAATTGGCACACAGAAAAGAAAATCAACATTGAAAAATTCCATTTTGCAAAAACCAAAACACAAATAGCTCAAAGGGAAATTGAGTACCGACATTGATTATGGACAACATCAGATATTCAATAACAGTAGCATCACAAAAACATAGGAAACCTAAAAAACGAATCAGCAACACACTCAGACACTCAATGCCATGACCAGGCTTTATAAGTTCTACTCTACACTACAAACTACTTTATTAGTATCTAACTGCGCTGACAGCGTACTGACCATCTTCATTATTACTATACAAACGATAGTTATTAATTTTTGACAATCCATATTAAAATCTGATTTTTGTCTTAAGAAATCTAGGTTCTCATTTACGATACTTAATAAATGAATAAAGACAGTTTGATAATATCATATCTCATTCCAATTACACTACATCATTTACATACATGTAAAGGGTACACTACATGAGGTCTATACCCTCTCTTTCATAGGAACTCAACATGTTATAAATGTTATATTTGTAAATTGTTACAAGGTAAGTCTTACATACACTTTATGATGGAATGCAATCTAATTTTGATAATAGATTATCTGTATTAAATATTCCGTATTATATATATATTATATATATCTTGCATTCGGGAAGTACCGTTCTCTGTTTTCTATAAATACAATGAATCTAATGAAGTCTTTCGAATGTTTCTACTAGCCACCTTACGCTAACACATTTGAATCAATAGCTACTATATAGTACTCTTAGTAAAACACCTCACAGTTAGACAAGGCAGTGTTAGAATAGCACTGAACTGTAGTTGTTTGGTCAACGTTCTCATCATAATACTATTACGATATATAATTGTCATTAGGATAGGACAAGATAACTCCTATAAAACATGGGATAGAGTTATTATTATTAATTGCATTTATTCTTAAAAGTAATAACTGCCATTAATACCTAAGATCAATTTAGCCTTAAAGCAATTCAAAATATTACCAGTTGGAAACAAAAATGGTTAAAAATGATTATCGATTTTGATCGTGGTAACCTTACAGAAATATATTTCACAAAAATTCATTGACCCAAGGGCTGTATAATACTAATTAGCTAAACTCTACAGTATTAATAAAAAGTGTCAAACAAAAATACAAAAAAAACTATGTGGCAAACATTGAAGGAAAGCGAATTAATTAACGTCAGAAATACATTGTCCTTACTTAGTTTCTAATTAACTAATAATTTACAGTATAACAAAATAACGAAATCAATTGCGTAGTGTACCAGCGAATTAACTTACAACCAATAGTGACCAAAAGACAAGTTTAATGAATTAGAACTTCCCTGGTCATGTCCTTCCTCTCCCAAATCATTTATTCTTTGAATAAATTCTGGTTCGTCGCTTTCTCTACCATTCTCTTGTTGGTCACTTAACGGAACAGAGTAATTTATGGGACTAGGATGGCTTAAATACGGTCCCCGTACCGAACCTGCACCAATAGTTGCACTTAAGTTTTGACTGGTAATCACAACGTCATTATTCTCACTTTGAGTTAACTCAGTGACTTCGTCGTCCTCAGACTCTGACTCTTCCCCTTCCTGTAAACAGTCACCACATTGCTCACTTTTCAGCTCCTTCTTCACAATGTGTGCCTCACTCCTTGCTGAATATGCATCAGGCCCATTATATTTATATATGACTTCTATATCACTGTCACTGTCATCGGAAACCTCAACAGATTCCACATTTCTCCGGTAGACATTGTTTGGAATTTTTGAGTCGACGTCTGAAGTCTGATTAGAAAGCTGGAAAGTTTCTCCACTTTTAGTGCCCTCCAGCTTAGTTTTCTTCCCTGAATTAGAACTGAACTCGGCAGCTAGGTTTGTATGCCGAATAACTGATGACCTTCGTACGAATTCGCTTTTAAAGTCATCTTCATTTACATTTGGATTACCATATCGCATGCCTACTAAAGCTGCTGCGGCTGCAGTCGTACTTGACGTTACGTCATCAGTACAAACATCAGAGTCAGAGTTTTCTGAAGTATCTTCATCATTTCCCTTACAATTTTGACGAGCAAACCACGATAATACTGTTTTGGTCATTTGGTTATCAACAACTGGCGGTACTGTAATAGAGAAATGAATTTGCATGTCTAATATTTGAATGTAAAATGTAAACATAGTATAATATACTATATATAATATGCTACCTCGCCGCTCAATAAACAAATAAACAAATTTTATAATTACCGTCCAAACTTGTATTTCGGTCTGCTTCTAATGGTTGTTGACAGTCTTCCTCATGGCTAATGTTTCTACTACGAGGGTGTGAACTTGTGGGCATGGAATTCGGATTCGCCCGTGCGGAAGACAATTCAAGTCGCATTTTCTTAGCTGAAAACCCCTCCACACGCGCAGCGGTTGTAGATGTTGAGTCGCAAAGATTTTTTGGGTGCACAGAAGGTTGCTGTGATCCAGTTGAATTAGAATTATCTGAAGGCAATTTACATTCTTCATCTGCGAACTGCCTCCAAAACCTGTTCCGAAGCCTATAAGATGGACCTGGTTGATCTGCAAGATCGTTTTCGAAAATACTATTGTCTAAAGATTCGAAAAGTGTTTCCACTTCCGTATCTCCATCATTAGCAGGTTTGTGCACAGTTTTCTCGCCTTTGCTCACAGTGCTATTACGCTAACACAATGGGAAATAAAATATACATATATACTTACTTCGCAAGAATATAATTCGTAAATGGTAATAGTGACTTTGAAACTAAAACTACAAACCTCTTTTCCAAAAACAGAAATATCTTCATGAGGAAGAGATTCATCATCTGAGGACAACGTTATAACATCTAAAGGGGGCTTTTTGGGCGTCCGTTGAACAGCCACCACCTGGCAATCATCGTCATCACTGGAAAGACGCTCTGTCGGCCTTGGCGAAGGTGTACTTGGAGTTGAATGTATCAAATCGTTGTGATTATGAGCACCTGTCAAGTCCCTCATCAGGTAAGACATGGTCAGAGGGTTTAAATTAAATGGAGCATTTACAAATGTAGGTTGCGAATAGTAATGGCTTGAGTGATTTGAACTAGCTGCTTCGGTTGTCCCTGTAGGAAAAACTTCAATACGCAGTCCGAAACCTGGATTTTGATGTCTAACTGTTGGCTCGCCCTGATTAGCTTGAATCATCATTCTGGTCACAACACGATCTCTCAATGCTTGTGAGAATGAGGTCCTCCCTGAACTTGGGTTCCTCTGCGTTCTGTCACTCATACAGGGGGCTACTACAGATGCAGGTTGGGCATTTGCTCGTCGAGCGTTTTCCCGCTCTCGTTCATTTACATTGCATCTAACAGCAAGAATTGGAAAATCTTCACAAGTCAAGGGCCTCTCTTGATGTACAGCCTAAAAAGAACAGGTAGATTAATCTCAGATTTTAGTGTTTATGCATTTCATACCTTCAGAACCTTAATCGTTGGAAATTGTACGAACCTAGTTAGTGTCAGAATCGCGATACTCTACATTATAATTGTCAGCTACCACTGTGAAGTACAGAAATTGACTGGCCTACATGGTTTCGGTACGATATTATTTTCGACATTATGTTACGTGATAACAACTTCGTTGTTTAAATGATATTATTTTAGTGGAATGATGTAAAAAACATACGATTGGAGATGGAAGAAATCTGTCGATAGTCTCATGATTTACAGGACGTTCAATTGATGGACGACTTGCAGGAAATTCTTGATATTGCAAATTCGCAAGGGATGACTGTCGGATGAGTGATTCAGTCGTGTGAGGATGTTGTTCAGGCCCATGGCCCACATTTGCAGGATAACCAGCTGCAGGGTGACTGATAGGGAAGTCGACTGGTCCATGGTTTCTTGGATAATGATTTACATCTGCAATGGTTGTATGTTGATGACGACTTGACATTACAGGCGCTGATTGAAGTCTTGAATCATCACGGTCACTTGGAACGAATAATACCTCAGGGGTCGGACGATGAGGTGAAACCATGTGAACACCAATCGGAGCGTACATGACGCCAAACACATTATCCTGGATTGCAGATCCTGGAACGGTTCTTGATTGGCTAGTCGGTGTTAGGTTGGGATGAGAAATACATGAAACTGGAGGGCCACACTGCATTCTGGGTCTATGCTGCGATGAGGGACAGCAGCCGTAGTGAGGTCGCACTACTCCGGAAGGGTTCCCCGTGGGACGGGTATTGGTCAACAAAGGAATACAGAGACGTCGGTGTGGTTGGGTACATACACCAGTATTGCCAGGGTGAGGATTGCATGGATTTTCAACTATCCGGCATCCGGTTCTTGGCACTCCTTGAGATCCATACATTTGACTGACATACGGACACCTACTGACAGCGGGTACAGTTCGAGCTCCGGCAAATTCTCTCAGAGCAGCATGCCTCGCCTGCCTCGCTGCTCAAAAACGAAAACAATTTTATCTATTCCTACCAAATTTTAATTATTAGTGAAATATAAACCTATAGTTACCGTATTCCGCAGCACGACTACTTGGCACAACAGGAGAACGTGTGTTTACGTTTTCCGTGTAATTATGATCTACTTGAAGAAAACCAAAAATTCATTAGCATAACATACAATTCACAAAGCATATCGGTTTCATTGCCGTGTTCATTGCCAAAATAAAATGTAACCAAGACTGTACACACTGCATGCTACATTTTTGTTAGTACCTACCGTTATCAAGGGCTCTTCTGTAAGTAGATGTTGGACTAGGCGTGGCATAATTATGATCAGGTGGTACAGTGACGCTGGAGTGTCCAGTAACATCTCTTTCTATCGATGCATTTACACGTTCAACAGGAGACATATCCAAATGGATAACTGGTGGAGGGGAACGTCTAGTGACAGGGGGTGTTGGAGGAGCCCCATAAACGGAATGGTAGTCATACTCATCAAGGCGCATTCCAGATAATACAAAATTGTAGAACTCATGCTGGAAATGAGCTGTACGACTCCCAAAGTAACTGCTAACACAGTGTCGAAATTCTCTGGATTGAATATCGAAACGATAAACAAAACTAAGAATTGCGTTCAGCACAACAGAAACCTATGCCAAAGACACCGAGAACAACCAGCAATTAGTTAACATAACGTTATGCATATGTTGCGTTGGTTTCTACACATAACTGAACATAACATAACACTAAATGCCGACTCAAACTCATTGTTTTTAAATTTTGACTATGGACTTACATGACTCTCAGGATGATTTGATGCAAGGAGAGCAAACACTTCTCTTTGAAGCCAAGGGGTAACACGGGCAATTACAGTTGGGTCAGATCTGCAATTCAAGGGTTTATATACATATGTAGTTTATTTATACAAATCATCAGAGCTATAACGCATAGTGAAATTGATAAACACCGGAAGTATTCAGGCGATGGATGGATTGATGGAAATATGGTACCAGCTCTGACCCTAACCCATCGGTTATGTTCATAGATACCACGTCGAAAGCCAATTCCTTGATGAGATACGGAAGGCCGATGAATAGAAGCAGGATGAGCGTCCCCAACCATTGAGTGAGCATACGGAGCAGAATCATGAGGTCTCATAGTACGCGAGGAAGGAGTTCCATTATTAGGTCTGCGGAAATCAGTTCATATCATGTCTTAAACGTTAAAACACCCAGATACGCTAGTGAATTTTACAAGAAAGTGTTTACACTGTGGAGTGCCACTTACAGACCAGGATGCAGGTTAAAAAGCGGCGAAACTATAGGCCGATGATAAGGGGGTACGTTAGCATGTGCGCGTGAATTGGGAATATGCACATGTAACGGCTGTGAACCCAAATCGAGTAACCTGTTCAAAAAATAATCTCTCCGAGTTGGTCTACAAGAAATTTACAGGTTTAATTAAAACATCAAATGAAAGGAAAGCGCATTGAAAATATTATATAGCGTTTGAATACCTAGGGGGTGTTCCTGAACGTGGGTAAAGAAACCCGTAGTGTCCTTCGGTGTTAAATACCATAGGTACATCAAGAAAATCCTCGTCGAAATCACTGCGGATTCATAACATAATAATCATTTATGCAACTACGACCATTAAAACCGTTTTCATTTTTAATACCAGAGAAAGTCTTACTCATTAATATCCAATCCGAAATCAGGAATAAGTCCAGCGTAGTGCATTGGAATACGGGATTGCGTCGGAGGAACTACATAATCGTCGTACTCAGTATCACTCCTAAAATTGTGTCGAATGATTCCAAAACGAATCTTGCATAATGGACACTCTGGTTTAACTTGAGACCACTCCCTTATGCAGTCGTAACAAAAGTAATGTACACAAGCATTAGGTTGCGCTCTGTTGGTAACATCATCAAGGCATATTGCACATTTTGTTGCCTCTTCATCCGAATTGTTATTTACATCTTCCACAGCTTCCGCCACTACAAATGATCAGACGAAATTAAAGCAATATTTCACAAACACTGAAATGGTCATGAGATGGTTTATCTAGAAAGACAAAATTGGAAGTGGGGTTTCTAACTATTCAATGTACTCAACTTTTGGGATACCTAAGCTTATTTCCAAAAATGGTTAACAATAAAACATCATTTTGGAGATATTTTTGTTGTTATAAAAAACTTATTTTAGAGTCAGATGGTGACAAGTTTGGCTTTCACATTTGGGCAGTGGCTTAAATATGAACACTTACGTTGTCGTAAAGAAATCTTACTTAAATTAGGTATTAACAATATTGTTGAATAGATGACAAGGAATCAAAATAACAATATTTCCAATTTGATTTTTCTATCTATTAATGAATAATATTTCTTACTTGCTATTCCGGTTATTCCACTCTCAAAATTACAGAATAAATTTTCAAAGAATCGCCAAATTAAGAGACTACGATGAATATTGGGGATTGGCCTTCGGAAATTGTAGTGTATTAATCAATCAATCGGATCATCAAGTCAAACCGAAAACTCCGAGGCAGCTGCAAAAAGATGATTACACAAGGTCATGCATGCATATGTTATTATTGAATTTTGAACATCAAAATTGATTATCTGCTAGTTTTATATAAAAGTGGAAATACTCGTTTATGCCATCATGCCATCAATCCGAAAACGAAGTACCTGTATGGAATCCAACCAGACTAACCGGACGAAAGTTGTGATGACTATTTCTGAAATCAATTTTTAGCTGAAGAATATGAAAGTTGAAGGTAATTAACAATAATGACAAAATATTTTTGCATTGTGCAAATACGAGCTATGTGACGTGTCTGTGTGAGGTTTCTCGTGGCCGTGGTGAGTTAGTTAGTTCTTTCTGTGACTTTATTCAAACCACGGCGATAAAATAATAATTGTGACCTGTATACATGCCAAAAGTAAACATGTATACCTCTCTGATTGTCTGATCTAACATTAGTTAACTTAACTTAACTCAACCAAACAACCACAACACTCAAGAGACAACACCACAGTGAGAGGAAAGTGCTTGCAATTCTGCTGCCTGCTGACATGAAGAAACAAACAAACCTTCACTTCAACTGACTGAGTTGGATTGGATACGAATAAGTTTTAAATGTGGCGGAGAAAACGCTACCACAAGCCATCTCAAGCTTTAGTATACGGTATTGATTGTACTACGAAATTATAGTGGCGATTGGTGAAATCACATAAACTTGGGCATCTGCTTTCTCTAGCGTGGAAAGCACCTTTCCTTTCTCCGTGCTCTCTGCTTTTCACTTACTTGTTTTTCCAGATACTGTATTCTATCGTTTTTGATTCATATAGTATGCATTTGAAGTAAATAATCCCGTGCTTTAATGTTGTTTACTAAGCAGTTTAGTACACTACACTTCCTTTGAGGGTTAAAGCATTAATAATGAGATTCAAATGATTTACAGCGACAGCGAAAGAAAACATTTTGAGCAACCGATCAAGGAAACGCCAATACGTATGTTTACAAATGAAATGAATTGGAAACACAGGAAATAGTTGAAGGGAAATTAGCTGAAATCAGAAAGTAGATGTGTTGAGGAATATTGAAGAATACTCACGAACTACGATGACATACTTTAAACTTTTCAAATCAGTTGGGGCAATAAACTTGTGTACTCATTATTTTTATTCCTGTGTTCGCTTTGAAAGCCCCGTGTATACCTCCCATTTCAGGAGAGAAATATTTTCAAAAAATTGTTTTTCAAAACTTTATTGCAGCATAATTTGTGGTCAATAATGTAATAAATGTTTTCAGGTGGACATAAACTAAGGTCATAAAGCAGACGATTTTGAATTGTTCAGCAGAAGTAAGGATATTCTTTGACCGATGGGTTTCCAAAAATTATATTAAGGATGTTTTCAGGTGGACATAAACTAAGGTCATATAACAGACGATTTTGAATTGTTCAGCAGAAGTAAAGATATTCTTTGACCGATGGGTTTCCAAAAATTATATTAAGGATGGTCACTATTTCATTTGCGATTTAGCTATTTGACTGTATGAACAAAGTTTTTACTGTGTAATCACAGTAATTACAAGAAGAAATTTACTAGAGTTCTTGTTTGGATTGTGTCACTTGTATTGAATTTCGTTGTTTTCCTAATTAAGGGAACGTTGGAGCAAATTCATGTTAATATCCTTCGTCTGACCACGAAATATCATAATCAGCAGGAAAATGTTTTTTCAAAACATCGACAGTGATCGCATGGTCAGCTTTCCCATAGCCCTGATAATAAAAGGTATGCTCATTAGTGTTTTTTAACCATTACATGGGAAAATAATTAAATGACTCTATATAAGTTTATTCTTTATGAACTGAAAGCTACTGTCCCTGTACATATTTATTGAAAGAAAAATTATATCCTCACCTGAGAATAACCAAAAACGTTTATCTTCTTAGTTCCATGAAAAATTCTACCCCCACCAAGACATTCCGAATCGTAACCTTTTCCTAGACTATTTAATTTGCCCATTAAACGCTCGTAAACATCCGCTGTAAAAACAAGATATATGATTTACACATTTGCATTTACATGAACGGCTATATCAAAACCAAGACCTGAATATTTTTTTCAATACTGATTTTTTACTTTTTTCTGTATAATAACTTTCAAGGTTTTACAAACTTGTAACACACTTTATTTCTTGAAAGCACATAATAATAGGTATTATTATTACTACTACAAAAACTTACAGTGGTAAGGGCAATCTGCATAACCACGAACAACATACTTGAAGACATCCGAATCCTTTAGATCAGGATCATCAATATAGACTTTCACCAATACATACTTAAACTTTCCAGAAGCATCAATGTCTACATCAGGAATTTTGCTCAGTTTCTGCTTTCCTTCTGCGATTGCCTCCGCTGACATTGCACTTTTTTGACAGAATACTGGGAAACTAGATTCATAAAGCAAGAAACGGGAAGAAATTATATGTCCGAACAATTTGGCTGAAGAGTTTCTCAGTTTACACATCAACATTATTTTAATGCACTAATTTTCAATGGCATATAATATAATAAAATATGATATACAAGAATGACTTACAGGTATAAAATCGAAATAATTGGGGCTTGTTTAGGATGAATATTGTACCGGTGTAGATGCACAAACAGATTGCAGAGCAAACTACTTCACTTAGATAATCAGTGGGAGAGGGATGAAAATTTCGCGGGCTTTACCCTGTTTCTTTACCATTTCCAGATATGTTCAGTTCAGTCTTCTTCAATGTCAATTACATGTTACGTAATATTTCATATGGTTTACACATACTACATACAAATAAACCATTACAAAACGGATATATCACAGTAGTGCAACCGAAATATTTTTATTTATTTCAAAATATTCAAAAGTTTGAAATTATTTCAAACGATTCAAAAACGTTTCAATTTACTTTAATATATTCTAAAGCAACACGTACTGGTCACCAGAGCAGACTACGACATATAGTGGTCGTCAGTGCAGACTACGACACATACCACAACATACACACAACACCCAATACACAACATACGTATAACACGAACAGTTAAACCTTCCCCTTTAAGGGGAAGGCGTTGCCCAATTTTGCTCATTTACGAACCTGTTCATAAGGGGAACCTATATTTTCATAATGTGAAAACAGATTCCAAAAAAGTTTAACCGTTCTTGAGTTACAGCGCTATCTCACTAACTAACTAACTGACTAACTAACTGACTAACTAACTAACTCACAGACAGACAGCCCAATTGCATACAGTAGTTGCACTACTGAACAAGTGCATGCAGTGGTGTTCTTGTGTTATAGCCTTTGGTGCTTACTTGCATGATACGACATATCCCTCCTGCATATAGACTATTTGTAACAGGCCCTATGAAACCCACCCGAAATCCGAAACCTATCCAATATTACCAGTTACCAGTAATTTCTATATTTTATGTTCATTTGTTTCAGTGCTAGGCTTATATAGGGAGGGGGTTCGGGGGATTGGGGAATATTGATTTGGGGCACAATGTGATTTCCTGTGTATTATTTGTAGATTTGTTTATTTACTATATACGCATTGATAGGACGGGAACGGGAAATGAAAGTTCTTTATACAATCTAGATTTAAAGAGCCCATATCTCCATGTGATGGTGAAAGATGTGCAAAAGTTGATAGCGAACACTTGAGTACTCTTGTTGTCTTGTTCTAGTCTTGTCTCTGTACAGATTCTATTCTTCTATCTGCATCATCTACTTCATCATCTGACTGGTTGTAAGCAGTGTTAGTAGTGGTCCAAGACCAGTCAAGTCCCTTTAATAATAAATCAAATATCCAGTAAATCACGGACAATCACACCTTAGTCACAGTGATTTCTTTGAAAAGGTAGGTGATACAAAATACAAGCAATATCACAGGCAAGTGCTGTATTGTATGTTGTATATTGTAGACTGCTTATTGAACAATTATTTTCTAACTGTTGTGTATTTTTAGATTATAATTGACTGAAAAATCTCTCAAATAATCAAATAGTTGTACAACAGCTTGTATTTCTTCCTGACTGTACTCAAAAGGCCAATAAACGTTAATGTAATAATGTCCACTATTTGTGGCACTTATACATTTTTTCTACAGTCGTAGTAACCCTTTTTAAGATTCAAAATGCTTTAAAGAATTAAGTAACCATGTTTTTATAATGCCCCTTTTAGGACCACCAAAATCGGAACTGGAAATTGAATATTTCCTACAGTAAACAATGTCCCAAAACAGCAGTTTGGTGATTCCTATTGTATTATGGGGCAAGGATGCTCCAACACATTCGATTACCTCCTTAGCTGTCAAACCCGATTTATCTTCAATTGTTACGGGATGCTTAGATGGCCACATAATCATTTGGGATGTTCATAATATGTCCGCTGCTCCCCTTCCAAGAGAAGACACAAATTCTGATCAATCTCAATATGAAGTAAGTAACACAAAAATAATAAAATAAGTAAGATGTATTATAATTATAAGTCAACCCTGTACTGTAGTCAAATAATTGGTACCATGTGAAATAATATGTAAAATATTTTCTTTTAGGTAACACCAAGATGTTTTCTCATCGGACACTCAGGTCCAATTGTCGCTCTTGCCTTCGTTCATTTAGTGGCTGATAATTTTGATCTGATAATTAGTTCGAGCGAAATAGGGTAACTATAATTTTATATTTTTTAATGTTGACAGAGTAAAAGCTAAAGTGATTGATTTTATTCTAAAACAAAATAGAGAAATGTGTGGATGGGACGGTTATGATGGACGTTGTTTGGAATCAACGAAATGCCTCAATCCTCATACGAAAATGCAGGTTATAAAAGTTTGGATGTTGAATTTTGCAAAAATGTCGAAATACCTGTTTCTCTGCATATGTTGTAATTAACAAATATTTTTGTATGTATGTATTAGCCGTATACACTGGCATTTTGTCCCCATGAACCAAAATTATTCTGCACTGGATATTATCCAGATGTTCAAATTATCGATCCTATTACATTGGAAGTTGTGTTGTGCTTGAGCTCTCATGTTAGTCCAGATTGGATATCAGCTCTTCATGTCTTAAGGCCTAATAAAAAGCTTGGTAATGATATTTTTCAACTTCTAATTATGCTTAAAATGAAATTTCAACTGAATAATTTTCATGAACTACAGATGATGTTATATTGGCTACAACAATAAGTGGAACTGTAAAAGTTTGGACTATCAATGAATCTGAGTTTAGAGAAAAGATTCCTTTGTATGAAAATGAATCAAAGCAGATCAGAACGAAAAATGTGTCAACGCTAGTCTGTTGCCTATTCAATAACCGAACAGTTTTAATCGTAGCTGAGAAAATTTGGCAGGTAATTTTGTCCATTAAGCTTTCAAAGAATAGTATCAGATATTGTCAAAATATTTGGAGTAATGTTTCAGTAAGTGTATCAACTGAACTGAATACGCATTTTAAAGCAAAGACTATTTTGCATGCTATTAGATATACGATGCAGGAGATTTTTCAGTACTGACGCAATGTGTCGCTGGGAAATCAGAAAAATGGATAGGTGGTCAATTTATTTCTCCAGAAAGAGTGATGATATATGGCTATACTGGAAGAACTTATCTATTCAAACTTCCCAATAAGTAAAGATTTTAATTTATTTTTCAATTTTAACTTGCTTTTGTTTTCTAATACAAATTCATATTCATTGAAATATTTATTTTAATGCACCAATATCTGAATTTCAACAGTTGTCTGGTAGATCACAAGGATTTTCATAGAATGGGATACAAGGAAAATCCATTTAACTATTGCGTATTATCTGTACCGAATTCCAAGCTGCTTGTGTCTCCTCCTTCGTATTTATTAATTCAGCAACCCATAGCCGAGCAACAAAGAAAATCGGCGAAGCTCCTACTTCTTAGAGGTGATCACGACGCAAGACTTGTAATGTGGAACATTCCGGAGATGACTAATTCCCAAATAGCACAACTGAGACAAGTAGCTGGTGAAGAGTCGGAAAGTGACGATCTTCAGAAAAAAATAAACTCTGTTTCTGCATTTCATCCACCAGGTGCGTTTAAATAGCTTACTACAACTTTATAAGTAGGGTAAAAAGATGGATTTATATTCGAAGAATGGCGAATTACATATGTAATATTTGACTTTACTATAGAAATGCCCCCAACATCTGTTTCTAGTCTACAGCAAACTTGGGATAATTTGAAACCTTCTCCGCCAGGAATTTTAGACCAGTTTGTAAGGAAATCGTATATTTATTGAATGGCAAACCCTGCTCACTTCTCCCGCACATATTCATTTGCCTACATAATCATTTTTTCTTTCCTGATTTTTATGTACATATCTACCCAAACGCTTTCGGACGCTTTGTAATTTGATTTGCAAATTCCTTAACACTTGCCTACCTGTAGCCATTTGAAATGCCTAAGAGCTTTGCTGATATAGTGGGGGACGAAAACGTGTTCCTTGATTCTGATCATGAGAGTAATGTTTATAATGGTGAAAATATACTAAAGGACACTGACGAATGTCGAGGTCCTCTGTTAACATGCTCGATGTACCTGGCTCAGCAAAGTCGTTTAGTATGTGGACGAGAAGACGGAAGCATTGTTGTTGTTCCAGCTACCCATGCTGTTATGCTCCATTTATTGCATGGCAGACATCAGCAATACGAAGGTAATTTCTTCAGTACATAAAGTCTTACGACAGGTAAATGTACTCGTTATCTGAAAGTTTGAAGTTGTGTAACTTAAATTGTATGTACCATTGTATGTTTTCAGAGTGGCCTTTGCACCAAATCTTATTGGGACATAAGGGAAAGGTAAATTGTTTAATGTACCCTCATGGAGTTCATCCCAGATATGACGCTGCCTATTTGGTTTCCGGAGGGCGTGATTTTTCTGTAATTTTATGGGATATTGTTAAATGTGATTTACTCCATCGATTTTGTGTACATGCTGGAGAAATAACGCAAATATTGGTTCCGCCAAACGAGTGTAGTGTAAGTTTCATAATGAAAACCAATAGATCTGGTTACCATTACAAATGAATAGATTTTTAATGCCATTCAATGTAACAAATTGATTTACAGCCCAGAATTTTGCAAACTATCTGCAGTGTGTCTAGTGACCATTCTGCTGCACTTCTGTCTCTGCGTGAGAATAAGTGTGTTCTTCTTGCTTCTCGTCATTTATTTCCTATTACCTCAATCAAATGGAGACCTTTGGACGACTTCCTAATAATTGGTTGCTCGGATGGTACTGTTCATGTGTGGCAAATGGAAACTGGTAACCTGGATCGCGTCCTTTATGGAATGGCTGCAGAAGATGTTTTAGTAGCATGTGATGAGAATGGGAATTTAACAGCCATGCAAGATGTTGGATTAGCTAATCCCGCTGTACATTTCTTCCGGGGGTTAAGATCTAGAAATCTTGCTGCTATTAGACATGCTGCTCAAGTATGCCTGTTTTAATTTAAATGTTTTTACTACTAAAGTAATCTAAAATATAACGTTGTAAGTAAATATTGCAAATTTTAGAGAGGGCTGCATCACCTTCACCAACAAGGTAACCAGGGTCATGCCTCAGATCCTTTGGACCATAGTCGCACTCGTCTACCTCCTCTAATAATCCAGGGACTCCGTACCAACGAATCCGATCCGGAGGCACATGTATTATTCTTTGATATCGAGGCGCTGATAGTTCAACTGCTGTCTGATGAATATGGAGCTCTATCACCTGCAACTCTTGAAGCACAGGGTCTCATAAGTCAAACAGAATTTTGCAAGATTCTTACACTTACACACTCTGCTAGTCCCGATGCACAGAAAAAAATTGCCGGTAGATTACCCGTTGATCTGTAGTTGAATTTGAATGTGGGTGAGCAATGGAATGATTGTTGCATGGGATATTTTAGATTTTTTTGGAAAGGTGAAGGATCGTGCTGGAGACATGGAACGTATTTTGAAAGATAAAGACAAACATGGTAAATTAACATTTTATAGTAGCATGTGCGGATGCAACTTACTAGTATGGCATCAATATGAATTAATGACTGTAAACTACTAATGAAATTATATTAATTGCACGCTGCTCATCAGGGCTATTGGCCAAAGTAAAGGAAGGTGCTGAAAAAATACAAGCCAAAGCTGAATCTGCTTTGCTTATTAAACAGGAAAAAGAGTCACAAAGTCGTAAAAGTATAAACACATTAAGTTACCAAAATTTCCTCTGATACTGTATTAATTGTTGTTGCCTAAACTCATCTGTTGGGATTACTGTTGCTGTGAAATGGCATAAATTGATTGTAGATGTGTGAATTAGCTAAATAATTAGTGTGATGGAATTACTGACTGAAGTGTTTTCTTATTATGTCCAATACAGATTCGAATGCCAGTTTAACAGCACTTGGATGTGACACTTCTTCTGGAAGTTCCTCCACAGCTCGCCGTCATCGGAATCTTTTATTTGAGTCAACAATTCCAATGGAAATCGCTCAGCTCCTCATTTCATTGCTTTTAGGCTGGGGATTAGATCAGGAATTAGATTCCATTTGCGAGTCTCGTTTAGGGCTACTCAAACCTCTCGTTCCTGTGTCATTTGGCCAAATTTCAAAAGGTGGATATATGTCTTTGATGTCTCCGACATGGAAACCCGCTAATAGAAATCGAGCCGAAGAAGAGATGAAATTTTCTTCTAGTTTAACTCAACGGGTGAAATGGTTTACTAGTCGCACCCATTGGGAGATCTCCAATTCCTTAACCACTAATCATTTACTGACCATCGTTGCTCTTGCTAATACTCTCATGTCTATGCAAAATGCCACATTTGTACCTGAACAGGAAAGAATCCGCAGAGCTAACAGGTAAACAACGAGGGGGTATGATGAATTATTATATAAAAGGAAAACTTTATGTTAAAATAGCAAAATTATCATTTCAGGCCATCCACCAAATCTTCTACAAGCCAACAACAACCTTCTCATGAGGATAATTACGTAACTCAGCAAGCTGCTTCGAAACACGGGTGGTCATTAGTAGCCACCTTACATTGTGTCATGTTGCACGAAAAACTAAAGCAATGTATAGATTTCAAAGAACCTTTGGTGGAAACTCTAGCTTTGCGCTGGCAAGATAGGTGTGTTGAAGTTAGAGACGCTGCGCAAGCACTTTTGCTTGCCGAGCTTTCTCGGATCGGAGTTGAAGGGAGGAAGAAATTGGTTGACCTGTGGGCCCCTTATTTGCCCAGTCACCTCGTAGACCCCTTTTCCAATACAGCTATCGGAAATGCCAATCAGCAGCAAGCGCAAACCCCCGTTACTACTCCTTCAAGTCAAGGTGATCCTGTTGGCGACGATCATTCTTCTGTCAGTGGCGGGGGAAATTCTGATCCTGATTTTGATGAAGATGTTGAAGGTATGTTAAAACTTCTACAATTAGTTATTACATTAAAATATAATTAGGCTTTGAAAGCCAAACCCGAATTTAGTAATAATGTCCTTTTGAAATAGAACCCGGATTAAAGCCCTCTCCTTCAGAACATAAACGGAAACAAACTACTGCTATAATTTTGTTGGGTGTTCTTGGGGCTGAATTTGGACAAGAGATTACTGCCAGAAATATTGACCCAGCCAAAAATAAGGGAGTTGAAGGATTTGGTGTCGGTAACAGTAACTTGGCTCGTTTGACAAGTAAGAACTTTTCTATTTTTATTGTAACATTTACCTTATTTGAATTTTGTGTTGCTGTGTTTATATTGTTATACATAATGCTAGTTTAACAGTGGTAGTGATACTTGTACTGTCATGTGCAAGTGCATGTGAAACGTAGTTCAAATATTACTATTTTGTAGGCAAAGCGCTGACTCATTTGTTGCTGAGTCCTCAGCATCCAAATGCCCATGCACATGCCAAACTTGCTGGAAGCGTGACAGTGACAACACCTTACTCATCCCTTCGTCGGGCAGCCATTGATTTAATAGGACGTGGGTTCACTGTGTGGGAAGCGTTTTTGGATGTTTCCAAAGTTCTCTTAGCTTTATTGGAGCTTTGTTGTGAAGCAGATAATCTTGTTCCAAGGTCTAATTTCTTTTAGATATGATAGTACACTTGTAAAATGCTAACTGTAATTTAATATATTTGTACCTCCTTTGAAATTCACAGCATGTCGTTTGGTCTACCTCTTACTCCTCCAGCCGATGCTTGTAAGTAATTCTATATGCATATCTGTCATCATTATGTATTTCCCCAGGTGTCAGTATTTACATAATTATGATTTGCAATATTTTGCATAGGCCGTACTGCAAGACATGCATTAACATTAATAGCCACAGCCAGGCCTGCTGCTTTCATTACAACAATGGCTAGGGAAGTGGCAAGGTACAACACACTGCAACAAAATGCACAAGCGATACAGATTAACTTGAATAATATTATCTTAAACCGATCAAAACCTGAAATATTACGAGTCATTGAATTACTTATCGAAAAAATGCAATCAGAAATCTCAGAGCTCATTGTGGAGGTATTTTACATTTAAATGCTAATAATATCCTTTTTAACCGTTTCCACGTGATAATTTTTTACTTTGAAAACCTACAGGTCATGGACATTGTACTGCATTGTGTTGACCATGGTCACCTAAAAACCCGTGGGTTGGCTGAAGTATTCCCTGTTCTCTGTCGGTTTTCTCAAGTAAGTCATTGCCCCACTACTCGTCGAATTGCTGTCGGATCGAAAACTGGAAATTTGGCTATTTACGAACTAAGATCTTCGAAATGTCAGTCAATTGGTGCCCATTCAAGCGCTATTACGGCGTGTGCGTTTTCGCCTGATGGAAAGTTTCTTGCCAGTTATTCGTGTACGGAAAATAAAATGTCTTTTTGGCAGGTAATAATTCGTTTTTAAATTAAACTTTCATGGATATTTTGAATCTGTACTCTTTCAACGTAGACTAATGATATACTAAATTATTTTCGAATAGTTAGCTAACATCCTAATTTCATTTTCTAAAGGTAGTTTTGGTAGTAATAAAAATGGTAAAGGAAGAAGAGAAGTAGAAAATTTAGCTTACCAAATATAGCTAACTGCTTTAATCCTTATGGTTATGATACTTACATGTTTTCTTGAATTTATGTTATACTTTAGCAATCGAGCTCTGGGATGTTTGGCTTAGGTCATACACAAACTCGCTGTGTGAAAACAATCAGTACTATTCCTCTACCAGAGAACCTCAAAAACACAATTAGATCTCCAAAACTGGTGTGGACTGGGTCGAGAAATGTAAGTCTACTATTGGCTGATGGGTCCGAAAATCGTTATGGTGTCTAAAAAAGTCTCATCTAGTCAATTGAAATTATATTACATTTGTATTTGTTACTCTTTATTCTGTTTTTTCCATCACTATTTGATAGTATACAATTTTTAGTTACCGCATATAAGATTCATAGATCTATAAAATGTATAAAACTGCAGTAAACATCCTACATGTTTAAAAATAGAGTTAGTAAAGTACTTAATTTTTTGCTCAGTGCATGTATTTCAATCTCTCATTTATTTTTGATCAACCCTCCCTAACTACTGTGCTACTGTTCTGAAAATGTCGTATTTAAATAATAAGTATCTAATAGCATCTCACATGCTAAACATTACGTTAACATTCGCATTATAATAGTGTACCTTCTCGACATAACAAAATATATTATCTCCCAAAGCATTCCATTTAATCAAACGCAATTGTTTCGTGAATAAGAATTATTGCAATTTACAGTTATTAATATTGTTATCGTACATCATGTCATGAAAATGAAATGAACCGTATACTAATAAATCAGTCTAGCAAAATGTCGATCTGAAATGCGTGTACTAATTATTGATTTCTCTTTCTACTACTTATTTTCGAGCTGGTGATAATCCTTAGGTAATTTTCTACTACGTAATAGTAGACCGATGACCGTTCCATGCTAAATCGATTGAGGACTGGCACACGGCGTCACCTTATACAATCAATTTGTTTCCACGCGAAACAATACACTACCTCATATGCTTAATTTGGTGTTTCATAAAATACACATAGGTAGTTTCAGGAGCAATGGGAAACTAGTTTCCCTTTGCGAGATTTTATGAGCTCGCATGTTATCAAGTATAGAAAGGGTTTGCCATTTGATGTTAATTTTTATCGCTGGTACTGTAAGTGTGCTGTTCGTGTCGTGTTGTATTATTTATAGTTTACGTTTGTTTCTATACCACAGTTGATAGGACAATTTCTTTACCACGTAAGGGCTACTCTTTATACCAGTGTTGAATAGTCAGAATGAGAATGTAAAATATTCTTTACTTACAACAAATATGCAGACAGTCCAGCATTTGTGGTTTAGTTGGTATTAGTCGTTAGCGAATCTTAATGTTCTTGTCCAGACTAGCTTGGCAGATCGATCAATTGATTTTTATATGAATTAGGTTTATAAGTTATCCATCCTTGCATGTTGTATTTTCTACCTTCTACCTCTTACAATATTCATAGTACCCAACTACACGAACTAAATGCTTAAGAAAGTATGTTAGTAAAAATGCAATTACCTGGTCTGGCCTGACAATTTAATTTACAACGACTATTTTCGTTTGCCTTGTGCTATACCGGTTTATAGAGATTAAATAGGAGGGGTGCTTTGACTTTTACTTGCATTTACTCAATTCGGTCGGAGTTGCTAATACAGTAGGAATTAATTGTGTGTTGTATATTCCTTATGGGGGTAAACATTTAGCTTGCATGTATTTAAACCGAGGAGGGTTGAACGTGAATCTCATTCTATTGAATATTGCATATACGTAAATGTGTTGCATTAGGTGTAAACGGGTGGTGACTTGGCGAGTGCTCTCTGTTTTGAGCAGTGCAGTTTAACACAAGTGATACCTAAGTGGTAGTCTTGCATCGCTAATGGTAAAATAAGTTGTAGTAAAATAGTAGGAGGGTCATTCATGGTACAGCATTAATACAATTGTGCGATTATCTGTATACACTACTATGCCAGTTTTAGTCAAAGAGTGAATTCACGTAATTCATAATACAAAGTAAAAACACATAGGAAGGGATGTCTCTCCCTATGCACACTTATAAAGTTAATATTACATTTATACCTGCTGTCTCGTTCCATGAAGTCATTTGGTAGAGCCAACGCGAAAGCAACAATGCAAAATGCATTTTCATTGCCAATACTATTCGCCAAGTCAAAAGTCAACGCTTGCAGGTAGTCTGAATCTGAAATCTTGCTCAATGAATGTCTGTTTGTTTTATATAAAATACACTGGTATGAATTCTCTCCTGCACTGCACTGTACTCAACTAATTCCTTGGACTACACTATTCTATTCTAACACTATGCATATATTATACTTTGTGGTGTGTGGTGTGGTCTTTCTCATATACATTTGCAGCACATGTATTAAATTGTATTCCATTGTCTTTTTACAATATAAGGTTTGCCCGATAGTCTGGATGTCTACCTTTGATGTGATTTGCTTTGGTTAACTGCCTCCGCATTAACCTGACTTCCACCGGACTGGACTGCTTAATGCAATACTGTAATAATAATAGTACACTGTGCATGGAAAACAAATTGAAATACCTAAGCTTTTAACAGAACGGGTATACTATTCGTGTAACTTAATAGAACTACCCACTGAATTATTTCCATGCTATTCTGCAGGTTTAAATCTTTCAATGGAGAATATAACAGTACACCATACCAGTCGGTACAATGTACATTTATGATCTGTTACCTGTAACAATTACATCGTATCAAATCACATCATTTATACATACAATCGCAATTCACATTCGTAGACCACTCTACTACATATATATTACGTACTACAAACTAAATAGAATGAAACTTTTAGCTAAATTCTATGTACAAGTAACTCCCGTGTGCACAGAATTTAAGTTGCCTTCGTACAATCATATCAGTTTCATCTCATCTCATAGTTAGTCTGCTAGTTGAGCTTCGATGGAAAGCTTCGTTAGATAAATGGATTCAGTCTGTCTCATGTCATCAAACGAACTCTTTGTGCCAATACTATAAAGTTCATTAAAAAACTCATAAAGAAAACTTTTTTACTTTGCGATTTAATGACCATCAGTAGGTAAACAATTAAATCGATTTAATATTGCGGCAATACGAATTGCAAATGCAAAATTGCAAAATGAATTAAAAATATTTTGCTGTACTTTCAATGTTTGGAATAAAGTAAGGATCACTCTACTGTCAGTAAGTGTCTTCAGAAAAATTAAATTGGACAAAACAGTTTTAAACATGTGGACATTTTCTATCAAATTTCTTTCCATATTAGCTGTTTATTAAAGATTATTACATCATTAAAGATGTTGACATTGTAATGTAGAATCTAGTTGGAAATAACTGTAATTTGGAATGTTGGTTCTCGAAGTGAAAGCGAAAAATGAAAAAGAGACTACTGTGATACTGAAAAGTAAAAAATGAGGAAACAAAATTTTCCGGCTAAATCAAAAATGGCAATGATTTCCATTACTGCCGTTTTCACGGTGCTGCTGAATGTTCTTATGAGTGTGTGTAGTGCGCAGTTTGCACAACCAGTTTCTCCGAATAATTTCGAGAGTGTATTTTTCAGTAGTAGTAGCAACTCGATTAATAATAACCGTGATCGTGATCCTAACTATAATCGAAATGCATTTGGAAATTATTCAAATGATACAGTGTACTTTTTTCATAAGTTGGATACTGCAGAGAGATTACATCACAACACTTCGAAAATGTAAGTCTTCATTCTGTGCTCTGACTCATTAGAATTTTTATTAGTTCCTGCGAAGCGTATATTGGTAATAAGATAATATTCTTTGGAAATTCTGCTCATAAAATCCTGTTCTACGAAGAAGTAGTTTAAGTGTAAATAACCACGAAAAACAAAAGCATTTGATTGAGTCATCATATAATTATGATTTTTGTATGTACATTTCCAGTCGCTATATGATCGTTGCACCTGCACTAATTCAACCAGCCTCTATATACTCTGCTGCTATAACTATTGCCGAGAATCAGATGGGGAGTTCTGATTACGAACAGCAAAAAATAGACGTTCGCTTATCTCTTTTTAAGAATGGGGCTGATATTCAAGGAGCAACTAAAATTATGGCTGCTGGCACAACAGAAACACTTAGCATTTTGGTGAGAACTTTTTAATGACAATAATAGCTTTACTTCAAAATGTTCATTATGAAAAATGATTTAGATGGGTGCAGATGAATAATAAGCCTAAGTGGTGATTTTACTTTAATTTATGACTTTTTTGTTTCTTCTGTATTTTCAGGTACCTAAACAACTTACAGTCGGAGTATACAAGATAAGGGTGGAAGGGAATTATCTCAATTCCCAAGGTGGAACTTTATTTGCATCAGAATCTGTTCTCAAGTACTCCGAAAAATTTCTTTCAATTCTCATACAAACTAATCGTTTCGTATTCACTGGAGGACAGAAAGGTTAGTCATTTTATGGTTTAAATTACTTTTCAGTATGGATGATATTACACACGTGCTGCTAAGAATTTTAGACTTAAGACCTACAACAATACAGCAATAGTTTGCCTTAACCAAATGACAGTTGGCATAGTTGTTGCTTCCACATACTCCCCGTATATAAATGTGGGATAACTAATTTTAGCTATACAAACAATCCCAACTAATCAACTATCTATATATAGCATTTCATTCTCATTGTGATTAGTCGTGATGCAACAATCTCAGTTATAAATAACACTGTATTGGTACGTCTGGAGTGGTTGCATGCATAAGTGTTAATTTTGTAATACTGTATCATGAAACCTTTCAATTGTCAATCCTGGAGAAATGATATGAATGTTGGTGTAGAAAATGCAGACAGACTAGACATGTTAGACCTTTGTTAACAAAGATTCTGCAAGGGCACATAAAAAATCGGCAAAGTTCTAGTGCTGCATGCACCAGTGCTCTTTACCGCACATTGTTAACAACTTACCTAGGTATATTATATTACGTACATGTTATATGATACAATACCATTTACAAGACACAAGTCTTCTAAACACTTCTTCCAAGAGTAAGGTTGTATTATTATGGGTATGGCAAATGCATTTTTCTTCCATTGCACGAGATACTCAACAGAAGAACAACTTTTGGCCTGATATAATCAGAATCGCACTGCACTCTCTATCAGTGCATAAGAGTTCTATAACCCGAGGATTCATTTTGTTCCATTGTGAATGTATACCCAAAGATGCTCTCTATCTATTTTCACACTAAATAAAGCAGGATGTCCAAATTGATTTTTACATGACGGAAATTAAAAGCGTAGCGTGGAAAGATTATTAAGATTATTTTGGTGTGTGCCAAAGATGTGGTATTCTTTTTCAGTTGTTTTGTTTTTCCTTGATAAGCGTAGCTAGTATATTTTTTGGAAAATTAACTTTCATGAGAACTTTAGCATGTATCATGGGATGAGATGTGAAGTCTACTGACATTCTTGGAATTTTCCATGCAAAAGCTATGTATGTGATACAGTTGATATTGTTGTGCAGAATTAGAGATTCGTTGGCTTATTTCTTCATTCAAGTTTTCTGTCAAGTTCAAAACTTATGTGATGCGTACCTGTAAAGGGCAAAGAAACGATGACAGAAACAAGGTAATAAATTCCTAGTGGTCATTATCAATTACATTGCTTTACTAGTATAAGCAATCAGAATACTTGGCTCAAATATTGTGTGTGTGAATACGTAAGCACATGTAAACGTTAGATTGTGCATTGTACATTTGAAGATAATTTTTATTAAGTTTATACGATTACATTCTGGAAATTCGAATTGCCAGCAATATACGTAAATATGTTGAATGAATATATTACAATGATTGTCTCTGGAGTGGAGTCACAGTTGGATCAGGTGTGCAGAACTGGAGAAATGTATTATCCCTTCTTTACCCACCGACTTCTACCGCAATTACTTGCCAACTAATCCCATTTACTAATCTCTTGACAAAGTTCTTGGTGCACAATAACCATACGCTCTTTTGACTTATTGCCAGAGTAATAAATGTGTTTAGTTCGTCTCTTCTGTTTCACTACGCTCGTTGTAACTTTATGTCGGTGTGAATATAGTGAGGTTAATAGTGTATTACAGGGGCTTTCGCTTACTGCTGTGGAAGTGTTTGCATAAGTTAAGATTTCGTATAAATCTCAAGATCAACCGGTTGTAATTTATCCATTTTATAACATTCACTTGTTTAAATTGCTCAAAACATTTTATAAGCTAATAAATATATGAAAAGGAAACTTAGCCAAAGAAGTGTTTTTCCAGTCAGGGTATGTCGTGCCGTAAAGACAGTAAATACAGACCCTTTTTGAAGTTGATGCTAATATATAACCTTGTAAATATTTTGACCTTTATTTATTAGATATTGTCCAGTAAATTATGTTACTAGTATTATCCACGAACTGGAAAAACTAAATGCGTACATGTTGCAAAACAGTAAAATAGCATTGTCTGAACAGAATTAATTCTACATAAAGTTCAAAAACTTGTAGACAAAAGTACAACATTGTTACAAAAGGTGTACCATAATACAGTAATGCACATAATGGCCTAAAACATAATTGTACACTTTGTTTCTTCATTGTTTTCCCAGTACATCTCCAGAGAGCTGTACCTACATTCGAGAGACTGATAGGGTGAAACATGAACAGTGAGTTAGCAATGGAATATCATTTCCCAAACGAGTTTTCATTTTCCTCCCATTATATTATTGTCTCTTTCAATGGTTGCTGGCAGCCTAGCACAATAGAATTAAATTATATTATTAGCGAACATTTTCCTTTAATTAATCTGGTCTAGTCTACTGTCTGAGTTCTCTTATCTACTATCTTACATGTACAAATGGACATTCAGAGTGCACAGTATTGGCAAGCACAACGAAGAACTAAGTGAGTCGTTTTGTCTCATTTATGTTATTTGATACAGGTTGTATGATACTATACATTATTTGGGATGATAAAAGCTACCTATAAATTTCATGACAAGAAAAAAACAATTGTTTCGTTCTTTTTGCAAAACATACATAACATACTGCAATGCAGACACATACTAAACCTACTATTTTATGCTTGTAACATTGACAATCATTCGCACGCAAGTATCTAAGTGGTAGGGATGTAAAACGTACCTACGTGGCACATGTAGACACATTACATAAATTATACGATAAGATGCTCCATTCTCAGTGGATTGCTTATTTATTTTGAAGGAAATTACCTATGTGATACTTTTAATTTTATGCTGTGAGTTTGATGAGAAATACGAAAAATGTCTTTGCAATTGTAGGTAATGAAATTGTAGTTTAAGAATTGTTAACAAAAAAATTAAATATGGCTGATGACTAAGAATGTAATTAATTATTGGGTCATAGAATTGTGAAAGTAATGGCCAATTTTATTTTTCAGTGTTGTTTCGCGTCATCATGTTGAAGAGAGATTTACTTCCTTACGGTGATTCTGTTGACATTTTTATGCTGGTAAAATTTACTATCTCTTTGAGAAATAATTTAAAAATTAATTGAGGATGTTCCTCTGTTTAAAAAAGCAAGACATTTATTTCATTTAGTAATGTAGAATAATGAGGTATTCAATGCAAATACTTTATTGTTTCTTTGTATATGCAATGATAGGACTCTAGAGGGTACATCATGAGACGATGGCCATCCGTTGCGTCAAATGTTGGTAAATATCATTTCATTTATTCTTAACGAAATATAATTACCTTACTTGTGTTAGTAAGTAAGTTATACTGCTCAATGGTTGTTACTTGAATCTGGTTTGAAACAAGTTATGACATTGAAATCACTTTAATTTCAGAATAATTAAGCATAGTTTTCTAAACAAGAAAATAGATTTCTCATGATATTTTCTGGAAACTATTTATAGTGTTAAGTTTAGGATAATTTTGGTTTAAAATTCATAAAGATGAAAATTTTCTCTTTTCTCTGGGATGCCTATGAGGAACATGTTATTAAGTACGTAAGTGTGTAAATAACGTTAATTGCCTTTATAAATTGAGAACTTTTGTGTAGGAGTGGCCGACCTAAGCTACGAACTGCCAGAATATAGTAATATTGGAGATTGGAAAATCAGAGTGGAAGCTGGAGGCCAAGTCGAAGAGAAACGAATAAGAGTAGAGAAATATTTCCAGCCTCAACATGAGGTAATAAACCATATCTCAATTTTAGCTCAGTAGAAGTGTGGTTGCAAATATGTAAGCTTACAGAAAGAAGTATTTCTAAGCATATCTATCATATCCATAATCATGAGAATCAGCTATAAAGAGGAATTATATCTACATCCTAGTAGTATATAAATTAATTATTTGGTTTAACTATCAAAGGTATTTGTTAACATTCCTCCGTTTATCTTGTCGACGGATGAAACTGTAAGTGCCTCAATATCGTCTTTCTTTGGTACTGAGAAAACAGCGAAAGGAAATACAACCGTAAGATTGTATGGTACATTTTTCGGAAAAAATCCCCTATATAGGGGTTACAGGCTCATAAGCATCCGGAATGTGTATTTGGTGAGTACCCATAAGTAAAAGCAAGTAATAACAAACCAAATTCAAAGAGCTACTTGACTTACATGAGTTAATTTTTAAGTTAAGTGAAGAAGAAGTTACTTGGGATATGGCAGAGATTTACCAAGCAATGGGTGATACTAATAATATAGCGATACGTGTTGAAGCTGATGTCACTGAATATTTCATTGGAGAAACACGATTAGGTATGTTAAAGTGGTCATTTTCAATGTCACTTATCTATGGGGAAGATGACATCACTTATCACTTATTCTAAGTACTCTTGACTCAAACCTTGGAAAAGTGAATTGCAATAAATGGATGTTCTTACTTACTTTCAAGGGTTTGCCGAAAGTAGAATAGTGAAACAAACGATTCAACTAAAGTTTATACAAAATGCGCCTTTAGTGTTCAAACCTGGTTTACCCTTTCGAGCTTTCGTAAGCATGACTGATTTTAAAATATATTTTTAATAATAATGAATCTTGCCTCAAATTACACAGAGTGGATGGCATAACTGTTATAATCCTTACAATAGGTAACTGTTTCATACCAAGACCAAGAGAATGTACCAACAGATACACTGAAAGGTTCTACACTTCGAGTAGTACCTGTAGCACAATTAGAATCAGGTGGACGAGTAGAGTTAGAAGCTATTCAAGTTTCTCCTTTGGAACACCAAAAGAAGAGAGAAGATCTAGAAAATGAAATACAGGATAACACATACAGGGTAGACCCAACAAATGACAGAGAATTAGATTTCTACCTCGAAGGTCATAGGTATGCCAATTCAATGGTTCAATTGTCCATTAATTTAAAAACCATGTCATTTGGGAGATTTCTTATTTTGTATTTGTCATCGTTTAGAGTTGATCAATACTTGGAAAAGAATATTCTTGAAGTGAAATTTACAGCTCCGAAGAGAGCTTCTCGATTGATTCTTCGGGCTGATTATACAGATTCGGAATCTAATCATGCTACTGCTGAAGCCATAGCGTATGCTTACTATTCTCCCTCTTCAAAATATATCAGTGTCGAAAAAACAGGAAGCTATACTGCTGTGGGAGAATATGTAATTCTTCATGTAAAAGCTAATTTTCCATTGGACCAATTTCATTACTTGGTATTGCTTTTTAATTGTTTGGATAAACACATAAAATAACATAAAGATGATCCAGTTACGCAGAGTCTGTAGGTATCATTAATAGTATGCTTGTGCTTACTAGGTTGTGGCCAAGGGACTGATTACACAATGTGGAACAGAAACACTTAGTAATACTTGGAGTACCCCTAGAAGTCTTTCTATAACTGTTTCGACTGATATGGCACCGGGATTTCGTGTCATAGTGTATCACGCAACAAAACGAGGGGAAATTATATCGGATAGTATTTTCATTCCTGTAGACCAAATTAATAAGCATTCGATTGCATTAGAAGTTAATCAACATAAGGATAGGTTGAAAAATACTGTGGAGTTCCGATTTGTGGGAGATGCAGCATCTTATTTCGGAGCGTCTGCTCAGAGAAGTGTTCGTGAATTCATGCAGGCTGGAAACGAATTAAGTAAAACCGGAGTTTTAGAAGCATTGCACTCCTTAGAACCGTGGAATAGGTAAATATATCTATAAACCAGGGTTTCCTTCGAAAAGACTTTCGAAATCTTAAATTTCCACTTCGTTTTTTAAAGGTCGATACATAAATTGATTTGGAGGGATAGAGATGGAGCAGAACCCGACAAAGTACAATATTTTCCTTCAATGAACTACGGACTAGATTCTTACAGAACGTTTGCTTATTCTAACTTGATTATGTTTTCCGATGGAGATGTGCCACGATCTCCACAATTTCGTAAGCAAAGATCAAGAACACCGTTTGTATATTAACCAGTAATTTAGGTCATTAAATGACAGATTTATTTATTGAAAAGGCGAGTGTCCAGAAGAACGGTGCATAACGGGTGCTGGTTGCTTTTTATATTCTGAGAAATGTGACGGAAATAAAAATTGTGAAGATGGGACGGACGAATTCAGTTGTAAGGCTACTATTCCAATTACCGATCTTTTCTGTACTTTTTGTATTGTATGCTTTACTTTTAACAATTTCAGGTGAGAATTTACAAGAGGATATTATTGATTTTCGGGTCATGCGCATTAGTCGTTTCATGGTGAGCTGAGCATAACGAGTGTTTTGGCTTTCCATAATTTTAATTATGGAACCATTTTTAAATTCCTGGAATGTATTATGCGTAGGATTTTTATGACCCGAGTGATGGAGATTGGGCTTGGCACAGGGAAAATATTGCACACGGAGGTGACTACATATTGATGAAAGATGTTCCTAAGATTACGGATACATGGCATATCAACGGTTTTGGAATGAGCAAGAAAAACGGTTTCGCCATTTTGGACTCGAGTATCGTGGTGAGTAGAATCAATAGAACTAGTCGCAGCTCTAGATTAGTTTAGCTTTCCAACGCACCCCTGAATTCTTTAATGTGATAGTGAAGGAACAACTAAACTGACAAGTCGGTTTGAACGCACAGTATGAAACTAATCGTCCCTTTATGATGATCCTGGATGCTCCCTCGTCCGTTTGTCGTGGAGAGCAAGTCGGTGTCATCGCTATGCTCTACAACAAAACACCAATGGAAATGTTCATCTTTGTCACCCTACACGATTCCCCAGATTACGTTTTTGTTCACGTTGGTAAGGAAGGTCTTTTCGATTTCACCGACGGGTCACCGAGATTTTCATCCGGAGATCATCAGCATTTTGTCTGGGTACGTCATACTCTGTCAATTATCGCAAAACTACATAGCTCGAGTAAATTCTTCTCATCTGCTCCCATTTGGTTCCTAATATCCAGATGCCCCCAGAAAGTGAGACAGAACTGAGAATCCCTATAAAAGCGACGATAGACCAGGGTACTATAGAAGTTAAAATCACAGCATCGACTCAAATAAGAAGTGATACGAGTTCCGTTGAGATTGATATTGTAGTAAGCTTTCAACTATTCTAGTAAATATTTGTATTCCACGATTTCATGATCCACAGTTCCATTAAGTATTGTATTCACTTTACACACAACATAACAATTATTGTGTAATGGTGCTTCTGCTTATGTAGCCGGAGGGGGCGGCTGTAGGAAAACATACATCAATGCTATTGGATCTTCGGAACAGAGCTGTAGTATTCCGTTTCATGGATGTATTTGTTGAAGACACACCAGAGATTCCTTATGAAATCAAAAGAAAATATATTTTTGGAAGCCCCGCCGGTCATGTACAAGTTTCCGGTAAATGATCTTGCCCAACTCCTAAAACTAAAGATTATACATTAGTCATTTACCTCATTTTACAGAATACAAAACTAGTCATTTTTCGAAAAATTAGCATTGGAATATTCGTATATCGTTAGTGTACTAGTACTATCAAAATAAGATACATCTATCCAGCGGAAACAAAAAAATTGCACTTAAAAGGTATTTTCACATTGCAGGAGATATAATTGGCCCCATTGTTGGTCTTCTGCCAGTCAATTTGGGAAATTTAATTGGTAAAGATGGTAAAGGAACTGCTGACAGATTATTCGATTTATCAGCGAATGTGTGGACGTTACACTATTTGCGGCTTACAAATCAGTTGGACACTCCAACCGCCAGAAGTGTTTTCGCAGCAATGAATAAGCTCTTCGCTCAAATCATGAAGCGTTTCAACCCTCTAGGATGGTTTAAAATGTGGAATATTTCTAGGGCTAGTGTTTGGTAATAATTTACACCACTGCTCTTCTAATTAGGTTGCTCCTGTTCTTATTATATTCACTTTAATCTTCAGGTTGTCATCATGGGCTCTCCAAGTTTTCTCACATGGGTCATTTCAAGACTGGGAAGACCACTTTTACATTGAGAGAAAAATTTTCTCCCGTGTTGTCAAATGGCTGTTGAAATACCAGCAATTGGATGGAAGCTTTTCAGAAACCCTGTGGTTTATCCGAAACCCCATGAATAAAAAAATGGGTTTGAGAGTATGTTTGATTGATATCCTAACTACTTCTCGTTATGTTGTTATTCTAACAAAGAATGCTACTAATAAGTGGTTTTACTGGCAATTTCAGAATAATACAAATGGGATCCGTAATGTAACTCTAACAGCACATTTGATCATCACACTACACCATGTCGTTCCTATTTTAGATGGTAGCTTAAGGGTGGAAGCCAGTATAGCTAAAAGCAGAGCTCTACAGTAAGATCATATATATACACATGGCACTACAGAATTTCTTTATTCCTTTATCCTTAGTGTAAATCTTTTTCATAGTACATTGAAATTCACCTGACTTTAACCTTTTAATGACACAGCTACCTGGAGACAAGACTTGTGCAAATGAGTGATCCTTACCAAATTGCTATAACTGCATATGCTTTAACGCTTGCCGATAGTACACAAAAGGAACAAGTTTTCAGCGTACTACATAAACATCGCATTGAAGCACGTAAGCCGAAACAAAATTTTGCGTGATCCTATATATTTAACATTGCACATTATACAGGCTGTTCAAAAATTGCCTTTACATGTTTGCAGCTGGTTTCGTTTATTGGTCTCCGGGTCCTGTCGTAACAAATGCTGAAATCTATGAAAACAATCGTCCTTTTATACAGGCCAAGAATAACGAGTTTTGGGATTCCGTGGCTGTAGAAGCCACATCTTATGCTCTACTCGTTTATTTAATCAGAGATGGAATAACAATTGTTCCAGATAAAATTGTCACATGGTTAAATACTATGAGACTTACTGATGGAGCTTTCATTGCTTCACTTGTAAGATTTTCCAAAAACCTAATTTTATGTAGAATGTAAGACGGGCTTTTCATAGCTACTTTTGAATACTAGGATACGGCTATAGCTCTTCAGGCTCTGACGGAGTATGCAAACAGGGCGAGAATTCGTGACATTACGGACATGGTAATTTCTATGGACTTTTCTGGATCTCCTGATTCACCACCGGATCCTGTTTACTTTTTGCCTGGAAATGCTTCTGGAAGTCAGCAAGTTGATGTAAGATGAATTATTAGTTGTATGTATCTTCTGGGAATCATAAAAGGAGTTGAACTAACAAGGAATATGAAATGATGAATCAAAACAGTTAGAAAACGTCTGGGGTCATGTGAATATTATTGCGAAAGGAGCAGGTCAAGCTGTTGTACAATTAGACTTGAGTTACGGTGTTGATTGGGAAGAATACAAAGACACTCCACCAGAAGATGCCTTTGAACTCCGGATCAGACAATTCTTTGGACATGAGCGGAATAAATCAGTTTTGATAACAGAATCGTGTTTTAGGTAAGATCAGTGTTTACCTTTCATTTTCTTTCTTACATAATTAAAATCACGGATTTCTGAAGAAAAGGTTTGTTTCTCAAGCAGAACTGGAAGGTACACTTGAACTAAACTCCTTCATGTCCATCCCTGTGTTTTTAAGTAGTATTTATTTTATTAATTAGAAATAAATGCCCTAATTATCCTTAATACTTCATGTTTATAAATGCACAATATATTTAAGGAAAATGAGACGAGGCACATAATTTGGTAACATCTAATGCACGCATAATGTATGTAAAATACATGTGGAACACTGGTCTGGTAGGTATTACGCTACAACATGTATTAGTATTCCTTTATTCCAGTTTTCCATAGAAAAATGGGCTTGCTGCCTTCCTATCAATAATGACGATGATTAATACAAGGATGATGATAATGATAATCGACGAATGAATTGTAGCGTATTAAGCGTATCACATTCAATTATTATATTTACAGGTGGATTCTTTTGGACGAGTCAGATGTAAGCGGAGCAGCTGTATTAGAAGTACAGATCCCCAGTGGCTATGGAATGATTCAAGCAGATGCAATTTCCCTCATTTCCTCTGGAATTCATCCTACTCTCAAAGATTCAATAATGGCTCTGGGGAAAACCAGTTGGTTCTTTGAATATGTAAGCCTTATTGTAACAATCATTTCCCTACTGTTTCATTTAATGCATGATTCGAACATTACATCTAACCGAACCTGACCTATAATAACAAGCTGCTAATCGTGTTTCCGCAAATTGATTACCTATACCATCACATCTACAGTCTGTATTCTATTCAACAGACTGAACAAACAAACATTGTTCACATAAGCAAAGGAAATATAATTTTTGATGTTTGCCTTATAAAGATTCCTGCATACTGGACTTGTTTCAATCACACGGTTCGTCGATGGTATCCGGTAGCTAATTTGACAACTCATCGACAAGCCACATTATACGAGGCTTACTCTCCAGGTACGCTTAATTTTTGGTTTACTTATCCTAGTCCGACTACTCTGCCTCTGCACAGTAGGTATCCTTTCTGACTCAACGAACTATACATGTGTACATTACAATTACACCTTGCCTTGTTTTGCTATGTGTTTACACACAGCATGTTTACATTTACTTTACTATAGTACTTGTAAGTCTTAAAAGCGTACACCTATGCAAACATAGAACTAATGCATTTTCCTTTTGAGTGAACCGTCTGCTAATAATGAGAAGGCATTCGGAACTCATTTTACTTTTTTAACCAAGCAAGTAGCAAGTTAATTATTTGCAATTGCTTAACCACTGAGTTTTCTTTTGTCTGAAAATATTTACATACTAAATGCTGAATCAGTCAAATTATATATTGTCATCTATGATCACAAAATTACAAATTACAGTGCAAACAAACAGGGTAAAAGTTTTTTCTCAAACTTTTCCATACAAAAGTGCATTTCAATGTACATGAAGGGTTATGCTAACATTACTAACGTATTGTTAAGCCCAGAATGCAAAGTAGTGGAAACTGTCGTATAAATAGAGTAATAAGTAGCTGGATGAGTTAGGTAGGCGCACCCCTTTGTAGTTTCATGTTTAAATAGATAAATATAGCGGATGTGGATTAATTCACTCTGTATGTCGCATTCTATGCTTCTCTTTTCATTCAGAGTCTTGTCAGATAATTGCTGGGCTGTACGCTATGTGAACAAGACTTTACGTCTGTCTGTCTGTACACAGATTGACGCCTTGATTTGCATGTGTGCTCATCAGATCATAAATCATTTCTACTCATCATTATCATCTAGGGAGAACAAACATTTCATGAATGGTTGTTTTTTGTGGATGTGTACCTAATTTAATGTGTATGGCTACCGAGGACTGAGTGACTGAGGAACAGTGTCGTATTCAAAACAGAAAGGCTTGGGGCTGACCGTTGGTTGTTCAGGTATTTATTATTAGCATATGCAAAAATATTTTTTCCCATCGATTTCTAGGATGATTTGATTTGAGGGCTTTTAAGTTCTCAATCCTTTCATATAGCCGTTGAGCAAACTTACATCACTAATCACAGAGTTCTTTGCCTTGTTTCTTGCATTTCTTTCGTTCTTAGCCTTGTTTCATTGACAATTAATGGACAGTGTTTTAAACCAGTGCAAAAGGACCTCGGCACAGTAATAAAGAATTGCTGTTGTAAAGTATCATAAATAGCATTTAATGCACCGTTTATTTAAGATTATAAAGGGCTACCTGTACTTGTAAAGCAACTGTTGTATATGTGTGTACGTATGTGTATGTATAACCTGTATAACCTAATTAGTGCTAACAAGAATGCATTGTTGATAATAATGACAGGTAATTAACATTAGGTATCAAATCACAGTAGCAGTCATATTCTGTTTAAAAAGCCATATACGTAATGTAGTTAAAGAACACTAATCGCATAAAAAGTGCCTTATCTAAAATCTAAATACAAGATATACTGTCAGCGGTAGCGGTAGCCATTACAAAAATTCTATTCCTAAATCACAATGTATTCTTAGATCCAATATGGTTACCACTAAAATCCTTTTAGATTCCTGTATATGTACTATTAATACAGGATGTCTTAAGGTCCCTCATTAACTCATACTTTTAATTATAACACCTTTAATTGTGATTTAATAGAAAATCTTTTGCACTACATTTGTGTGGCATAAAATATCATTTGTTAACTAGTTGACTCAATTTAATGTTACACAAGCCATGCGTAACATTTTATAGTGCATAATGCCCCTTAATATGCAGATAATATACGTACAAGATGTGCCACTTCCATTGCATGAAACTAAAACTGCTCATCTAAATCTAAACATACAATATGATGTGCAAACTGTCTCATTACCCATTATCACAGCATTCGTCGGCCTTTTATTTAGCAAATACAAATTGCAAATTATGCAGTAAAGATATAAAAGTGCAAAGTAGTATGCATGATACTCGGCTGCAGTCCAGTGTAATTCTGATACTGCAATTTGCAATACTCACCTCGTATACCATTTTGAATGTTTAACATGTAAAACATAATAATTTTATGCACGCAACAATGAAAATAGCATTACTGCATTACCTGTTCCGAATGAAGCGGTTAGCTCCAGTGTAATAAAAGTCGTCGTAAAAATATTTATGCAGTTTTCATAGAGTGTATCTAAAGCTTATTGGCTCAGGCAAAGATAAAGTGCACACAACTTGTAGTTCAGATAAACTATGCACAGTGCATGAGTATTTTTATAGATTATGTATGATCCTTAGAATCTGTATTTTGGTCATTTACATAGGTATTGGGGCTACATGAAATAATACTTCTCCACTTAAATAATGTGTTTTTACCCTACCTTGACGTTGCGATCATGATTCCATGACAAGTATTTCCATAATATTACACATGCACTACATGCACAGAATAATATGCATGTATAATCTAAAACTAGCACATTGTAATGTAATATACTTATACATCGTGTACCCCAAAGATTTATTCATTTGGTATTTGCATTTTATATAAAAAGTATTCTGCCAGAAACCTAAAATTCAGCTTCTTCATTTCGGTAAATGTTTTCTTTGACTTCATGCAGGTTGAAATGTTCACTGTATTTTTGTGCGTCATCGTACATAACCTGTAGGTCTAGACCAACAGATCAGAAAGAACATAATTGCAAAACGTGGAATAATTGCAAAGAGATATATAAAGTTCTTTCATGATTTTCACACGCAAACAATTCTTTGCCATTTCCTTTCAGTTTAAAAATTTTGTTATGCTGTTTTGCTTTATGATGTTACGATGATGATGTCTCGTATTTAAAAATTCTATTCTTTAAACGACGTATCCAAGATGTATTCTATCTGAAAATCTCATTCTATATTCTATATAGATAACCTTTAAAAAGTAAAAGTTAAGGTATTCCAGTAAGTTCATGCATGCCTGTCAAACAAGTCTTACTTGTGTACAGCATTACTGAACATTAACTCTGTCCTTGTCCTATAGCTGCTGTAAAAAACTGGCTTTAGCTTTAACCTACTGTGATTTCTTATGCATATACCTAAATAGCAAAGAAGCAATGATATTTTTTCTCATTGATATATTATAAGGCAATTTAGCTACCTACACCTCACCAGACTCACCACATTACACTACACCCAGTATAAATACATAACAAATGGTTCAACTTCAATCGTATATTAAATGCTGAACTCGTTTTTCTTTGCAGAAAGATTCGTCAACACCGTTTACAACGATACTTCTCTCCAGATGCTGGATATTTGCCAGGTTTGCGGATCTTATCAGTGTCCCTATTGTCCTTTCTACAATTCAGCTCCTCCTATTATATTTTCCTCGTCTGTATTCATCTTACTAAATTTCTGTCTTCATCTTTTCATCCCCGTTCTGTACGACTCTTAACACGCAAAAACGGTGTAATGTAGTCTTTTCAGTGTTCATTTATTAATTTAGAGATGAGGAGTTATCACTGTCTGCAATAGTATGTCTCAACAGACAGTTATTAATCTTGTCTCAACTAGAAAACATACATACATAACTTTTTTAGTCATATTTGTTTTGCCATGTGTTTTCTGCTGACCAATAAACGTGATAAGTATGATTGAAAAGATTTTTATTAATTACTTAAAGTAACCCGTGCATGGAGTGTATTATCATTATTACGACTATTGAGTTAAGCTAATCTAATTATTTATTCTTATTTTAATAATTGAAGCTAAGTAAAAATACACAGGTACCTACAGTAAGTTTACATGAGTAATCATCGGAGCGCGAAAGGGTTGGGCTTTTTATTGTCAATATACAAAAGCTAATGGAATGTATTTTGATGACGATTAGGCAGAATCAATAGCTACCATGAGAAAACAAAACATTGTCATTTATTTCGTAGATAAAAGACGTCAACCTGACAGCCTGATTCATTTTGATCAACCCACTACTCTAGCAAATGTATGTGGTATAGTTAAGGATGCCTGATGGTACAAATTCTTAGCGATAAAAGGGGAAAAACGTATATACTTAGGCCCAGGTGTGGTTTAACAAATGTCAATGGCATCAATTGTTTCTACCTGCTTTCCTATATTATGCTTCGGGGTATCATGAAAAGTCATTTAGATGTGTTACGCTATTAAGAAACATAGTAATGGTAAGGGTGATTTGGTAAGCTCAATATTTAGAAATGGTATCGATGGTGCATGGTGCATGCTGAAATAACGGAAATATAATTGTGTTTGCGGGGAAAATGACTGGAGATAATATTGATAAATGTTTGCATTTTTTATGTTTCTGTACTCACGGGTGTCAAAACTCTATGTATTAATTCAGTAGTCAGTTCAGTTTATGTGTATCATATCACGTAATGTATAGCGGTAGCAACAAGTACCTTGAAAGTGTTATATTTGCTTGTTGAACATATACAAAGAAATGTACGTGTATATAAATTCTGTAATTATTTAGTAAATATGTGTACACAAGCGTTGTTTTATGGGTAGGGTGGTTTGACGCCTAGAGAGCTGAAAAAAGAGACAGAGTCACGTCTGAGAGAACAAGCGATCGGATTATGATAGCTATCTAACTTGACAAGACGTTGATGTAATATTAAATGAATGTAGATACACAGTAGATAAAAGAAGACAGAGTGAAGTTTAGAAATCAAAGCAGATGCACACAATGCATGGATTACAGGAACACAGGGTCATTATTGAGTCGAATATTCATTGACATTAGGAGTGCATGAATTTGAGTGCTGTTCACGAATTTCCGTCTCGTGTAGTCACACATCATGCGATAGTTGCCATAATAAGTTATTGTAATGTAACCCACTCTATGTAGTTCCCAATTGTAACTGAACGAAAGAGGAGCGTGCTTTTACTCACTTTTGAGCATCCTCATGTCATATTCATGAGAGTTACCATTATTATGGACACTCAAGTGAATCAAAGCTTAGGATCACAGTTTATTATAACAAAATTGCATTTTTATTTATCTTTTCGTGGTTTCGCTTTCGTAAACATTGTAATGTAATGGTATCTGTAGTTGAGGTATGAAGTATAAACTGACTTTGTTTAACGGGATGTACATACATACATGAGATTTGAGGTATTGAATAGAGACGAGACAATGAATACGATCGAGTATTAATAAGTACAATACTTTGTTTCCCTTTTTAAGGAATACATTACACATAGAAATATTAAGTATGCATATTAATGCTGTAGTCTTCTTCTCCGGGAATGTAATGATGGAAGAGAGCGATTGAGATTAGAAACTGTGGACGCTAGACAGAGACGAACGGGAGCTGAAGATCCTCCTGCGTTCATCACCAGCATTGTACAAACACCGTAGCTCCCACACTGTGTAGGCTCTATAGCCAAAGGTCGAATACAGATACAACCCTGAAATCATAGAAAACATCATGGGATGAACAATGGGGTTTTACTACAGAGATAGCAAGGTAATAAAAGTTTAGGAATGTTAGCGCAATTTCTGCAATTTTTACTTTTCTGCACGTTTTTCGGCATTGATTGTAAGCAGAATAAAGAGGGCTTTGACTTGGAGGTTCCAGGATAATTGTCCATACTGCAAATGGTCGTTTCGCCATTGAAAGCATTTCTGCAACATGTCTATGCCGTGCTCTTCGAGTTTCCATCTGTTTTTCACAGAAAATATTCTTACAAACTTATATGCTTGGTATGTATATAATTTTCCCTTTCATATGTATGCGCTATTTGCTATATGTAATTGCAAAGATTCATTTACAGCTAGTAAACCATATTCATATTTTTTTTCTACTACTTGTGGTTATTGTCATGTACCTAAGATTTCTAGGGAATTTAATATACGTCCTAAACAAATAATATAGTAGTTGTATCGTTAAAATCCTTACATTTTGCTTGACTTTCCAAGCAATTCCACACGCAGCCAAAAACAGGAAGAATGCAGAGAAAAACACAGAGAAGAATACAAAGAGGTCTATGTGAAGTTGATCCTGCCTAAAGAATATCGAACCGAACGATACATCGCCAAGTCCTTCCAGAACCACGAAAAATCTTGTAATCTTTAAATTATGCTTATTCTGCAATAAAATATTTATACATTACTTTCGAATGCATTTACGAGTGCTAATGAGTACTTTATCCTAAAAATGATGTAAGTAACCTCCGGCAAAGTAATAACGAGACGATTTCTTAAGTTGCGAACTACCAAAACCGCCTTCTGATCCACCAAAGGTATGTAAGTTGTAAACCCAGCAGCTTCTTGCTCAATTAAACGATAGATATCACTTGGATAAGATCTGGCAAATGTTTGAAACAATCCTCCGTCTTCGTCCCCAGTACCATTGGAGTAGTAGACCGTACTATTACCATCGTAGTCATGAGGAGGGCCAGGTGAAGGTTCACTTCCATCCTGTCTCTCCCCTCCGAACCCATATTTTGTGTCGAAGTCCACCTGAAATGAACATTAATTACATCGTAGTTCTAAATTCTATACAAATCTGTGAACTGTAGTACTTATTATTTACATAAGTTTTTACGCTGTAGTTTATTTAATGAGATACAAATTCAGTTTATTTATTAAGTAGCTTACATGATGAGTCCAGGTGTTCCTATCATGCCTCACAATAAAAGTATCCTCCTTAGGACTAAGGTAAACATTCACAGCCCCATGAGTAACATCTAAGTTTATTCGTATGTTAACATTCATGAATTTCGGTTGAACGTAAAAGAACACTGTACGGCCAGAAAGAAGAGGCTTAGGTTTCACCGAGCAAGAATCTAAAGTTAAGAATTTTTGGGTGAAGATTGAATATCCTTTATTGGTAAATTATTAGATACATGTACGAAAGTACAAAAACTTTACCTTGTGATATCGGATCAAAACAATAATCCATATCCACATGCATTTGCCTGTAGCACTGATGCCCACCTGTTGGCGTCCCGTGGTAAGATTCTCTACATTTTGAACACTGCAACTTCCAGCATTGAGGGTACGAACCCTGAACAATGAAATATGTAGCACAATGAAAATACTGGCAACAATGAGAAATCATATGCAATTGGAAAATATAAAACGTTTAAAACGTATGAAAAGGAATAAAAGGTACCGGCTTATTAGGACCAGAAGGACAATTTTCACTTTCAGTATTGTTGTGACAATTGCACTAATAAATACATAATACATTATTATAAATTACATATATGATAATAAATAATAATTTGCATTAACGTTGCATTTATTTACCTGATGCCCCGTTACAGGGTCACACAAATCCTGTAAAATAAATAGTAAATACAATAAGCGTCTCTCTCCGATTACATAACGGCCAACATAAAATCGGACGAAATTGTAATATTCAAATCGTTACACTAAACAAATTCAATACATCATGAAATGTATGAGAATAGAACATACCCCGTGGCCGTGACACTCACATTTTCTACAAGCTAATCTTTTGTCTTCTGATCCTCGAAAATAACCTTCAAACATAGTGTGTAAAAATATATGTTCGCATATTTTACCACGTTAATATATTAAGATTTAGAATTTGAGCATACCAACGTTGCAGTTATTGCATGTATCTCCACTCGTTTCATTTTTGCAAAAGCAACAGTATGCAGTGCTGGGAGGGCCTACTTCACCTCCACTTTCGATAATTTGTCTTCGTAACTCCTCCTCTGACACTTTTAAAGTGCCATTGCACCAGGTGCTATGGCCTCTATGCGATAAACAGATATCGGAATGTCCATTGCAATAATCGGAGCAAGCAATACAATTTCCGTTATTTTTAGGGTCGCCAACAAACATTGGCTTGCATTCTGAACATTGAGATCCCTATTTAAAACAAATTCCAGGATCAGTTGTTGTGGCCAGCATTTAAAAACCCAGTGTAACACTGGGGTAACTAAGTATCATCCGCGAAATATAGTAGAAAAGGGGATATTAAACAAAGTGGAAATAGTGGACATAAATTGAGGAAATGAGAAATCAAGCATACATAGTTAATGGGCCCGCTTACGCTTTCAGGAATGAAAATATGCACATAGCAAAATAACGAAGAAAACTGTTCTAATAGGCCAGTGAAATCATTCGGTTAATCTGTTCTCGGGATATTGATCAGACGGATAGACGGAAAAGCTGAGCATTCCAGACGATACTTAATATAATCAAAACATTGTGCAAACAATCATGTTAAATCTTACCATTGTATTATTCTTGCAGTCTAAACAAACGTCTAATTTGTCAATGCCCTCACACTCTGAGTGACCATTGCAATTGCATTGATAAGTACAGTTTTTGCCAACGTAACCAAAATGGCAGGAACACTCTCCAGGAGCAACACATTTCCCATGACTGCATCCTTCTGAACAAATGGCGTTACAAGAGTTTTCTGATCGCTCGTAACCTTCTCTACATTGGCACCGAAATCCTAAAAAATATATTATACATATATATTTTATATTAGCACATAATAATATAACCTAAAAGTAAGTTTTTCAACAATATAAATAAATAGGAAACTAAAAACAATGAAACACTAAACAAAAACTACCTCCGTCCAAGTCAATGCATTCTTCTGATACTTCATCACAAGTGTGATGCCCATTTGTACACTCATTCTCTTTTGGGCAACTGAGATAGTGCCAATCCATTCCTGGACATACTCCTTCTTCGGTGTATGATTCTCCGGGTAAACACCGACCTTCGCCATTTCCCCCTTCAATAGCACACCATCTGTACAATGCAAATATAATGTTTTTGGTAATATTCTTTCGAGGAATACATATGTTTTCACTCTAGACAGATTTAGGGTACCCGCAAGAAGGAACTTCTAAACATGAAGAACATGAGGTATAATTAGAACACGATCGCGGACAGACTGCAGGAGATCCCTTTAAGATAGGACCACATAGTCCTCCAAAGCAAATCAGAGCAGAATGAGCGGGCGACACACAACGATTTTGATACACGCTCCATAAACACTGATGAAAACCTCCTTCTGCTCCATTAGATTTGAGGCATTGCTCACAGTTGACATACTCGGAGCATGGTCTCGGACATGGAGACGGAGGGGAAGAGGTGATCGCCACCGATGGAGACATATCAAGTTTAGATTTCCGGTGGCAATTCCATGCATACACAGGTTCTGAATGAAATTTCCAACTCACTTCCCCTGCATAAAACGTATCCCATAAGTGTTTTTTATCAAATATAACATTAAATCCTTTAGTGGCTTTTACCTGATCTGGCAATGTGTCTGGTCCAAACACATCTTCCAGTTCCTGTACATTTGTCGCAATCTGTAGCAAAGCAATGTCGTTCCGGACAATGAGCAGCATCAGTGGTTTCCTTTTGTGTTTGACCGCAATGATTTTCCTGTTTGCACTTCTTACCAACTTTAACACATTTTCCTACATTGCAATTTGTACACCATTGGCAAGCCTAAGACAAAATCATGAATGAACTTAGGTTAATTTTTATCACCCTATTTTATATTACACATAAGAAACTGGACTTACTTGAGAACTGTTAATGTGACTAGGCCACACAGCAAGACACTCAGTGCAGCTGAGGTATTGATTACAATTTCTATCTTGAATCCATTCTGAAGTACACATGGTTCCACTGCGGAATTCGAAATTGGAAGCTTTTGAGCAGGCTGTGGGCATATCCAGTGTGTTTGTATAGCAGTGCTGGGACTGATTATTATTAGAAGAACAATATGCGCAGCCTATGTTACCTTACATTTCACAAAATATATCACATTAAAAATTAAAATATTTAAAGAATATATATATATTAAAAATATTAAAAACTTACCCTTACAAACTTCACTCTTTTTGTGAATGCTACATATATCTTTAGGCAGTGTGACTAAGAACAAGGATTCGGTTGTAGTGGCTCCTTCCCATCCCCCCATTAGGAAAGTATCATGACCGGATAATGAAGCGGCCCCGGCTACACGATGCAGTTCAACTCCATTACCGAGTAAAGTCCAGAGATTGCATTGAAAATTGTATGCCATGAGCGATGTGTTCTTGAAACTTCCAGTGCCACCGAATATAGCCATGTAAGAGCCAGTTGACACAGCACTATGAAATAATTTCGGCGGTGGTAGAGGATAAACTTGATTATCCTCACTAGGTGGAAGTACCCACCATTTCTTCGTTGGCCAATGTAAGGTGTACAATCTTGAAGTTTCGGCTACCTTATCGATTTCATACAGGATTCCTCCAAACACAAAGAAAGAATCCGTTTCCTTGCTGTAAATGGTTGAATGGCCATAAATTCCAATAGGAACTGATCCAGTGGTATTCACAACTTCATAGCAATCGTGTGGATTAAGTGTGTACACTCGACTAGAAAATCCGGTTGCAGGATTAAATCCTCCAATAACAACCAGGTGAAAATTGTTACCTTGCATTCGTAATGTAAGAGAATGTCCAGCAAGGCTAGGTGCAATCTCATTTTCACAAAACTTTGTCCATCTAGTTTGTCGCGTATTAAATCTCCAGGCGTCGGATAAAAAATTCACGTTATTTGCTACCCCTCCGTGAATAAAAATTTCCGAGCCTGGTCCTAGTGCTGCCCCATGAAAATAACGCGCTGGGGGTACTGAATCTTCGTTTTGTACAACAGTAATTGTTAAAGGAACCCATCTGTTTGCATCTCTACTGAAAAGTCGAACATCATTTAAAGGTCCATGGGATAAAGAGTAGCCCCCAAAAATCCAAACATTTTTATCATCAGCATGAAGACTGTGGCCGAATCGAGAGACAACTGAATGACCATCGTCAAGTTTCCGGGCTATTTCAGGTAGTTTGTTTCGTGGGGGCAAGAAATTCGAAAAAGTTTGAATAAATGTTGCATTGAATGATAGTTTTGTTGTTCCAATGACTGCATATTGTAATAAAAGAACGGCAACATCTCCAGTAATTAAAATCTCAATGGGTTCCGCTTTTCCCATTTGCACTTTTTCTGAACAGACAATGGCCACCAGAGGAGCTTCTCTTCCTCTTTCCCCAAACCAAGGATAACCACTGTAAACCATAATGGCATTTTCTGAACAAGGAATATTGAATCCAGAAAAGAAAGTTATTTTGATGTGCCTTTTCACGTGATGGTCATTTTCAATGGGTCCTTCGTAAGGAGGCATTTTAATTATCCAAAGGCAGTGTTCCACCCCCGTAGGGTTAATCACACGATGTTTGTGACCTCGCCTTCGTCCAATTGATTCTTCTTGAAGACCGAAATATCCACTGGTAGTTTCCATCCATGCACGCCCAGAACATTCCCGATAACACGGTAGGCCTAATTCTGGATTTCCAAAGTAGCCTACCGCACACGTATCACAGTATCGCCCCGCAGTATTATTTAGACAATAACAGTGACCAGTAATAGGGTGACATAAACCCAAAGATACATTTCCGTGACCATTGCAGTTGCATTCCGTGCATCCTAAACGTGCTATTGTTGCATTTCCGTAGCTTCCTTGCTTACAAAGCTCACAGTGCTCCCCTGGTGTAAAAACATAATTTATTTCACGTAAAAATGTTATAAATACATAACTCATAATACAATACAGTTGTCATATTACCTGATGTCCATCCTTCACATTTATCACACTTTCCAGTTTCGCAGTATGAATGGTTATTACAACCACAATCTATAGAGCAATCTACACCGGTCCATCCCAAATCACACTCACAAACGAACTGAGGTGAACATGTTCCATGGACACATGGTTCATAACACGTTTGATCGCAAGAACCCCTTCCATCTCCCGTATAACCTGTATTGCAAATACAAATGTATGACCCTGGAGTGTTCCTGCAAGTTGCATTTACGTGGCAGTCGTGTATTCCCAATTCGCATTCATCCTATAATCAAATTTAAAGAAGGATTTAAAGAAAACTCAATACAAAAAAGATAAGCAAGTGAATTGGTACGAAACATACAATATCAGGACATTCAGAATAAATCCACGTTTTGTTTGATTGTTCTTCAGATTCTGATTTCAAAATTTCATCTCCATAAGGTCCAGAGAAGTCTCCTAAATCAAAATATTAATAAAAGAAAAGTAATATACCTATATTTATATACCAATATTACTCTGCAACACACTGTTCCTTCATTACCCTCAGAGCAGACTCCTCCATTATCGTTGTAGTTCCATCCACAACCCTAAAAGTAATACCATTGAATGAATTAAATGAAAATATTTGCTTATTTTATGCCAATTTTGAATTGCTTTCCATACCAATTGTAAAATACATGATTCACATGTTGGTTGCTTGTCACACCTCTGGCATTGCTCCAACTTATCTAGCCATTGGAAACATTGTCCATATTGATAAAACGAAGTATACACTGAAAACACAAAGCATTCCTGCTTTTGTTCGCACCATACGCTGTGGAAACAAACAAATTATTGCATTTATTAACAATTTGAGCAACTATTATACGTATTAAATAACAATGTATCTACGCACCATTTTCCAGGAGGTTCTAAACAGGAGCTACAATTTTTCCGTATATTACAATCTGCAGGACACAAGCTTGAATTTTTAACAGCATTTGGCAATCGTCCCCTACGAATACAAGTAACCTCTTCTTCCCACCACTCGCAGCCAATTGTGTTGACACATTTTGTGCAAAATGGAATGTCAGAACAAAGAGGACAATCTTCAGGAAGAAGAATGGTGGCATTATTGCCTACTTTTTCGCCGTGGTTATTTAGAGTCGCTCTATTTCTACAGAGAGCATTAGTCCATGCACAATTTGCATCTCCAAGACAAGCCAGACACGTGATATAAGTGGAACAAGAAACATTTCCTTTAAAAGGGAGCAAATTGTCTTTTCTTAGAATTCTTAGAGATTGAACAGCGAGCAATTTTTGTTGAAGAATGACCCTGCCAGCCTTATCACTTGAAGTTTTAGAATTGTTGGATGAAAGCTCAAACGATATTGGCAAATCTGGCAGAATGATAACTGCTTTTCCAGAGGGCCATGTTAAGTTCTGACACACTTGATTGTAATCCCAAGGGATTGAAGTAGAAAATGATTCTTCAGAAGTTTTCATTGTCAAATTGACAGAAGCTTGAACTACGCAAAGCTCAAGTTTTTTAGGAATATATGTATAAGAAACAAGAAAGCCACGGAGCACGACTACCGTTGGCCCATCACTCGCGGGAGGGGGTAAGGTAAGAGCAGTGGAATTAATTAAACGTACTTGATCAGGTTGAGAAAAGTTTGCTGGATGACGATATTCAAAGAGGGTAACTCCCTGACGATAACTATCAGCTATGCACGAATTCCATGAAACTCTTAAGCTTGCATCATTACAGGACCGAGATTCATCTTCACAAGCTTCTGTAGAATCGCACCATTTACAGCCTGGAGTGACGCATGCTTGACAACTTGACAAAGAAGGGCATATTCCGGGACATTGCGATGTTTGCAAATTGGTAGTACAATTCTTGGATCCAGAGTTTTTTTCGTAGCATTTGGAATCCGTGGGGCACCAACCACATCGCTCCATTTTACATCTCCATTTTTCATAGAACATACAATGAGTATGATCAGGGGAAAACGGGAGAGGTACGATTTTGTAAAGAGTACTGAGAAATCCCCTGTAGCCCCCTACGACAACAAGCTGGCGACGCCAAATAAAAGTCTTCTGACCAAATAGCCCGTCAAGAGAAGAACTTAACGGTACGTCTGCAGCAAAAACTTGACATTGTAAGCTATAAACAAGAATTTGTTTTGAGTAGCAAGTTTCATCTCTGTTGTGTACATGGGTATAACCTCCAACAATAACAAGATAATCACCGACGAGTTCTGTTGTGTGAAAAGCCCGTTCAGTACTTAGTCCATTTGGGATTCCCCCATGGCGCCTATGATCAACTTGCACCCAAACTTGTGATCTTATCAAAAACAACCACATCTGATTGGATAGTCTTGAAAAGCGACCGACATCCGCCCCTAATCCACCATAGACGATTAAAGCTTCTATTTGTTTCCAAAAATTCATTGTGTGTCCAAGAATACTTCTATCTTTTGCTCTTCCACAGCAGGACGATTCGATAACTGTCCAATTTAGGGGATGTGCTCCATGAAAACGATATAGCGTATTGGAGAAACCTCCATACTCAGTCCCCCCTCCATAAACGTAGTAAACATCTTGTCGGGTTTTGATCATGGTGTGATACATTAATTTTGGCAGGTGTGTAGCGTTTAGGTTAAACCAAAATGTTTCTGTTGAGTTGTAATACCACATGTCACCCACTATTCCATTGACAGTTTTTCCTCCGTGTATAAAAAACCCATCTCCATACGCCACACTTGCATGTCCATACCGGGCTGACGGCCATTCTTCGTGTTCTGTCTTTTCAAACACCCTAATTCTACCACTAGGCAAATCAAGCACTCTGAGATCATTAAGAATTGTATTGAGATCAAAGCCTCCATAAATATAAGCTTGCTCTGCCACGTAGATAGCAGAATGGCCAACCCGCCCTTCAGGCTGCTTGGGGGCAGAAACAAGTCGACTCCCATTTAAACCTTTGGCTGATTCGCAGGCGATTCCGAATCTTCCTTCTGGGCATTTGCATATGTTTTCAAGATGACCAAAGTCATTTTGTATTTTTATACATTCACCAGCATTCGAGCAATTTAAAGGACAAGGACTGACAGAAAATTCAGCTCGAAATCCTTCCAGAGCATAGTTTGTATCAGAATACAGAAGTATTAACATCTATCACAAAAAATATACAACATTACAAGATGATATTTATAAAAGCGTTTCAAAGAAATGGCAATTACTTATTACTTACATATCCAGACCGAGCTTGAACATAAACATTTGGCTGTACTGCCCCACTAAATGAAGCAAGTAATGATGTTTTTGTGGCGTAAGACTTTCCATCAAATATAAACAAGTAGTCAAATGAACATTCTGTTTTTACTTGATCTATTTTCAAAGTTATAGAATATCCGGATGGAGCTAAAAGTTTTAAAAGGTAAACATAAAGATTATTTCACGCTGTCGGCTACGGCTACCTATGTATCTTTCTTTTGGTAACTCGTTTAAAATACAATGTATTTTCAGTATTTTACCTTCAATGAGCCATTCACAATGAGAATCTTGAGTATAATTTGTTGGACCATCTGTGATGAACCCCCAAGTCACATTTGTTAATCGCTCCCGAGTTCTGTTACATGGATAATCTGTGGATGTGATTGCTCCAGTGCAAGTAATAAAGAAAGTGTTTACAATAAGAAAAAGAATCCCCTTAACGGAGGTTACTTTCTCCAACTCCATGGAATTAGCCTCACATCGGATTTTTCTTACAAAATATCAATTTGTAAACTCAACTTCGAGCATTCGTCGAAAAAGTGGCCTACACCCTTTGTGGCTGCAGGCACAGCCAACTGGAACTTACGATTAGCCTTTGGTAGGCCCGGCATCCTTCTCATTCCTTCCTTTACTTTACTTTAACTGCTGCGGTTCAGTTTTAATGGTTTCGAAACCTCTGTTTCCGTACAAAACTGTAGAACCTCTTCATTATAAAGACTTCATATACTGGAAACTTCATTTGACACTTGAATTCCATAAACAGTACATCATGATATCATGAAAGAGGAAATTATTGGTATTAACTAATAGGCTTTCCAGTAGTGGTCATCAACTTTAAGACACAATTTCACTCAGACAAAGTAAAAACACCTTCGACCAAACAAATGACCTGATTAAGTAATTTTACTCCATGTAAAATAACTTTTAGCTATAAACTCGTTAAATCTTTGAAAGACCCCACTTTGGCATATGAGTTCTTTAGTGCAAAATGATATTGCTCATTGTTTAGCCAGTTAATCAACTATGACTAATACTGCTGTAGTACCTTAAAATTTGCCTATAAAAGCACAATGAAACAAAAACATTTAACATTTTGCCGAAGTGATTCGTTTTGCACATGGAATTATAGTAATTATGAACAATCGTGGTATAACAATGAAGGAATGATACATGTGCATTCAATGTTTATTTACTTTCTTTTTTAAATATTTTTCTCTAACTTTATTTAAACTGGAAAAATTGTAGCTGAGCGGTCAATTAATATTGGAGCTGTGAAGACTCACATGATGTTTGTTTTCTTTTTGTCTCAGCATTTACAAGGCCAGAATTCATATTTAAAACCTGTGGCGGTAATATTTTTATTGAAATTAAAAAATTAGTCTGCCGAAATCAACCTTTTTTCAAAAAATCATTAGCGTATGAGCTCTGTTGCAGAAAAATTTCTTATATTGTACGAAATATTATTAGCACTCAATTATTTTGTACACTGTGAAATGGCATCTGAAAATTTGAATACTGACAGATATTACTTAAATGAGAACATCGGACGTGAATTAGAACTTTTTTCTGTAAGTGCAAGTGGATAACATATTTTGGAGTAGTTGTAGTATTGATGCTAATTGATGTTTACTAATTTTTTAAGCTTTATTATATATGCAAAATATCATACTTCAGTATTTTACTGTAATGTACAAATGTACTACTGTACTGTAATATACAGTAACGATCAGTCAGGTTTGCCCGTTGCCGTTTATCCATGTTGGTGTTGGTAAAAAAAGTGCAAAGTAAAAAATACAATTCAGCTTCAACCAACCCAATCATTGACACTAAATTTCTGACAATTATGATTTGCACGGCAGTCAGTAACGCCACAGAAGAAGCGACATCAGTTTGTATTGGGCACCCCAAATTGTACTCTCTCGATTTGTAATTTGTAGATGGAAAGGTAAATACAATGTAAGAAAAGTAACTCGCCACCAGAGAAAGGAGAAAGTTAAGCAAATTAACCTAGAGTTATGGTGAAAGCACCATGCATTGAATTATGGCGAAAGCACTTTTAATTATCCTTTGTGTATTAAATATACTACTTTTTTGTACAACTATCCACACAGCTTACCATAAAGTTGTTTTCTTTTGGTGAACATGGGGTCTGCTTTTCCAAAAAATTAAATAATACAAATATTCAGAAGAAGTTAAAGACTACAACTGCGGTCTGAACAGCTTTAAATAAACAATGAGTCTACGCAGTCTTTCATTATAGACAATTTGGGAAAGTTATATACATTATACAGTTCTGATAGCATTTTATTCAGAGGAATGCGTGATACGGCGTTTGAATGTTAGTAATGTCTTGCTGATTTTTAATTCAATTTTGTAGGTCTCTAGTGATTACATATTGAATGAAAAAGCCGAAATTTTCAAAAAAGCTGGAGAACTTCTGCGGGGTTTCGATTTACAATTTGAAAAATCTAAGGACATTGCATCTGATTATTCCGTTTATACCGGATCTAGTGGTGTCGCTCTTCTTTACTGGCACATAAGTCAAAATGATTGGGAGACATATATAAGTATTGCTCCACAAGATGGAAAGATTGCTCAAAATGGCAGTTTGTACGAAAAGGTATGTAGAAAATAGCAAAATTTACATTTACTAATAGCTCTGTAACATGGGGAACTCCTATATAATGTATACTGACAATAAGTATTTCTGTAGAAGGCGCTAGCGATTATTGAAAAGTCATTAAAATGCTTAAAAGGGAAAAGAATGTCATTCCTGGGTGGAGACGCGGGTCCTCTTGCCGCTGGATTAATAATGTTCAACAAAACTAACAAGCCGGAAAAGGCAAAAGATTGTTTAACCAGGTAATTTATGTAGGTATTCTGCAATGTTTGATCATTAAATATTAGCATCAAAAAATTCACGTAATAGTTTTTCAATTTTTTACTGTACTTTTTGTATGATGTACAGACTTATTGGACTTCAGAAATCAGTATTCGCAGACGACGGTCGGGACCCTGTATGTAATGAAATGTTATACGGACGAGCCGGGTACCTTTACTCCTTGCTATATGCCAAGCAATATGTGGGAGACTTAATAGAAAATGCGTTTATTAAAAAGGCAAAGCAGTAAACAATTAAGATTGGTCAAATGAATCCATTTTTAAGTATAGTATATTATAATATCAATTGTCTTGTAGGTAGTAGATCGATTAATTGAAGCTGGTAAAACAACAAAGAGCAAAGAAGTTCTGTACTATGAGTGGCATGAGAAATGTTATCTTGGTGCTGCACATGGAATAGCCGGAATACTGTATATTTTATTGAAGGTCTGACATGTACTAAGTAGATATTACTTAAAAATTCATATTTAGTAATTTCTAAGTTAATCAAATATGCAATCTGTAAATCATACTTGTTAAGGCAAAGGCATTGTCTGCAAATCATAAAGGCAAACGCATGCTGTATGTATATACAATAGTGGTTTGGAATTTATTCTAGGCACATGCTTTTCTCAGTCCAGAACAGATTGTTTACGTGCAAAAGACGGTAGACTGGCTGTTGACTCAACGCTTTTGCTCAGGAAACCTGAGGTCATCTCTGTACTCAAATGATGATAAATTGGTCCATTGGTGTCACGGGGCGCCTGGAGCCGTTCATCTCTTCTTGGAAGCTCATACCGTAAACTCAAATAGTATACTCTTGGAAACCTTATGCAAAGGCAATTCATATTAAAACAAATGCTATTTTTATAGGTTTTCAAAGATGGCGTATATCTTGACGCTGCTATAAAATCTGCGGATGTAATTTGGGAAAGGGGCTTACTAAAGAAAAGCTATAGTTTGTGTCATGGAGTTGCTGGAAACGCGTATGGGCTTATGGCCATGTATCAGCATACTAAGGTTTTATTGAATTTCGTTTTGTAAAATCTGACGTATGCTATGTCAATTTCAGTTGATTTACATTAATGCCTTACTTTTCTTATAAAGGATGAAATATATTTGAAAAGAGCGTTCATTTTTGCTCGATGGTGTTTTGACTACGGAAAGAAAAATATTCATCAACCAGATAGACCGCTATCCCTCTTTGAAGGACTTGCAGGAGTAATCTACATGCTTTACGATTTCATAGGCATGCTACCCAAGTTCCCTGCGTTCCAACTCTAAATTAATATTCATAGATTACTTTGTAAGCCCCATCCATTTATCAAGCAAACGTATACATAAAGTACACACTTTAGAGTACACAAATTTATACAGTGAGTCAAACTTTTACCTGGATATTGTATTAGATGTCTATACCTTCTCCGTTTGTTTGAAAAGGCTAATTTCTTTTACGAATCAATAAAATGACTTTTCTTAGAAATTAAAACTACTATTATGTGAAATGTGAAGCTTATACCGAATCAATGATATTGACGTTTGTATTTCCTTGATATTTGAGTTAGACAAACAGATTGGAAACCAAAGCTTGCAGAATACATCATAATCATGAAATATAAATGTTTCCAGGAAAGTTTTTCCCTGAGACCAGAGGAATATAGAGCATTTTCAATATATTTCCCATCATTTGGTTTATACAGCTTGTCAAGTTTACCGTTAGTTTCTGTTGCTCCCTTCGTCCTCGACTTGTCTGGTTCGATAATCGAAATGAGGGCATCACGAGACTAATAATATTCTCCGAAACTCCGAAGTGTATTAGTTCATGATAAAGTAAGTAGTAATAAAGTAGTATTATATATCATATACTAAACATGCCATTACTTTTCGTTCTCCAGGAGCCATCATATCGTATCATTCAGTTGAGAAAATACTGAATAACCCTCCATTCCTTAGGAATTCAGCTATAATATTTTAATTTCCACTAATGAAGAAAGTCATGAATATGGATTACAGTGTATGTCAAGAAAGAAAGTTTGTCCAAAAGAAGAATTATTCATAATGAACCGAAGCAACTAAAAGAGCTGGATATAATAAATGGAAAGGGAAGGACGTATACATATACCTAGCTAAAGAAACATGAAATTATATATGTTGGAAAGAAGAGCGATAACAGGAACGCCGATAGTTTTCCGGGGCGAATTCCCAGAATCGGATCCAGACCAGAACCATAGCAGACTTGTAGCCGAACTATCTGTCACTGACAGTGCGTAGTCTTGTTCTTGTCTACGACTCGATGGTACAGAACAGAAAACCACGGACAAAGTCAAGTTTTATAGTTTGAATAGACTGCAGTAGGAATTCGGAGGAGTTTATTGAATGATGCAGAATAAGGAAGGCCAGTTTGGTTCTGGGAGGCAGGGACTCCGTGTTTGGGGCACACGAAGTTGTTTAAGGTGTAGTGTAGTGATGTGTTTGCTACGCTCTTTCACGACAGCAAGGCAACAAATGTAAGTACATGAACAGAATAGGAATTCTTTGAAACGTAGTATATCTGGATATGCCTTCCAATGGTGAAGTTCAGTACTTAGGAAAACCACTTTACGTGCACGTATAGCTGTGTCTATGTGCTTGGAGAACGGCATAGCACATAAAGTCAGCAAGGAAACGTACGCAGCTGCCTACTAATCCACAGAAAATACAAAAGCAGAACTGAGTGAGTGAGTAGAATCAGTAGAGATTGTCATAGTCAGAGCCCCAAAAGCCAGTCCTTGGTTTAGTTGTGTCGTGTCTGTGTCTATTGCATATTATCTCTCTCTTGTCTCTGTCTCCTGTTATGTAGGCATTATTCTATCCACTATATATATTTTGATTTATTCTACATTACGTAGTGTTAGTGTCTCGTCTGTGCTTTCATCTCCTATATTAGCTTTGACGTAAATTCTCCAGTCCAGTCCAGTTCGTCTTTATTGGCTTAATTGCAACTTTGTGTTCAAAAGGAATCTCTATTATTATATCATCTGTTTCTGTACCAGACACTTTCTATGTGCTCTAGCATTACCACTCTGTTACGTCCGCTCCTCTTCAATATGATTTTATTCCCTTGTGACAGACTGACATTGAAAAACTAGCATGACAGGAGAATATTATACAGAAATAAAAATATCTTACACTGTATATTACGATTTGTTCGCCTTTCTTTAACATTTAACTAACTCCTACTCCCTTCGTACCTAAGTGAAACCCAACCACAATATTTATTCTATCCAACTGTCTGTCATATACCATAATTTTATATTATTACATGTTGAAATGATATATTAGTCATAACCATACACAGTACATGTGTATATCAGAATATCTCCAAAAGCTCAGCTCAACTGATAACTGAATTAAATTGCTGAACTCAGCTTACAAACGGAACTAAACTAACGTATACACAATCGTATTTAGAAAAGCTAATGTACACATACTAAATACTATATCTCTCCAAGTACCATCGACTTATATTATCACCTACTATACACAAAAGTCTGAAAAACATTTACAATTTCGGCAACGTATACATATCAAACTTCATACTGAACTACAAATTACTATATATTTACGATGTCTCTTTGAGTTTCGCTCGAAAAATTACAAGCCAAAACATATCATATATATCAACCAGCATTCTTCGAAAAGAACAGTTCCTTCATCACTCTAATTAAATTTTGTCTTGATGTAATATTAATTTCCTCTCGCTGACTGACAAGACAACCAAAAATCCTCATGTAGACAGCCAGAAATCCTTTGAGTTTCTTTCTTTTTAATTCTGTTTCCTCCGTTATTTGTGTTAATTTTTGTGTAAGTAAGCTCTGTTGTGAATTCCAACTTCAACTCTTCGATCTGTCTTTAACTTCACATTCCAATTATACGTAAACATCTTTCTAATCTCAATTCAAGAAATTAATAATTCTCTATCTGTAAACACCTCCATACTCATCCTTAACAAGACTAATTCAAATACATTCTATCATGGCCATGGCTTTGGCAGATGTCAATTTTAACGTGGGAGTTCCAAGTAAGTATACCATTTTTACTAATTATTATTTTACTAACAATCCTTCAGGTATCTTTACTTGGACGTGTTTGCAATTTCTGCTCGTCTGCCTAAAATATACATTCATAGGCGAATTGTAGATTTTCGATAATTTTATGATATAGCAAATATATTTCAACTAAGCCAAGGCTATGCTTAATTAAAGATTAAAGTATTATGCTGAATTCTCATTCCCAGATGCAATCTGTTTTAGCATACACTATGTGTTAATATTAGGAGATGTGGATCAGAGTTGCGTGTATGAGTCATCACTTGTCATAAGGTGAACACATGCCAATGGTATTGACATTAGAAGGCAGAATTTTCCATGGTTAAGCAAGGTATACATTGTGGTAGTCATTTTATTAGCAAGGTGTATAAATACAAAATCAAAGCATAGGTAGAGATAGAGGTTAGGTGCGGAGGCGAGGAGAGGCAGCGAAATGAGGTACCGAGTAGTGATAGTGAATAACAAAGTAATAATACTTAAGTAGATGAAAGCCTCATTGGAATGCTTGACAGATAGTAAATAAATATTCAGTGTGTTGTATTGGATAGTTACAATGCAGATAACAATGTGCAATAGCGAAAAATCAGTTTTAGGCTGTTTTACACGCAGAACACATTAGCAATGTAAAATACGCTACTTTTAATGTCGTAACTTAGACATAAATGGCATTGGTTAGATTTCATGTCATAAATGCATTGCTATTTATAACAGCAGCACTTGATAAGTTACGTTTGCTAACATTAGTCTAATTGTTAGTTGGGCCTCTTATCGTTAACTATATGGCAAATGGTAAATCGTAAATGGTAATTACTAGGTAAGTAAAGTAAGCCCTTATCTTGTCTGCTGAGACTTAATAGTACTGCCAACTAAGTCTACGAAGAAAGCAAAATGTACTACTAAGCAATGAAATGACAAGTGTCTACAGCTAAAAACAAAAATCGATTTTGTGGTGAGACGCTAATTTATTTAAGCCAATACACTTATATATGTTCTACTGTCGGATATAGTTGTGTGAATTTGTATCATTAATTCATTTGTGTCTTCGCCATTGCTTTAGCTATCGTGTGACTAGAGACAGTAACTTAAACCAATTTACTTTAGGTACCTACTAATTTTGGCAGATTTGGCACACAGAATACTCGTAAACCACAAGTCTAAATTTGATAGCCTGGACTGGCCTAGTGTACAAGTAGTACAGAATTCATGTAGTGTAGAAAAATATAGTAAACATGTAGTAAATACCTGCATACTCATGTATTTATTGCATAATATTATGTTACGCGTTTTTATGCAAAACTCTTAATGAAAAAAGGGGAAAACACCTTTAAAACAAAGTAGAGAGGAAGCATGCTTTGTATGCAGAAGTATGCTTTAGTATACGGCTCATGCATTAGGTATGGTTTGAAGTATGAATGTAGCTAGTATACTTAGCATGAGAGTATGAAATTTTATCTGTGATTTGAGACGTTAAGAATTGTTAGGCTGTTGTGGTCTTCAGCTATTTTTTACACGATAAGATAGAATATTTTCGTGTAAAGTTGAACTTTGTTCAATGCAGTCAAATGAAAATGGAGCACGTTATTAACGAACGTTACGCACTCACTCAGCCAGTAGACAAATGTTTATGCATGACTAGTAGAGTAACACGTACACATAGTTAGTAGCTTTACACAAAGGAGCTATTTATTTTATAATGCACACCTGCTTGCACCTAGGAGTTAATAATATGGACCTTTTTGAGGATAACCTTATGTTATATTATATAACTCACTCTCAAATACTATGTGCAAATATCCTAAATATTAACTTTAACAGCTTATTGCTATCTTTGTCGTTTATTTATGTATAAAAGCGAAAAAGCTGTAAAAGTTTTCGGTCTCTGAATAGAGTAGCTTGTAATATATAGAAGTAATTACAGGATGACGGTGATTTACTAGCAGACATTAATTTGGGTATTTTATGTCATAGAATAACGAGAGTAACGTACGAAAGTACATTATAAAGCAAGAATTATAGCGAATTTTGGATTTAGAATTATTAGACAATTTTGTTTGACAATTTCGTAGAGAGTCATGATAGCGATGCTGCAGTGAAGATTGTGAAATTTACGGATGCAGCCAAATACAGTTATGCAGCCCTGTGCTCCCTGGCCCTCAAAAGGCTTTACTCAGAAGATGACCAAAACCGAGAGTTTTCAGAGACCCTTATACAAAGCGTTCGTGTTCACTTGGATCTGCCAAGTCACTCTGACGAAGTGATGTTGTAATAATAATATATTATGTTAATTAATTACTTAAATAAATAAAATATAATATATTAATATATATTAATGCATTGTATACTAATATTTTATAAAAGGGCCCTTTTCAGAGGGGAAGGTGTCCAAAGTGGAGAAGTCTATGTCGATTTAGTCAAGCAAGAGGGCCATGCCTTCACTTTTCTAATAGTCAAAGACCTTGTCTATCATGCTGTCAGAAAAGGTAAACATAACTAACCATAACAAAGCAATTTACTCTCAAATACATTTATATGAGGTACCTATTATAAGGAACAAATGTAAAATAGTTATATAATGATTAATGGTAAAGAAACATTGTCTAAAGTGTAAATGTTGGAGTGGATTGCATACATCTATTGAGCGTTCTCAACTAAACAATTTCCTTTCTGTTTTATTCAGCATTTAATAATTTACCACGCCAAAACTCTCCTACATTTTTGTTTGCAATTCTATCATTGTCTCCTACCTACTCTTTCTATGGAAAACACCTCAGACTGAATGATCTCTTGAGAAATGAGTTGAGTACGTTTTAGTCGAGGTTACGGTTAATTTTATATTTATGCGTAACGTAACAGTACTTTCTCGTCTATATGGTTCTATCTATTTTATCAACTTTGCTGTTCTGTGCCTACTAATAGGGATAGATTCCCTCATTCATCTATGCTAATAACTCTTTATGAAACATAACTATATATAGTACTTACATTACATTTAAAGATTGTGATTCTATTTATCAAATCTGCTGCTAAGGAGTTGCTTCGGGTAAACTATCTACTCTTCTTAATGTATATTGATTACTTTATTGCATGATGAATGCTTTTCATGTTGCAACTTGCACTGTGACAGTAAATCACGATACAAATGCTTAATTGCCTTTGCAACATTTCTAATGACTTGTAACGACTGTGATTTTACGATACTGTCATTCTCGTCATATTTATTGGAGTTTTGTCTCATATTTATGGACCATTTAGTGTAGCAGATTGCAAATGTGCATTTGCTTCTATGCAGAATTAATGAATAACCAATGCATGGTAATAACAATTATTTATTGCAATACCACGATGTATTGTGTTTTTCATACATAGCAGCATGCTCGATCGAGTATCGAAAATTGCGGACCTATTACTTATTTCCGGTCAATTTCCTTTCGATTTTAACTAATTGTCTATAAATAGTTTCATATGCACAAACGCAGAACAGGATGTATAGTTATTTTGTGTTGTTCGTTAGGTATTTCTTATTTTGGGTATTGTACTGATGTGAAATATGTATTCAGGAAAGTATGACTCGAGAACGAGAGCATTAATTCTTGGTGTGTCAAAATTCCTTGATATTCGCTGGTCGTTAGTGGAAATGATGGAGGAATCAGCAGTTAAATTTCTTACTGAAGAGATGACTCCTAAAACAGAGTGAGGGCTTGATTTATACTTGCAATTAAAAGTTATATAAAGTGTTATTTTCTAGTACCTTGTGCAAAAGCTAATTTTATCGAATTTTCAGAGACGAAGAGAAGGAGACAAAGAAACGACAGCGAACGAGAAAGATTAAAAGATATGCTTTAGTTGGGCTAGCCACTTTAGGCGGAGGTGCTATTCTAGGTTTGTTTGAACAAATTAATAATATATGATATTAATAATGTATACATAGCTCACTTATTATAATGTGAGAATAATTTGTGATAGTATTATATAATTCATAATAATATTTGTTCAAAAATTCACCAGGTTTGACTGGAGGACTTGCAGCACCTTTGATTGGTGAATTTTTAATTTGATACTATTATTAGTTATTAGTCTTAGCTATCTTTATTGCTAATGTTGTCAATGCTGGATTGTGTCTTTAATTTCCAGGAGCAGGCGTTGGCTCAGTGCTTGGAGGTACTTGAATAGATAATGATATTATCCATTGTGCGAAACATAGTATCGGCTTAGGTAACATGGGAATTTAACTTAATAATATTATGTAGTAGGTACCGCGGCTGCAATTTCTTCAGCCGCTGGAGCAGCAGTGATCGGTTCATTATTCGGTGTTGCTGGAGCAGGACTCTCGGGTTTCAAAATGCAGAAGCGAGTTGGAGAAGTGGAGGAATTCGAATTTAAACCTTTAGGGAAAGTTTGCTCTAAGTAAGTATACTTATCTAATACATGATTTGCAATATAAGTATAGATACATATAGTGAATCAAAAGATTCGTGGTAAACAAAAAGTATTTACTTCCAGGAATCTACACGTTGCAATTGCAGTTTCTGGCTGGCTAAACGACGACACAGGAGAAAAGGGTTTTTGGGTTCCTTGGAAGCATTTAAAGATATCTCAGGAGCAGTATTGTTTAATGTACGAGTCTCAATATCTTCTGGAATTGGGTAGAGCTATGGACTATCTTTTGAGTTTTGCTGTTTCAATGGCAGCACAAGAGGCACTAAAACTTACAATTCTCTCTGGTAAGTTATTTTATTGCTCTATTTCCACTTTTTCCACTTTGCTAGATTAGTTCCAAGAAAAGCTCACAATGCGAGTTGAAATTAAATTTTTTCTTTACCACAGGTCTGATAACTGCAATTGCCTGGCCAGCTTCATTATTAACTTTAGCTTCTGTATTGGACAATCCATGGGGTGTTTGTTGTAGACGCTCAGCCCAAATCGGTCGTACTCTTGCAGATGTACTTCTTTCTCGGAGACACGGAAATCGCCCCGTTACACTAATTGGTTTATCATTAGGAGCTCGAGTCGTGTTCTATTGTCTCAGTGTAAGTTGCATTGCAGTTCCTCGGTATGATATGCATTTTTGAAATTGAAATGTCGCACCATTACATAATTCTCCAGTTTACATTCATTGTTAATAGCATTACTTTACATTAATGTAACTTTCGTTGAAAATTGCGACTGTAAGTGCCGTAAAAGTTCAATATTCTTGATTGTGGGTGCGATTAGGGATTACTTAGGTAAACAAATAGAAACTCATTACTCTACTTTGTATTCAAATATTCCTTTAGGAACTGGCACAAAGAAAAGGTTCCGAAGGTTTAATTCTAGACGCTATCATGCTCGGTAAGATTATTCCCTTATATTCCCTCTTTATATGTTACATATAAAAAATATATATTACAATGCTTTCCATAGGTGCTCCAGTGACAGGCAGAGCAAGTAATTGGAGTTCTCTTTCTCGGGTAGTAGCGGGTAACATTGTGAACGGCTATTGTTCTGGAGACTGGCTTTTGAAGTTCCTCTACAGAAGTACAACAGGGCACTACAGGTATGGTCTACTCTACACACTACAAAATAAACATTTCCCTCTAGCTATTTGTGTAGCACTTCCAGTTGAGCATTATTTTATTACATATGGAAATGCAATACAAGTATAGGAGAAGCAATATAACTGTAACGTTAATACCTCTATGTGTATAAGGATTTACCCATTCTTATTCACAGATCTAATTCTGTGCATAGCTATCCTATCCAAGTCTTCTTTCTTATATCTATTTTAATATTTTAGAATTGCTGGGTTAGAGCCAGTAACTTGGCAGCATCCGCGTATGAAAAATGTCGACCTAAGTTCCATCGTTTCGGGTCATACAGACTATGCAAAAAAGATCGATGAAATATTAATCTCCTTGGGCTACGCAGAAGAACTGGATCCTGGTAACGAGTTGAGACGAAGCACTTCATGTCATAACTTAAAAAAGAAAGAGGAGGGTATTCAGAGAAGTCCTTCAGTGGATTCATTCCTAGTATTAAGAAGATCGCCAAATTCCAAATTGAGAGTAGTTGATAAATGAAATAATTAACTCATCCGCTTATCTATAACAGGGAAGTAATTACCGACTGACAAGTATTTCAGTATGAAATACACAAATTCTCAGTCTCGTAAGTACGTGAAGGAAGGAACACAAATGATAATATCATTTACCTACAACTACAAGGAAAAGTACTTTAGTATTTATAATAGTGGGACACGTACAATAGAAGCGTATTTTATTTGATGAACTGAACAGAACAGAGTACTTGACATTTATTTAGAAGTAAAATATATATAGATTACACTGAAACTTAACAGCGTAGCATGATATTATGTAACGTACCTGGTCTCGTCTCGCTAAAGTACTTGGTTGTGATTGTGATAGTTGGAGTCAACATTATAATATGATCAGTATTAGTGATTTTTGTGACCCGTGACGGTCTGATCTTCGGTCTTCTGCTATTTCATTACAATAGCATCAAAATTCTACGTACTAGCCTAACAAAGAGCTATTCTTAGCCATGCCAGTATAAACGAGATGTAATGTATTACTAAACGTATCCTATTAAATGTATTGTAAGCTAGCAGTACATGATACAGGTAACTTAAATGTTCTAGGTAGCTTAATATTGCCACAGATATACAATGTGTATTGTGTCATTGTGCTGTATGTACTAAATTGACGAAATTCACGCAGCCAAGATAAAGGAAATGCAAAGCAACAACAAATGTATCACACAACCGAACTAAAATTGAAGTATAGACCTCCTCGGCAGAATTTATTAGCGATATTACAATTATAGATATAAAAATGAAACACTGATGAAATCGTAGAAGAGACTTGAAATGGCAAATCGATAAATAGATACCTACTTACCTATCATCAATCAAATCACTGTGCAAGCAAAATGGACCCACTAATATTATTACTTAATCAGTTACTACTAGATCGGTATAGGGAAATAACTACTAATAAAACAATATACGCAATAGCTTACCACTAATAATACTAATACAAATTCTACGTACAGATTTACAGATACATAAAACCTACGCTTCCGTTATATGCAAGTCAAATATGCCAAATAATCGTAAAGGGTGCTAGCAGAGTGCAAAAATATCCACAAATCTATATACTAATCTATAACTGAACACATATATTTTTAGAACAGCTCCGTCTTCAAATCAAATTAAGGTGACAAACAAATGCAGTTGTACCATATACAATAGTTACTACATGCATAAATAATCTTATTACTCCTACGTAATTCTAACATACGACGAAAACGAAACCCTGTACCTAATCAATACCTACCTATCTTACCTACCTGTAATATAATTGTAACAAAAGTCAGCATTATCTCTGGACAAAAGTCAATCCTCATGTATACAGTGATTGGTATTTTCATATACTGCTTACGAATTTTCAAGTAGATTTTGTAGACAGCCAAATCAGGCTCCTTCCTCTGACCACTAATTACACTAAAAAATAACAAACCAAGCTGACTAACTGAGAGATACGTACCAAAACTATCAAACCACAACGTAATTGTAGAAAAAACTTAATTTTGATCTCATACTGCTTATTTCCGTGTTGTGTCACGTATTTGAGAAATGAAATGCAACACAAATAATTATTTCTATTAAAATATGTCACTGAAACATTCCACATGAGTATAAACGGGAACGTGAGACGTTAACTCTGCAACAGTTACCCAATTGTGGTAGGTATAACTATTTGTACTTACCTGTATGTCAATCTCATTACTTTTCGTAGAAATTTAGTAGAGACCATGAAAATATGAGTAGAGACGATTGTTAGAAATGTTTAATCTGTAGTTTAATGGTCCATTGTGCGAAACATAACATCGGCTTACGTAACATGGAATTTAACTTAAAGATTGTATAACATGGTATAACTAATAGTTATATGTAAACTATGATTGATGTGTTGTATGCTTTTGTATTGCATGATATTTTACATTGTGTAACTGCTTGATTACCTTTTATTTTATGAAATTTTTTAATTTAGATGCATTTTCAAAGGACAGAAGTCTTTTGAATTTTAATCACAAATTTTAATCTTTTACATATTTTTATGCTTATGAAACTATATAAAACCTGTGTGTTATTGTGTATCGTGTTATGGTGTTGCTTAACAAAACATATCAAACTTCAGTCCATTTTTGTGAACTCAAGAATCCTTAAAAATTCATAGTGGACTGAAAATTTCAACTAATCATCGAATATAAAGAAATGAGACGAAACTAAATGCATATCAAGCGTAAGAATTGATGCCTTCTCTAGCAAACTAAATACCTGTCAAACAAATCGTGGTATCTAATCTTTCCATGAAATGTAAAATTTTACGAAATTAAAATAGTATCAGTATCTTTAGAGATTAAATGTATCATTACACTATATGTACCGGGTATGTAATTTTAATCAATGTTGATGTTGAAGCGCATTAAATGTACTGTGTATGTCTTATCTGGTGTAGTAACAATATTTTATTTTGCATTTGTCTTAAGTCATTCAGCATCATGCACATCAATATTATTGCATAGAGAACATTTCAGGTATTATTTTAGTACCTGTAACATGGAAATCGTGAATTGCATTTAAACAAAGAAAGTTCAGACTAGAAAATGAACCAGTCTTTATATTTTGTCACAGCTACCAACACCACAGCGATGTCCTTGTGGACAGCAATGGACATTGTCTGAACAACACACTCCGTTTTCAAAAGGGCAACATGCATAACCTCCACTCTTTTCAGGGCAGCATGTGTAAGTATCTGAACATGTTCGTTTTCCGTCGGGGCATGTTTGCTTAACACCTGAAGATATTAATCATTATACTTTTAAGTCAAATCTTGTTTGCCCAAATTAGTTATTATGCATTGAATTTTTTCTATTTGGAAAAATTACCGTTCTGAAAGAGGAATAATCCTGCGTTCAGTTGATTATTGTTTTGCGGCAGTTCTGCAACATCTTCTGAAGGAGCAAGTTTCTCCAATGGGGTAGTTTGTACCTTCTTATTACACCTCCCGTGAGGAATATCGCAAACAGTATCTACCATAAAACATTAAGTTATTATTTGCAGTATTGATAAAAGTAGATAAATATGATATCATTGATGACATCACAGGTTATTAATATGACTAAGTTGACTAAACCGTATTTATCACTTCATATTGTTGAATGAAACAAGACCTACTGCTTGTGATTGCTTTATATTTATACGAAACATATAAATGCATTACTATGATTTGGGTGTTTAATATCAATAGCATTACGCATTGGAAGGGTATATTGACAAAGAAAGGGCATCCTTAAATAATAATTATCAAAGAGTATTACTTAGGTTTACATATTACTTACTTGCAGGGCAACAATGAAGGCCATCAGAACAACAACTGGCATTCTGGTAAGGGCAACAACCATAACCTCCCTCATTATCGCTGCAACAAGTTTGATCCTTTCGACACTTAATTCGATGGCCCGGGCAATAGTCAGCTACAGCCACAGACAAAATTACTGCCACCACTGCAAAAAGTATGTAGAAAAGTTTATGCATTTCGAAGTCCTTAATGGAAATGGATCTTAATAAATTTAGTTCTAGTTTTCAACTAAAATACTTAGCTAATGAAAGTGAAGGACTTTGATAGCTGTTACGTCTCAGACTTTACTAGATTGACTACAAAATATAATATTGACAGTTCTCTGGCCGTTGTACTTTACATACCGTTTTGGACCAAACAGTACACAAATGAAGTCAACAAACCCGATAAGAAATTTTCAGAGCATATGATGTAGAGTTTTATATCCATAGATGACGAAACTAAGGAAATACGTATAATATATTTACTTTACCATGAAATACTGTGTACCTACTGCTTTCAGTTTACTCATAGTGTGTGCGTATGAAATTCATATGTAAGCAATGTACAACTATATTTATGTATGTACTTTAAGTACACATTCTCCATGGAACTAGTTATTAGGTCTATTATAGGAGTATATCTCATCTGTTGCAATGGAACTGCCTCCGTGAAATTTTTTATCAATGAACAACCTCGAACACCAAACACCCTCTTAGGGTGAAATGTACATTGCCAGCGTCTAGTGTAGGGTAACCGTAGTAGTAGTCAGGGTTGATTATAGATGGTCAGCTCGGCATGCATTGCTACTACGCTAATCCATCTCAGTTTTTCATTTCATTCATTACACGTCTATGTAAATACAAGCGCTACCACAATAATTGTATGAAAGTTGAAACTTTAATTAAATCACTTCAGTGCAGTGAAAGATTATAATGTCATCATCACAAATTTGGTCTTACCGTTAATACATAATGTAACGCTACAAAAAATTCGCCCACTACTAAAGTTGCATGCCTGGTTATAAAACACGGAGTATTGCATAACTAGAAGTACTAAAATAAATACAATAAATCTCACTAACAAGAACCAAGCTTATTTATAACAAGCATGAGACAATGTGATTGCATTGGATATTGAAGATGGCTTTCCAAATTATACGGTTTGTTGTTTTCAGTATTTTGATTTGCTTTTTTTCAGTTTTCAGTATTTTTATGTGCTTTATTTATGGAGCTCTTTCATTACCACAACTTAGATAGTTACAATTATTATGGAATGCATACGACACTAGACTGTGTAGAATTCTATTGTGTATGGACAGTAGAATATTTGATTACTTAGTATTTTAGTTAATGTTCTCTTTACTACAGCAGATTTGCAGATGCCAATGTAAAAATAATTGGTAATAAAATTTACTTTCAGACGATGCACGCTCCATCTTCTACCTCTTTAACCTGGTCTTATGGGTCTTTACAGAAAACAGAGTAGCAAGATTATCATTGTTTACAGCGAAAATTAATATTAAAATAATTAAAAGTAAAAGAAACATGCTTTTATCGTAATTCTAGGAACGTCATACAGTACTCGAGAAGAACTGCTATAAAATCTTAACCTGACACTAAGGGTTGTAAAAGTGAGAATGTACCATTTATTAAATACCATAATAATTCGTCGTTATACCATTGTTCGTGTGCTGAGAATACTTGTTTAGTAAACACAGCTAATAAATATGCATGTGTGTGTGCCCAATAAGCAACATTCTACTATATACTATAACTTGTGTGGTAATAGTGGTAATAGTGTATTATTTCATAAAAACTGAATCAAGATGACAGCAATTGTAGTATATAAGTGAAGTTGGGAACGCACACTCAATAAATGCAAAAAACTGCAACTATGCGGTCAACTGTCAAGTAAATGTAAAAAACTATCTCTAATTGCATTTTTGGTAATTTAATTTATTTTATAGCCAGCACAGCGTATCTAGAAGTTTATTATATCTTCCAGAATATAACCATAAATCTTTGAATTAAAACTTTTCCTAATCATATAAAAACTGCTGCCATTCTTTTCTGATAAATCATTTTAATGTGGAAAAATAGATGGGTTTCAATCCGTAGAAATATATCTTCTATAGTTTGTATGCATTTCTAATGCAGTGTCTACACTAAATGCATTTAAAACAAACGTTAAAAAGATGTCTTGTGTACAATAGATTGTCGAAATATAATAATATCACTATTTATTTATGATTGCAAATGCCGGGGTAAAATATTTTTCTGTCTTGAATACATTTAGTGATTGCATTTTTTATGCAGTTAAGCAACGTACTTAGTATAAATAATTGTTACATTGTGCTTAAGCAGAACACAGATAAGCCAGAAGGCAAAATAGAAATGCATATTGTACTTCGGTTACATGTATGATCATTCTTCTACTGAATTTTCATTGTTTAGCGCATTAATACATTTCATTATAATGGAAAAGATAATGTTACAATTCAACTTCTCCTAATATTGAAATATTTCTAATGTTATCAATTGAATGGGGATCCCATCACACCAGGTCAGACGTAAGACACATGAGAATGGAAGAAGAATCTGTGAATCTTCACTTTCATAATTTAGTAAGTTAAGTACTCCTATGGAATTCTTAAGAAGAGATTTGTGTTTGTGTTGTGTATGTAACGCGTTGCAAATGTGCAATATTCAATCTCTGCTGCATTTGTCGTGAATGATTCATCAGTCATTTTCATTTTGAACAAGAACTGGGCACTATCGGTCATCTTTCTTGTGAATGAATATATATGAAGATGAAGACGCAAGAAGACACAGAACGGACAGAACACTCGGTTTCGATCGAATCTTCTTATAAGTAACAAAGTACATTTATTGGCCGCATTATACTACATTCAAACTTCATCTTCTCACAATGTTCTTCTCATCATTCTATTTCTTATCTTTGGTTTGCATGCTACTCTTCTTCAATAGTTCAATAGATGAGTCTTTGAGTCTTATTCATTTCGTTTTCCATTTTGCAATGCAATCCCCAGATTTGATCTCATGCGGTGAATGTAATTTCATATTCATGTTCAATATGACACCATTGACACCAATAACCTCACATCGTAGTCCTCTATATATCAGAAACTATTCGATAGTGTCCATTCCCTGTCCTGTTTACTTTAACCAACCATAAAGTAATCATATTAATAAAATAACCATCCTACCTAATACATTAAACTGCAGGGAGGAATCCTTGCATGTCAACTTACGTTCTCAAGTACTCAACACCACAATTTCCTAATACGGGGTCGTTTTACTTTGGCTCAACTATTAATTTCCGAAAAATTGATTTTCTACGTCTTTCGGTTTTCATTTACGTTATGCCTGTTACAAAACATTCACTTTTCCTTTAGATACTATAGTCCGAGATCTAGCTGTAGTACATACACAGAATACATAACCGCTTGAATACTTCATGTTATATAAAAGTATTCCACAAACCATTTCAAATTTCCAATGCAACGATTCTATTAATACGTTTGCTTCCGTATTAAACCAGTAAGTAATTAGGTGAGTAACATAACAGCTAGGCCACTTGATTTACAATCTATAAGAAGTAAAACATACAATTTCAATGCAATAAGAATACGCAACCCAATCGGCAATAAAAGATGAATATTTGAATAAGTAAACGTTACTCAGTATGAGATATAGGCAATAAATTCAAAGAAATTTAAATAACTGGGATAATACTTCAAATATCACATCCTTGACTGTAGTGTGATGTTCCCAGAAGTGTACTCTCTTGAAAAATGATACAAGCTCGCAACACAAGGATGATAACTAGGATAAGACGTTATTTATGTGCATTATGTCCCTGCACAATTGCAAATCTTCCAAATGTATAGCGGTGTAATATCTCAAGCTGTTTCATAAGCTGTATTTTGAGTATATCCAATATAAAGGAATTTGACAATGAATAAAATAGTTTCTAATCTTGTATCAAACACTGTGAATAACTTTCATTGAGTGTGAACTACAAATTTTCCGAATTGTATTAAAAAATTTGAATTGATAATCATACCTCTGGATCATTAATCAAGATTATGATTTAACGCATCATTCTCATCTTACTCTATAGTACAGAAATTAATTGCATTCATAAATTCATAATTACTCTTTTATTCTCACTCAATGTGGAATAATTAAAGACAAGTAATAACTGCTTTATACAGTATGCAAATGAGAGTTCTTGTAATTAAAAATGCATATGAGTGATTATTGCTGTTCTAACCCTCAAAGCACAAGACAAACATCTAACTCTGCTTTTCTAATATTATCTTGTATACAGTACTACAATTGTATTGAGCTGATTAAGCTTTTGATTGAGAGCTACTGCCTTCTAAGGACTCTAAAGGTGGAAATGAATTTATTAGGTACACACTTTTATTTATTCAATAACTTTATTATCAACCTGTAAAGTGCACAAGAACATGCAATGCATAGGTACTTAATGGAAATTTTTAATCTTCTGATTAACTATGTATACATAGATGAATGCAAGAATTCTGAGAACGGCAAGGTAAACTTGAGATTTTGGACTATGTCAAGATCGAAACATATAAAATGATGGCACTAGCACACTTGAGTACTTGCAGTAATTGCACGTACCTAGTACTATGTGTACGTAGCAAATGTAGGTAAGTACACGTACCCATTAACGCAAATAACAATCCAAGAAAAGTGCATATTAAAAAAGTATTAATTTGATGTGAGGAGCTCAAATAGAAACGACTACGTAACTCCCATTCTACCATCGCACATAATAACTGCATTTAATTGTACAGCAGTATGCAAATCACAATTCCGATAATTACTAATGAGCTTTATGTTTTCAATGGAATATTCTTTCATTCCAATACAATACAAACAACACCATCGAAAATGGCTAAATAAATTTGTGGTACCTATGAACTTTTGACTTTACGTGTGCTATTAATATAAATTGGAAGATATTTTAATGCATACAATATGCACTAAAACATGTTTCATTCAGAGTATAGCATTGTGAACATTGTTGTGAACAAGTATTGTTGAACATTGAACAAGTAGATGTTTATTAAATACAAGTACACATATTCTACATAAGTATAATTAGTTGAACTGCATTGATAGTTAGTACGAGTACCGATAGTTAGTTATTGCTATGTATAGCCATATAATAAACGTGCCTGCTAAGGCTGACTACTGATATGGAGGTGCTCAAGCGAAATAACTACCCATACCGATTGTAACTCATTGTCAATGGAAAATAGAATTGCATAGGAATGACAGATATTATGCATTCATTCAATTATTTTCAGTAGTTCATTATCTGAGGTAGTAATATCGACATATCCGTAGTTTATTGAATTGTAATTGTAAGTACCAATTCAATGAATGAGAAACATGCATAAAAATGTATGTTATTATACACTAAGAATGTAAGTGCTTGTTATTACTTCTCGTAGTAAACTAATAATCCTTTTAGAAATATCAACAGTGAATACGTAGTGAGCACATAAATAAGAATTTTGAAGTCCTCCTAATGTTTACAATGTTTTTAGCCTACTCGAGGTTAAGAACATTAGTTTTATTTTACTTAAACTTAATGACAGCAGGTATTGTCCATTTCGTTTTATTGTTATTTGCGTGTTCTTTTGCAAATGTATTCCCTTTGCTATTGACCTCATGTCGCATTGGCGCTATGTACTCATTATTACCTTTCAATTTTATTTATTGTGCTTTTTATTCTTTTGCAGAGCGACATTTGGTAGATCGACAGATTACAGAATTCAGTTAGTATACAAGTAGTAGAATTAATGTTGTTACACTTAATTACCTCTGACTAGCTTGCTACGTTAAAAGTAGTCAAGTGAGGAGCATGTAATACATTTTAAATAATATTATTAGATAACACATACGATGTACCAATAGTTAATGTCTACTTATACTAGTTTACTTAAGAGTACGATTAGGATAACCGTTGGTTTGCTTGAAAGCGAAACACAACATTCTATATTATCGAGTTACAGACTAATCGATTTGTCTCATTACACTTAATTGGGTGCAGACACATAAAAGTACGTGCATTGCAAAGTGTATATGTAACAGTCGCCATTCTGATCCGTCAGGTCAGGGTACTCAATAGTCCTTTCTAGAAAATAAATGAATTTCTTATAAATGAATTCCTTCTCTACATGCATGGGGACTTAAGTTCATTTTGATATAGATGTTTTAATTTTTCAGGCAATCATGGTATTCGGCAGTAGTACCACAGAGAACAACACAATGTTAGTGTAAAGTTAATGTTTCACTACTGGACGTGATTATTTATAGGAATTATCATACAAATATATTTTAACCATTCATTTGTGTTATTCTATTTGTGAAAGTCATTTCAAATTATTAGTAGCAAGTCACTGGTTGTGACTGGTCACAAGATTTGACTGGTACAGAGGTATGCAAAACTACAGTTATTCTATAGGAATTTTTACTTTATTATATCAAAGCAATATGCCACGAATAAACTGGATTTCATCGAATAACTGTCCTTGATTTAGATATTTTTTGTAACTGAATTAAAGATTGTAAATGAAAGAGTTATCTCTCTCTTTATATCACGATGGAAAATGTGACTTGACGACATTTCTACAATATATTGTAGTACGTACTTCTTCGCTCTCTTAAGATATATTTTGTATCATCCACAGGTTCGTTAGCGATAAACAGACAGTAAATTCACGAAGTTGACCTTAACTACTTATAAGTTGACACTTTCATTGAGCCAGGTCGTTCTATCACAGTTAGAGCGTGTACTCTTCAATAAATTATGGTTAATAAATAAAATCATCTTTTAATTTGGATTCTTAACGGACGTAACTAACTGAATTTGTAAGTAATCTACATAAATGCTGATATAAATTATTTAACATATTTGTTTTGTGGATCTCGATCATATTCAGCCTGCTTTGTATGCACAATATGAAAACACTAAATTCTTAACATCCTTCAATACAGGCATTTTGATTTCTTTGGACAAATAACAAAAACTATCTCTCCCTCTCTCGAATAAATTTATTAAATCTAGATGAACTACTTTACATCAGCATCCCTTAATCTGCATATCGTTAGCTTTAGTGTACATTAGTATTTTAGGTAATTTATATCCCAAAAAGTCGAGTTCCAATTGCTGTTGTTTTAATAATAGTAAAAGTATGATACTTTAATGGAAAAACAGGTATAAGTTATGTAATCCCCGTTATAATCTTATTTAAAGGGAGTGTATCTATTGTTTTTTAGATTAGAAAAAGTGTGAGAATGGAATGACACTAATACGAATGTAAGAAATAGGGTTAATGGTTAATATGCGGAAAAGCCTTAAGAGAAATAACAAGAATAAGGCAAATAAACTGTTTACTTTGACTAGAATGGGGAAATTATTAACATGAACAATTTGGAAGAAGAATACTCGATGAAGCAGTGTGCGATAGAAAAGAACTACCTACGTTCTATGTAGACCTTTAGTCTGACGACTTTACTGAAGTGAAGAGATCTAGCCTTGCCTTATACGAAAGTGAAAAAGATGGGCCAAGATGATATCACATCATACAATTAAATGCCAACAGGCAAAAGATTGAAAGAATAATATGATACAAGGTACAAACAAATCTCTGCCTCCATCCTGTCATGTATGTTACCGTTATGTGATTTTGATGAATGTAGTTTATAGGAACAAACGAAAATCAAGCCAAAAGAAGAAATCCGTCCATCTCATCTCATTTGATGTTGAAGCGCTTCAACTCAAGTCAAACCTGTTGTTCAATAGTTCACTTTAATACATACCATCATCATCATATCACTAATCTTTAATATATAGCATTAGTAACAGAAACTAACAGTTGTTGTGTTATGGGTACTTTCGTTATATTTTTATTACATACCTTAGTAGGTACCTAACCTATCTAGTTAGCATCGATGATACCTAATCCTATACATAGGGAGCGTACTCAGAAAATTACGAATGGCCATAATGTACTATGTACGATTTATGACCCCACCGTCCCTTTGAAGGCATCGAAGATCAATTGATGTAACCCCTACGTGTCTTACATGATAACTTGTGCCTATTTGTAGTACTCGCAGCAGACAGGAGGTAGAAATACTTGCACTTAAAATCATCTATGAACGTTATTGAACTTATTATATGAGGAAAGCAAGCAAATTCAATTTGAGCGTAGAGATTCAACTCCGCGTTTTAGAGCAGGATTAATGATACGTTTGATAATTTTGTGTAAATAATAAAGTAAAAGCAACACTCGGAGCAAATTCCAATTCCAACTATCGATTCCTTTCTAGAACAAAACTATTGATTTATAGCAATTAAAATCACTCTTTCCGTATTGTCTATTAGTATTAATTTCCCGAACCAATTAACAGCGAAAATGGCACAATATTTCCCATCTCTAAACTAAATGACAACATAATAATTACTTCCTTCAGAATTTTAGTGTTTAATATCATTGTGTAATAAACAATTTCATAAGTCAGAACCATGCATTGTGCATTGACATTCTGTCTGACTGGATATTCTTTCGAATTCTTTAAATTTATTGACGACAAGGTAAATATGAGGAACAGCAACAGGAATGCTGAAAGCATTATTCCATAACTCATTGTAGCAAACTACAGAAAAGACGGATGGAGGCAATAAGTAATGTGGTATAATTACACATTCATTTTGCTCAACGAGATTTCAATAATTACCCAAGCTGATATTATGTTACTGATTGTGGTATTACAACTTTTGATTTTTCTCTATGTGCAACTATAACTTTGCAAGCGAGTATACATGAAGTCGATTCATGAGTATTCAGTTCAGTATTTTTTGTATTCTAATTCTAATATGACTTTAAGATTGAGGCAGAGAGTAAAAACATAATAGCGCGTCCTAACGAAGGAACAATTAAATTTTAAGGAAACTGAAACAAATTGCAAATCAATTCCATACATTTGTGCGTGTTGTAAATACTTATCACCCCATCAAATATCAATACCTAAGCAAATCGCTATATAATCCTATGGTTATGGTCCATAAGTATGGTACAACACGGTGAGGTGTATAATAGTCAATAGTGAGGACGAAACCATTAAGAAATACCATGTAAATGAAAATTCCACAGACGCGTGTGAATGGTGTACGTACACCATATTAAGTATCCAAAAGTTAAAGTATGTATGTATAAATAAGTAGCTGCTACATGTAAGGATTTGTAACTTGTAAGTGTGGATGGAAAATATAAACAATTTATATGCCCGGTAGATATTCACCAAATGCACCTTGATGTATCTGGTACACACTATGAAATTGCAAAATAAGCGGAATTCGTGCGATAAATTATATAATATGTAGCAAAGGCAGAAAAGTATACCGTAAAAGTTAGATTTATACTAATTGCAGCCTAATATTGCCAGTTATCAATCAGTTTGGCATATTATAACAGAATTAAACAGTTTAAATTCACTTCTTGGTTCGTTCATAATAATAGCTTATTTTAATTCTTCTTAATAAGAAAAAAAGCCTCCAGCTAAGGAAATGATTCATGAAGAATTTCAAAATTACACAGTTGTCGTGTCTCAGTTTGCCTTTCTATATCTTCACATGCATTTCTATACAACTGATAACTAAACATGAAATATTATTAAAAGAAACTTAGCTGCACTGTAAAGGAAATGTGTACCAGGCCAGCCAAATCATTGTTGCCTTGCATATAAGTGTCACGTTACAATTACTGTACTTGTACTTACAGTGTGTATTCTATTTAATAGTCAAATCACACTATCCATACTATAAATTAGATTATAGGAAATAAAAGTGCATGCGTTCTATTAGTTAATGTACCTTAAATAATTCGATCAAGAGATGTGTATTTTGTCATTAGAGTGCATACGTATAAGTACCTTAATACCTCCATAATTTTCCCATAGTTAATGTGTACTACATTCATACATGCAAAAAGTGGATAGAAAAACATACAACTCATCATTGTTTAGATGTACACTGTTTTTGTACTCCCTTACTCCCTTCTCTGCAATATTGGTATTTAAATTATTGGGTACAATACTCGAGAACAAGTGTTGGTATGAAAGACCGTTTTTCATTCATAGTTGTCAAAGATATACATGTAGATAATCCTTAAACAGCTACTAATTCACATTGTAAACAAGGAGAATACTAGACTATGCCATCAGGACAGCACACTTCAGTGGTTGTCAAAATTAAATGAGGAAACGGGACTAAAAAATCGTCAAAGACACTCTTCTTCCTTGTAATTATAATGAAATTCATTTCATCACATTATTTATGGAGTGAGGATGACGCGTTACATAAATGTTATGTACAACTTACAATGCAATGAAGCATAGCTCAGCAGATTGAATTTTTTATATAGTTGTAAAAAACAAGCGTTAGCAAACAAAGGTTGAGGTTTTGGGGTTGCATTTCGCATTACACCAAAGCAGAATGAAAACAATGGACTTACATGCAATGTAAATACTGCATGCACATGTATTCGTATAAAAGTGAGAATAAGTGCCAAAGCAATAGGCGACTCATTCAATAAGGCATTGTATGAAATTTGCACACGAACACAGGTAGGATTGTAAAATAAGGTACTATACTAGGGAAGATGATTCTTCTTTGCTAACCTCATCTCAGCTGTCAAGTCAAACCTAAGTCAATCTACTTGATTGTAAGTTTTATTTAGTGTAATTGGAATTAAGAATTCATCTTACTAACGATGTCATGTTCATCGTGCTCTATCTACACTCGTTTAATATGCTTTTTAGATTTACTTCTGCGAATTTTTGCTTGCAAATTTTCTGTTTTACTATACACGACAGGAATAATGACTCGATTTATTTCGCTGTATCTAGTATACGAATATAATGTAATTTAGTTCAACTCACTAATCTTAAAACAGAAGCAAACAATGTAACGAATGTACACTTACAGTATTTATTGCACTAATAGAAGTGTAATGCCTGTATAATTCATTTACATACATAAAACACATCTAACAAGAAACCTATGATTATTCACATGCATAACTTATGTTGACGTGCTATTCTGCAGTAGTAGTGGTAATGTAAAACTACACTTACCTCCTTATGGTATGATAAGATTGTCCCCTGTCCATCCCTGTCTTGGCGTGACTTATTAAATATCGGCACGATATTTACTGGGAATGCTCTGTCACGCTGTCTGTCTGTCCGTCCGTCCGTCTGTCTGTCTGTGAGTCGGTCGTATAACTTTAGAACGCATTCACATAAATTGATCAATCTTTTTTTAAAACATCACTTATTAATATATCTTGCTCCATATTGAAAATCAGCCCCCTCGGACTTTTAGTTTCTGCAGAATTCGAAAATTTGCAAAGTCACATAGCAATGCATATATGACACAAGTCACAGAAATACAAAGTCCCACAGAGCGCCACCTTACCTTGCTCTGCTAACTACTAGAGCATGATCTATCTGTCTGTGTGTTCTCGGGAAGCTGCTTTATTGATATACCTGGTCTGTCTGTCCGTCTGTGTGTTCTCGGGAAGCTGCTTTATTGATATACCTGATCTGTCTGTTTGTATATGTGTTCGCAGGAAGCTACTTATGATGATCTGATAATCAAACCATGATGATCTGATAATCAAACCATGATGATCTGATAATCAAACCATGATGATCTGATAATCAAACCATGATGATCTGATAATCAAACCATGATGATCTGATAATCAAACCATGATGATCTGATAATCAAACCATGATGATCTGATAATCAAACCATGATGATCTGATTATCAAACCATGATGATCTGATAATCAAACCATGATGATCTGATAATCAAACCATGATGATCTGATAATCAAACCATGATGATCTGATAATCAAACCATGATGATCTGATAATCAAACCATGATGATCTGATAATCAAACCATGGTGATCTGATAATCAAACCATGATGATCTGATAATCAAACCATGGTGATCTGATAATCAAACCATGATGATCTGATAATCAAACCATGGTGATCTGATAGTCAAACCATGATGATCTGATAATCAAACCATGGTGATCTGATAATCAAACCATGATGATCTGATAATCAAACCATGGTGATCTGATAATCAAACCATGATGCTCTGATAATCAAATCATGATGATTTACATTTATAAACACACATGCCGATATTTGTTTACGCCCGTTTTGCAACGGTTTATTTATTGTTAAAACCAAATTTCCCATTTCCTCTACTACAGAAACTCATTGTCTGGATGTGGATACATATGTAAGAGGCAGACATGATAGACATATACCTTGATGTACCTATAACACATTGTAAAAGAATGGATCGGAATTCGAAGCACTAATTCAACTAAAAAGACAATAGGGATTATCATAATCACAATTATGAGAATACTTTCCCTTTCACGAAGTCCAAATGAATTGGCCCATTCCTTTTTGCGCTGGGTGGCTTAAGATTCTGTTGTCCATAATATATACATTAATTACTATATGCATAATTACATTGTACACTTATTAAATCATGAAGTTTACTTTACATCAATAATAATATTTCATACCAGGTGATTACACAATGGAATTTTTAGTGATCACAGTGTTAGTATTACACCGACAGCAATAACATTCTGTAATTTTCATTGGTAAATCACTACAACTCAAAAATTATGCACATAGGTAAGTTTCAATTTAAGCTGGCAATTTACTTTGGTAGTTTACTATGCGTAGATGAAAAAAATACCTGTGATTCATAAGAACCAAATATTTTAGAGAAATAGAGAAAAAATGTAAAAATCATGTCTTTTTTTATTTAAATCGTATACTGACTTAAAATTAAAGTACCTTTCAGTATTGGTACAGGGTATTCTTTGTAGGTATACATTATACATGGAGTTGGTGTAATGTTTTACTGTCATTTTAGCTATAAGTTGGTTTATTGTCATTATTTGCGCATGATGATGATGCGGAACTGAAATTACGTGATCTTTTGAACGAATAATCTGAACAATGAGCAGAGCATGAACAACATGACTGTACATTCTATACAAGAATGGCATTAAACGAATCTCTGGATTCTAAGTCTAAAATATCTATTGGCACACACCACGCGGTCGTCTATTCATTGTGGTTGCTGTTTGTGGTATCCCATTTGTATGGCGAAGTGAATTGTTCATTGAAACGTTTTATGCTTACATATTTACTATAGTTGGAGCATCGATAACATACACACGCACTAAAGCACCTTTTGTTTGTTATTATGTCATCAAATCATACTATTATCACCATCTTCATCTTTCTTTATATTACTAACGAATATTTCTAAGATACTCTTCCCAATACTCGTTTTATCTACCAACATTCTTCTTGAGCTATTTTACATAAATAGGTAAACTTGTTCTTTTTATTGTAATGTAATAATGTACACTTCATTTATTTTCCATCATATCTGTGGTAAGCCAATGAATGATATTATATTACGCTTAACAGTACCTATTGCTATTGTACAACCACTAATCGCAATCTAAGAAATACTCTATTTTCCCTTCTTTTCCTTTCTGTCCTCACTTCTCACAAACTAGTGTGACAAAAGTGTACCCCACCCCCACCTCCTCCTGTATGATCTTCCCTTCTCAATAAGTCTGCCCGCCCTCCACCTTCTGCATCCTGTGACTCTATCTAATAATTATGTGAATATTCAGGGCAAAGATAATATGTGCATTAGTATCCATTATATAATCACTATCAATTATGTAATCACTATTTGGTTATTTTGCTTAGATGGTAATTTTGTCAACTTCTAATATTAATGTTACAACATTCTACATTTTTACAATTACTAAACTAAATCCCATTTTTACAATTACTAAACTAAATCCCATGAATTCATAATAACCATAATATTTTATCTGTAAATTCTTGATAGTCAATAAATAGCCGTAGCTCCATGTTCTGCGAGAGGAGCGACGAGTCTGCAAACACTATCTGGTTATTCTGTTTCCCTGTTCTTGTCATTTACTCGAGTTCTGCAACCAGCACCTTAAATATACCTTCGTCACAGTGGTCCTTCGAGCCGTAGTAGCTCGACGCTACCCTTCAGTCCCCCTTCTAATTTTTTTCAGTTATTTCTTTTAGAATTTTTCATCGCCATTTTTCAAAAGTTTCAAGTTTTGAGGTGATACAGTGAACAACCAGAGCGTTTGTGCGTTACTCGTTGCTCCAGCTTCAATTTCTATTTGTTTCAGTGTTTGTACGCTAGCAGGCTTCTCAAAGTAAGTACATAATTTGTAATTCTTTCCCTGCCTTGCTTAACGTTTTGTCCAGCCTGGGACGTTTTCGTTTCTCAATGTCTGTTTATGTTCGTGCTGTTGCTGCTTATATCTTGTCTGGCTTGGGATTACATTATTTTTCTCTACCGAATGGGGTTCTTTTATAATTATTATTTTTCCGGTTAATCTACTTCAGCTTACGGGTTACTACTCCGAGTTCTAATTACATCCACAAAGTCGTACGCATTACCCAATAAAAGCATATCCCATTACAAACATATTCAGTTCTACATCCCTCAGCCCCCCCCCCCAAATCCAAATTCTAGAGTCAACGTGAACAGTTGAGAGTGGTGCAAACTGTGTCAGTTGAGATCCCGATCCCGTAAATCACCCCATATCTTCAAATCGTCCCGTAAACCCCCCCCCCCATATCTTCAAATCATCCCGTAAATCACCCCATATCTTCAAATCGTCCCGTAAACCCCTCCCCATATCTTCAAATCATCCCGAAAATCACCCCATATCTTCATTTCATCCCAATCCTCTAATTACTGAGGTTGGTGTCATTCCATAGTTTCCGAAGGAGTAGTGAGAGGAGTGCCAACGTGAACAGTTGAGAGTGAAGCAAACTGGGTCAGTTGAGATCTTTTAATTTTAGTATAATCGATAAATCATCACAATCTTTCAATTACGGAAGTTAGTGTCTAGGGAAATAATTAAGAAATCATTGTAATCCTATAAATCCTAAAGTACAGTTCAGAAATAACACTTAAGGGTTAGCGCGCGCAGAGAAACAGTTCAGGTTAAGTAAGCAAAAATCTCGAGATTTTAGGTAGTCAATTTCAGAAAATTTAAGCAGACGGTGTATTTTCACATCTACAGTTTTTGTAAACGGCAGCCACTAAATTCAGCAAGCATATTTCTGTACCATAAAATCCATTTAATTTAATTTTACCTTTTTTGAACAATTCAGAGTCGCTATGAAACCATCCCAAACTCCAAAATCATTTCAACACCCTAATTGAGGTTAGAGTCCTGGGAAAACAATTAGGGAAAAGTGCACGCAGGTTAACAATTGAAGTCATTGGTCAACAATTAAGCGGCACTAAAAATCTAGTAATTAAGTACACAGTAAATTCCCATCAATCTTAATACTTGGTACATTTTTCATAAATTATGTAAATGGTAAATTCTCGAGAATTTAAGTGACTGGTCGATTTCCAAATATTTAAGCAGACAGTAATTATTAGAATAGTATCTAACACTTAGTATCTAAAGGTTTCGTAAATATAAGTCATTCCTAAGTTTGAAATTGGTAAACTAAGTAATTCCTCAAGTACCAGTGACTTAAGCTTCAGAAAACTAAGAATTACTAACGATAATTTCACTATCGAATTCCCTTCTCACATCAACCTAAATTCGTTTCCAAAACAAAAAATCCAAAGCAGCTCTAACTCACGAAATAAGCCGATCCACTTCTAGGATATTTAGTCAAGCTCTTCAGGCCAAAAATCCTCCCCGATATACTTCCCAATAGTAATGCCTATCAAAAGGAGTCCGGGCCAATTATCCCTCCCAACATTGGATTCTCCTGTGCCACAACTATCTCCTCCACCGGAATCTCCTCCACCGGGATCTCCTACCCAACCGTCGTTTTCGCTACCACAATTTTTTCCCCCAACCTCATCTTCACCACATGAATCTTCTCCGCTACAATCCATTTCGTCCCCATCTCCCGTACTACGGAATTCCCCGCCACTTATGGTCTCTCCTCCACAATGTTCTCCACCACCGTCATTCCTACCACACTCTTCTCCACCACACTCCTCTCCGCTCCCAACTCGATGCACTCCACTCCTTCATTCCGGATGTCATTTTTCGTCATCACCCCATACGTCGACTTCTCCGTCACAATCAGAAATCTCCCCACCCACAGTCACCTCGCCGACCACCATTACCCCTAAGGACATTGATTTTCTAATTCAGCAATTACGAGTAACTGCGGATGCTCTTTCCAATCTGGCAGTCCAACCATTTTTTCATATCACCAACCAACAATTACAAAATTCTGGTTCTCCTGCTTGCGGAATTCCAGTTAACTGTTATAATCCTTTTCCACAACAATTATGGCATTCATGCAATAATCCACTTGGTTACCCAGTTCAGCAAATCTCCAACCCAATTCAGACATTCCCGATACATTCTAACATTCCATTGAACACTGAGCAGCCATACAATATAATGCCCAATAATCAGCACCAAATCTCTCAGCCTTTGCAACAAAAATTTCAAAGCCAGCATTCCGGAAGGAATAATTCTGTGGAGGTTATTTGCAGATACTGCAAAAAGGCAAATCACACAATCGAGATGTGTAGAAAAAGAAATTATGTCAATCAACAACGAAAACATTCCGATGACTAACACACAATTTCGCATAGCATACAAATTTTAATATTCATGACCTCGTTTACTCGGATTTTATTACAACATCAGTCATCACTGGTCCAAATTCCCTGCTAACCATCCAATGCCACTCAATAGCCGAATTTTCAAGAACATTTTCTACATTCCATAAATGCAGCCGACAGTTTTGGTACATTCCCCTTTACAGCACATTAAATACCAACACAAAGAACCTCTGCGAATATTGAATCATCGTCATGAAATGTTGAAAGAAAATCCATACGAAGCCTGCCATCATTCCTTCCCTCACTAACATTTCATTAAACCTTAAACATATTTTTAATTTATTCCTTTGTTTTACCGTTAGACTCAACTACATGCACTTATCGAACAGTTTATACGGATATGGGATTACTTTCGTTTACCAATTACACCACAAACCCGCACAAAATTTTTAACTTCCTCATCTCACTTTATGACTAAGAAACTTCAGAATTCTGGCGTCAAAACCTTCGTTACACATCCCAAAAAAATCCTTAGGACACGTATTTCTTCACCCACACGATCCTTACTCCCCGATCTGACTTCCGAATCGGCTCTTTAAGGATTTCTCCTAATTCACATCCGATGTTTCTTACACAACTATTTTTGACATTCGCGGCCCCACCCTACTAATTTATATTCGGAACTCCCGTAACTTTTGTCTCGCCAGATAAATCTCACTATGGGCACCGGCTCTTCACACGGATTTTCTTCTTTACGGTACCCTTTTCCTCATCATAGTACCCGTATCTTTTCACAGTACCGGTATCTGCTTCACATCATTCGGATCATTTGCACAGCACCAGGATATTATAGACAGCACCCGGATCTTATACACAGCACCCGGATGTTTACAGCACCCGGTCTTCTTCACATATCCCTGATTGTCTTCCCGAGCCTTCATCTCAGCAGCCGAATTTCCTCTAACACGTCGGGACTTCTTTCACCCTTTCAGATTATCCTGAAATCCAGATCCAAGTCACACCTGCACCCTCCTATTCTTTTAAAACATCTTTCTTAACAACCCAGATCATCTTCACAAAACCCGGTCTTCTCCACGCTTCCCTGATTGTCAATCCAGCAGTAACGATAGCCGACCCTTCATATCAGCAGTCGCATTCTGTCCAGAATCCAACGACATTTTCTTGACATTGGCACCACTTTCACGGATCATCATCCAGAATTTCTTAACCACATCCAGTTTTTCAAAATACAGACGACTCGTACTCTACAAGCACAGTATTTTAAACCAGTAAATTTGGAAGCAATAGGCTCCGGCTCCTTCTATTGACATCCTGATCCTCCTAACAACAAGTTTCCAGCTATTTGGCGGCATTTTCTTCTCAGCTTCCCAAATATTCTTCACAACATCCGGATCAGTCCCATTACCAATATTATTTTTGTGACATCGGGACCACTTTCAGAACTCCGGGATCTCTATGGCGCTGGACTAAGATTCCCCAGAATTTAGGTTTCTCAAATGATATAGCCTGCTTCACAAATTTCCCTACCTTAAACGATTGTCTGAAATGGATGCATTTTGATGTCCCACTTCTATTTTTTCAAACTACAATATTCGAATTATTCCGTTTTCCAAAATTTTCAATTCCCAACGACTGATGGAAATCACCAATACTAAATTACGATGCAACTCAGCATTATCTTATGTCTCAATTTCCGAAGCTCTGTTGAATTAATCTACTCCTGTTCACTCTTGCACCACAGGATAATTGTTCTCGTTTGACAACGCTACTTTTCACCAGCCCATCAGCATTATTTTTGAGATCAAACGACATTCACGAAGTCATACATCAAAATATTTCTTTCACAGATTTTACTATCCGACCACTAATACTACAATATCCCGAGATCTGAAATTGTAGCTTTGAAAATCCGTTCCCATTTTATTTTTTGCTTTTCAATGACCAGAAAAGTCAACTATTCAGCAATGGAAAGTCTTACATTCAGTTTCTAAATTTCAACATCAACGCCTATTTCCAGCCATTTATTTTCCGGCTTAGATATTTCGAATACCAAGATCCCAATTTCGTTCTCAACACAGCCCCATACACACTTAATCAAAAATAATATATCCATATCCGATGTCTTAATCCGAAATTCAATATCCGATATCTTAATCCGAAATCAAAAATCCGATGGTTATATCCAAAATTCAACATCCAATGTCTGAACCCGAAATTCAACATCCGAGGTCTTAATTCGAAATTCAATATCCAATGTCATCATCTGCATACCAATTTCTCATATTTCAATCCGAAATATGGATATCCAACATCGTTTTTTAGAATCCAATGTCTGATTTCAAATTCAATATCGCACGTCAGATTCGATATTTCAATATCCCATGTCTAAATCAATAATTCCAAATTTTAGTTCTTACTTTGATTACCCTCATCATCAGTAATTCTAAATTCCAATTGACGCCTTCTATTCTACTCCACACAATTAAATAATGTCATTCTCCACGATAAAAGAATTCCAATCGTTCGAACCTACTTTCAAGAATTTACTCTCAGCACACTTCTATTATTTACACCGTCCACATTCGTAATACGGACATACCGAAGTTAATATGCTTCAATTCGGTAGTTCAATACAATTTCTTAAGTCATCACCATGTCAGCATCAGCACATTCCATCTAGAGTGTTCATCAATCTCATCAATCTGATCTCCTTCTTCGCTCTCTTCTGTACGGAGACATTAATCCTTTCATTACCAAATTACTAACTGACCATTTATCGTCCTATATCTCTTTAAATCCTCAATTTTCAAACTCCTTACTTGTATCACTACCAGACACAATGAATCCAAATTTAAGCCACGTTCTTCACTTACATCGCCTACGTTGGAACTCGCGACGAAGCCAACAAGAATTGGATATCTACCAAGCTGCCCGACTCCAGCTACAGGCAGAACGAAATCAACGCATGGGTAACCCTATACTAAACATTCCGAAAATTAATTCCTGTTTCTGTGCACAACAATTGCTTTCCCGAATCGTAACTCCATGTCGGCCACATCTTACAACTCAAGTTTCGTGTGGACACGTGGGCCACCTGCGCTGTCTAGTTGACCATGCAAAGACCCACCATCCGAATCCTCCAAGATGCCCATATATCAACTGCGGTCGTCTATTCGTTTCCCTCCGGGATTCCACTGCTTCTACGCACGGATATTGGTCATGGCGGTACCAGCTCCCAGCTCAATCACCTTGTCTTCCAAGTACTTCGGGTCAACAACAGAACGTCATTTCACTACCTATCCCTGGCTTCTCCGGAATGATTTCATCTACCCCCACACCCACTTCGGGCCACGGCATTGTACAGCATCCCGACTCGGACAACCCCGTCTCAGTTCACAGTGCCATTTTTAATCTCCACATTCCAACAAATCTCCCCCGAATTAATTTTTCCTCCGATGGCAGTGTAACTCCGATACCTCCAGTGCCACCTCCGGCCGTGCACCTTGCAACTCAATCTTCTCCGCTTCCGTTTACTTCGGCTGGCATTAATCCGCTGCCTCCCCTGCCCCTTCGCTCGCCACAACCCGTTCTATCTGTTGATGAGCCTGCGTCCACCGTAAATTTGCAACCACAAAATCTTCCTTCATCTTCAACTGTCAATCGGCCTCCCCATTCTACTAAACAGAAAGGTCATGCTTGCGGTGCCTGCAAATCTATTTTCTCTACATCTTGGGCTCTACGCCGTCACAGGGCGAACACTCACTTTCAATGCCACAAATGCAACTATTACTATCGAGATGCAACTTTCCGTGATCTCCACACCATCGGCCACGGAGTTCTTCCAATTTTCGGCCCGCTCTGCCGACAACATTTTCAGACTTCAACGTTGTTTTGGGCTCACATTCGGCGTGTTCATCCTCGCCCCCGCAATTCCCGTATTTTTCGCAAGTACGTCTTATTCACCAGGGCATTTTGGATGGAACCAAAATAGCTAGATGGAGACGTGTGACAAAAGTGTACCCCACCCCCACCTCCTCCTGTATGATCTTCCCTTCTCAATAAGTCTGCCCGCCCTCCACCTTCTGCATCCTGTGACTCTATCTAATAATTATGTGAATATTCAGGGCAAAGATAATATGTGCATTAGTATCCATTATATAATCACTATCAATTATGTAATCACTATTTGGTTATTTTGCTTAGATGGTAATTTTGTCAACTTCTAATATTAATGTTACAACATTCTACATTTTTACAATTACTAAACTAAATCCCATTTTTACAATTACTAAACTAAATCCCATGAATTCATAATAACCATAATATTTTATCTGTAAATTCTTGATAGTCAATAAATAGCCGTAGCTCCATGTTCTGCGAGAGGAGCGACGAGTCTGCAAACACTATCTGGTTATTCTGTTTCCCTGTTCTTGTCATTTACTCGAGTTCTGCAACCAGCACCTTAAATATACCTTCGTCACACTAGATATGATGTCGATGTGCATATTGGTAAAATTATTGCTAAAATGAATTTTTTGCAATAAAGACTAACGTAATAAATTCCAATTCATTCTGATTTGTATTCTGGTTTGTCATCCTCATTTACCTAATGCAGAATGCCAAAGGTTGATTTGATACACAATACACACTAGTTAACGGAGGGGATGTTCCTTTATGTGAATAATGATATTAGATTAGGTTTTCAATAAAATAACTCATTGAGGCCTCCTTTAATTATACCTCCCTACCTCAGGTACAAATAACATTTTGGAAACTGCGTATTAGATTGTGCTATATGCAAATAATGGTAACCATAAAAAACATCACATTTTTCTACTACCCATTTTTACAACAAAATATAGGCAGGCCAAACAAAACTGTCTATGCATCTAATTGTAGAACTAAATAAAACATTCAAGTGCACTGGCTTAATATACACAATTTTCTTCGTGCATTGTTTGCATTCCTTTCCTACGAATAGAAGAACACTAATCAATAATCAATGCTAAATAGCAGTTTGGTTTTACATCATAAAAATGCACAATAAATTAAAATTAAAATCAATAGCCACAGGACACATTTAAGTACAAGGGCTTTTAAGTTGTTTTAAGACCACGAAAATGATGAAAAAGCATATAAAAAAATTGCTAATAATATTCTTCCAGGATCTAGACAGACTACAATTGTGCCGCCTAAATTGTCAATAGAAGCATGCAGCTTTGGTAATATTTCCTACATCATCACATTTTGGGTACCTACAACTACATCGAAATGCCAACCTGTTATTAGTAAAGTCGAAATTAGCAGCAAAATTGTCAGTGTACATTTGTGCAAACAATAAATGCTTACCTCACCAATGATCTTCTGTAGCAAGAAAAATGAAACCAAGGCAAAAAAGAATACTCTATTAGCATTGTATTTTTATCAGCATTAACGAACAATCAATTTCATATCAGAGATCACAACACGTTTCTTCATTCTACTTATATCAACAAATCAAGCAAGGAAAACATGAAGGTCTTCTTAAATATAGTGTAGAAAATAAACGTGTACACCTAACTCGTAAGCGTGAAAATGAGAGCACCCTATGCTATACTATATCGAAAGATGAAAATAAAAGCTTCTTGTATTGTTGTTGGATTTCAAACTGTTATCATCACCATTGAACATTGACAATCAAATCTTGGAGAAGGAAGGCCATCGTCATCACATACATAATACTATACTATTTATTCTATAGATTGTAAGTAGTGAGTAAATGTATTTAATAGGTCTCCGTATACTTACTTTATATCTCAGGAGGTACTTACTTAACAAATCTAGCATAACAATGTAAGTAATAAATATTTTTTACGAATAATCCTACACAATCAGTAAACACTAAAATCTTCTCCGTTCATTTATGTCGAATCTTTTCTTGAAGCATAGAAATCGAATGCATATCCTGCAAACAATGACACAGTTAATAGTTACTAAAAGTGTTCAATTGTACCACAACAAGAATGTAATCTACATGTAATCCAAAAAAGAATGATATAGAAATCGGTTGCTAATTGCATTGATTGACAAATTAGTATACAAAACTGAAACTGAAATAGAGCTTTAAGTTGACTTTCACGTCACGTTCACATGGACTGTTTATGAAATGCAGTATTTGTATACGAATCGTAAATTGCAGTCATTCAGTAGGAAATAATACTCGTTCAGTTAATGTGTACATGCATTTGTGCATGTTTATTATCACATTTTACATTTACAGATGTAGTTTGTGTCTGTATCGTAGTACAACATAATGAAGGCAGTGTAGTACATTTGTAGTGCACTGCATACCTTAAAAATGTTAAAAGGGGTATACCACCGTAGTATTTGTATTACCTGCTAACAATTACAATAAGGCTTGTATTATTTATGTTTGTGGTTGTGTGTATGGGTGCCCAATGCTATACTTTATAAAAATTAATACTGTGCATCTTGAATAATCATTGCAGAATATGTAGCATTAAACGCTCTCTAAACTGTCAGGACTGTCTTAGCAGATCAATAAATCAAAACGAAATGCAGTAATAACAATAATATTATACGGATGAGCAAAATGAGATGATTACGATTGTATAAAGATTGCACGATTCTATTCTCATTGTGTTGCTCATCTTGTCACTAATTGATATCATCCCTTATTTAGCAACAAAAATGAACAGATGCACTTTGATACATTCACACAATGAAATGGAAACACAAGCAACAGATTACATGATGTGCACAAAACTGACAAGTGATGGCAAACCCAAGTAAACCAATAAGCAGACCAGGTAGACAATATTTGTTAACAATTAGCTTAGGTATGGTGAATGAGAGAAAAGAAGATGAGCTGAACGAGTGCGTTCAAGTCATGAGCAATCAATATTAATATTAGTATTCGCTTTCAGCAATACAATCGTATTATATATGTAATGTACCAAGAGAACCTATTTTACTTATTGCTCGTCACTGTGTTGTGTAGAATTCGTAATAAAGGTAAAGATTTCCTACGTAAAGCTATTATGTTAGGTATGCGGCAAACCCATCACTTAATATTGGACACATTACATAGAAATTGACGAACCTTTGGGATTGTGAGCCAGATTATATTACATTATTACATTATTGTTGCGCATATCCACAATAATACATGCAACTGCAACAGTTTTAAATGATAATCATCAAAGTTTATTAAATTGCTCGAGTTTAAAATGTCAGGTTTGTGGCACAATTACAGAATGCATCAAAAACACGCAAATGAGCCTAATGATCTCCAAGTTGATAATGAAAGGTTGAGAAATGGCTAGAAGTGAAATACCCTTATACAACAGAGAGCTATGCATAATGCAGACTATCTAAACATGCAAATATGCATCTGCCTAATATTATTATATTCATTACGCATATTAGAGCATCCAATATGATAAACAAGTTACGTTTGCAATGTTGACGTTAAAAGTGAGTTAACGTAACACTTAATAACAGAGACAAAGAATCTTGTCGCTTGATTGTAGAGTGTGGCGGCGATGGTACAGTCTAGCACTGTAGTGTTAATAAAATTTGTAATGTACATTAAATTGCAGATTGCATAGTAAAAAGGGTCAATTAACTAAAGCAAAGCATATTCAACTCATATGTCGTGTGTTGTTCACTGCCACAAGATTTTTACTGAAAATGCGCATCATGCCTTCTAACTGTAAGCAGTAAGAACAGGGATGGATTTTTATGGGTAGGTAAATAATGTACTAAATATGCATATTAATTATTGTATCACGATATATTGCCTATTTCTGTAACAATGCTGCATACGAATACCTAGGGACTTTTATTTGGGATGAGCATTCACATTAAGAAGATTAATTCAAGAAAATCAAAGTTTAAGAGTACAATAGCAATTATAGATAATTGGGCACAACTCAAGTACTGCAATCACAATGTTAAAAGCTTTATATCTGTCTTGCATTCGAGACATATGCAAAACAGTGTAAGTTAATTAGATAAGTGTATCTCAAGTAGGTATAAATTAATATTACTAAATGGAGTACCTAAATATGCCCACAATTTGTTTTTGTGCATAATTAATTTAGAATGCACAACAGAACCGTACTATGCAATCGAGAATGTAACATTAAAACTTTTACTCTGAAAAGCCAAAATATATTTGTAATTGCAATTGTTTTGTTTTAAGTTAACGAACAACTAACAATAGGTTAGATTCATGATAAATAGACTTTACTTGCCTTCACATTAGTTAGTTACCTTTCTCTATACATTATTTATCTTCTGTGTCATGATGAATGATGGCATCATGATTGTCATGTCTGCAGTTTACTATTTTATGTGAAATGAAACTGTTCTCTTTATAGAATAAGAAAAACCTATAATTTTGCAGTATGAGATGAGTTGATCAGTAGATGATCATATACGTACCTATTGTCTATACGTGGAATTATCTAACTGCTTAGAACTTCGTTTGACTTGTTTAACTTTACCTTGTGAGTTGAAAACAATTATCCTAGCCCTGCAAATAGTTTCAAAAGACTCAAATGCAATCACTTCACTTTACTTTAGTGGTCAACTCATCCTTTCAAGAGGCAAACATACTTAGTAATTACACTGCATACTCATACAACATTCCTTATGCATGTATTTTGATGATCCGCTCTCTGGTAACTTAAAGTGAAAGATATCAGAATGCAGAACAGGAACGTGCGTGCCACACAAACAATACACTTTGCTTTGATTTTCCATTTTATGATACACATAAAGAATCTATCGTGCCAATGCAAACACTTATCGTGTATTATTATCAGTATCAACATTTTATTAACCCTGTTTGGTCTAGTTTGGTTAGTATTTAGTGCAGTTAGAAGCATAAAGGTGATAAATATATGTATAAATTAAATAACAAAGATAATTTCAAGTTAAGCAAGATAAGGCAAGGTTGAAGGTTAGGTGTAATGGAATTCTGCTGTGATAAAGAAAAATGAAAAGTAAAATAGACTGTATAAACTAGCTGAATATTTGCATATCCGTTTCTTATGAATGGAGAAATGTGTAAGAATAGAAAGAGATATGTAATGTTAGCTAACAATGCATAAAAGATTATAAAAACGAATGCCAAAATGTTGTCCATTCTCCATTTATATGAAGCAATTACAATTAATTACAATTACTCATCTTATAGCTGAAGTCCAATTTGAGAAATGTCCAATCAGAAAGTAAAACAGAAGGAAATTGTTGTTAATATAAAAGCAAAAGTAAGAAAGGCTCCTCTTTAAACGATGCTCAATCTAATCAATAAAAATCCAATGTCAAATTTTAATTTAAGATAATTGGAATGATTTACTTGTTCCTTGCGGATCATTACGTTTATAAATCTAATCTACTCTCCCAGTTTACATTGTAAGGTATAATCTGTACTAACGATAAAAACGACTAAGAAGAGAATCAGAAGAAGAGTACTGGTTCATATAATGCGGAACGCTTTTATTAGATAGTTGAGTTATTAGTTTGTCATAAACTTTTAAAATAAACAAGGATCTGACTTACAATTACAATCTTTCTTGCAATCTTACAGCATTAAAGACTACTGGAACTATACAACCCTATTTACTTTGTAATAGAAGTATACCAACAGTACACAATTGCAAACCATTTACTCTTTTATGATCCATGATGATACATACGGATGATCAACTTCTGTCATGAACATCTTCAAGGGTAACTTTTGGTTCGCATCCCAGAGAAGATAATAAAATATAGCTCTATATATTACTAATAGAAAGTGATGTATTGTCAGTGTCATAAATCTGACAAACCTTGCTACAGAAGGATCTAACAATCTATTACAGAATCACTAAAGAACTAATCGTAAGTAAAATAGATCTAATAATGTATTACAGGTAGTTTGATATTTGTCAAAGTCAAAAATCAAAACTAGCATTTAATAGGCTCCAAGAGACTGCCGGGTCACCTGTAAGACCTTCCTGTAAGGATCACACCTTAAAGAAACTAGTAAATAGTCGAAGCACGTAGGTTCTGTGTACCTAATAAACACAGTCTAATTGTACTCTCTATCCTTACAGTACCTTAATTGCCACTATCATTGTTTTCTAATTTTTAGCTTACATGGTGAGTTACAATTTCATTTGTGAATCTGCTTACAATGTGAAGAATATATAGAACTAGAATCCATTATGCCTTACTTCCTAATGCAAAATAACTATATACAGATATCAGAACGTTAAGATAATTGTTAAAAATGGCCCCTTATAATTAAATAAAATAAAGATGCATACGCTTCTTCTATTTTTAATTATTTTAATAGCATAAATAAGGTTGTCTTTATTTGTTTGTTGCTTTTGCAGTTTCGTATCCTGCTTCTTTTCCAATAGCTTAAGTCAATGATTTTTTCAAGCAGAACTGAACACAATATTTTAAAATAACAAGATTGGAAATGCAAAAATTTGTAAACTTTTTGACGTGCATCTTTAAGTGATAAGTGGTACATTTTTGCCCCAATAATTTTTTCTCTCTAGAATGCCATTGGGAACGGGAACGTGCCCCCTGTAGTTTCAGCATCCTCAACACAATTATGGTATATATAGGTAAATGACAGAATATTATAATCTGATATGTGATATCAATAGAAAAGGTTGTAATAGCGTGATCCTTTATTGTAATTGAATCAAATGTAAAAATACTGAAAAGTAGATATTTTGACATTAGCAAGTGACAAGGTAGTAAGAGCCTTATGTACCTAGAATATTTTATAGCAAAGTAATCATAATTACAATGTACTATAATATTTTTACATATTGGAAAAGCAAGTATTTTATTGGATTGAGTGACTGGATTTTTACTACATATTTGAATGTACTTATGCACTCTGAAAGAAATGTTACATAAAGCTACCTACGCGTCCTAACTTGAGATAATTGTAAAAGTGCTTCACGGACGAATGTCCCTTCCATCATTTCGTGCCATGTCATATCGAAGTAAAGAACAATGGTAATGACAGTAACACCTATAGATTCTTTGAATGTTTGCATCCACCCAGGTAAGCAGCAGCAACCTATAGCCGTAAGTATACTAGAATTATGCATCGAGACTATTTTGCAAAAGAAATGACCTCTGTCACGAAACTCATCCAATTACTTTTATTAGCGATAAGCTGACATAAAGGAAGAAGACATACTTCACCCTAGGGAGCCGTTAAGAACACAATAATGGATACTATATAGCATTATTGTGGACTGAACATTTACAATACAATGACGCTGTCGTTGCTGTCCCTGTCCTCTCGCATCATAACATCTCTAACATTCCAATCCCTATCCCAATAGCAAAATGCATGTATTGTTTTAATGTACATCATTACAAATAACTTTCTTTTGTAGCATTAGCCTTATTTATAGTCACAATCACAACCATTTCATATTTTTGATTATAATGTGCAACCATTCAGCAGTTGTACAAAATGAAAATGCAAAAACTGTTCATGACTCATTTAATACTAGATAGAATGGGGCAATGACAAATAATAACACAATTACAATACTTCATTAGTCAATACTAGTAATGCATTTTGTAGATGGAGTGCTGTGGAGTATCTGTTATAGATTATGTGATCCCGTTTTAGTATAGCATTTCAAATATTTCTGTCCTCAAAGATTACGGGTAAACATTTCTCGAACAAAGGAACCATATATCTCTGTTTTGTGTAACTCACAGTACAGCAATTATCTGTGTGTTATTCCTCAGAAGTTCAAGTCAAGCGATAGAGATAACAAAAGGCAAAATAAAGAAAACACAATTGATACATTAGGAGACTCCCATTACATATGAAATGGCAGAGACTTGAAAATAACATTCGTTTTCATTCACTCGTATAATTTAGAGAGCAAATAGCAATGACATGCTGCTCTAATTGCTTGTGCCATAGGAAAATCGAGCGATATTATGTCAATGTGATTCTTTGTAATGGCCAAACAACATGTATTCATTCTATTGAAGGATTATTGGATCTGGAGCTAATTGGATAGTTGATTTGATTTGATATGATACTGATGCGATGGGAAAGGATTTTCATTACATGTCAGATCTTCACTGTCTCACGAACAAACTCATCTGTGTAGCTAATGTAAGTTAAATGTTAATAATCTTACAGTAGTAGTACTGTAATTCATACACGTAGAAATTAAGTTCTATGCAAAACCCATTCACTCAATGATACGTAGTACATACATACAGACATCCCAATTCTGTCTTATTTCTTTAGCTGCCGCTATTACAATATTTTCGACTAAAAATTCTACTTGACGTACCTACCTAAGCATAATATAACGCATAATGTAACTTAGTGACATGTGTGTCGACATATTATTATCACAAAAAATTCTTGATTTTTATTGTCTTTGCAAATGTCGACGTGAATGTGGATGTTCCCTATTGCCTTTCAGAAATGTCATCTCACAACAATCATAGAAAAGTTAAATATTAAAAGATTGTACGTACTTGTTTGTGTTTAGTAAACACTTTAAGTATTATATCACATTATGTATTTGCATAGACGTTTTGAATAATCTTAGAAACAGGTGACATTACACATACACGTGGCATAAATACTTTTACACGGTATACAAACACAATTAGAAATTAGTTACTTTGTGGCACTAATCCCTTTGCAAACAGTATATTTATCTCTGAGAGTGCTATCACCCTTATCTTTAAAGATACCCAACCCATCATAAACCATATAGCGCATGCAAAACATCTCAAAAGCAAATCTCATACATAATTTACTCAGGCAAACTAAATCGAGCAACGCAAGCTATTAAAAGGAGATATGCCTACTTAATAAATTAAATATCTAATACATGCCATTATATATATCTATGCACATTCTTAATTATTCGTATATTACAAAGCGATTACTTTAGGCCGTATGCAGCATCTACTTCACGATTTATATGATGATGACAAAGGTGCAGCCACATTCAATTCCATTTGAAGCCAAGTCAACACAACTCAAGTTATAATTGTTATTTTGCAAGTGCCTACTAATGTATCGTTAGTAATTGAAAATTAAATGACGAAAAGTGCAAGTCTGGTTTGGTTTGGCATGGCTTTGGATTTTGTATGGTAATGATGCAGTGGCAAAATCTTGAGCATTTCAGTATAATGGATTTTATAATGTATGTAAGAAGTATAAACACTTCAGATTAGTTTGAACTATGAAGTATTACAAATAGACACTTATGGTATTTGTGAATAACTAGGTAAAAGGCAAAGTTAAAGAGACAGCTAATAGTTAAGGTAGAGCAAGTAACTATGAAGATGCTGATGCATTGCATTTTATAAGTAGAATAGTGTGCGAAGACCATTTCATCTTATCTAACAATCTGGTTGAAATTGCTGGCAGTCAATTTTTTGCTCCTTTAATTTTATTCATAATGCAATTTACACGGAAATCCAAGGATTACATGAATTGATAATGCAATTAAGTTGGCTATATTCTACTTTAATGAATTCATTAGAAAAAGTTGCATCAGTTGGTTGATATGATGTTATAGCCTCTGTGGTGAATATTACTCATTGCCCAAAAATTGAATGCATGCTCTTGTCTATGGAATGACTGTCTTGTCTTAGGTATGTTGTAGGATCTTTAATGTACATTAATTTAATACGTTTGGATTTGTCTGCATTGATTTTATATGAAAGGTATTGTGTTGCTCTACAAACTAGTTAACTGCTCAGTATATTACATATGCCTACTCTCGTTTAGTATAGTTTCGCCTGATCTCATCTTCGAAGTGGAACTGGTGTGACCGGTGGTGCTTGATTGGTATTTCGTAACAAAGGTGCACATCTCTGTCTACATAATACATCTTTTATGTGTATCATCAAAGAATCCTCTTGTTTCACTTGTCTACTTTTGTAAGTCTTCTTTGCGTTTTCTTTGGTTTACTAATTTGCTTTGCTTTTCTGTGTAGATTCTAATCGCAAGCTAATATTGCACATCAATTGTATTTCTTACGTATACGTAGGCTACATTATATAATAGCTAACATGCACTAAACACATTTATTAATGTGCATCTTACATAGTCCCTTGTCTCTCTAATGCACAGCTAAGCATACACGGCTTCTTCTGACTGAATCCCTTGTTATGTAATAAAGGTAGTGTTTCACTGTTTGTACATTTATACATAACAATCTTTCTGAGACACTAATGTAAAAATGCAGTGCCTCTACGAAAATGAATGGTTCTATTAGTATGTCTATGTAAAAGGAATGAATAGAATTCGAATGCCTTAAAGCGAGAAGGTGGACTGACTGGACGTCGTAGATGGATGTGGACATGGAGCACTGTGAGAACCAGAATAAGACCTTAACGAAGGAGAACGAAAGAGCAACGCCAACCAAAATCCACGACACAATCTTCTAGCCACCTCATGGACTCTTACTATCATCGTCCGTCACGAAAGTAAAAGTGCATTGCAGTCACCTAATTCTAATCAGTTAATTCTTACTCAGGAGTCAAGTCTGTGATCGTCTCTTCTTTCGCGTCCTCATCTAACTCATCCAGGAAGATGAAGACTTTTTATTTAGCCCTTTTTCTCCCGCTTACCTTTTTTTCTGCAACACGTAAGTTAGAATTACCGGAATTATCAACTAACAAACACATTTTAAACTCTTGCTCCTTTGTAAAACAGCGTTTTGCATTTTCCCCATTTTGTGAATTCTATTTTTTGTGAAAAGAAGCGTCTGGGGCACTGTAAGATTTTACATGGACTCTTCTGTTGCATGCTCCTGCCGTTTTCGTTTTCCCATTTGTTTTTTGTATTCCTCAGTTTTACGTTTTGTAACTGTTCTGCTTGTCTGTTTGTTTGTTTAGCAAGAAAGGAAAGTTTAGTCTGAGGATTTATACAAAATCCCCATTTTACTTTGTTTTGAAAGTTGCTATTTTCTTATCGTGCATTTCGTTTGTTTATCTTCCTAGTGTGCCAGGAAGAGCCAGCGCCCACAGAAGATTACATCGATCCTTTGCAATTCGTAAGAGAGCAAAGGGAGAAGGATGAACAATTTAGGAAACAGGAAACTCAAACTGAATACCCCAATGGAGTCAACGTTATTCCAGGTTTGTGTTTATATTATACATTCTGCAGCTTGCTAAAAGAGAAAATAAATATCTAATGTGTGCTACTAGAATTTGATGTCGTGTCAGTCTAAGTAGTAATAAAACTAAAGATGGAATAATATTAAAATGCTTAGTCAGGTACGTTCTATGGACGTGGGTATGCATTACAATATAGTTGTACAAAGCACTTACAGGTTTAATTTCTGCAATTCAGCAGACATGTAGAGAATATTTTTATTGCAAATGAAGTGTGAAAGAGTAATACGAAGACTAAGCCTTTTCACACTAAATACTTGTCCGAAACGGTTAAGTCTTTGTGATAGTTTACACATTTCATTTATTTTTACCTAAGGCATGTATATTTTTGTCGTAGCACTAATTCTTACACATTGGGTCTAATTTTTTCTTAGGTGAAGCGGAAACAGACTACCCTGTATTATCGAAAGTAGAAAGGTCTTCTTTCTCATGCATAGGAAGGTAAGAATTCTTTGCTATTGCTACCGTAAAGTACTGTATTGTAAGGCATTTATGATGTATGCGCATATTTTATAGTTTTAAGTATACTGAAACCGCTGATTCATAATGGCATTATTAATATGAATAATTTTTTTCACGTAGACCTGTTGGCTTCTATGCTGATCCCGAGCTCCGGTGTCAAGTATGGCATATTTGTGACGTTGAGCAGCGCCAACAAAGTTTCCTTTGTACTAATGGTACGATTTATAACCAAGCTAAACGAGTTTGCGACTGGTGGTATAATGTCAACTGTGACCCAAATGTGGTCAACAGCTATTACGAGAGGAATAAGGAGCTGTACACAGATGAAGAGGTACATTATGTGAGAAATAAAGAAGCAGCACAAAAAGGAAGTGAGCAATTTATTACAAAACCCACACCGACTAAATCGACTTCGGAGCTTTTATTTTTGCAACATCAACAACATCAGCACAACAGAAAAGCCCTTGACGATGCTAGAGAAAGAAACCAAGAGGAATCCAATGAACCAAACAGAAATAACCAAAGAAATGAAGAGGAAAGAAGACCCCCACCCCCACCTTCGACTCCAACAACAATCATAATTTCCAGAGGTTCTGCTCCTCCAATTATTGTCAGAGGACCTCAAGGACCTCCACCAGAAAGAAAACAGGACAATCAAAATCAACAACAAAGAAGAAAACCTCAGGAATCAGACAGCTACAGTCAAAATAGGGAACAGGAAGAGTACAGAGCTCAGCAATCTCAATCTGGAAACTCTCGTCCAACTTCCCCACCAGAAAATTTCCGCCCACAGGGAAATCAAGGCAGAAATGTACCAGATAACTTTCGGCCTTCTGCACCAGAAGGTTTCAGAAGTCAGCAAGGACAATTTAGACCTCAACAATCAGGAGTATTTAGGCCATCCCCGGAAGAAAGACAGCCACCAGAAAATTTTAGGCCTATTCAACCTGATAATTTCAGACCCCAGCAGCAGTCATCCCAACAAAGACCTGAAATTGTCAGACCACCACAACAAGAGCAACAACAAAGACCGGAAAATCATCAAAGACCGCAACCTCCTCCACAAAAACCAGAAAACTTCAGACCAGCACCACCTCAACAGAAACCAGAAAACTTTAGACCTGCACCACCCCAACAACAACCAGAAAATAGCAGGCCACCACCACCCCCACAACAAAAACCAGAAAATCACAGATCGCAACCACCTCCACAACAGAAGCCAGAAAATTACAGACCTCCTCAACAGCAAAGACCTGATGGATTGAGATCCCAAGAAAATCTTAGACCCCAGCAACAAAGTGAGCCACAAAGACCACAACATCCACCACCACCTCCACCACAGAAAGCACCGAAACCTTCGTTCTCTCAAGATCCAAATATCGTTCATCAATCGAAATTCCGTCACAGCACTCCAAGAAAACACAACGTAAAGTTTGCATCATCCTCTAGATCCTCCATTGACGATGATAACAAAGAGAGACAAGTCCCAGAAGAAAGTCAGCACCCAAGGTACACTTACAACATCAACGACTTTTACCAACATAAACGGGTGGAAGTTCCAACTCCAGCTCCAACTCCAGTTTCAACTAAAAGTGATTACAATGCCAACGAATTTTACCAACGCAAAAGAGTAGAAGCCCCAACTGCACCTCCCACTTCAGTTTCAACTAAAAGCAGTGATTATAGTACCAATGAATTTTACCAACGCAAAAGAGTAGAAGTCCCAACTGCACCTCCAACTCCAGCTCCAACTAAAAGTGGCAATTTTTTCACACCTTCTCCCGAAGACCTTGAAGCCTTGAGAAGAGCAGCAAGTATCGGTATTGCTGAAGCTCCAAGAAGACGAGTTGTTGCCACACCAGTTTCTGAAGGACCAACGAGTCAAACTATTCCAATCATTCCAGATCCAAGAAATAAGCCGCCTCCAAGAGTGAGACCCGATGTTATTAGACTGCAATTAAATGCTGGAATAGGAGGTCCACCACAATTCCAGGAAAGGCAATATGAAGAACAACGACAACAGCCGCAGCAACGGTCCCCGCCTGTTCCCAATCCTATTTATGATTCTGCAGAACAACAATCTCAAAGAACAAGACCAACACCTCCTGTTGTGATCTTGGTGACAAAACCAGCCCCGTCGGTTGAAAACAAGAAAATTCAAGTTACTCATAAATTCGTTGTTGTTAAAGCCAAGCCCACTCCGGAACCAGCAGAATGGTCTGGAAAAGAGATCATATTGAACAAAAATTCAGAGCCAATAGGAAGCAGAGTCATTAAAGAAAGATTTTCTCAAAAGAAAGTTGTTCCATATACCACAACAACAGAGGAAACAGTTTCCAGAAGAACTTACGCTCCTCCTGCGGAAAACAGCGAAGAGGAAGAATTGATTAGACAACAATTTCTGGAAGGTAGCTTTGAGTATGGAGTTAAAAAAAGTGCATATAGAAGATCATCTTCATATTAATTCTTAAAGTATTCAATTTTTAAGTTGTTAAGTCATTTCGAAGTAAGGTATATACATCCATGTAAATAAAAAATACATAACATTACGACTTCTTATTAGTACAACTACAACTATAAATAATGCATGCATGAGTTATATATGAAACAAAGGATATATTTGTTTTTCACTTTGTTACCAGAATGCAAATGAAAGCATACAATCAATACGGTACTACCTACGTAGTGTAGATTTTTAGGCGTAATACAATACTACATTATTATTAGGTATACTCTAAAAATATTATAGTGATAGATAATCTTTGAATATTTCGACTTATATTGACTTTATGCAACGTACTTCTCAATTGCAAGTATTTGCTTTACATTTTCCTTAAAACCGTATAATATAACCAACGTACTGAATACATCTATGTTTGCCATCCTAAACTCAATTACTCAATCCTTATTTCTGCATGGATGGTACTTATTATATTACTTTTAAAACTACGATAGTTTGTCCTAAAACTTGTCTGTAATCTATAATCTTGAAGATTTATTTGTGGGTTTAGGAATCCATACTCATATGTGTCAATGCAAATGCGAGAATATTGTTTGATAGCATTACATAATCTTTTTGTATAAATAAACTATAAAAATCTTAATTTTAGTAGGATGTAGGTACACCTTGATTAAGTGGCTGTATTGGTACATTTCCTCTTACATTCACTGCATAATTACACTACTTTTCCGTCCATCACGATCACCTCTATTAAATATAGTCATATTAACAATGGTGTTGTTCATAATGATAAACTTCACACAGCACACTATGAACTATGTATGAACTAATAATATAATAATATTATATCACAGGTGAAGTGAAATGGACTGGGGCCAAAAATAATATTGGCAAAATCAATGCAAAAATTGTAATCGTAGCCTTAGAGCATGTGAACTGAGAAAAATAAATGAAAGGACGAGCTGAAAATTGATACTAATTACACGTAATCAAAAATTAATGAGTTAAACACACCTTTTAGCATATACTTAATTGTATATAATCTTTGTGAGACATTGGTAACTAACTGTCCTATGAATGTGTGAATGATGAGAAATAATAAAGGAAATGATATAAAATATCTTATTTCTGTAAGACTAATGCATTAAAGCAATTTTATGCAACAATTACATAAAATTACGCAACCCAAACGGTGCATTACATAGAAAGTAAGAACTACATACAACGCTGCTTGACTGTGGCTACCAAGCTGCTGTTGTAGCTGCAGCTAACAAGCTGGCTGACTGATCTTGAATCTTCTGCCGCTGTGGTGATGCTGACTATGTGGTAGTTTTGATTCATTCGGTTTTCGGTTCGGTAGGATCGGATAGAATGATGATGCATCTGCTTAGTCATAGTACGAGGAATACTGTATGGCATGGCCTATATGGCATCTGTGAATGAAAAAGTCCGTATACCATTGCCAACAAGGGAACAAAGCATAAAAAGGTAATAAAGGTATACATTCGCATAACCTAGATATAACACTGCGTGTATACCTATACAACCCTTACATTACAACCGTAGATAAGCCATACTTACTAATATACAATACAAAAAAGGTAGTATCACATGCTCAACAACAAAACAGCAACACTATATTCAATAAATGCTTGAAGAAGACTAGACAAGTCTATTATTGAACAAAAGACAACCAAAACAACAAAAGAAAGTCAGGACCTATAATTTAATAACGATGAAACTTGCTGGAAAAACCAGTGATAAACCTGAGATTATAAATGGTCATTACAGTTCTTCACTTAACAACGTTGATTCTTAGTTACATTTACTACATGTGTTGTGGTTTGGATTAAGTGAAACGAAGTCAAAACTTTGACTTAACTCAGAGTACGGAACTTATTGGTTGATCTTCACACATAAACTAACGAGGATTTGTAAATCTTTATCTGAACAAGATACAAATAGTTATATGCAACTGCAGCTGCAAGCTGCAACTCACCATTAAATATTATAAAGACAGTTTAATAACATTTCACAGAATTGACGTTTTATATAGTTATGTACTCATAAGAAGATAGTGCTCTGTATAATAGTAGAGTGTAGAGAAGATATGTATTTAGTTTTCTTTAGTAATGCATTAGTATGCAATAAATTATTGTAAGCTATGGTGGTAAATGTCAAGTTAAAGAATACTACATCTGTGACTCGGGGAAAGTTTGCAAGGGTGAATAGTGTCCCAGCGAAGACAAAGACAAAGACCAAGTCTCTCGCACGTGTGGTAACACCGGCTTCGTCAGACATTAAAAAGTAATTTTTTTTAAATATGGTTAACACAATGCAATAAGTTTACTCTGAGAAGAACATCTTAATTTATGAGTCAATAATTAATACTTTGTTAAATAGTGGAAGCGGAGGTATTCACCACGGGGGCAGGATTCATGCACAAAGAAAATTCGCACAAGGGGCCAATGTTGGAAGTCCGGCAGCTACACCTGTCAAGTCACGAGGTGACGAAGGGCGACTCAGAAAAAGAGTCATTTCTCCGACACCTCCATTCCCGGCTTCTAAAAGGCCGAAAACGGAAGATTTTTTGACTTTCCTTTGTTACAGAGGTTCAAAATTTGGCATTTTGCTTCAGAGTATTATTAATGTTAAGGTTATTCGAAGATGTTTTAAAATTATTTGATTTGATTTTGATGTAGGTACTCCAGTTATGCCTCCAGATTTAGATTTCTTTAATTATTCTTCAATGGACAAGAAAGAGGTTAAGCCTTTGCCTAATGGTAATAAGAGCCATACTGAAAATCAGACATCACAAAGCAGTCACGGTGCACATACTTTGCCCAACAATAAAAAGGATAAATCACCAACTCCCGAAAAGCCTAAGATAAGTCATATTCAGGAACACAAAAAAGAAGAACATGTAAACAACAAGGGCAAACCAGCTGCCAAACAAGTAAATGGAAATTCTGCCAAGTCTAAAGCAGAATCAAAGACTATACCAACAAAAGCTGAGAAATCAATTACTGCTTTGTCCAAGACAAACACTGCAATAAAGAAAGATGCAAAACGAAACATTAATGAGAAGACCACTACTGCTAGATTAAATGAGCAGGATGCCCGATTTGCAATGACAGCTCTTAAGCTGAAATACCAAGAGAAAAGGCTGGCTCAGAGTAAATCAGCTATTTCAAAAATTACTAAAAAAGGTTTGTTAAAAGATTACATTATAGTGTATAAATCAGAAAAAGTTAAATTCTAAGTACCCAAAGTTTTGAAGCAAACGGTTTAAACACTTTGTTGTTAATTCTAGTGAAAGAGCGCAGTGTTATTTTAACGAGATCTAAAGCCAAAACGGAAAAATCTCCTTCCTCATCCCCAACACTAAAAAAGCCAAAAGTTCAGAAGACAAATGCTTCTTCGGATGCAAAGTAATTTACAATTTATTCATAACTGCCCTTTAAAAGCTATTTGAATGAAATACTGAAATTGAATATTTTGTTAAAATGCATTATTTGCACTTTGACCTGTGCCTTATATAATTTCTTCATTATTCACCAGAAAAATGCAGTCTCGAAATGTGCCATCTCCTGATATTATTTACGGGGTTACTCACAGTAAGAAAAAAGTAGAACACTCAGGTGAGCTTCACAGAGTTTTGACTCGGGCATTAGCTAAACGCTTGCTGCTTAAACTCCATCCTGCTATACAGTAGAATTGTAGCATACAGTGTTGATCAACAATTGAAAGCTTATTTTGTCTTATAAATTCCAAATTCTTTACCAATGAATCGCTTTTGTATTTAGTACTCTGCTAATAAATTTTCCTTAGATTGGTTTTCATTAATTACTGCATTATTTTGCTTAACATAAATTACGCTTCTATCACAATTCTGCATAAAATATGTGCTTACAAGTTTACGCGTGCAATATTCGACCTTAATAATTCAAATAACTAGCGTAGCAAATTACTATTTTATTAGAGTCCGAAAAATCCTCATCATCATCGTCATCAATTTCAGATTCTTCGTCTTCATCGTCTTCCGATTCTGAAGAAAACCCTGCCGAACCAGTAGTAAAATCTTTGAGAAGTGGCAATAAAGCATTTGTGGTAAAGCCAAATCGCGTTAAACCAGCGGTTCGAAAAATTCCAGCAATTCGTAGAATGGGAACAAGGGCTATGCACAGAACAAGTAAATCTCCTTTAAGAGAATTGCCTATGTACTCTATAAAAAGGTTCAAAAAGAAGAAACTAATGAAAAAGATTGCTACAAAAGATAAGAACAGCAAATCTACAAAAGATAAGGACAACAAATCTACAAAAGATAAGGACAGCAAACCTGCAAAAGATAAGGATAAGAAAGATCAAACAAAAAATTCCAGACAGGAAATGACCAAAAACAAAGCTACAGAAAAACAAAAATTGAAACCCAGTAATGACAAAACTGTCAAATCGAAAGAAAAAGAAAAATTAGAAAATAAGTCTAAACCTCCAGAAAAAGATAAAGAAAAATTAAAATCTAGTGAAACAATTAAAAATAAGAACGTTTTAAATAAAGACAATAAAATTAACAAACGGGAAAAAGAAAAAGAATTAGAGAGAAAGAATATTAAGAAACTGCCATCTAGATTGCAAGCTATTTCAAGAAAAATTGTTAAGAAGGATGAATCTGATTCTGAGTCTGAAGAAGAGTCATCTGAAGATAACACATCAAATAGTAAAAATAAGTTAGAAAATAAATTAAAAGCAAAAACAAGTGCTAAACCTAACTTAAAGAATTTCAAAGGTACAATCAAAAAATTAAGTACAAAATCAGACACTGGTCCAAAAAAGAAAATTTCTAAAAAGAGTGACGCATCTGATGACGAACCTGTTAAAAAGCCCCTCAATAAACTTCTTGGTAAATCAAAATCAGAAAACTTAGAAAAGAAAATCAGTACACCCAAAAGTGAGGTAAGCAAAAAGGACGAAAAATTGAAAGCAGAAAATTGTGGAACCAAAATCGTAAAGAAAGCTAAAGATGAGAAAACTGCCAGTAAAAAGCCTAGTAATTTGAAATCTCAAAATGACACAAGCAAAAAGACAGTAACATCTAAATTGGAAGCTAGTAATAAAAGAAAACCTAGTAAAGGCAAAGATTCATCGGGCAAAGAATCTAATGAATCTTCCAGTACAGAAAAGTCGGAAGAATCTGCTGGCGAATCTGAAGAAGAATCGGAACCCGTTAAAGTTCCTGCTAAGCCAAATAAATCCCCAAAGAAGGAAAAAGAAAGGTAAGCTTAACTTTATATTAATCCGTACTCTACTTTGTATACAGATTTGACCTTCAAGTCGTTATACGAAATGTGTGAACTCCTGTCTTCTGCATGACTGCACATATGATGTATATGAAAGGCAGCAAAAATACCAACTTTAGTGCAGATTTTCGTATTTTTACGACTGCGCCATGTAAAGCCAAAATTGTATTTAAAATTGGTTTGCAACTGCGAAAATTTTTATGGGTTTTTTGCCTTGAAAAGTCCTGAAATTCAAAAATCACACAAAGTTTTTAAGACATTTCGCTCAAGCCTGCTATGGTGCAAACAGAAGAGAAAGTTTATTTCATATAACGACTTTATTATCGTTTTGTAGTATCCCAGTATAGTAGTTGCAATACATTATTTTGAAACTTTGCAGCACTCTGTCCGATAGTTTTGGTCGTCCAATGCGGAAAACGAGAGAAGTTGCAGAAATATACATGGGGCTCCTTAATAAAGATTTCAGTTCTGATGAAGATGCTTTATCAGATAAAAATGTAGATCTCAATAGTGATGAGTCGGGTAGCACTAGTTCATCTGAAACAAAATTTCTTGAAAAACAGTACAACGCATCTCTGAAGAGAATAGAGCAACAGGGGAAAAGTACAAAGGTGCAACCTAAGAACATAAAATCAAAAATGGCAATTTCAAAGGGAAAAACTTTCGGAAAGAAAACGTCAGGCACACCAGCGAAAAAGGCAAAAAGTCCAGAGAAAAGAATACTGCGAAGCCAAAGAACACACTCTGAAGACATTTTGCCGCAACAAATTTCTATAGCTAAACAACGAAAATCAACTAGTCCAAGTGTAGTGACAAGACGAAGAATTAGTCTTCCTCTTGCAACGTGTGATCGACGAAAAGAGGGAGCGGTTAGAAAATCAGCTTCCATATGTCCTCGCCGTCCAGCAGACTTTTCTTACTCATCATCAGGATCAGATCACGATACGTCGACTTCGGAAGATTCTGATGAAAAGTCCTCCACATCTGATTCGGATGAAAAGGCATTGGCCAAGAACACAGAAGAAATTAAACGGAGGTCACTAGAAATTAAACGTAAAGCCAAAGTGGTCACAAAAAGTCATGACTCAACAGACTCGGAAGTAGATTCCTCTTCTGAAGAGAATAAATCAAAACCTGCAAAGGTCGTTTCATCTATTTCGAAACCCAGAATTATCGCCACAAAGAGGAGGACTAGCACAACAAGTGTTGGAGAAGACAGCAAAAATATAGCAACCGAAATGCGACGTCTTGTTGAGCAGAAAAGAGCTGTTGAGGCAGGAAATATCATTGAGGAAAAGCCAGAACTGGACACAGAAATGGAAATCGAAACAGATCATGCAGAGCGTTCATTCAGTGCAGATGACGAACAAGAATCAACTTCCGAATCATCCCGTGCTTCCACATCACCTTCCTCTTCATCCAGTGAGTCAGAAGATGAAACACCTACGAAACCTCCAGTAGAAAAGTCTTCTATAGCCATCCAGGTTGATTTGGACCAAGAAGATTTAGAAGCAGCAGCTGCTGCTGCCGCTGCGACACAAACTGCTGCCAGAATTACAGAAATTTCTGCTACAGTAACACATATGACCCACGCTGAAACTAGTACGTCCACTCATACTCACACACACAGTACTACTCAACACAGTCACATAGATCTGGGGTATATCCCTGCCCCTGATATACCTCTTATTCCTCCTCCCCCTCCTCCACCATTCATTCCTAGTTATCCAAGACCAGATTTTTATCAATCTCTACATCTTGCACCTCCGATGGTCAGTAGTATTCAGATGATAGGTCAAGGAACTCAAGATTTTGTTAGTACACATCATTTAGGCATTCCTGTATCAATGCCACTCCATCCGTCATTGGTACCTAGGGTAATGGCTCCAAATCCTTTGTGCTTTTCGACTACAAGTATAACTACTGCTGCTACACTCCAAACACACATTAGAAGCGTTGCTGCTAATTTAGATATTCCCCTTGTAAGACCAATAGTCGGGGCTGATAGTCCTTTGAATGTTCCATTGCCATTACCAAGAGGACCACATTGTCATTTACCTTCAGTAAGCCAATCCATGGCGAGACCCCTTAACCTATGGTCAAATGATGGTAGAACTCACCACTATTCTGCCTTCCGTGTACCTTTGCCTGCTGGAAAAATTATTCAACAACACAATGCTCCTCCAGCGCCTCCAATTTCATGCCCTAGTACAATGGGGTCAGTTCTTCCCCTTTCAATTGTTCAACCACAGCATCCAGCTGTTTCCGGAAGTAGTCATATGCACCATCAAAACTATCAGCACCAACAACAACGTCTTCCCACAAACGCCAGATGTGTTCAACCTTTGACGTCCAATTCCTCGAGACCCGTGATCGGCTCTTCGTCAAGTGCCCAGTCTCAGGGGTATTCAATCCTTCAAAATCTTCCAAATGTATCTATTGTTCCTCGTTTCGATAGAAATTCAAAAACGGTTGTTCTTCCCTCTCAACTTTCGTCATCCAGTAGCCATACCAAAGAGTCGAAGAAAGAGAAAATAAAAAAAGAGAAACCGGAAGGAAAAAAGCGGAAAAAAATTGTAATGCCTCAACCTACAAGTCCGCTTCTTGTTCGCAAAGATTCAACTAATCCTGCCACTTATGTTAAAAAGTAAGTAAATTGAAATAACCCTTACACATTATAAACCAAAATGTGTGATGATGGTAAGTAAACTAATGTAATAATTTGCACACTATTTTATCAGGAATAGCAAAAGTCATCCCAAAGAAAAGGAATCCTCAACAGATACCAATGAGTCAAAGTCAGACCCATTTAACAAATTGCTGCAAATGAAAAAGGAATGTACATCAGAAAATGAGCAAAGTGTTTCTGCTCCAAGATCCTCAACGTCAACACCTGAAAAAGTCCGTTATGTAAAAAGAGGAAATTCTAAAGACAAAATTGGTAGTGATGATAGTATGTCCTCCCAGACGAGCAAGAAGACGGAGAAAGTCTACATGAACAGTGGTACCAGCAACGATAGTAACGATTTTACTACTGGTTTTAGTCCAAAGGAAATGAAAATGCAAGAAGTTCCATCATTTTATCCTGATGAAGATGATTTCCAGGACCCTTTAAAGTACATTGAGCAGATAAGAGAAAAGGCCGAAATGTTTGGCATGGCTAAAATTGTGCCACCTCGTAGCTTCAGAGTAAGCCCTAAATTTTTGATAGTACATAATTTTTACTGGTTTCTGTTTCCTGAAATTGTTCCTAAACTTTTCTCCGTGGACGCTTTCTTTGACATTTCTTACTGACTATACATATTTCATATTTTTTTATCTATACACAATGCTCACTTTAGAACATTTGGCTACAGTGTGTCCTTCTAAAGAATTTATCGTTTGCTTTCACCAAGACTTTCACCAGATTTCGCCCTGTGTTTCAGTAATAGGGGTCTGCAATTACTAACACCTTTTTGGAACAACAGATTTAATATTGGTAGCTTACTATTACGTCCGCTTTCTCCGCCTAAACTATTAAATACTGATATTTTAAAACTCCATAGAAGAGTGGGGAAAGTTTGTGTATGTCTATATAGTTTTCTACTTCACCTAGTCTTTTATTCTTTCTCCTTGCCTCCTGTACTTACCAATCTAATTAATTCGGCCTCTTGTTAATCATCAATCAATATTCTTAAATCGTATTATAAATAAAAAGTACAAGGAGAAAGCCATATTAAGGTGAAAGTAAATGCATACTATGCTTTTCTTATAGTTTAATTTTTGAAACATTTTTGCAGCCTGAATGTAATGTTGAAGACGATATGCGTTTCACAGCTTATAACCACTACATTCATAAAATGTTTAAACGCTGGGGACCAAATGTCCACGAGACTGCCGCTATTAAGGAACATTTAAGGAAATCTGATGTTGATATGTCGTCTCCACCATTGCTGGGAGGAATGGAAGTTGACTTGTCTACACTGTATCACACAGTTCAGTCATTTGGTGGCCTGAAAGAAGTAATTGAAAAGCAAAAATGGCATAAAGTATCTGACGCAATGCATTTTCCTAAGGCTGCTAACGACCGAGCAACAAAGCTAGACGCAATTTATGTCAAATACGTCCTTCCATTTGAAATGCTCTCTGAAAGTAAGTTATCTAGTAATTTTATAATAAGTTGAGCATATGCATGGTATTCGTTTAATCGTATAAAAATGTTTTCACTTTATCATAGACGAAAGGAAAAAATTAATGTCCTCCGTTGAATCACAATGGTCTAAGAGACAAAGCAAGCAACTGGGAAAAGAGGCAGAGGATGACAGTGATTCCGAATCGGACGAGGACCCAATGCAAGAGTTTGATGATTGCGTTGTAAAGGTAATGATTGATAAAAATACCAACCAACATCCTTGTTATTGCCTAAAAGTTGTTTGCCCTAAAAGTGTCCAATACAAATATTTACATTTTAGGGGAAAAGTACTCCATTGAGTTCCTACTTCCGTGTGGCTCGAAATACTTTCAGCATGCTATTTCAGGGAAAAGATCCATTATGTACGGAAATAGAAGGTGAATACTGGAAAATGGTGCGTGAGGCCTCTCGTCACCTGTGCGTTTATTCCGGAAGCATCGACTGCGCTGGTGTGGGATGGGGATTTCCTCTTCCTAAAGCAGGAGCTAAACATCCATGGAATCTCAAAGTTTTAGCAAACAGCCAAGGATCTGCGCTTCGTAGCATGGGTCCAGTAATGGGTATGTTATCCTATTCCCTTTTTCATTGACATTAAAAATGTTGTTTTTAACTTTTTAAAATCCTTTAGGGGCTACGGTGCCAACTCTTCATGTGGCAATGGTTTTCACAACTTACTGTTGGTATCGAGATCCTCATTCATTACCTTGGATTGAGTATTTGCACTCTGGTGCAAATAAAATATGGTATTCCATTCCTGGGATATATGAAAATGAGTTCAGAAAAGCTTTAAAGGATTTAATGCCACTGCAGTGCAAAAATAAAAAACTGTGGCTAGCATCTGATTCTGCTATGGTATGCATATATTTAACACAACGTTCTTAACGTTGGGTAGTGTTCAGGAACTTCGAATTCCTGTTTTGACAACTGATGTATGATCTTCATAGGTACCACCTGAGATGCTGCTTAATAGAGGTGTTTCTGTAGCAAGGGCCGTCCAGAAACCAGGGGAATTTTTGGTAGTCTTTCCAAAAACATTTACGTCTGCCATTTGTACAGGATATTTAGTTTCCGAAAGCGTTTGCTTCGCCCCACCAGCATGGCTATCGTCATGTATTAAGGTTTTCAAGGTGGGAATATATTTCAAAATCATCAAACAAAGATTTTTTATTTACGCGTAAATAGTATCAAAATAAATGAAATTATTGTGCTATTTCAGGATATTAGAGAAAGCAAAGAACCACCAGTGTTTGGACTTGAAAAACTTCTTTTAAGTATTCTTACCGATAACCGGGCATCCTGTGAAGTTTTACAAATGGTAAAATACAAGTTCAATTATTTAAAAGGATGATGGAAATATGCCTTTACTTAAACATTCAGATACTTACGATTTTTTTCTTATTTTAGTCACTGCCACTTGTAGAAAGTATTCTTAAAGAAGAACTTGTACTACGAAAAAAACTTTTGGGACTGGGAATACCAAATGGTGGTAAAATGGGCCCCAATTCTGATAAAGTGTCAAAAAAGAAAACTAAGCGGGAAGAAGAACACGTACACCAATGCGACATTTGCAATTACATTTTGCATTTATCAATAGTAATCACACTCACATTACATTCATGCGCTTTATTACATATATTATATGTATTTAGATTTTACATTTAATTCGTAAATATGTATTTACAGGTAACTAACAAGACACGAGAATTCGATCTCTGCTTACCTCACGCTATCCAGCATTTTCATAAAACAAAATCTCATATTAAAGGATCCTCCCTACTATTTGATCATACAGAAGTAAGCTTAATAGTTACCTTTAATAAGTAAATTTAAAATTTAGAAATATTTGAACTGCTACACAAATATTTAAAATTGATTTTTGACTTTTTAACAGGAGGATCTCGAAAATATTGTACAAGGTGCCAAAAATCGACTGGAAAAGCGTTCTTCGTAATCTCACTTTCGCCATATATTTTAATATTTTTTACTTTAAACTATAGATCTATGGCTAAACGGCTAAACTACACATTACTTTAAAGTACTATTCGAGGTTGTTATCCTGGAGCTTGTCATATATAAGCGAATCATACGTATATTTACAAATATTGTTTCATCCACATTTTAGATAGCTATAAGATGATTTATTTCGTACTGTTTGGTTGACATTTTAGTTATCAGCATTTTTCGATCTAAATAATTGCACGTTGAGGAAAAAATACACATAATGGTTAATGAAACATTTTATACAGAAAGATTTTTTTCACGATGTGAATCTTTAACGCATGTTTATTGTTGTAGTATTAGCTAATATTTATCTACTTAACTGTAACTATTTTTACTATAATAGTAACTGTTTATGTTAATTATTATATATCGCACCATTTTGTAACAGTATTTATTGCAAAGTATTGTATCTGCTATGTTAGTTATTATTGATTTTTACGCGACTACGTCTTTTCTACAGTTTTAATTATTGTATAATCATGTAACGAGAAGATCGCTGATTAGTACATTTATTTGAGTCTAGCGAAGTTATTTAGCCAGCATCGAAAGAGATGTTACATTACAACTATTTCATAGCTGACAGATTGTAATTGAGATAGTTACAGGAATATTATAACGTGTCATTCAACGGTAGCTTTGTTGTATTAAACGATACAAAACTTTGAAGAAAGAAACTAAACTTTTGATTGTATACTTTCACATCATTTAAAACCATGATTTTGAGTTTTTCGTCACGAAAACACTAAATAAGTTACTTGGCATTTTGCACTTGGTGTATAACACTCATCTTCAAACCAACAGCTAACATTGAAAATTACGAAGATCTCAGTTTATTAAGCGATACCATAGCTCAGCCAATAAAAATTAAGTTTAGTTTGATCATAATTTTAGAGGATGTCCAACCCAGTGTGCCACTGCAAACTGCAGATAAAAATATTTTATAATGACAAAAGTTAGATGATACAAACAAACTTTGACGCGTTTCACATTCATAACAGCATCTTCTAAAACCTGTCTGCTACTTTTGTCTACATATAGTAAAGCTATAGTTACATTTAATCATTTCGTGATAGTAAAAAGTTTAGTGTAAAAATTTAATATTAACTAATGTTACGTGTCTTCTAAATTGAAGTAAATGAATTTTAAAGCTTAATTTTTGATGTACTTTCTATGAATTAGAAACAATGATAGGTACTTAGTACTTAACTAAATCACTGCAACATTATGCTTAGGCCTTAGGCATAACCAAATAATAGGTTTAATATATGTATATGATATAATTCATGCGCCAACAGGCATCTACAGTTCTACAGTTTCCATTGCTTCATACAATGATAATATAACTTTAAACGAGAGTTTCACAAATAATAATCCTGTTGGATTACATTGGAATAGAATAGTTTGTTCAGGAATCTGTACATTATGTACATTCTAATTTTCATTATCAAAGTATTGACCTAAGTGAAGTACAGCAGGTGGATGTTGCAGACTAGTAGCAGGTGCTGGAGATGTGTCTGCCCGCATCTGAAAGATAGTATTCAACAATCAATGAACTTTAATTCATTGTCTAAATCTTAGAAGATAGTAGGTAAAATATCAATTCATCTATAGCCAATTCGTAACTTGTCTTCAGCCCTCATAAATAAGCACTTACTTTTACTTATCCTTCGCTTAAAACTTTTTCAAACTATTTATTTTTCTGAAAATAGTGATTTGATTAGCCTGACCTTGCAAGCAAAACAAAGAAGATAATTTAAAAGCTTTTAGCGGTACAGGTTATATTTTAAGTTTAATAACTATTTAAAAAACTTAAAATTAAAATACTCTGAATGTCAAAAGCGGAATTTAAAAATGCTTACGAAATATTTAAATACGGAACGAAATGAAGAATTGGAGATTCCTAAGGATTGTTCTGCTTGAGATACTTGACTTTCGAGTTGATCTAATGTGCTGCGGATAGCTGTGATTAAGGATTGAAGTGAATCCAGGCGCTTATTAAGCAAGTCATTTAAGGCTGCGCCTTGCTGCAGCACTTCTGGAAGAATAGTTTGGCACCATTCTTTATTCTCGCTCTCTTTCTGCAGTCAACGAACAAACAATTGAATGCAATTAGCATCTGAGATTTATAAGTATTTTAGCTAAAGATTTCAGATTAGCTAAAGAAAGACCACAGATTTCCGTCTCGTGAAGCATTCTGTAAGTAATTAGCATACCATTTCATAAAGACTTTCGAATTCTTCGAGTTTTGCTACACTTTCTTCTACGAAGTCTTCCAACTTAGAAATTTGTTCTGAAAGATCCGTTTGACAGAAAACAGAGTAGTTGTTAGCCAAATTGGAAAGAAGATTTAATAGCTTTGGATCAGTTGGAGAATTTGTAGAAATTGTTATCAAATCATCATGTTGTTGGACGTCCACGGAGTTTGTTCCATCGTCCATTTTTGATTGCTTCCTCTCCCACAGGAGTACACCGGAAAACTATCAAACGAACGTATTAATAAAGGACCGTTTGCTACATGCACTCATTTGCATCTCCTATATTTTTTACATAAATGGGAGATAAAAATTCAGGCTTGGGATAAGTTTTGCAAATTAATTGTCTACAAAATGTAAAGCAAACAAGATTTGAAAAGTATACAATACGTAACGTATTAAAAATGAATCTAAATGAGATAAATAAGCTTCATATACAAAACGAGAAAAATGAATAATGATTGTGTTTGTGATATGCGTAAAATTCTCCTTCGAAGCTTTATTTACAAATTAAACTATGGAGCACAGTTTCAATCTCCTTTTTTCCTATCTAATTTTAGAAGCAATTCATAGAAAAACAATTGGATTTTACTTTATTTCAATTTTTTATCGGATCTGGAATAAAATACAAAATGTCAAGTAGATACGGACAAGGAACAAATAAGGCAATCACCACGTAATACACTGCTACTGCAGTGTAACTGTCGTACAAATATTGTGAAAGTTTATGGTAGAAATGGAATCTACTTACTCTTTTCGTTGGTTAGAATATTGATGTTCTGTAGGGTTATCTAATTGTCTTATCGTCTCTCCACCCAAGGAGCCTTGTATAAATTTTTATGTCGTCGGGATGTCTGTTCGTAATCTCTTTAATCTTCCTTACACAGGTGAAACAGACAGACATTAGTTAGTAACACAGCATCACAGAGAAGGCCAACAAACATCATAATGAAAGATTTATGATAACTGATAATGACACCAATTTAGTACCAAGATAAGAGGAATTTTGAAATCTGACGCGGAATCAATGTAACCAATCAAGGTTCATGGAGGGAGTGTGAGAGCGGGCTGAAACTCGGGCATCTAGGTCTGCAAGTTTTAAAACGGTTGACTGACTGGACTAAAGTTGTCAACATTTTTAAGAATAATTTTTGTGTTTTGAATTTTAACATTCAATTTCAACAGCTGGCAAATTAGATTTTATTTTACATTTGCTGTTTCTAACATTTTCATTATTTTGTAGGAAGTAATTTTGTCTTAAAGATAAATAAAATTCTATATCTGTCATCTAGATAGGGGACCCTGATCCTGATCCTGATCCTGATGTATGGTTGATTCCATCAACAATCTGTCATCTGACGAAACGAGGAAAAATAATAATAAAAGTGTTTACATGGTGTAAAGGTATAAAGTAAAAATTATCTGTGTATCTTGCGTATAAATTTTAATCCTCCAATCAATTCAAAATGGAAGAACCACAATTGATCAGTTTTCTCAAAAGCGAAGGCGAGACTATTTTAGAGCAAGATATTAGTGATCTAAGCGTTCATTTCTGTACTGGTACGTTAATTACAAACAAAATGTATTATAAGTATTATTACTTTAATTACTACTATAAATTAAATGTGTAATAAATTATAATACTAATTGTAATACTGACTTTTTGTTTCAAATATGAATTTCCAGGATTAGCAAAAGAAATTAACCAGAGTGGCACCCATCATTTGGTTCTGCAATATAAATGTTTGCTAAAAATTTTTACGAGTTTGGGAAATACTGATTCTCGTGTGATTCAAGCTGCATTGCAATGTTTGAATGAAGGTGAGACAAACAAATTATACTTTAAGTCTTAAATATTTGTCGTATATAATTTGTAGGCTTGCTTGTTTCAAATAGCCATACAGAAACTAACACAAGAATTCAAGGAGGATGGAGAAAATATAAAAGATTTGCCAAGAGAAAAGAAACAATATCTCAGGAAGTCTTTGGTTGTTGCTATTTTTCTGATTTATAAGTCTTTTCACGAGTTGGAAGCTCAGGTTTCCAACGATAAGCAAAATGTAACAATTACAGATGCTGCTCAAGTTACAAAGGTAAAAAAATCATTAAGATTAGGCAAATAGAATTACTAAAAAAATGTTTGCTAATTAATACGATAGCACATAGCACATCTACAAAGTATAATTTTCCAATCCTTAATCTCTTTAGCGCCGTGGGAAAAAGAAAGCAGCCCCAGTGACCAAGGATCGAGGTCGGTATGAATTTTGGAATTCCGTAAAAGCTAAAATTACGTCGTCTCTGGTGAAAACTCTTGCGTGCTCATGGGAGCACTTATGGCCTGAAGGAAATAATGCGTTTGTTTACATGAGGTATAAAGTGTAACATATATGGAAATTATCTACTGAGCTGAATCTTTAGATATTGTGACATTGATATTACTTATTTTGGCAACATCTTTTTGATTTTAAACATTTTTGTCTTTCATTTTTGATGGGTGATATTAGGTGCCTTACAATTGCATACTGTGACGTTTTGAAGAACGGCGGAGAAGACGAAGATATGTTTAATATACTTGGTGTACTTTCTTCTAGAGCTAATGAAGAAAAATCTGTAGTGGGGCGTCTCATTCCTGTAATTTATTTTTGCACTCTTATTTTTTTAAACAATATTTATTGTAAGTACATTTGATTGTTGTGGATTTTGGTTATGAATACAGATGGTGAAGTCGTCTGAATCCGAAAATATGGCTAAAACGTTAAGTCATTGTTTTAATTACATAGAAGGGAATTTTGTAAGAGGAACCATTGTGGAGAGCGCTATAATGGAGGCATCAAATGTGTATTTTGCTCAACTTGGCAAAACCGATGCTGCTATTGAACGTGGCTTTGCTGCTTTAATAACTGAATTGTCTTTGTTAAATCCGCAGCAAATGATCAATTGTCTGCCTAGTTTGGTTTCTTTTTTGGAGGCTGAAGTAAGTATACCAAAATCTACCAAATTGGTTGATTCACTGAATTAAAGGTAATTATATTTATTTTAGTCCAGTACAGTACGTAGCGCAGTATTGGCAGCAGGATGTACCATAATTTCGTGGCATAAGAGTCAACCGGAAGATGTTAATGCTCATGCAGGAAATGAAAACCGAATAGGAAACGTTTTACCAATTTTACTTAATCATACAAAAGATGTTAATGCCAATGTTCGCAGCAAGGTGAAAGCAAATACGAAAAATACCTATTCCGTTCATGACAATCTTATATGTAATAGTTATTATTAATGGTAATTTTTGTAATGTTCAACACACTTTCATTTTTCCTTGTAGGCCCTTCAGTTGATAAATAAATTGATTAATAACAGAGATGTTGAAGGGCAGGACATAACGTATTGCATGGAGGCAGGGATAAAACGCTTATTGGACAAAGGAGTAAGTGTACGGAAGCACGCTATACAGTTAATGATAACGATTGTTACGAAACACCCGCTTATCGTTAAAGTAAGTTAAAATTACTCTTTATGTTAAATTTCACGAGTAAAACCTAAACTCACTTAAAATTACTGTCTTTACAATTTCAGTTTACTACCCGAAATCTTCGTAAACATATCCGGGAGCAACGTATTTCTGTGCACGAAATGCTCGCCAAAGATGCCGAATCCAAATACCAGATGGTAGAAATTGTTGTTGGGGAATTCATCGACAATCTTGACGAATCCCTTGAGTACATCTTGGACACGTTAAAACATAAGATAAAGGTAATATATGTATTTTTTGTGGCTATATTAGACACAATGTACATTGTTTAAAAGTTTGTCTATTTGTGATGATGATAACATATTGCTTACATTGCTACACATTACAAAATTAGAAAAAGTGAGGTGTAGTTGTTCAACATTTTGCCTAAAGAGAATACGTTGAGAACTTTGTAAACAAAATTATTGTTTTGTAAATGAATTGCTGAATTTCATATTTGACCATTTATACTTTCAGGATTCGAATGAAGGAGTGGAAATGATTGATGCTGCCATAAAAGCTGGTCAATACTGGGAAGCATGTGAGATGTTGTATTACGTCCACAAGAAGTTTTCCGATATACCAATGATAGAGTAAGTCATAATTTATGAAATTTTCAGTACTCATACATCAAAAGCATAGGTATCGGTAAAACTTTGGGTTAATTTTAAATGTTCTTGAAAGGTCGGATGATGGGCAGTTGGAAAAAAGACTTTATATGAAATACTTTTTTCAAATTTTGGAACGAATGTTTCCTGAAGATAAGCCAATGGATTTAGATTGCTCACAGAATTTTGAAAATATGACTGAGTCTGAAAAAGTGTTGAAGAAAAAAGTGTACATTGACTATTTGAAGGTTAGTTATTGAAGAAGGCAAAGGAACTTCTTTGCTGCAATATTGTAAATTACTGAAAATAATAAGTAAACGATTTAAATCTTTAATAGTCTTGCGACATTTATTTATCATTACTATTAATTTCAGATTTTGGAGGACATGAGTGTTATGATGGATGGTGTCATGAAAACTATGACCATTATCCTGGATAAGGGTGCTCAAGGGGACAAAAATGAAGTAATTTCTTTCTTTTCTGAATTAGCAATTTTCGGTTATCAACCAACAAAGCAGCTTACTATTTCTGCTGTGGAAGCGCTGTCCCAATGTAAAGAGATTGATACTCAAATGCTGAACAAATTTTGTCAATTATTCTTAAGCGATACAACAATTGATGAAAACACAAGGTAATTTATGGAGTTTTAAATCTTTCTGTCAAAAAGTAAATTTAAAAAAAAATTTTTCTTAAATATTAATTTTTGCTACACTAATAAATGGCGGTGATTAATTGTTACGTCTATAGACCAGTGAAGACCAACCTCGTTGTTGTAAAAAAGTTGATGGGAATTGTAGAGATGCTCTCTTCCCAAAGAGAAAATATCATACCCCTGGCACATTTAATGAAAGAAGAAAATATTTTGGACATCAGTTGCATTGAGGTACTAAATTCATATTATACTTAGGGTGCAAAGTAAGCTTTATTTAAGTGACAACTAACAAAGTTAAGCAAGTCATCCAACAATATCAAATCATATCAATAAATCAGAATTTAAAAGGATTAAAGAAGCAAAACAATAACTCTATTACCCTGAGTAATTAAAATTTCAAGTTGCCTTAATTCAATTTTATTTGGAATCATTACACTAATGGTTCTAAATTGCTGAATGTTATCAGTTGCTGTGGGATGCTTTCACTCTATCCACACCGGTTTGGGAGCCCAAGGACTCAATCTCTGCAATTTACTTGTTGGGCGTGTTGGGGCAGTAAGTTAAAAGCTCCGAAAAGCTACTTTGTTTAAAGTGGCATTTAAACAACAAATAATAATAAGCATTTCCAAGACTAATTTAATGTTTTCTGGGTGCAGAAAGGAAAATAAAATAATCACAACTAATATGAACCGGATTGTAGACACTGGACTTGGCCCTCGAGGCCTGGAGGATTTTAATCTTGCCAAATCTTCTTGTGAGGCACTCCTGTTTGGTTGCAAGAAACCTAAACAGGATGATGAGGAGTTTGAAGATACCTTGCGGTTAGAATTAAATAAAAATGTTACTCAATTTTAGCTTTGTCAGATGATTAATAGTCGTTATGATTAAATATTAATTTTCTCTATAGGTATGCAGTTACTGATCCACTATTTGACAAACTCCTGGCAGTCATTGAAAAAGGGTTAAGGGAAAAAGGAAACAACACTTTGGATGAAAATTTTTGTACAGTGGCCGAATTATCGATTCAACTTATATACAAACAATGCGTTAACCCTAAGGAGGTCATACAAAGGCTTCTTAACAATTTATATGAATGGGTATTTGGGGATGGGGAAAATGCTTCTCAAATCAAAGACACTGAGCGTCTAGCTATAAGGTACCATTTGATCTGATAAAATAATATACCTTACTCATCTGACACCACGGCTCTTATTAGTAGTTTGAAATGTAATTTGTATGACACAGGTATCTCGGTGTGTGTACTTCCCTTTTAGGTTGTGAACTTCTATTTTTGGAAACCACTGTGACTTACGAGGTTAAGAAAAGACGTAACTTAATTTTAAAGAATGAAGACAAATCAAAGAAGGGGAGAAAGAAGAAGGATTCTAAAAATTTATCGAGGATCACAAATTCAAGTATAAGAAATTCCAGTAGAATATCCAAGTCATCGATAAACGAGTCTGCAATGGAGGTCAGTCCTTAGTAATATTAAACAATTTAATTGTAATACAGGAGCCCCTAATTAATAACACTTGTCTGAAATTTCATAGGCAAACGAATTAGATCAAATTACCGGTGCCAACGGAAATTTTGAAAATGATTTAGATAATATTAAGAAATACACTTATAGTATGTTTGAAAGTGGACTTTATCGAACATTCCGGTAAGACATGCTTTTCATTGCTTTCATCTACTCTTACCCAACCCTCTTGTTAAGCGTATATTATTGATTTGCATTTTAGAATCCACACATTTATGTACTGCACGAAGATCAACGTTTACAAGAGTCTGAGATTGAAGATTGCTTGTGTTAAAGCCTTAGCAAAAATTATGTCTGTTTTTGAAGGTGCTGTCGTCGCCTGCGCAGATGTAAATTTGTCTTTATAAATTATTTTTTTGATGGTTAGTTTATGTAGACTCCTCTTATCCAATTTATTGATGGATAACACTTTTATAGAATTTCAACCGTCTATGGGACGACGTGGATCATCCAATGGTTAAAGTAGAAATACTTCGATCGGCAATTCTTCTTAATCAACGTTTTCCTAATCAGATGGAGAAATGCACGAGATGTATCACACAAGGGTAACTGAGTTACTGTATACGTTTGCTTGTAATCTTTGTCAAAACTGACACATGAGTAATAGATGTGAGATGTCTCTATTTGCAGACCTCTCTACTTTTATACCACCTAAATTCTAGATTTTAGGTGGTTCAAGCTGCATGATGTCATTTGTGGAATAAATTGGAATATATTTAAATACTCCAAATAATGTAGCTTTGGGAAAATGATTCACATTTACAGGTTAAAAGACAAAAACCCTTCAGTAAAGCAAGCCGCATTGGATTTCATTACTTACCTCACGTTAAACGATTTGCTAAAGGCTCGTGGACAACTTACTGAAACTGCCGTATTGGTAGCTGATTCTAACATCAATGTCAGAGGTAATAACGTTTTTTAAAAACCGTTGTCTTTTGTTCGCAGATATGTTTTTGTGTCGTATGTTCGCGAGTAGTTGTAGTTATAGTTGTTATTTCTTAACATCTTTTCTAGTGATTGCCTAAATCATATTTTCCAAGTAATGCTTGTACTGTAGCGACTGATGTTTAAACAATTGTTCATGATGCTTTAGAGATGGCAAAGGACTTTTTAAAAGAATGTGCAACAAAGGACAATGTGCTGTTGAACGCAGTTCCCGACATTATTGCCAGGTTGAACAAAGATGTCAGCCAAGAGACATTTCAGGTTATAGTCAAGTAAGTCAGCCTAAAAATAATGAGTTACCTTAAATGTAAAAGATGCAAACGATGGCTTAAATATTCGAATGGCATTTTTTAGATTCGTACTCGGCCTAATAAAAGCTGAAAAGCAAACTTCGGGACTTGTGGAAAAATTATTGTCACGGTTTACAATAATTGAAAAGGACCCAGCAAAAATATATCGAAACATTGCTTTCTGTCTAACGCAATGCCCCATGAACGAGAAGTCTTTCAAAGCTGTCGGGGAAAAACTATCCACTTATAGCGACAAACTAGACGATGATTTCATTCACCAATGCTTTGTAGATATTATAAAAGACGCAAGGAAAACGTGCAAAGTTGAAACAAAGGTATGTTCCATTTGTATATCAAATTGTTCTGAAACTTATACCTAAATCAATGCACTAAATCAGACTTTTGTAAGAAAGATCTAAAAGCATGCTCGGTGTGCGGGAAAACTTGGCTTTTAAGCGAACATAGCTTAAGTGAAAGCACACTATCATTTTGCAAATTTACTCCTGCTCCTGTAACTTTCTCCTGCTTTCAAAACTCCTGCTCCTGCTACTCCTGCAACTTTCTCCTGCTGACTAATATGCACCACTGCACCAGTATATAATTTATTTTCTCCAATAAAGAAAGAAAGAGATGAAAATGATGCTTTCTGAGCTTTCTTTTTTCGCCTTTTGCTCTTATCAATACTATATCATTTTGCGTAGTCTGTCTGCTAACATCAGCACTCATTCTATAAATAATACCCGTATATTGCAAAGTTTGTTCAAATGATTAGGGAATGCGTATACTTCATGTTTTATGATTTTGAATGACAGGGTAAAATTGACGAGTACGAGAAAGAACTAAAAGATGCAAGAGATAAATGTATGGAAGCAAAACGTATTGAGGACGTGGCAGCTGGTCGTGGTACACAAACACCAACACAATCAAGTGAAGATGAATCCGACGAATCCCCGAACGAAAATCCTGGGTCGGACAACGAACAGGAACAACCACAACAAAATGGAACTTCTCAGTCAGGTGACGAAAATATAAATGAAAGACCAGAATCTGGTGACGAAGAAATGGATATGAATCCCGCGTCCGGTCAAGATCCTCAAGAAAAAGAGAATTCACCTGCGAGGGATGAAGGTGAAGACGCAGATGGAGTCATAGAAGATGATCGTTCTGCTTCAACCGAAGATGAAGAAGCTTCTTCGGAGGAAGAGTAAAGAAATGGATAGAATTACAATTAAAATGGTACGACAAAAATGTGGATTTTATTCATATAATGCTATAATATTTAAATTGTCTACATACTTAAATATTTAAATTGTCTACATACTTAAGTTACTAAAAACAATTAATCAAAATTTTGTCTGTCGTCAATGAAGTCTTGGAGCCTTTTTGCGAATACCTTGGACGGTACCTGCACCTGTTCCACCGCTCCAACTTCTTCTGCAAGAAGCCTTTTTGCTGCCTTAGGTCTATACATAAATTTTTAAATTAATAGGACATCCAGAATGTTTTCAAAAGCATTGTAAATAGTTTTTAGTTCATAGTGTAGCAATTTTTTTACTTTAAAAAATAAACTTACTTTGTATCTGCAACTTGAACCATAGCATTGATTGCTCTGAGATTGTTATTTGGACTTCGATTGAAACTGTATCGAAGTTGCTTAGACGGCGAAGGAGTTTTTGGTCCTCGAAGGGGTCGAAGGAAGACTGAGTGCTTACTGCAAACTTTGCGACAAGGTGACAATGGCGTCGCTTTTAGGTGGGGCACCGGGGACAAAGGAACTGTAGATTCCTCCTGTGACAAGAAGTCATGTATTTTCATATAAATAATTGAAACATATACATTCCAATACATTATTAATTATTATGAAGATGGCTTACGGTCTTATTAGAAAACTTCAGAGCATATTTTTGCATTCTGCCAATGAAAATAGTATTGTAGAATTTGATGAGATCTCCTCTTTCATCTGGCTTGTTCAACAGAACACTTCGGTATACATGTGAAGCAGACTGGGGTTGTAATCTGTAGCATCTCATGATTTCTGTGAATGTCTTTTCGTTTCCCACAACCTATCAGCGTATAAAGCATTACATATTAAATTATATTCCTTGATATGGAATTTTAAGTTTTTATATGCAAGAATCACAATTGTTTACCGACCTTTGATACAACATACACACAGCACATGACAATTTGATCTAGGTGACGACTTTTCATTAAGTCTTCGACATAGTTGACGATAGCTTGCTGGAAGCATGTCCAAATCTTCCTCAATACCTCATCTTCCACAGTTAAATTTTTGCACAAATCCTGAAGTCTTACAAAACCTAAGTGATAAAATTTACGGAAAAATAAGGCGGTAGAGTTTCCTCTCTTAGGTTTGTCTCCGTGTTTAGATGGCAAGACGACCCCAAGAATCTGAGAACTCGTCTTATCTTGAATTATAAGGGTTGATTGATTTGTTCCTCCGACAGCTACGGGAACGCACTTTTCACCCGAAGGAGCTACAAGATTAATAAACATTTATTAATGCACAGGTAAGTGTCTGTCACAAAACAGTTTATAATGTTCCATTGTTTTGGAAAAACATATAAAAACAAGGTGCACTATTGCAAAGAGCACTAATGATGAAACATGGCTGACTGAACTTATTGCAATGTTACTTATCCAACATTTTTCATAGAAATGGGATTTTACTTATTTTATTTATACAAATATAGAAAGGACTAAATGAAATTGTCCAGTTGTTTAAGCACTACATTCAGTTAATATAATATTAGGTTCTAGGTAAAAAATTACGACAAATAGTCATTACTTTTGATGACGGCATAGCGTTTTGGAGCGTCAGGGTTCCCAGCTCCGTTTTCACCTGTTTTTGTAATCTGAGAGGGCAAAAACACTTCCTCGCAAGATGGTATTGGTTCGTTTCTTTGGGCTAAAGCCTCCCAAAGTGGACTGTCCGCCTTCCAGGCAAGTTCTTCCAGTACCTTTTCTTCGACCTACACAAATATCATACTTTAATGAGTACTCCAGCAGGACATATAAAATAAAGCACAAATTAAAAAACCTTTTTACCTGGCTTAAATGCTTAACCACATCTCGGCATAGGTTTTCTTCTGCTCGAACGACAACCTCAATAACTTTAAAGAAGTGATAGCCGGGCAAATGAAAGATATCCAAAATCCATGGAAAGCGACGTTGTGAATTGTAAGAATAAAGAATGATTTCTAAACTACAAGCAAACAGACTTGTGTGAAAGGAATCCTCTTCCATGATTTCCTACAAAATATCAATTACAGCTTCACGATTACATGTTTAATACTTTACAATAAAAGCACGAATGCAAAAAGAAATGAAGACTCACGGTTAATTCAGCTTTTTCGACCCGTAACTTGTTTTCACTGCCACTGGTAAGGATACTTTCCAACAAACGATAGTATAATGTTTGCCCTAACTGACTTCTGTAATGAGCGAATTCTACATGAAGTCCAGGTTGATTATCATGCTTATTTGAGTATTGGTCGCAGAAAATGTCGCTCAACTTCTTAAGCCGTTCTGACATTGCTGGAATAGGGTTACGAGTACAGCTTTCTAATACCTCTCGAAGTTGTGAACTTGGTTCCGCGTTTCGACCACTTAGAAGTGCCTAAACAGAATTTTGATATGAAAAATGTTTTAATAATGCTAAAAAACTTATGTAGAACGATTATATAACAATTACAATTACCTGCAAGCGGCTCACAGTTTGTGTAGCAGTGCTAATGGGCGAACTTATAGGCTCATCTTTTTCTAAAATATACTTTTTGCAGGTTAAAGGAGTCGACGGCATCAAATGCCTAAGCTAAAATTAGAAACAGTCAGAACGTTAAACTTCATTGAATACTGCTTACGTTATTAAATACTTCATATCCATTGTGACGTGACTAATCGATTCGTACTTCCTGTAATGGTGGATAAGTTTTTGAAGCAGACTGCTTTTCCAGAGATTTGATGAAATCGCCATAATGAGAATCCATGCCAAAGTCTGCCTGTCTTTCAGCTGACAAATACATCCGCTCGTCAAAATCTCCTTCGGTTAGCACGTACTCTTCATACTCTTTCTCTAATTTCTTTGAATTGTGTTCAAACACATCTTCTTCAATAAGACCACTTAAAGCATCCGAATCCCCTTTCAAAACACCTTGATCTATCATGCTACGTATCTTTGGCTTCAACCAAAATTCTTTGATGGTTTTGGCTTCGACTGATATGCCATCATACAAGTCACAGAGAGTATGAATAATGCAAGTTGGATCCCCTCGAGCATCGATTCCAGTGTTATCAGCCAATTCTCCAATTATAAAATAATTACATCAAATTGACTTTGTGATACCGTAGTTAGCAGTAGAATTAACAATTTCTTTCTATGATTCTTTAATTACCTGCAAACTTTGTGCTCAAAAGATTTTTTCGACCAGCTTGTACTACGTTATGGAAAACAAGGTCGGTGCACGACAGAAGGAGATGATAAGAATTCACGAGGTCATCGCTAATGCGAAGATTGCTCTTAACACACAGAAATAAAGTCCAGCAAAACTCAAATAAATCTGCTGCTGACTTTGGAGAGAGCCTTAAATGATTAAAAACAATAATTAGATAGACGAATCACTATTTCTCACTTAACACATCAAAGTTTTGTACAACTTTGTACATCTTTGAGCTCAGCTCATTGGCTCTTATAGGCACAAATTCTAAAACTTAAAACTAAAACAAGTATTTTCCTCTATGCTCGTACGGAGCATTTTACATAATTTTAAGACAGGGGGTATTAATTTTCGGGTGAAAATTGAATGTTTTGCACTAACACTGGAAATGAGTTAATAATAGCCTAATAGCGACAGCGAGTAATAAGTTCTGCTTAAAGGTATACAGAAGGGAATTAATGGTCTTACTTCTTTCTATTAGCTCGGTATTCATCAAGCTCTCGACGAGAAAAGTCTTTAAACAGTCCCGAAAATATTGGCTCAAACTTTTTGAAGATTACAGTTGTAACAGCAAAGTTTCTTTCCAGACGCTCTATCTTGCTTCGATATTCCTGATTCAAGTTAGTCATGTCACCCCATTTCCGACTTTTGTCAAAAAATTCTACAAGGCTGCAAAAATCATTAAGAGTTTTATATCATATACCACCCACCCACATTCTACAGAAATAGGAAATGTTATCATCTCTTGAAAAATACTGGTATTTATTGGAGCTCCGTATTTCAGAGTTTCTTAGATAAAACGAAAGTACTACAATACTTACCTCAACCTTGATGTACGTAAAAGGCGAGTAAGATTGACGTAACTTCCATGTAATGTTGGAGATCCAACACTTGGAATGTTAGCCTGACGACAAGCAACATACACCGCACAGCATAGCCAATGAGCCACATCTCCCTGGACAAAATATAAATATGCATTCAGTAATAAAGCTAAAGGGGCATTTAATATCTGAAGACATTGCATTGAAGCTGTGCAGTATACTATACCTCCAATGTATATTTTTGACGAACAGCTGAAAAAGTACGCCAGGTGTTTTCTTTGGTGATACTGTCTAAATTGAGATCGGCACAGAGTTCTTGAAAACGCTCGTTGGCCTCATCCTCAACGCCAACATCTTCCGTCACCCTATAGAATGGATTACAAAATTCATTTTACTGACTTAAAAAATAGTTGAAACTCTGATTTCCATTCCAATACACTTACTACTCTTTCTTTACTATTTAGCATACGATATCTGCCGAACGTAGACTTGACTTACATGATTGGTATAATTCCTTCCAGTTTGAGGCCGTTTTAGAAATAAATTTTCCTCTATTAATAGGAAATTGTTTGCTGCACTTCAAAGTAGTCTTACAACTGACCACAGCAGTAAGAAAATTTAAATTTTATTTTCAGTAACGTAAACAGTAATTGCAACAAACATGTATTCACTAATTCAAGCAGTGAAATTTTAAATTCAAGAATATCGGGAGATCAAAATGATTTGGTATTTGTTATAATAAACTATCCAGAGGTAAAGAGAGTTTATAGCTAACAGTCAAAATAACGTAAAAAATATGAGATGTTTTTAAAGTTTAAATGGATGTTTTTAAAGGGATCTAAATGACTGACGGTGAGACCGAAAGGTCACTGTTTGGGTGGGATGACTGAGAAAGACTGCTGCACTGCAGCTCTAGTCCATAAATATTTGGCAAGTTTGTATACTAAATGCAAGTACTACACTACAATACAACTGCTAGTTATTATGTAACAAAAACAAACTATAGTTGTAAAATCAGAAGGGCGGGAGAATTTTTCCTTTTCTACTTGAAAATACCAAGAATAAATACAAGATTCAATACAACTCTTAGCAGATGCACAGCAATGAAAAGTGGAAAAGATGAATCCTAGACAAAAGAGTCCGCGTTGGGCGTCGAAATGAAAACGCGCCAGAAAGAAGAGTTCAGCCCATTTTAACCAGAAAGAACCAAGAAGTCAGTAGTACATGTACATGGTGCTGTGAAAATAAATAAACCGCTTGAAATCGCAGCATAATACAAAAGCAGCACCGATGGTTCATTTAGTGACCTTGGGAAGCTAGTTCAAGTACATGTCGTGAAAACTGTCCTGTCCGTCTGTCAGCGCAATAACTTTTGAAAGGGTAAAGAATATAGAATAGATATAGAAATAGCGTGATTTTTGATGATGAATGATGATTTAATGATTATTGTGAAACAAACAAATGAAGTAATTACTGCGACTTCATTAATTTTTACTTTTTACATTTCTGCCGATATTAATTGACACCTGTTTAGTTGCAGCTCCTACCGTGTTGAATCAGGAACTCCTAGCTTCCCTCGTTCCCTCCTCATACTCATACTCATCTTTGTACTTTATATTGTACGTATCACAGACAGGGATACGGATACACTATACTTATGTTTGCTTAGGACCCATCCATATATTACGTACCCCAAAATTCCAATTTTTTCCCAAGCCAAGCTAATATTTTGGGTGTTTCAGCTAGCTCGCTTCGTCGCTTCTATAACGGCTTGTTGTTAATAAGGGTTATTCATATCGTCAACCATTTTTTTGGGTCTTGGTAAAAGTTAACCAATTTACCTCATTTCTGTACTACACCACCGCTTGATAATATGGGTGAGTCTGTATAGTGTGGTTGACTTTTGCTATAACCGGGAAAAATGGTTGACGATATGAATAAGCCTTATTGTAGCGAACCCGACGCTCACTTAGGGATCCGTGTTGTCTGTCCTTACTTACGTAAGATATCACGATAACTCTCGAAGGCTTTTATACATTTAGATAAACTCTCGGATTTGGGCTCATATCAACCTTACTTAGAACTGTTTAGTGGGGTAGTAAAAAATGTTTTAATCCTATCTGCTCTATGCTGAATAAGATAATCAAATAAATAATAGGGGTTTCAGGTGTTTCATCAGGTGTTTCAGGTGTGGTATAGACCACTAAAATATATCACATAACTTGTAATCCTCTTTTAGCTTGATAGTAAAGATTTTACTCTGCTTCTAAGAGATTTTTAGATGTCAATAAAATTATTTGTACACACATTGTATATTTTTCTTAATTATTTTTTCCCCTTTGAAGGGTCAAGAAAACTTTACGATGTTTCTACAGCGTTAGTCCCAAGTCACGCATCAACGGATCATAGGGAATAATATTACGTGTGGCCACAATTACACATCATAGGAAAATGCCTGTAATGTTTGGAAACTCTTAACTCCATTAAGTTAACTCTAACTTTTAGATGTTTCCCATTGTCTAACCTTTTAGGTTTCATCATCTAACTTTTTAGGTGTTTCCCATTATCATTATCTAACTTTTTAGGTGTTTCCCATTATCTAACTTTTTAGGTGTTTCCCATTATCTAACTTTTTAGGTGTTTCCAATTATCTAACTATTTAGGCTTTAGCTGAAATTACAAAATTCAATATTTTCGAGTTTTTATGAAAAATATTTAGTTGCCATGGTAAAATTCAACATTTTTGAGTTTCCATGGAAAATGTTAATTTGTTTTGCATCGCGGTGGCAAAATTTAATATTTCCGAATTTCAATGAATTTTAAGGGTAATTTGCTCGCTTGGGGTACGGCTTGCTGTTAGTTTTAAAATCACTTTCAATCAACATTGACTTAGTTATGATTATGATGGAAACTGTAGAGTAGAAAGTAGAAACTAAATGTATTAAAATCTAGTTTAACCAATCTTATGAATAATGAATTCTGTCGTAATACAATGGAGGGAGAGGTTTATTGATTATTAATTTATTAAGTAGCTGAAAGCTACAGTAAGTTTTCGAGATGTCTGTCTGTTTGTGAGGTAGTTAGTTAATTAACTTCATACATCTCAAGAACGCATTGAAATTTTTGATGAAACTTTCAATGTGAATCATACAGAGACTAAGTGGGCTTTTAAAAATGGGCCATTTCTGACCTTGGACTTCGAAAGAAAAAATAAAAGCGTCACAAACTTAAGACTTAATTTAATACAATTATAAATGATATTTGAGACTGGTGCTGTTGTGCTTCCGCTACAGTTTGCAAATGTTTGCAAATGGTTTATTACTATTACGCAGTATGCAGGCAGATGCAGCAGTTAGCGTACCAAAAGACCTGAACATTCCACACTGTGGATCGGGTCTCTAAATAGAATTATTTATTATGGAAGTAGTGTTTTCAGTGGAATACAACAGAAAACCTTATAAAAAATTAAGATTTGGAGGTTTTTCTCGGAAAAAATTTTTTATTTGGGTGTAACCCCCCTCTGGGGGTAACTTCGCCCCCTTATGGTGGAAAATTCTGAAACCAATATCAGACCTTCCTTACCACTACTGGAGCTTAAGTCCTGAGTTTCGTTGCGGAATTCAAGACACTTTTTGAGTTATAGCATTTAGAAGCCCAAAAATTGTCGTTTTATGACCCTCTTTGAATCCTGATAAATCCTAAATGGGAAAACATTTTTCATCGTTCATATTTTTATAAAATATTAGGCATATTAGTACATATGGTGGTGTTAGTAACTCGGCGTAGACAGACCTAATTTGGAAGATATACAACTCCAAACTTTAGGTAGTAATGGGTTTCATTTTTCAGCCGATGCCTGTTTATCAGGTAGCCGAAGTACCCGCTAACTATGTAACTCATATCTTATGAGTTTATATGGAGACGTTTTGTTAATTTAGAATTTGCAATTTGAAAATTTTGGACTAATTTGGAAATTTAGAAATTTAGAAATTTGAAAATTTGCAATGGTTTCAGAAATTTTTCAAAGAATTGGCAATGAAATACGTTGACAATTATCCATGGCATTACATGCCGGTCAAGGTATGTAAGATTCTTATTCACGGCCAAGATATTGTTTCTGCTGCGAATTCGCGAACCTAATTAGGGGGTACTTCGGCTACCTGATAAACAGGCATCGGCTGAAAAATGAAACCCATTACTACCTAAAGTTTGGAGTTGTATATCTTCCAAATTAGATCTGTCTACGCCGAGTTACCAACACCACCATATGTACTTATATGCCTAATATTTTATAAAAATATGAAAGGCGAAAACTGTGTTCCGGTTTCTGAGATATAAGGTTTCAAATAGGGACATAAAACGACAATTTTTTGGCTGCCAAATACTATAACTCAAAAAGTGTATTGAATTCCGCAACGAGACTCAGGACTTAAGCTCCAGTAGTGGTAAGGAAGGTCTGATATCGGTTTCAGAATTTTCCACCATAAGGGGGCGAAGTTACCCCCAGAGGGGGGTTACACCCAAATAAAAAAATTTTTTCGAAAAAAACCTCCAAATCTTAATTTTTTATAAGGTTTTCTGTTGTATTCCACTGAAATCACTACTTCCATAATAAATAATTCTATTTAGAGACCCGATCCACAGTGTGCATTCATTAATGTATGTGTATGACGTGTTATTAGAAATTTCATATTTTCGCGGGTGTGTGTTTCAATATTTTAATATTACTCTCACATGCCCGATATATTGAAACAAAGATAGAGGCATCTGACTAAACGAAAGATCGATCAATACGGCGCTGTGTATTTTCGCCGCGTAGAACCTGTGACTTGGGAACCAAACTAAAAGACTTCACGAGAGGACTTCAATTTAATTTCATTTCTTTTTAGCATTTGACAACGTAGAAACAGCTAGTCCAACTAAACCCCCCAGCCTTGCCCCAGGCCAACTATCTATTTGTACTTTCTAGGAGCCAAATACCAAAATCTAAATCGCAATTCTCTACTAGCTTTATGCCATGTCAACGGACTGAGTGGAGCGAGCCTCGGTGTAATGAGATCTCCACTTACATATCTCACTTGAGGTGTACTACATAGGTTGCGGTAGTTGTTTCTTACTGTCTTTATTATAGTTAGCTCGTCAGCTGGCCATCAACAATAACATTAGAGAGGAGCGGAACTTTATTTTTGTTCAAAGACACCCGTCAGTCTGCAGTAGTTAGCAGACAATAAATACTCCATAAGGACTACAAAAAGGATTTCCATTTGGGGTTCCCCTTTTGTTTTTGTTACACAGCGACAATAATAAGGAAAAGTGTATAAACAATTTATTTAAATGAAATGGAGAATATTCTGTAGGAAAGTTTTACAAGGGTAAAGGTAGGTTTTCTAAAGACATTACTTTGTGTCAATTTTTTACATTTTGTTAAAATTCCATCGCTTGTTGCTACAATACTGTCACAATCTGTTATCCGTTATTTCTTTGCCAGGAAACGTTATCGATATTGGTAAGTTGTTATCCGAGGGGGCGGGAAGGAAATTTTTAATGCTGAAAGTATTCTTTTGATATGGTGTTATGTTAGGGGGATTCGGGTAGAACTAATTCATCTTTCTTTCCTTATAATGCTAATAGGTTTAGGTTGTCTCTCTTAAAGCAATAATATATGCCTCTTCTCTTCTAAAGTTTGTTATTACTATTACTTACTACACACACTTACACCTACCCCTCTCTTCCTCCGAAACAAGTATACGTGTTATTAAAAGTTTGCACTTACTTACACTCACAGTCTGCCAATAAACAGCAGACACTGCACTGAATTTTCAACAATCACACTAAAATTATAATTAATTTTTAAATAAAATACCTGCACAACTATAAACTATTTAGCAGGGCTAAGACTAAGGTCACTTTTTAGTGCTGTGTTGATCGAGCTGGCACTGATTAAACAAGATCAATTTTATTTACTAAATCGATCTACACATCTTATTTTACAATTCGCTGTCTCGAACAACTGACGAATCGAAGACGAGGACAATTACTGCTGATGTGCATATATTGATTGTTGATCAGTGTCAGTATCAGTCATTTTAACATTTCTTGTAGAAGTTGATCTATCAAAACTCGAGTCGAGTCATTATTGATTGTGATTGTGATTTAGTATTTAACAATTAATTGATAAAGCCACACAGAAGGAAGCAGAGTAGAAAGGTGTTAATGATTTCTTTGTTAACTATTTCTTTGTTATTTCTTTATATATTAGTATCATATACCAATATATAAAGGGCAAATCTGTTTTAGTTTGTATTTTTAAAATGTTCATTTCATTTTCATGGTTTCATGGTTTCATTTTCTTTAACGGTTCCTTTGGCATAAAATATTTGATTAACAACAAGGTGTGATTATGTGTTACATATAGGTTCAATGGAGGACATTAGTATGAGCTGCGTTAGTATTCGCATAAAATCTGCGAGTCACAGATGTGAAGATTTGGAATTTCCTTGCGAATTGTCGTCAACCGTCCTTAATCTTAAAAAGATAATTCAACTGAAAAATCCTCTACACCCAGTAAGTTAAAATCTACAATGTAATAGTAATGGTAGTCACAAATTTCTTTATTATTAATTTTGCTTAACGTGATGTGTGCTAAATGCCAAAATCCGCCCACTTTTCGTCTAGAGGAAATTTCAATCATATCGGTGTTTTTATAGGGGGTTTCTGAACAGCGCTTGATATATTCCGGACACTTACTGGATGACGACCAACTTATTCGAGATATCGTCTCTCACAACAATGCAAATGATGCGTCTCAGTCTGCTTTCACCTTTCACTTGGCTTGTACTTCGAAATCATATATTCCGTACAATACGTAAGTATTTAAGTATACCATTGACATTAAGACTGGAAAGGACACTGTAAGATTTGCTCAGTGATGGCATTATTTGCAGTCTATTAAACCAACCTGTTTTTTTGGCTTTTCAGTGTTGAAAAACAAAGAGTTTCGTCTAAAGCCCCCGTAAATCCTCCAGAACCTGTGCAGCCTTCCGTAAGTCAACCAAGTTTTACTTCTGGTGCCCCTCAAGGAGGAATACCTCCTGACGTTCTTGCACTTCACCAATTATACGTTGAACAGATGATGTCCTTCATGGCGCAATGGTAATGATAATCAATGCATAGTGCAATAATATGGCAATAATAGTGCATAATATGGTAGTAATAAGAGTAATAACAGTGTTTACTTTATGTACTGTAAAATTGTATTTGGCTTCGCAGACTGTGAGTACATGTTGACTGCAAAAAATGTAATTAGACTTTGTTGTTATTCTGCAGATATATTTAAAATCACGTAATTTAGCTCAACCTTGATGTACTCGAAACACTCAAGTTGTCTCGAAAGGTACAAACGGTAATACATACGTTCGAGCTAAATTTTTATTTTGAAAAAACGAGGAATGCCGACAAAGCTACTGCAATTGAAGAATACACAATTATTTTCTGTGAATAAAGACAGAAAACTCGCACTTAGGTCATTCCTCCGCCGAGCACCCGAGTATTCCATGCCAGAAATTGTATAATTATTATTGTTATAATAAAGGGAATGTACTGATATATTTTATAGGGCCAATCCAATTATGGATACAGTTCTCTGTTCTGCCATATGTAAATATGTAGTTCTAAAGTGGTATTTTTGTTTTTACATGATTTAGGTCTCAGGGAAATGTAAACAATTTTGGTGGACCTCAATTTCCATACCAATTTCCGGAACCGGCACAGGCCCAAGCTAATGCAGATTATGCTCAAGTACAAGAACAATTGTTACGGGAAGTGAGAAACGATGGAAGAGGTGAGTTAGTTATTAATTACACAAAATATATTATTATATTGAGATTTCACTCGTCATAATAGCATACTTTTTAATTTTTAGATAACCCTAGAGCAAATGAAGCCGCTGCTCGTGTGCGCGCTGAAGACGAAGAAAACCCGCGTGATATGTTAGATTGGATGTACACTTTTAGCCGACTTATACTTGTTTTCAGCGTTGTATACTTTTATTCAAACTTCACTCGGTTCTTTCTTGTCGTTATTTTTACAGCTCTAGTCATGGTGTAAGAAACTATTTAAATTGGATGGATTGATTATTTCTGTAAAATAAACTGCTTAGAGACTCACTGCTTTTTTATGTTGATGCTATATAGAATGCAGCGTCGTCATCAAGGAATTAATGCTGAAGGAGATGCCAGGGTTCAGGATGCGGCCGATGCACATCCAGTACCCCAACAACAACCACCTGCACATGTTGCCGAACCAAACAGGCAATTTACATTTCATGCATAATATTTAACTTTGATTGATTAAAGGCTTCTTCACTTGCCTCGAAACACAATATCTTACAAATACAATATGTTGTTTTAGAGAGGATGACGCTAACTTAAATGGTCAGGATAGAGGGGAAAGATCGGCTGAAATCAATACCGTAGAAGGAAATAAAAGTGAAGAAAACCGAAGTGAAAATGTAGCTGGAAATTCTGAATCGGAAGAGCAAGCAACAGCTGAAAATCCTCCAGTTCCCCAACGTTTGAACCAAATTCGAGAGATAGGGTGGACATTTTTAACAACATTTTTCACATCGCTAATACCTGATACTCCTCAAAACTAAATATATTACATATGTGTGTGTTGCGAAATGTCAATTATATTTACATATAGTACAGTTACATAAACGTGAGTTACAACTTCACAAAGATTGCGTGCTTATGTATAAACTGAAACATAACTACGTTCGAACGACCCGAACTTATTTCTAAAACCATTTTTGAACGCTGTAAAACGATTCATTACTGTATACCAAAAGCATAGATACTAAGCTATTTAAAAAATCTCCCTACGTTTTAGTCCATTGTTCATCGTTTAAATCGAATGCGCTTACGCATTAGTTCGTTATATGTAATATATTAAAATATTATTTAATTCCTATAAAATCTATGAAGTAAGTCTTGTTATAAATTAGTTCCTGGACAAAACTCGTCTCAAAATTTCCATATTGTAACATGTAATGTACCTGTAATGTAATACCTATACAGATTACAATTACAATGTGATAATAAAACTTAAATTATAAGCATGCCTATTTTTGACCCGGTTAATCAAAATGGCATTGAAATAATATAAGACGCAATGGTAAAAGTAGTACAGGACTTGATTTTGACGTATTCGTATTTATACCATACCCAAACTTGCCCCAGTGATTTACATCTTATTACATTACGTATACTATGCATATCAGACTACTTTATTGCTGTAACATCAGTAACATGCATGGTTGCACGTACTACTGAGTTGCATATAATAATTTAAAAGGTAATAATACGTTACGTCTGCCATTCCAAATTGGCAAATTCGCTATATGGTAATGCAGAGTATTTTTATAAGCAAATAATTTGAATAATAAAAACAAATACAGTATTGACATTGACTCTTCTACTGGAGGTATTTGAGGCAAATCTCTTTCCTTATTACTATATTACCCTTTTGGAATTTGTCAGTTTGAGAGTGAATCATTCCATCATCGACATATATAGACCTTTAAAGCTTAACACATATTAATTATTGTTCTTTGTATGCATTACTCTACTTGATTGTACTGAGTTTGTTAAGGACGTGGTTAAGTACTTTAATTTAATTAATATTTAAGCGTGGCATATTGCATTGTTTGGAATATTAGAAAGGCATTTATAGCTGCAATATTTAAAAATGTTGACATGAATGACATGATGTCATTTAAGACTGTTTTGCAACGGAATGATTGAATGAGCCATATATATTAATACAATAGATAGAGAATGTGGGGAAAAGGGGCAAGAGAAAACATTTAGAAAGAAACGACGCACATACAATAGTATAAACATTGTAAAACAAGTTTTGGTGAGTTACACTACGTACGTCAGAAACCAAAGTACTCTGCCCTCACATTCATTAAAGAAAGCGGAATAATCTGGATATTTCCGTTTTTTACTTGCAGCAGAAAGGCTTGCCGTATATCATTTACCAAGTAATAAGGAAATTTTAATACTGTAAACCTCCAAGCTACATTCTATTACTAGGTATTGTAGGTATGCGTATGTACTAATATGCTACGTTGTAACTATTAGACCTTAATAAATAATATATGCCAGTACTATAATAATGCTTTCACAATTCCTTAATTCCTAGAAGTATTAATAAATGATTTTCTGGCTTACCTTCTTTCTTATTACCATTCAAGTTGCTAAACAAATTATTAGTAAGCAGCATTGAATCCGAAGGTATGGTCAGGTCATACTAATTATACATATGATACCTATTTGCATTTACGACTAAAACCACTGAAAGCATTATTATTGCACTTGCGTTGTGATTTGTTAGAATTTTCAGATTTGGTTGTGCAATTTCCAAATATTCCAATTCATGCGGATACATCGTGCGATTAATACTAATATATCGTGAGTTTAGTTGTGAATTAAACCATGCGGATCATTTGGATTGGATCATTAATTGTGTAATAATGAAATATGGCTAAGAAAATGGTTCACAATTCCATAACTTATGTACATGTAAGTAATAGATGAACCTTTGTAAATGTGCAAACATTGCATACCGACATTCATGCGTGAAAATTATAGTAACAGTCAGATTGTGAGTAATTTTCTGAAGATTTGAAGTAGTTTTCCTTAGGCCTAAATAATGGCCTAGGCCTTTGTAATTGTGGACAATATTCCTAAATGAATTAGCTTATCTTATCTGTGGGCGGTTTTAGATAGTTTCATTGGCTGATTTGGCTTTCAGTCTGTCATATCAGGCAGATGCATATAACTTCAGTTAAAGATATGTAGGTATGGTTCATCTTTGTAGTTACAGTTTGTAGTAGTGTGAATTGTATATGAGTACGGCTTTTACTGGTATTATACATTAGTCCATGAGCTTAAATCATGAGTAGAGATTAATGGAATTGTGATATGAATGCGTGATTCAATAGTAACTACCTACGTAATGTATGCTTAACATAGTTTCTAATACTACTCTTCAAGTATATTTATTTCTTTTCTGATACCTACGGGACAATGTGATAAGGGTAACTAAATATTAGAACCATATCTGTAAGCAGTGTACAATAGTGTGATTGACAAATGTAAATGTATGGAAATGAATGGAGGTTGGAGGAGGAGGAGGATGCGAAACATTAAAGTACATAGGACAAGTATATGCCTTTGATACATTATCCATGTATGTACAAAAATAAATGTTGGTAGGTTATGTTTTATGTACAAGGTTTTTGATTCATCAGAAACAAACCCTGATTGGGAAGTCTGTTAAGGAGCAACCATCAGTTCAACTAGTTCTTCTCAATTGTTAACAGCCTGGCTCGGCTCTGCATCTTGTGCACCATTACCACACTCTCCTAAAAGAAACTCCGACCGCCTGCCGTCTTTCTTGTCTCCAATACTATTGTAAGCTCACATTTACATACTCTTCTACTACATATTCCAGTTTTTATTTCTATGCAATTCTTTCGTTGTCACAACGTACATTTTTCATGTTACAAGTAATTTCAGACATAATTATTATTGTACATTTGCAAATCGAAATTCCTTTCATATAGAGAGGATTCATTAATTTCATTAGAGATCTAGAAACTAACAAATGAAAATTCCACTTATTTTCCCAAGTGCTTCCTCATATTTTACACAGGTGTACTAGTACCTATGTAAATACTCAAATATCTAGTAATTATCATTGAACTGCAAACTTCATTTATTTGTCAATGCCAGCTGCAATAACAGTACAATCACATTTTTAATGGTTTAATTTAGATTAGATATAATATGATCAGTATTGGTTAGGGCGGTATTGTACTATAGTCTTCCAAGTTCCAATCTGTCATGTCACCATGTAGTGAAGATACGCTGTAAAATATAGTTTATCTACAATGTATAAAAATACAATGACATATTAACGTGTAATGTGTCAACGAATTTGACTCTGACACAAGTCACGGAGAAACAAAGTATCTTTTTTCAAAGACAGTTTTTTGGTCTTTTAGGTTTCACTTTACCGCATGTTTCGCTTTACAAGTTTAAGGCACAAGAACTTCACTTGAGGTCTTTATTCTTTCGTCGATGGTAGAAATATTTGTTTACACGGATACACACCGTGAGAATTCAATTACTGTTACATGTATCCTCTAAACAGAATTCTGTTTTTTCCTGTAGGAAATTCTTTGTTGTCGCTGTAACATAATACCCAGAAATTATGTCAACAATGTTTTGTACAAACTATCAAATTATTTATCAATAACGACAAATACCATTCAAAACGTGACAGTGAGTCACTCTTTCACATAATAGTCCTTTCGTCTATCTGCTACATGTTCACAATGAAGCCATAATAGCTATAGAAAAGGCAACATTTAATTAAGAGTAATACTAAATATTATTAGCTCCATTGTATACGTAAACTCTATATAAATATAGACGAATATCGACAATTAGTACAACTTTAGCAGATATATACCATGATATAAATAGGTCATCGTTTCTTATTGGATTTTACTTCCTTTTAAGCCTTTACGTATACAATGGGGAAGGAATACTTCACACTGGTGCTTATTACTTGCAGAAATCAAGCATTATTGAATAAGGGAAAGATGGGTTTACATAGTCAATTTAAATTTTACTTTGGTTTACTTTGAGTTTCAAAGTAAAGAATCCCTTAAGTTTTGCTTTCATTTTATTCCATACAAGCGACTTGTTTTTGGGAACAAGGAAAGACATTCAGTCATGCAAAGATAAAAATACGAATGATATCTATGTATACTCTGTACTCTGCAGAAAGGGAAAAATTTCTCATAGTGAGCCCATTTGGACCTCAGGGAGCTGAAACTAACTCACAGCCTTGTTTCTGTGCGCATTTACATAAAAACCTTGTTCGTCTGTTCCAATAACTTAAGTAAGTCTGTGGAGACAGTGGAGAGATATATTTTAAGAAAGATACATAATGTTATATGCTTATATAGGTAAATATAAACTTATACTTCATCTTAGATATTGTTAATCGCTTATGCAATATTAATAATGTTATAGCATAACATTTGCCATTCCTTTATAATCGGTATTTCCTTTCATTTATCCTTATGTGACCATTTGCTGACATTTGCGTTTTTACAGCTCTGACGTGTCAACTACAGAGTTTTCAGTATTCTCTTTCAATGAGTTAAGATTGCAAACAGAGATATTATTATACTACTATAATGGAGTTGAGATAAAGATTATTATTGCATAAAACAGAGAGTCAACATAGATGAGACATATTGTATGAGAGGTTAGTTAATGCCCCATACATCCATGCTTACTAAGAATTTTGTTTCACAACCACAATCAAATAGAGCATTTGGCGAAATGCCAATTATTACTTGATGATTCCAGTTTCTTTAAATAATTGGGACTTTATTTTATGACATGACTGTATCACAAAAGCATTTATTAAAATATTGTCAAGTTACTAGAATAGGCATTAACGATGTAATTTTATGGTCCACATTTCCTGTCTGTGATGTAGTATTGTATTACAACGGTGAAGTGAAGTGAGGGCGACGAACTGATGAGTTTTAGTTGGTTCTGCAAATACATATTTGACACGCTAAGAAATTGAATGTAAGTATAACGGTGAATATGGAAAGATTTTATGAACTTTCCATATTGTGACGTAATATTTAGCTTGAGGAGATAGTAGAATTTGCAATGAGACGGAGGTCAAGCAATTTTATGTGCTTCACCAAAAAATAATACAAATACAAAATTAGGTTAACGCGTATATAGTTCCATATCTTGGCTATGATTTGTCTTGAATTAACCGGAAGTTGAGAAGAACTACAATTCTACGGTGGTGGCGGCGGTAGTTGCTATGCTTAAGAAGAATGAAATATTCATGTACCTAAATCAGCAAAAATGTTTCATTTCTCCAACTAATAACAAGTAGCATGATACTCGAAGTGAAACACATTGACCGTAATCGTCCACGGTTATTTTGCGATAGTTAGGTACTCTATTTGGTATACAACAGAGATAACTAATAAATGGGGGTTTCAGTAGATATTAAAGCCTGTTTGCCCTATGTTAATGTTATCAATGCTTTTTATCACTTCATCATATAGCGTAAAACTCAATTTATATCCAATGTTGGAAGTTTTTGGACATGTTGAACTTTCGAAATTATATAATTTAAATGGTTATTCTTTAAGAAACACAGTTCAGCTGAAAGCACTTCAGACGATTCAGACCCATATTATTTGTGCACAATAATACATATCTAATTCTATGGTGTACATATAGCATTTCCAAATTCTCAATACTTCTATCTAACATGATTCTGCAGCATATAGAGACTCTTTAGAATAGATAGTCATTGAAACACTGAAGTATTTGACACAAATCTTTACCAGCCTATGCTATTAATGCGACTCATTGATTTTGCATATTTGGCAGAGTTTTATTCACAATTCAGTACTCTACCAATTAGATATACATTTGCACCTTGACTTTTAAAACCATAAAAAATCTACATTGTATCTACGTCCGTTATCCTTGAACTAATGCAAACAAACCTTGGAAGGTCAAAGCAACAATTTTTGTTGTCTGGTGGTTGAAGTCCGTCTGGTGTTGCATAAAATCTAGGTTTGTTACTGCGTAGTGCGTACCTTAACATACGCATCTTATGCTTAATCAACTATCTGTTCAATTAGTATGTATGGAAGGTTGAAGGCTTCCATTACACATCCCGTCTGATATTTTGTCTCATTCAGTACAGTAATGTACTGAATTGCTGAAAAGTAGAAGTTACTTCCGACAAGGACTTGTATCGTGATTATTTTGTTCAATGAAATTACAAGTTCTTCATAAAAGTACAATACCCAACTACTTTAGTAACTATGTAGAATGTCAATATAGTATAGGCAGTGACAAGTAAATCATTTGAGCATAGGTGGTAGTTGTAGTAAAATGTACTAGCTAGAAAGTTTTCTTTGCTTTATAGGACCAAGTAAGTACCAGATTTTGCATCTGCTACATAATTTTCATGTTTAATTTAAGTTTAGATAAGGTCCGTCTGTGTAATGGCATAAATGATACGAATGGTAGTGTAGTAAGATATAGGCCCGGTGGGTTGCCCATTGTCCCGAGTGGTGTACGCGATGGCAGAGAGAAGGGAGGGCAAAGGAAATGGCACTTGTCGTTGGTGGCATGAGGCATGTGGGGTCCATGAGACATGGGCTTTGAGAATGGACAAGAGTGCAAGCCATGATCTTGAATACTTTTGGACAGGGAGCATACGTCGACATTCAGTTTCAACTTCCATCATCTCGCCAGAATGATGGACTCTAATGACTTTGAGGGGAAAATACGTGTTTTCCCGTCGTCCATTTTACCAAGGACAAAACATATCGCCACAGAAATGATCAACAACTTGGTAAGTTAAAAGTTCGACTGACTACACATTTTATTCCCAGTTACCTGATTGATGGACTAATTACGACTTCTGCTTCATTCGTATGATTTTTGTGAAAATTAGGCTTTAGAAGACGCGTTCTTCATATGCAACACTGGTGATATTATTCAGAAACATTTGGAGTGGAAAAAGTGCTTACCAAGGGTCAAGCCTTTCTACGGTAAAACATTTCTATTTTCTATTCTATACTTGTTTCACTGTATTTCCTACGCCACAGATCTCAGGCAATGAAAAATGAAACTTATGTGATTTATTAAAGATTCTATGTATCAGTTAAAAGAACCATTCTCAGTCTTCCTACCTCACTTATCCTACCTTATCATTTTACTCATTTTTATAAAGCAATGATATTATAGCTACTGTTGACTATAATAAACCTTGAATTACTTAAATTTTAGCTGTCAAGTGCAATGATAACCAACATGTCCTTACTACACTGGCTGGTTTAGGAACTGGATTCGACTGTGCATCTAAGGTACGTTAAAAACACACTATACCTAAATACACTTTTGCAAATCACGTATACATGGTATATTCGAACTATCTAACGTAAATGTAAAGCTGTTAAGACAATACATAATAGGTATTACGATTACGATTACGTTTCTTGTTTCCATACTTCAACTAATAACGCGTACCTGTAAACTACGGTACTTGTTCTTTGTTGCGCACCTGACGCAGTCGATTTCTTAATAGTCCAAGTCCGGACAAGCATACATTAAGTATATTTATATGTACGAAATAAATGCTAATAATTAAGTTACAGCACAGCAGCATTGGACATTGAATCGTCTTTGAAAACCTGTTTTTCACTTACGTCATACGTAATGATTTTTCTTGGTATAGCCTAACATTGGCCACAGAAGATAATTTATCTTTTGTGTTCTGTAAGCTTACTTATGCTTTGTACGCAGCATTTCTACAGTTCTAAGAAAAAGTTATCATGCAAAATGAAAGGCAAAGCTAGCAGCGTGACAGCTTAAGTTTTCCCATATAACACCAATTCGCATAAAATTACAAAAATTACTACAAATCTTTTTAGCAAATACATACGGGATAACAAAATTTAGAAAATAAACCGTATGTATAAGTCACATGTAAAGTCCTCATGCAAAATATCCTCATGGAACTTGTACTGTCATGAAAAACTCACGTGAAAGGACATGATTAGTGGGACAGACACACTTATAGCAACTAGAATAAATAAATCCCAGTATGATGAAACAAGCAAAGTTGTGAGGATAATAATAAACATGATCTAGTCTAGACTAGACTAGGTGGTTCAATTCCAGTCTAAAGATGGCATATTCAATACTGCAAATACAAGATATTTCGTGCATTACTTTTCATGCATAATAATGTTTAATCCACAGAACTTATGATCTGACGAATATCAATGAATGTGGATTTAAGTACTAAGAATGTAAGCAGACGTAAGAGTAGGAATAAAATATCGGAAATCTCTCATCCATGGTACAAAAGCGAACTAGCCTTAACTGGTAGCGTTTTAATTTTGTCAACAAAGTCTTTGGACTGGACCTTTTGAAGAAATAATAATAATAAAAGCAGTTTAATCTAAAACTACTGATTATACAATGCCCTCATTTCACGATGACACTTGTATCTATAAGTAGCTTTTTTCAATAGCCTTTCTCCGTGTTTACGTCAATAAGGCTCTTCTATTACGCAATATAAGTGCAATTTGAAGACTTTCCTATGATATATACTGTATTGTGAAAAAACTGACTTCTTTTCTGGAACAAGTCTACACTTTTCATTGATTAAAATAAAATCTTCCCTTAAAAACAAATCACCTATCTTCGATAAGAATTTCTTACTGATCCCTCAATAACGGTTATTATGAACTGTATTGTATATGTAAATCTTTTGGGACTAATGAAAATAAATTCTTTTAGGTTGAGATGAGTAAAGTGGTAGAGCTGGGGGTTAGTCCTTCCGATATCATCTACGCCAATCCAGCAAAACCAGCTTCTCATATTAGAGCTGCTCAAACATTCGGCATCGCCACCATGACATTTGACAATGAAACAGAACTGTATAAAGTGAAACATCTGTATCCAGACGCGAGGTTATTAAAAATTGCTATTACAGTTTGTCTTTTACGGTTTCTTGTAATGACGAATATAGATATTGGCATGATTTTTGCGAATCTATTACAGACTGGTGATTCGTATAAGATGTGACGCTGAGAATGCTCAGTGCCCATTGGGAATGAAGTTCGGAGTGTCTGTTCCAGAGGCACCACAATTGTTAGCAGTGGCCAAAGAACTGGGTCTTAATGTTGTGGGTGTGAGCTTTCACGTTGGGTCAGGTTGCCGAGACCCTCCTGTCTTTAATCGTGCAATTGCATCAGCACATTGGATTTTTAACGCAGCCAGAGAATTTGGATACAACTTTACTCTTCTTGATATCGGAGGAGGCTTTCCAGGTGAGCTTCTCTCTGAAACTTAATATTAAACTTTTTCTTCTCAATATAGGTAATTACTAAGACATATTCCACTGTGAATGTAATATAAATATAAAGGACCATATTATAATAATAAAATTATAATTTATGAATTAGGTAACAGAGGCACATCCATCAAAGCCGTAAGTTTGTACTTCACAATGTACACATAATTAAATGGTCATTTTAACACTTGGTTAGAGTAAAATTTTGATAATGTCAACAGATAGGAGATGTGGTGAACGCATCGTTGGACAAATATTTTCCGGAGGGCTGTGGTGTGGATATTATTGCAGAGCCGGGCCGTTACTACGTGGCCTCTGCTTTTACTTTAATGACACAAGTTCACTCGATTCGTGAAGTTCAAACTGCAGATTCAGGGAAAAATTACATGTACTACATAAACGATGGTGTGTACGGCAGCTTCAACTGCATTTTGTATGATCATGCTGTGGTTTTCCCAGAAACTCTATTGGTAAATACCATGAATTTAAAAAAGTGAACTACAATAATAAAAGCAGTAAAGGAAAACTAAATATCTACGACAACTTTAGGAAACCACTGGAGAATTGTTCGACTGCACTATTTGGGGGCCAACTTGTGACGGATTTGATCAGGTTTGCTCAGACGCTGTTTTGCCAAAGTTGGAACATGGAGAGTGGCTCGTTTTCAGGAATATGGGAGCCTACACTGTAGCTGCTGCTGGAACTTTCAATGGCTTTCCTGTACCAAAGGTACACTGTGTGGCTACTGTCAATGATTGGTAAGAAAACATATTATATAAATACCTTGTAATTTAAGTTGAATACATTTTTAAAGTTTTCCGATAAGTTTCTTACCTTTGTGAATTCAGAATTACTTACTTTACATTTTATTGGATGTTTATAGGGATGTTCTCAAAAAATTCATGGCCGAAGAAAATTTTGCTGTAGAAGACGTTCCGAGATTCATGAAAGCTGGCGTTGGTTGCAACCGCGACGCAGTGGGGTGGGGAAGTGATGTCACTCCCATCATCGACAGCAACAACATCAACGTTGTGGAACAATTGCAGAACAACCGTAATCGTAAACTCTCGAAACAGCAAATTGGTGGCAATGAAAATGCCAAATATTCACGTGGTGAAAATGGCAATTGCAATGGGGGACTTTTCATTGAGTTTTCCGATGGATTTTCTTCTGAAGGATTTTCTTCCGAAGGGTTTTCTTCCGATTGAATGCATTCCCAAGACACATGATTCATGAGTATGAGCTAACTCTACTGTTTCTGACTTCAGTATTCAGAGCAGTTTCATATCCATTTCATTTTGCTTTGTTTGACGCGTGAAATATAACAAGGGTAATACATGTATTATATTTTAATGGTAGTACAGTACAGAAGAATAATTGTAAGGGTTTTTGTCATTCTTATTTCATGAGTGTTTCTTTCACTAGTTACGTTATAATAGTTCGGTTGAAAGAACATTGTGTTCGATTTTAACTCTCACTTACAATATTATAATTTACGGGGATTTATTTTTCATTATAGTTTTTACCTACCATAAACAAGAAAATAGTTATAAAGGCTTTCTTGACAATGTATAACGCGTGGAGAATATTTTACCAAAAAGACATTTTTAACTCTTTCAACTATGAATGATGCATTCCTAATAAAATACAACGATGCTCAATAAAGCTTATTACTTTTTGTCGCGAACAATTATTCATTTGTCGCACTTTTATCAAAATCCCATGTCCCTTTTACAACATAAACGAAAAGCATCCGTCGAAGAGGACGACATTGAAACGATACTTGATTTGGCTTTTGGTATATAGTTCCTCAATAAAAGAATATAAATCAATGTTATATAAATAAAAACAAAACAATATATTTTCAGATATAATTTATGCCGAACTGCAAACAACGGAAGATATTGCCCATTGTCACCCGTTAAATAATTTTATCATTTTAGCAGTGTCTTGAAGTGAATCATAATCATAATGCGTCGATTATTTAATATTTATTTATTTTATTGAGTAGTTTAAATGCGTTGAAGTATCTGGAGAACTAGTATAAGTCGGCCAAATGACAATAAGCTACAAGATTGAGTTTCTAATTGACATTTACTTTTATAGTAGGTAATTACTTAGGTATATATAACGATTTAAGTAAGCTAGCTATAAGATTTGATCTAGATCTAATCTAAATTGCCTTTTCAGGTTTATTTTTTTATTCTGAAGATTAATATCTTGTAATAATTGCACAATAGCTAGACTAAACACCAAGTATTTAAAGTCTTATGTTCATAATTGCCAACATTCAAATTTCGATACCATTGCATTTCAGTTGTTTTTCTTCATTTCATTTCGTGGTAGCATTTCACAATTTCAGACAATTTCACTAGTTTTCACGAGGTATTTATAGTTTTATAATATGTCATACTTATTATTAAATAAGACAATAAGTTTTGATTAATATATTACTTACATTATATTATGTTATAATGACCAGACAGGTTGTTTCGTGCATTGTATATTATTTTCACATTAAGTAGATAAGTTGGTAGTAATTTAATTATTAATATTATATAAAGACACTATAGCTATTTCTGCATTTTCAATATTTGACTACTGGATAATAAATATTAACTTATTAGCTGATCACTTCACCGGTTTTAATGAAGTTAGAAAAACGGCATAAATGACTGGAGGCAACGGCACCATGAGTTAACTAAACAATTCGCCGTGTAACTAGTTGTAGCAGAAATGAGACTGAATTTCAATTCTGAGATCACTGTTGATTAATGATGAACGTATAATATAGATCGTAAGTCGCAGCAGTATCTTAATCCTTCTGTTCTCTGGTGCATAAGTTATAAAATAATAAACTCGGAGATTCAGAGAAGCTTACTATGTAGCAGAGTAAAATTAAAGTCTAAGTTCATTACGTAAAAGACTGCTCGTTATTCATAATAAATTAGTCATTGTCATTAGTGGCATTTGCATATGCATGCGCTGTTAAACTGTATCGTTTGTTATTATAATAATTCATCTAAATAAAAGATTCTAAGCATCTGTCATAAATAGGCTATTGTAAACCTACAAAATTAATACAAAGCGATAATAGTCAAAATTGCGATAAATTAATATTTAAATACACTCACATAACAAAAAAAAACAACAATGATTATCTCATCCATTTTACCTTCTCTACTTTTTGTAGGGTGCATAACGAGGTGGATGAGTATATTTCGAACCTCCTTGCGAGGGACTTTTGTACGAGCCATGAGATCCAGAACTCCAGGAACCATGTGCTTCACCATCTAATTCATCAATCAACATTTTCTATTTAAGTAAATCAAAAATTGGAGTAATTTAACATTTAACTGTACTAACTGTCATAATAATGATGAGATGACGGTAAAGGTGAATCGTAATATGGATCATCATAGTCATATGAGTATGAATGAGATCTCGGAGGTGGTGGCGAGCTTCCCCGACTGTGGCTTGAATATGCCCTTGACGAACCTCTTACTTTTTCAATAAAATCAATGGCTCTTCCACTTTCGTTTGATGACCTGCGATAATGATCGCTATATTTAGGTGAAGGCTCAGCACTAGTGTACTTTGACGGAGGTGGCGATTGTCTTGGGTAGCGCCTATGAAACTGCAACGGTAGAAGGTATTATGAAACATAATTGCGGGGAGAATATTACATTTACATATATTAAATCACAAGGAAAACTATATTCCAATAAAGTAAAACGAGTACCATGGGTTCCTCTGGAGGATATTCGTAGGGAGCTGGTCTTGGCTGGTGAGGGTAACCGTATGAAACGTGAGATTGAGATTGAGACCTAGAAGTTGAAGAAGGTGGTCGAGAATGCTTAGAGTTGCCACCTTCAAGAATCCGAGTTGCATTTGCAATCCAAGGCAAATTTTCCAGTGCTCTATTGTCACTTAAAACTTGTTGTTTAAGACAAGTAATGGCATACGCAACTCTAGCGTACGCCTCAGCTGCAGGTGCTGTAACTTGAATGTTTACATGCATATCTTCATTTAAATGATAAAATTTAGGATCTGTACCGCTCCTCAGTTCTTCTTCCTGCAAGTGAGTCATTTCCATTACATTATTAGTTAGATATATTTCTGAACGTGTTTGATTACTTTTACTTTACCTTATCCTTGTCTTTCATCACTCCACGACCTAAAAGAATCATTTTAGTCATCGTTTCTTTCATGAGACCTTTCAGATAGGTTCCTTTAGGTCCAATAATTCTTCCCGCATAGTTGAACTAATATAAAACCAAGGACTACCTTCCATTAGCAACTAACAAAAGAGTGACGTATTTTTTCATACAACATTCAATTTTTCATCTTTCAATACCTTAGGAAACGCCTTTGAAGGTGGTATTGCCTTAACGTGTAGAGTGATTGGTGCATCATTGTAGAGATCAATAAATGAGTTTTCTTGGGCTGTAGCCTGAATTCCTTTTGAAATATTTTCAAGTTCTGCAAACATCCAAATCGGTGTACATAGTATAAAATAAAAGCAATGGTAAGGGTATAGTAATAGTAATAATTTACCATTTTGAATTAGACGGTGAGCTATAGGATACCGTTCACCGTCTAATGAATCTCTTTCAAGCATTAAATTCTGTACATAATCTGCAAATTTTTCATCAACAGGACCGTCATATCCCACATTAGAATTTCGTTCCTTTTTTATAATTGAATCTCCATCGGGATCGGAAGACATGTTATTATCTCTGCCCTCAAACTGCCTGAAAAAAGGACAAAATTTAAATTTTGTATAAGAAACATGCTTCATGATTTTATTTCTTCGGTGTTCTGCTTCAAAAGTTTGAATATATATTTATAAACCCACAAATTAATTATACATTGGAATATTTGTTAAAATTACTTAAATAATTTTTAATCCCCAAATAATGAAAATTTATCAAAGGTTTCAAAAATAATGACCGAGAAAGTATCATGAAAGCTAAATGAGCCTTGTTGAGACCCTGATGATCTTGACAAATGTACTAATCTTCAAGTCACCTCTGATCTTGAATGTATTTTCTTCCTTCACCGTTAAGTAAGTCGGTGTAGTCTCCTTATCTTTTTGAGATATACAAACAGCGACTTTCACCTTGGACTGAAACTATTATAACGTCAAAAAGAGATGCTTTCACAGTCAAGTCAACTGTGAAATGGAGTAGCACAAATAAGGGTAAATGTGTCCAGTGTAATATCACAAAGTGTCAATTAATTAGTGCTATCGGCTACGGAGAGAAAATATTTGTCAGCCGAATCCAACAGCAGAATCCGAGGATGAAAGTAATAATATCCTCTTTCTTATTTAGTACTAGTACTACATCGCAACAGCAGAACAGCCGAAGATTGAGCAAAAATCCTCATCTCTCAAATTATCCTTCTCTATGAACTAGATGAGGCATCTACCGCCCTTAACAATTCGAAAGAAAGCAGATGGCAGCTCTGACTCTGGAGCTTGTCCAGGGATTCTCCAATGTCATGGCGGCCCAGGTAATAACAACAATCCGAATCGGAATTCCAGAGATTAAACTTTTGATTGTCTTGATTAGCTTGTTTACTGCGAAGTTTACTAGAAGTTCCAGCTGACTTTTTGTGTTTTTGTACGTTTAATCAATTTATAGTTTATCCTGTGAATGAAACAAAGCAAAGGGACTTAGATTTCTGGCATGAATATAGAAAAGTGTCTTTTTAAAGGTAAGTCACAAATATTATTTTTGAACGCAATGTTTTTAAATAGAAAATTCATTGCAAAGGGTTTGCTTAATTGATTGCTAGTGTAAAGTGCTTATATTGAATACTTACTCTAAATGCCCAAATAAATGGTGGCATCTTTAAGTCTGTGCATAGTAATCTAGTATAAGTATACAGAGTACATGTGTTATGAATAGCATGCTTGGCTTTTATTTTGCTGTGGTTTACACACAAATTGCTGGATGAAAAGTAACAATAATAAATGTAGATTACTAATAATTCTTTCCACTCCACAGGTTTTGATAATTTTAAAAGCGTCTTTGGCTGATTGTGGCTTCAGCCGTGTCCTGACTTCTTATCCTGTTGGCCACTTGGTTTCAACGTGAAAATAAACAAATGCGAAGCGAAATCCAGCACAAAAACAGCCATCGTTTGAAAAAACTAGTTACCCGGTTTAATTGCAATTTCCATTCAAAGAAGTACAGTGCAGATTCTAATGATTTACTTGTTTACTGAAGTACAAACATGCACATAAACATATAATTGACGTACATCGACTGATTGCCGAAGAAAAAATTAAGTTCCTAAAAGAATCGAAATTAAATAATTAGAATAAAGTGTATTGTAGATGGAATATTTTAATCTCAGTAGTATAAGTCAAGTGATTTGTTGGCTCCTCAAGTAATTTGCAGCATGTAAGTATTTGAAGAAAATCTGAAAATGTATGACGTAAGTGTATCCTAAAAATTGTATGATGTTTATCTTTATTTTTGCAACGTAGGCAGAACAGTGTAGTGGGTGTCAACGATACCATGCCAGGAGCATTATCAAGTGGAATTCCCGGTTTAGGAATGATGGGAGTCGGTGTTGGCGGTGGAATGAATTCCGTGGGTATAGCAAATAACCCGCCTTTGCCTACCGTGCCAATAATGGCCAACCCCGAGGGAGCTCAACAATTTTGCCTTCGCTGGAATAGTTATCCGGCTACTGTAGCTACGCAGCTTGCAGCTTTGAGAGCAGCTGAGGATTTTGTAGATGTGACTTTGGCCTGTGAAAACAATTTGCTAAGAGCACATAAATTGGTCCTTTCAGCTTGCAGTCCATATTTCATGCAGCTTTTTAAAGTAAATATTTTTAATTTTGACTTTTCTCCTCATGAATTTCATAATCAAGTTAACTCATGTAAATGACCCATTACCTCTCCGATTCTACTTTTAGAGTACACCGTGCCAACATCCAGTGATCTATCTTAAAGATGTCGGATTTCGACAACTTGTAGCCCTTATTGAATTTATGTATGCAGGTGAAGTTAATGTTTCTCAGGTAGAATTACCTGCTCTTCTCCGTACTGCTGAGGCTCTTCAAGTAAGAGGCTTGGCAGACACTAATCCAAATAATAATGGCCCCCCACCTGCTCAACAAACAGTCCCTCAGCAACCTCAACCGCAACAACAGCAGCAACAGCAACAACAGCAGCAGCAACAACAACAGCAGAGACAAGTCAGTGTATATTTTGTGTAGCAAAAAGTATAACACCTAGATTAAATTCTAAATGTATGTAGACTATTTTATTTAATACTGTAGACATTTTCGCCACAGTACGCTCCAATCGCTAATCAACAACAACAACAGCAGCAGCAACAACATGTGATGCCAACACCGCCTCCCATTGCCCCCCTTCCGTCAATCGACGAGAGTCAAGGGCAATGTAATCAAGAACCGCCCACTCAGTCGCCAAACTCATCAGCAGGTCCGGTTCCTAAACGAATAAGACGTGATGAGACTAGGTCTTCCCCTGTTAATTTAGGTGCAGCTAAAATTGAGGAAGATGAAAATTCCTCTGACTCAAACGATTCTCAAGATTTCGGGGTTAGTAATTTCTCTTTTAAGTTGTTTTATATTTTTACAGTGAAAACTTGAAACGATTGAATTGAAACACTTAAGGGGATTACTAAAACTGTTTATGTTTGCACAGGAGGTTGGAGAAGAAGAAATGAAAGCATACATGAACGATGGCTCTATATCTGAAAATTTAGAGGAATCAGGTAATGTTTTTGTTTAGTTATCTATTTATTTTCATTTCAAACAAAACATATGACATATCTGCAAGTTAAACTAATGTTTTCCATAAAGTGCCAAGATAATGTTACATACACTTTAAGGTAGGATATTGTAGTGCTCCAGAACACATTACGTTACTTCATACTGCTATTATAACAAAGGATAATAAACAAAGTTTGTGGAAATATATTCCAATGTTTACTTTGCAGTTTTCAGAAATTCACATATCTGTTGGGTAATCTAGTTTTCCAAAGCTTATTATTCAAAAATCGCTGGTAAAGTTTCACGTATATTTACTTTAACCGAAACTTTAGTAATTTATAACTTCTATTTGTTCTAGTTCATTGCACTATTTTTCTCAATTTTTCAACATTTCATCAGTTTCTTAACAATACAAAAGCACATAGAATTCAGTGAAAACAAGCTGTTTTCTTTTGTTTTTGTGTAAGTGATAAATCAGCGTCGTAGCACGTTTTTTAGATAAGTTGTTGAAGAAACGAAAACAAATTTCAGGCGTGGTTAATTAAGACGTATGTTCACGTAACACGGAGCAGACAAAGTAATTAGGGGAAGCTTCTCCAAACAATAATTTTTCATGTTGACAACCATTCTTGTTTGTTATAGGTGAAGTTTTTCCTGGTACGGAAGACCCAGGGGGCGATCCTTTTGACATCACTCAAGCAGATTTAGGAAGTGATGCTGTAGGTGGAAGCCAGTCAGAAGTGGAGACTTCTGAAGAAGAAGACGGTGATGATGACGATGATGGAGAGTGCAAAGGATTTACTTACCAGTCTGACGCTTCATATAGCCAAGGTAGGTTGTATCTGTTGAGTTATTTCCTAAGTATAATTATTGCATTTCTGGGAATGCGAATGCATGGATATGGTACATGGTAATGATATTAATGAAAGTCACCTGATTTATCCGAATAGAGCCTGGGGGAAACTCGAACTCTAATGGGGAAAGTGCAGCTGGACCTTCTGGAATCGGCGTTTCGGCAGGGGAAGGAGGGTCTGCTGCGACGATACCAGGAGGTTCGAAGGCTGAACCTGGGGAAATCCCCACTGGAGGTTCTGGAGGAGGAAGTGGACGAAATCGTCTCTCTAGATCTCTTTGGCCTCCTGGAATTCCATATCACGGTCCACAACAGTGTCCTTATTGCCCCAGAATACTAAGTAACGTTGGTAATTGGAGAAAGCACGTATTGACAATGCATTTTGCACGAGAGAAAAATTACAAATGTCGACATTGTGCTAGCTGCTTCCGGACAGCAGAGTACTTGCAGAAACATTATGTTCGTGTTCATAACTACCCTCAAAAAATGACCCGAAGAAAATATGTTGAAAATACATAAATCTTTATTTTATTTAATAATTTAAGTTGCTAATATTCACCAGGATAATATTCTTATTTTAAATGTTTGTCTTACAATAGTATTTATGTAAAGAACATACATAATTGCAAATTAATTTTGTGCAAAAGCAAACCTTTTGTAAACTGTGGACTGAATTTCAGTTGCTATATATAAACAACTTTTATCTTACTTAATATTCTCATAGCTCTCATAAACATATTACCGATTATCGGTCTTGGTCTTGATCATTAATTAATATGCATTTTTAAGAAGACAGGCCAGGCAGATAAATATTAAAGTGTACTGAAATGAAAGTTTATATCGTATAATGGATAAGTTGAATGAATGATTTAAATAGTAATAATTTTTACGTAACTATACCTATTGCATTTGATTTGCCCAGTTACAATCCTTATGTAGGGCAACTATTTTTCTGCTGTGAATTTTTATGAGTTCGTTACTAATTTTGGGTTGATTGACCTTGGCATATTATTCTATGATATGAACTGTTTACAATAGTACGAAACCCGAGTTTGAATACCAAAATACAATTTTAACTATAGAGATGTAATGTCAGTTTTAATTTTAACTTTTAGATACAAAAATAAGCAAAATGTAATCCTGCATGTTAGACCTATACTCAAAGTTGCATTTTATTGTAAACTATAGTACTACAAATACTGTAGATGTATATGTTTTGTGTTAATTTGTTTTCTGTGTAATTTTTGTAATGAAATCAAACAGTATTGCTTGAATTTACTTTAAGGCATCACATAATGTTACAGATTTATTGATAAACTGAGAAAACGAAACGTGTCTGTATTGAGATATCGAATGGGGGCGACAAACTGAGTTCGTGCTTCATAGTTTAAATAGAAATACAACTGTGACAAATTACAAACAGGCCAAAAACCATAAAGAGATACTTAGAAGTGTTACCAGTTGGCATTGGTAAGCAGACAAGAACATGGTGTTTGTGACTTGTGGGCAAACCGGTGAAAGCAAAGTGAAAATTTTCTGCCTGCGTATATCAGTTCTGCTCTGTATCGAAGCCTTCTGTTCTTTGTGCTTCAGTTGAAATGAAATGAGTTGTGAGGAGCACAGGAAACCTACAAATGATAAAGAACACCTCCGTCACATTATTTTATCTTAGACCGTCTCATCCCTCCGTCGCCTTCCATTTATATATATACATTTATGTAACTTGTTTTTATCTTTACTTATGGGTCTCCACATAAATTGAAACATCGCATATTATATAAAAAATATCATATATGTAATGAAATATAAATGATAGTATTCTTTGTAATAAAACATTACCTGCCTACTCAACTAAAAGTAACATCCAAAGTGAAAGCATGCTTTCTTTCTCCTGCCCCACCGCAATTATTTTTCTTCTCTGTCAAGATATCTTTTCATTTATTATGCTGGATTAGCTCTCAACTTCTATTACAATATATAGGTATCTATACTCAAAAACTTTTCCGTGTCACCAGTCAGTCAGTGCCTTATGCTTACATCGTACTACGAAGAGTACCTCTTTCAGCATTACACAAAAGTGGCACTCAACCTACATTTAGGTTTAGTAATAGCATCCTTATTTGTTTTTGTAAACGGAGCACCTTTTGGTAAGACTTATTAAATAATTTTTAAATAATGAAAATCATTTAAAAGTACTTAGTCAATTTTTCATGGGGAGACGTAATGCAAATGTTAACATAAAATTTTATTACGTGGCCATCGTTAGGTATGGGTTGCACAAGATTTCATACTTTTATTACAGGGCTGTACAGTACACTCGTATGTATGGAGATAACGAATTATTCCAAGCATTATAGTCATTTAAACTTATCTGCATAGATGTTTACTCTCGGTAAAACTTGTTTCAAAGCAGGGATATTCAGCTTAGGCTTATGTCGTATCCTACTTACTATAAAACGGAGTAGACAGAAGACACTTTAACTTCTCCCATTTTTGACTGGTAAGGTAAACTTAAACTTGTGTTGGAGGCACTTTCCTTTAACTTGACTTATCTAAAGTTCTCTTATAATTTGAATACTTGGCTTGGGTTTCATGTCATGTCAAGTGAAGCCAACCAGACAAACTGAGCTGTGCTACGTGACCCTAAACTAAAGTACGATATTATCCGTATTTACCTTAATAGAGATGCGATCGATTTCATAATTTTTATCTATCGTAAAGATGCTTCAATAACTTGGCTTGCATTAGAATTTCTTAATTAATTAATCCAGAAGAATTAATACACACATTTCAAATATTTACCAAAATGTGGAGCATAATTAGCATTAACCTTCAGATAAAATGGGCTTGTAAATTTGAGTCGATTCCACCTCTAGGAATTCAGTCGAAGCTTTGTGTACAAGTTATCCATGCCTATTATAGTTGGAGAGACTTCTAGCTAGGTATCATGGTTTTGTGCTTGTCCTCAGGAAAAGTTTTCCGGCTAAGTTTTCACCGGTGAGAAATGATAGATGGGATAATGGGACTAGGGCAATGGTAATTGTATATGTGCTCTACAGACACGAAAAATTCAAACGCTTTATAAAAATCATTGCCTTTAAGATGCATAGGAGTGGGGCAGACTATTACTAACTGCTCCAGCAGATGTAAACTTAGGCAGGAGTGGAGCAAAGATATTTGCCAGACAGCTCATCTTCAACATAGCAGGCATACAAAAGTTCAGTTGCATTGTATTTTCACTTTTCACTCAACTTCTATTTCGTTTTGCTCCGAGGAGTCACAAAAAGTTTGTGTATACAAATAACACAATGCAAACAATACAATATACGGATGCTTTCACCATTAGCCTTATCAGAAAGCCTGACTGCAAAGCAAATACAAATCTTTTTTGTTATTTTGTTTGTTTGCTTTATTATAGAGAAGAAATACAGATTTCTTCGCACCGCCACTGATATCTCACTAACTCATTGTGTTTGCACTGCTTAGTTTCTTAAGGAAGCAACGGCACTGTATATGGAGAAAGGAGTGCAAACTCGTGAACCTGAGAATTTGCAATCCAACATGACATATGCCTCCTACACTAACACAAAAAATGAGAAATGCACGAGTGACAAAAATTTAACGGGAAGCTTTGCTTGGCTCATGCTAATAAATTCTGAACTCCGCAAACACTCGACAGTTTAGCATCATCACAATTTAATATCGGCTTAATTTACTTATGAATAGTAATGTGTTTTATGAGATACTTGAATACACATCCCTATCGCTGCTGGTGCTACAGTCAAACAAAGACAATTTTGAAGATTTACAAAAGACTACTGTGGACTTCCAGTATTAGTAACAGGGATTAAACACGACTGTTAATATTTTAATGTGAAGACTTTCAGATTTAGGTATAAGTGGTTTATTTTATCAGTATCATATGATATTATCTGTTGAAAGCAGAGTAAAGGCAGTCTTGTCTGTGCATTTTCTCTGCTTTCACGCAGGGAAAATAATTTCCGCCGATTTTTTCTGAAATTTTCAAAAGAATAAATGTCGAACGAACGACCGAAGAATTTAGAAGAGACTAAGTTCGACTTTTACTTCTCTCCGATCTCGTTTATAGCTAAACACACTATTTAGCAAGTGAATAAGCTGTTGCACTCCATATTTTCTAGATAAACTGATCACAACCAGAGTAAGAAAAAATGATTCGTGTCAGGTTGCAGTTAAACTTCGCACAAACTATTCTGCTCTTTACAACAATTGATATTTACAGTGTGCGCTAAATGCGTTTTAATGGAATACTTTTAGTCAGCCAACACTTTATATCATCAATAGAAATAGTTCTACAAAAGCCAAAAGTTTTCAGATCTCCACTATACATTTGCAAGAATAGCTATGACATGGAAAGCTTCAAATATGAAAAGGTTCTAACTGCTATTTCTTTTTCTAACTTTTTCTGATTCCAGGAGACTATTATTTGTATTGTGCTCTTTGCAGTCCTCAAGAGCACTGATACACACTTAAGATAAAATCACTTAAATTCGTGAGCATTTTTTCCAAACAATTTAACAATTTCTCAGAACATCCTTCTGAATTTACCTGGTAAAAATAGGCTACACTATTCATCAGCCCTATCAATCCAACATTTTTATAGGTACACTGGACTCAGTTACTCTTCTAGCTTCACAAGTAAGAAGTTTTATTCATGTTATCCCACAAAGAACGATAAAAACTTCGATGAACTATGATAAGAGTAACTCTTTTTTAATGAATATATAATAATTTTCTTAGAAATAACAAGCAAATTAAAATTTGAAGATATTTGAAGAAAATGGTACTTCCAATAACTAAATCAGCCTGCTTCCTAAATTTGCTTTTTAAAATTTTGAAAGTTAATATAAACCTGAATGTGAGTAGTACCGATCGTTTTGTTAAGTTTCGTGTCCTGTGCCATTTTGCACATCCGATCCGTAAGGTGTAGTAAGTACTCTCCGCTACAATTCAATTTAATGTAATTTTTATACACAATGGAGTAGCCTTTATGGTTGGGAATTACGGCATAAAATGTTCATGAAAAACCAGCCCTGCTCTTTACTGCTGAGGAGGGGCATTAAAAGTCAAATGAGTATTGTGAGTTAGGAAATACAGAGCTGCAGCCATCAAAACGTTGGCATTTTAAACCCATTTTCTGAAATGACATTACCATTGTCCTAAGGTGATAACTGCCTTTATTCAGTATGTTCTTTTTATAGTTTGAATTCATTGAGACGTATCGAGTTCAACTCGTTTTCGTTCTTCCTCAGTATCGCCATTTGTTTCGCCTGGGATGACACTCACATTCACTTCATCCAAATATCCGCTATTACAATTGTTAAGTTATGATTTATTTTATACACTCCTCCATGAATATCACGTACTACACTGACATTCAAGAGCTTTCGTTTCGGCCTGCTTAGAAATTCATACCATATTGTTTTACCCCAATCAAAATATTTGGCTTGGGTAAAAATATCCGTAAGGAATGACGAACGCATTATTCGCCTGAAAACAAGACAGTGTGACTTTTCATTAAGATTTCCTCAATAAACAAGTATTGTAAGGTACACACTAAAATCATAATGGAAAGTTTGGGAATTAAAAATGTGACTTTCTATTGGGTCTTGTTTTAAGTATCAGGAACGAAAATTTTAAAACATTCAAACCCCAAAGGAGTATGACAAGTATTGGGCGCTCCTAAATATTTACTTTTTAGAAAATCATTGGGAAAAGAACTAGAAGCACTATGTTTGTAGTAATGTTTATGTCATAGCAGACAAAGTGAACTTGGTAATCATTATATACGTGTTAAAATGAACTCTTCTGTTCCTCAAGGAAAGCAAGAATCCATGTTTTGTAGTAGTTGGACCTTTTAGAGCAGAGGTGGGAATGACTCCACACGATATTCCCTGTTAGATTGCCAAAGCATGATGCCTATTGTAATTGGAGTTTCGAAACTCCCATCTCTACGTACAGTACGAATCGGTGTTCTTTAACCATACCTTAATAGGAAATCGGAGTTAGCTGAAGTGGAACAAAGGGGGGATGATGTTCCTCCGAGAAACGAAGGCAAGAACATATACCAGAAAAGAGCCGGAAGGTTCTTTCAACTTCTTCGCAACTTATGGATGACAATGATGAGTGGAAGAATGATGTTCATGTCTTTTAGTCTTCCCTCGTTTCCCTTTCCTTCTCCTGTGAAACTTGGATACTATAACGATCACGTTTGTTCTATTGCATTATATTACCACAGGGTGTCCGGCTGTCTTTTGAGTTAGCACACTCTTGTTTTAGATCAGATTGGAGAAATTCAAGTGGTGGCTCTTAGAAGAAAAGCGCACGGACACTGTGCCATTAATCAAAATGTCATCCAGTAGTTTCGCTTCCGAGTCCGTTGTATTTTGCATTGCGGTTTCCTTTGGCTTTGCGGCTTCGAGTTGCTTTGCCCTGCGTGCAATCGAACGAATGTCGCTCTTTCGAATTGTCCTTACCTTACATGGTCCGTGTATTCTTGGTGTTACATATGAAATGAATGAAGAGTCGATTTCTTCCTCTTTCTACCCTGCTGTCTGTCCTTGAATGACACCGTTTGGTCTACTGTACTATCTTAGCCTTAGCCATTCTGTTGTTCTTTTCAATTTCAAAGAAGCAGCAAGATATCTTATACCTCCAACCTCCAAGACTACATACTATTATTGATGTGTAATAAATTTTTTTGACGTTTTTTTCTACTTCTTCCAAAGGAAAAGTCCTTACTGGGTCTTCTGGTCCAAGAAAACTAAATTACTACCTTATATTATGGTTTCTTTGATTGTCATAATGCAATCAAACCTCTTATTTTGTTTTCTTCCTCTTCATTCCAAACACCGGATTTGGGCGGGTTCCCACATAGTGTTACGCTATTGTATGTTTCACCAGCACGGAAGAAAATTCCTCCTGGTATGTTGGTAGAAAATTGGAAACGGGTTCATTAATTACAAATCCCATTGTAAAACTACCAAAAGAAATCCCTCTGGCGATTTTCTTGACGTCTATTCCAGTTATAATTATTTCAAAACAATGAACAGTAGAATCAGAAACGTGCAACTTTTAATTTTCATAGTTCACCCACCTGCGTGAATATAATCACAAAGAACACATACACATAATACACAAGTAAACAAAGGAACCCCTCAATATACTACAATACATAGAGAAAATCCAAGTGTGTGGACTATTATTAAGGAAGAAAGTGATTTTATTGTCATTTTCAATGTAGTTTTTTCCACTTGAGAGAAAAAAATGAAAGAAATCGACAATGGAAACAACGGAAAAGCTTTTGGAGGCCATCCCATTAGATTTGACTCGGAGAAAGTCAAGTCTTAGGCAGACAACGGAGAGCGAGTGAGAGAAAACCAGGAACTCTGGCCAAACGAAAGGAGCTAGAAGGGAGTCATTGAAAATGAAAGCTTGAGCAACGAACCTTTTCTTCCACTTGAATCAACTACATTACGACATCCTGTGGATCTTGACTCTTGAGTTTAGTCGTTATGTTAGAATTCAATCCGATTCAGTTCAGTTAAGTTCGGTTTTCCATACACCGTCTGTGTGCGTGCCAAAATAGAGTACCTAGTCGAGTATTATTACTGTCAATGTGCAGCAGAAGTAGAGAATGTAGTCAGTCAGTCGTCTCTTGACTGCCAGCTTGAGTCTGGGACACTTTTCTCAATAATAATTGTTCAGGACCATTTCCTCTCTTCCGATCCTCTTCACAATGAAAAGATATAATCTTATACCGTCTTTCCTTTTTTCAACCTAAATTACATTTCCATTACAGGACAGAAATTAAATCAACCTATTTATCAGCACATGTAATTTTAGTTGTTAATTAAATTCGTGAACAGGTCTATAGCTTCAACCTGAATAATAAAACTGCTTGAACAAGACTTTACGCACTGCCAAATTCGTGTCAAGCAAGAGACTATCCACTTGTGTAAGATAACGTCATCTTCATCTATTATGTTGTCTCTTTCTTTGAAACTGTGCAACCCTTACACATGAAATGAAGTGTATTGTAATTTAATATTTAGAGTTGGCGAGTTGGATCAGACTTGTAATCGCTGATCAAGAATCGATTGATACTGTAATTATTTCTTTGTAATGAATTTAGCAAACAACCTACTTAGAGGAGTTTTATTGTAGAGCTCATAAAATCAAGTCTTCAGATTCCGTTTTCTAAAAGCCACATCATGAACAGGAAACATGAACTACCAAACATGAAAATATTCTGGTCATGGTACGTTAGGAGGACTAACAACACCTAAGTGAGTTTTTACGGTATTGTATTTTCTCCACGTAACAATGCAACTCATTACATTCTCATCATCTCATCTAGTTGAATGACCCATCTATATATAGTGCAGCTGCAAAATATAGTGCAAAGAACTGCACAACTATGTTTTATAATATAACGCAAATTACTGTACATAATTAATAGCGTAATATCATTATTATTGAGGCTATTCACCATTTTAGTACTGCAAATATATAATATGAAAACATGATTCAGACAGAGGAATCAGTTTTAGTTCTACACTATCTACACTAAAGCTCCAAATGTTTTGTATTTAACGTTCCGTTGGGAATGAGTTTTGTGTTTGTCAAGTTTCTGTATCATTGTTACTGCCATTTCTTTCAATTGAGATCATGGGGATTGATTCTGCATTGATGTGGATGGTATGGATAATGCAACTTGGAGATTATATGAATTATTCTGTAAGATTGCATTGTACGTTTAGAAGTATAACAAAATGGTATTATTTGAACCATCGAGGTGGTCGCAGGTTGGTTGAGTTTCATGGTTTCATTCTCTGAAGGAGACCGAAAGAATATTTCCTGATTTAAACATACATTGGTCTTCACTTTCCTATTCTTTTACTTATAGATGATTCCCTAAGTTATGCTGTATAATATCTTGGTGTACAGTTCACCTTCCTGATATATAGTATATTTTGTCCATCCTGACTTGTAATTCGCAGCATTGCATTGTTTTCTTACATCTCCCTCCTTGGTATCAATAAGTTTCTGTCGTTCGATGCTTTCTTTTATCTCTATTTCGCTCCAGATAACTTTTTGCACTTTTCTTGATCTAGCTTTGACTTGAGCTGGGCTTCTTTGGTTTCAGTTCACTGAGAAAAGAAAGGAAAAGGCTATTGTATATTTCCTGCACTTTTCGTCTATTCTACTTCACTTCCTTTTGCTGCGACTCTACCTCATTATAAAAGCTTTCCATTTTTCATGATTTCTCCCAACTCATTCACTTCAAAGCAAGTGAGTTGAGTGGGAGCTCTATCCAGCATACACAGAAACTAAACTAAAATTGGTAGGTACGTACGTATCCATATATAAATACCTACGTACATACTCATTCCTATGCTAGACCACACTACAAACATGTACAAATGGTAGCAATAGCAATGGCAAGCATCTAGTAGGTGGACTCTAGAGATCGCGTTGCAGATTTGCAAAGCATATATATTTCAGTTCAGTTAGGCAGCCCAGCTTTAACTCAATTCCCTTGGTTCGTCATTTCTATTTATCTACACAGTTTATTATATCGAAGCAACGAAGAAAGTATATACTATAGACAAAGAAGTGCATAAGAATCGAAAAGCTATAAAAGTGATATGGAAAGTTGCATCACATTATCAATGCAGTACACAAAATTTGCTATATAACTATACAGTATGCTTAATTTAGCAGTTACCGGGTTTCTTTCTCTCCCAACTTATCTGACCCATGAACTTCTCTTAAGCTTTCTTTCCACAAATGTCTACATATATTTATTTGAGTTTGAGCTTAAAAATAATACCGTAAAATCAGTAACTCTGTAAGTACTTCACTGCACACTGCAAGTAATAATTTTTGATAGTGTGTTTGAAAAACATCTATGCTAATGTAAAATAGGGTAGGCATCACGTACAAATCATTACTGTGCTTACTGTAGTAACCTTGTAGAACGTAAGCATTCACGTCACAAAAAGCAGCGTTCCCAAGCAGAAAGTCAATGTCACAATCTACATACTTAATAGTAGGTTTATTAGCCTTTTGATCGTAGAAGCTGAGTACATTGGTACTTGCTTGTTAAGTAAAATTCTACTTTGGTTGTAGTTAGGTATAAGCTCTGGTAAAGGATATTTGAGTACAGTTAGCACTTTGGTTAGTTCTGCTCTACATAACATTCATTACTCGTTAAATTGTAGATACCTAAGTAAAACTACGTAGTACTTTAGCTTTAATGTTAGGAGATAGTAAACATAGCATGTTTGGCGTTTCTAATATAGTAGAAAGAATGAAAGAAGGCTGTGAATAGAAATGCTCTTGAACTTTTCGTTTCATTGCACGGAAATTCTGGAAATAAAAGAAGACTCAAAGATAATTATGGTCCATTAGAGCATCATTTCACTTTGCTCGCAGTAAATAAGTGAGTACCTACACTTAGGGAAGTTAAATAAATAATGCGAGGTAGTAGATAATGGCCAGAGCAAAGGAACAAATTGTACCTTGAAATGAATCGTCCGTGCCCCGTGTTTATCAACACTATGAACAATGAAAGCACAGAATCCATTGTAGGAATGCTAATAGTCAAAGTTTGCTAAGAGGGCTTGTGGATTGTTGTGATCGTTGTTTTCGGGCTTATTGTTACAAGGGAGCGTGGGAGTAGCAAATGAGGTTATGAAAATAACAACAAACCAGGAATTATCTAAAGCGATATAATGTTTTTTGTATCGACATCGACGGCAGTGCTTTGTAGACATTTATTTAGTTCTGTCAGTCAAAGACATTTATGAAGTGATCCTGCATGGAGCATTTACCTAGTATTTATGGAAGAATAGTCAATACAAACATTATTATATGGTCTGTATAGAACTATCTTTAATTTGGAAGAAGACCACTTTACGACGTTATCATTATCACAAGCCCGAAGTATAAATTTATATATAACTATACACATTTGTAGTAGTGATTAGTGACGTCTCTTTTGGTAAAAGGTATAGCTAAGTACGTGTAACCTCTTATGTACTATAGTTCATACTATTCTATTGATTTTACATTAACTTTAAGTACACCAAAATATCTTACGACAAATCTCATTATCACAGTTAAGTTATTGGATAAGATGTCGCAGTAGCAGCCCTTCCTTCTAGACATATTCCTCAAAAACGCTTTGTATAATATTATCAGAGATGAATTAAGTAACAAATGAGTATATGAAGGGTATTATACATCATTACGGCCGATCTGTGAACCGGCCTTCAATCGTGAAATCAAAATTTCTGTTCTGTCATACTCGCGCTTTGGTCATCCCTACCCCAACCTCCAAAAATCGCTGATTTGCGGCTTCATTCCATGCCAGAAATTGTATGATTATATAGGGCACTATATTATACTTATTTCATATCAGATTTATTAGCTAATTTTTTGTGATCTACCAAACTCCACTTTCAAAACATATTCAAATTTTTCCCATTCATTTTTCTTTATCTAATAAACTCAATGGCCTAAGGAGGCAAATTGAGATTGCAAAGAAGAAGAAAACAACATAAGCAGATATCAGATTTTTTAGTTCAACCATTCAATTGGCATACAGAATATCAAAAGACACTGGAAATATAGAAATGAGAGGACAGTTTTGTAACATATACCTACATAACAGAAATACTGAAAGCGTAAGCATGGATTTAGTTTTCTGTTGATAGAATAGTGGTCCAATAGTCACCCAAGTGGCTAAACCTACTTATTTGTCTACGTAACATTTGTTTTTCTACGAAACCATTATCTGCGTTTGTCAAGGACGTAGAATAGAGCAGCACATAACAATAACGAGAAAAGTTAGAAAACCCATTTCACCCACTTAACTTTGATGCAAATAGAAAGTCAAAAATAAGCAAATTGATTCAAAGTCAAAGTTATAGAAGTATTCCATCGAAAAACTTTTTGGTTTCCATTGCAAAAAAAACGGATTCACATTCTACACGCTATTCAATTCCTCAGTATGTATTGTAGCGTACGAAATAACGGAGATAAACTTCACCAATTAGTTAATATTTTCAGTCGACTTTTATGAAAAACTCTTCATTCAATATTCCTCTGCTAAATCGATAAAAGAATCATATTGTGAGGAGAAAGCAAAAGTTTGAACTTTTGTTGCGATATAGGTGAATGCTAATTGAATTGAGTGTTCAATTTTACTTGATAGCTTAATTAAGACTTATAATTAATCGTTCGTCTTAACATTTGACATTTTCGTCTTTTTCCGTTGAATATTTCGTCATTTGAATTTTTCGACAGACCATTTAACGGGTCTTCTTACCATTTAATGTGTCGTCTTCCACGTAATTTATGAAGTTTATTACAACTCAACATTGTGGGGTGTATTGTGGTATTGTACATGGTATTTACATTTATGTACATTATTTTTAGTGTTTTAGTTGGCAAGATGTTCAGTAAAGTAAAGCTTTTGTGGCCAGCTTAGTTCTCCCCCGTTTCCGCTTCTCGCCAATTGGAATCTTCCTCACTGACTGAGTAAAATATGTAAGTTTCTTCATCGACGCAATGCCAATTATGTGTTTGCATAGTGAATTTTTTTGGTAAGTTCATTAAGGCAGCGGGATGGAATTTCTTCGCCTTGTCCACCACACCAAGCAAAAATAATGGAAATCCGTTGAAGTTCATTTTGTATGTGGCATCGGCTGCAATATTGACCCCTCGAGTCAGGAAATGAATGAGTCGTTTAGCTGACATTACAACTTTGAAATTACGGCAATCGTCATTTATGTCATGTTTCACAACGTAAAATTTGTCACTGTCTTCCGGTAACTTCACGTTAGCCCTGCAAAAGGTCTCTAGGTCACCGAAATAATCCAAATGTTCACTATTTTTGCGTTTGTGGTAGGACAGGAAATCTTGTGTGATAAGATAAGGTTCTGCGTGCATGTACACGTACCGTGTACATGCACACGAAGCTACAATACACCCTACAATGTTGAGTTGTAATAAACTTCATAAATTACGTGGAAGACGACACATTAAATGGTAAGAAGACCCGTTAAATGGTCTGTCGAAAAATTCAAATGACGAAATATTCAACGGAAAAAGACGAAAATGTCAAATGTTAAGACGAACGATTAAATACCACCCCTTAATTAAATCATGTTAACGGGTAGGACTAGGAGTGGAGTCCTGAAATAATTTATTAATTCGAATGAAGTTTTACTATTAATGAAGCTAATTTTCCCTTTAATGAAGTGTTGACTATTCAATTTATGGTGTTACAGCTCTCGTCCTTTAACACTCTCAAATCTACTCCAAAGTTTAAGTAGCCAATTAGATACCTTTACGAAAACGTGCTCAATTACTGAATGGCTTAATTAATGTAATTTCCTAATTTGATGAAAAGACACTTTTTGAATCTACATCCATGTTTCTAACCGTCACTCCATCAGCTTGCAAATAAAAGATACACCGATATTAATTTCGTATCTATCATTATCTGTAATCTGCTATTGCATTATCTATATATCTCTCCAATTAGAACAAAATGTGTTAAAGTTTATAAGTAAAAATATTCTCCCAGTTTATAGAAAATTGAAATGTATAACTGTGACAGGTACTACAGATGACAGATAGCGATTCATCTTAGTTTAAAAGAAATGACAACTGTTGGGAGTAAATAGGTTTTTGAATTAACGACTCGGTGATCTAAGCCAAATGCCAAATTGCTAACTCTAACAAATACTAGCAATAATTACTTTCCGTCTTTATAGTTCGTAGAGCAACTTCAGTGTGAGTTATGTATCTATCCTGAAGTATCATAGAAATGTCAAGCTGTCTTCGTAGCATGGCGAATTGGATCGTGTTTTATTGTTAAAATAAATAGCAGGATTCCTGAGTCTGGATTGCCATAGTTTAGGAAGTAGTGTGTAAAGTTGTCGTTGTCCGATTTGAAGTTGAACTTGAGATCTGAGTTAAGTCGCCGTTGCATTGCTTTCTGTAAGTCGGCTGACTTGGTGAGTGAGTTAGTTGACTCTTATCTGTAGTCAGTTCCCTTCCCACTCAGTTAGTAGTGAGTTCAGCTGAGAAATCCTGAGAGAAAGAGGAAACTCATACTGTCATTTCAACTGGAAATAATTCACTTGCCATCCAGTCGACTTGTGATGGAGAGCAATAATCTCACACACCCAAGTACCACTCCACTCTTCCTATAGAAAACTAACTGGCGACTGTTGTAAGCTAATAGCCTCCCTGTAACTATATACTCAGGAGAAAGAAGTTTAAGGCAAGCGATTGATACTTGGCCGTCCTTAGCCACCTGCTCAACAGCCCAAATCATTCTGCATTATATTAGTAAAACATATATTACGTAGGTATAGATATAAATTCCTAAATAACACAGTATGGCACAAAAGAAACTTCACCCAATGCTTTCTCTAATTTACTACGTCAATAAGACACGGAGACTTTTAAATGCTTTTTGCCAATAAGTATTGCAGTAGTTAAAATGCCGTATTACACATTAAAGATTAAATAAATTTCAGATAGAATGTGATATTAAATTATTTATGTTTCATACTGTAGGTACTATTACACACAACTAAAAATGGTAATACATAAGTATAGCATGCTTTCGTATATTTGTACTAATATAGCAGTCCTATATTATGACCATTTCAATTCCCTTAACAATCACCGGTTGTAATACTAATATAGGTAGAGAGGGAAGGTATTTGCCGTTTGTCTCTGGAAATAGGACAGTCGACCTCAACTTTCACTCTAGTTTGTCCCTTGCTTTCTCCTTTATTGTCTTTCTAGAGTGGGAAAAGAAGCGAATTGGGAATCGGATTCTTTTCAAATATTCACACTACAGGGTTACACACTAGAGTTTTCTTTATGTAAGACAATGTTACCAAGTTTATGCTACACTTGTACGTACTCAAGTTCAACTTTCCCCTTCTCGTCTAGCTTTTACAACGACTTTGGGGAAAACGAACCTTTCTTTTTGACAGAACATTATTACACACATTATGTACGTACACATAATTTAACTTTAGTTAAGGAAGCTCCTCCGTAGTTATACTGATAATATTAGTGCACCGAAGAGCGTCATTACTTTGAATAGCTGCAATGTCGTAAATTCTCGCAACTCGCAACCGTTCGTGACTTGGTGAAACAAACAATACTTATCATTGCACAATTTCTGCAAAAACGCCCCGTAGGTAATTAAACCGTTAATAGATTCCCCATACATTACAATGTCAATGTGTATCAAATGCAAAGAAGGAAATAAAAATTAATAAACGCTATTTTTGAAGGTATGTCCTCTGTTGAATTAAATTATAGTATCATGGAAAAATGCAGTTGTCCTACTCGGTCGTTTAACACATTTTTCTGATTGACATTTTCCCGTTATCTACCAAACAAACATTTACTGAAGCACAAGAGAAAGACATTGAAATTGATGACAGTATAGGTATTATATATATGCAATAGGTCACAGGGCAAGTAAATATAGATATTCACACACCATTCTAGAGAGATAGCATAAAAAAGTAAAGAACTCATTTCTACGTTTTAGTCAAGACGAGTACAGTCATACCTCCTTATACATAGGGAGGTATGACTGTACTCGTCTTGGTTTTAGTTCATGTAAATAAATGGAAAGATCTCATTCATGCTACTTTAACATCCAAAGAGTAATAAATAAACGTATATTTCTTGAATCTTGCATAAACTGCGTTGTATTTAAGAGTAGTACGTTATGATACTGTAGAAGATCCCGACCAGAACAGTTTTTCTCAATCTCCTGCTCTTGTTGAATTGAAAGTTGTGCCGTGATAGAAGTAGACGTTGTTTCTTATTTTTGCAGTTGTTTTTAAGAAGATAATAAGGTACACACAGTATGCATGTGCATTGGAATCTTAAAATTTACGGTTGAACTGAAATACTAACAATAAGAAGAGATGCTGTCTAGCCTGAAGTTTAGTAAAAATTCACTTACGTCATATGTGACTCTGTAAAAATATGAGAAGGTTCCAAAATACATCGAAAGAGAATGGAGATATTGCTCTCCCGCTGCTCTGTAAATACAAGCAAGGTATCTATGCAGATAAAGCGTATATTGTAAACAATATTTTTTATTTGGTGAAAGTGGGGAAAGTCCTTTCGCTGCGACACGTAAATAATACGTACTGTGTACACATATGCTTACTATATCAAAGGTAATGCACACAGGGACATATGGCAAAAGGGTCTTGCACAGAACATGCTTGGTAAATATCGGCAGACGGGGATATGAGTACTCTACGGTGTCTGCAGTGCAATTCACAGATGTAGGATAGGATTTCCTTGAAAAGTTTTCAACGCTTCATTCGTGTGTGTGAGTGAGAAAAGAAGGAAAGAGATCAGAGGGAAATGTCGGATTTCCCTTCAATCAACTGACTGAATCCACCTGTCAATTCCTTTGAGAGCATGCCAAAGTATAACAAGGTTACCTCCAACAATACACATACCATACGCTCATGATGCATAATATACAATCTCCTAGTATCTATATAAAACATTTCGTTTCGTCCTACTTTGTAAAAATCAAGTACGTATGTATGCAGCAAAGCACAAATATACTGTTGTTGTGGTAAGGAAGCAGGTACCTAATAGAAAGAGTGTACACAGAATACTATTAGTCTCGCCTGAGAAGGAGTTTCCCACATTTACGTAGATATGTACAAGTAAAGTAACATTATGACTAGATTATTTACCTACTTTGTTACACTATATAATACAGGGTATGTTTACATGCTGAATGCGTACATAAAAGACGTTCAACAGTAGGTACGAAACCTATAATCTAAAATGTATGCTCTATTGGTAGTAGATAGCTGGCTAACGATAAGCGGAGCTATGACATGAAATTCATGGCAAGCTGTAATCCAGCAATGCATGCAATGAAGGATTACCCAAAAATGAGATTGAGTCATAGTCGTAGTAGTAAACTATGACTACCTTTCTTTTTAGTTTTACCTTCATAGCACGTACTACAGTTTTCCACTACCTATTTTATGCAGTAGGTGCCTTACGTAGTAACGGTTGAGAAAGACTACATTAAATAAATGTGAACCACCTGGTTCTACGGTTTCGCTGGGCATACCAAATGACTCAAACGTACATAACATACGTATGCAGAGGGATGTACATACATAATGTATGATTTTACTTTTATTTCCTGCCAAATGCTACCAGAAGTGCTTGAGCTTGCATTGAATGACTTATCCACGTTTCTCTATGGTATGTCTAGATATGGTGTGGCGTGGCGCAAACCATACTTATTGTTACTATGTACACATTGCTAAATTACCTATCCGGTTTATATTGTAATAATAGGTGACGGAACACAGTTTTCACATCACATGCGTATTTTAGTGCTGTAAAGAATTGAAGAAAATACAGGGAAAGCTGTGGCGGGTGTCAGTCTACTATTTTATGGCGTGAAAACGTCGGAAGTAATCAAATAAAACCGTTCCAGTCATAAATTCACATGAACCAATCGTCATGTCCTATTAATTTTTCCTTTAGCGAGAGACACAAGTGCTCTACTTTACAATAAAGTGCGCGTGGAAATATATGAATGCAATATAGACTAGCCAAAAATATGTTTATTTCCATGTTATGGAAATATGACGGAAAATAAATGTTTTATGAAAGTCAAATAAATAAAATTGGTTTAAGGATCCAATAAAACAAGCATAAAATGTGATGTTAAGTATGCATTTGAGTTGGGCGATGTTTTGGACGGGAATTGAAATCAAGACACTCGATCCCGGCGAGTTAATGTAAACAGTACAGAGCTGTTGCTTTAGTTTGCCTTTCTTTCTAGTCGGAGCGAGGGAGGTATGCTATGCAAATACAGACACTTTTATGTGAGTTATGAATGTTATTACGAAAAGGTTTGGAGAAGTGTGGTAGTAGCATAGGTAGGTACATTTGTAATTCAATTTTACTTTATTTCATAGATTGCTTTCGCTTTCTTTGTGTAAAACTACGATTTTTGTTTGCTTTTTATTCACTAAAACGAGCATGATATTTTACATAGGTACTTTTACTTACCCTTTCACAGCTGCTAAAACCTTTAAAAGAGAACACGTGTACAATATAGACATTTTTCTGCGAGTGCCTTCAATTCTATAGTACATAACATATAAATGTATTTATTTCATTGTCGACAATAAACTATCATAACCTTTGAATATGTAAATACAGTGTTTATGTAAACAATTCGTTTCACATTAGTAAGTAGTATGTAAATAAACTAAATTTTGCTGAGTGACCAACATTTATAAGGTTTTGTAGACTAGGTATTAAATATCCTCAACTTTGGTAGCATATTAATAATTTTTTATACTACTTTACAAGCACGATTGGGTTCTAAATGCTAATACATTTGAGATTACACATTAGATATATTTTATAGCTGACAGAGCAGAAATAAATTGAATGGACCACACGCACAAACTTTTAACGAGTTTCTGTATCGTCGAATCGCAGTAGAAACCCGGTTTACAAACAAATTTTAATGTAGTAATGCAAAGGGTACACATTTTGAGAAATTTAATTGAATCTAGTACCAGGAACTCATACAACAAAGTAATGTAGGATGGAGCGAGAACGAAGTCAGGGCAAATGAAAGCAAACAATAACTCCACGATTAGCTAAACGAACAGTCGGAATGGCAAGCCAATATGGAAGGAAACGAATAGAGTGGAAATGGAACATGGAAATTACACTGCCTACCAAACATTTACACTTGCAAAAGAAATAAATCAAAGAACTACAACATACATCACTTCACATTTCACATCAAACGAATGACCCAACACACCATTACCTATAAATAACATCCCACAAAATTTACTGCAATATATTTTCATATAGCTACTTATTTTGCTAATAATTTATTATAATTTATAGCGCAGCAGATTTTATGTTAGCTTAGATGCGTTTTCTCGTTAGCAATGAAGGTATTTTTGGTAGAGATATATTTCTTGAATTTATAGTAGCACCACACATGAATGAAATTTCATTCTCACACGTTACACAACCAGATGAGCAGTCGTTCGCTTCGTTCAAGGTAGCATTTCGTTATCAATCCAATTAGTTTATTTACCTTTCATATTTATTTTACATTTACATACTCTGCGTGTCAACACTAAATTTACATTATTTACTCAGTAACTAGCCCTTATACACGCATAAATTATCTCTAAAAGTTAACAGCAGTACCTATAAATGTAAGTATTTAATCTGTGCGTACCTATTTACTTGTTACATTTTTGTCTATGTTTTACATTACATTCGCTCGTATTTTGTACTAATGTATTTCCCTATCTTAAGATAATAAGTACGTTCTTAGTTAGGTGTGAGAGTGTGCTACAAACATGAAAAACTAAATTCTCATAATATACTGTTTTATTTCTTAGACATTATTATCTATGTGCAGAATCTCAAACGTATTATATTTCGCAATAGTAAATTTTTTCTAGTCTATAAATGTAAAAGTACAATTAATGCTAATCTCTAGTTGAGTTTGAGAGAAAGCTGAGAACAAAAGTAGTGAGACTAGGCCGTAAGTAGAGAGTGGAGTACATGGGATGGGTAGATTGGTTATGTTTTGTGTAAGAGGGGATAAACATTGAGAGAGTATCTGAGGTGACCAGTTGTGCGTGAAAGTGAAGAGAAAAGCCGTGGAGGAAAGAAGAGAAATCAAGGGAGAGAGGGAGACATTACTAATACACAGGGGATTTATTTCCACTACGTAAATACGTAGTAAGCCAGTCACCAACCGACAAAGGAAGGCAACCAGTTCCAGTTGACAAAGCACAATCCAGATAGAAACGAGTTAGCAACACTTTTACTTCAGACTTTGATGGAGAAAGTCGGTTGGGTGCTCCACTCATCTGATCCTCTGTCATGTCTTTCTCTACTTCTACTTATTTCAGGATCAAACTCCCCTATACCTCACTAAATCATATCAAAATCAAATATACTCTAAGCTATTTTATAGTCTCTACTTTGTCTTTTCCAACCCAACCTATCAGTATTGAAGACAGTAGACTATCAAATAATACTTCACCTTAGAAAGGGCAATCCACCATAAATAGCAATACTAATAGCAGTCGAGGGTGATGAAGTAAAACAATTTCATGTGCTTCAGATGAGTACATCTGTACAACTTGCAGTGTATAGGAATGGATAAATTTTGTTGTAGATAATAGATTAGTAGAAAATAGCAGATCTGTGTTGGTTAGGTGCTGGTGTAAATACAAAGGACCAAGGAACATCTTTACAAAATTTACTCAATGTAATGTTGCGATAAAATGGAAATACACATGGATACTACTGCAAAGCGACGAGAAAGAATGTATTTCTAGTGATTAGTCAACCCTTGCGTCATTATTCTTTCTCTTAGTACTCCTTTTCAGATTTCAGTGAAATTGAAATATTTTATTGCTAAGTATATATTAGAAGAAATCGTAAATGCTTCGTTTATCGTTCGTGTGTGTTTATGTTTCGTTTGTTCTTGTTTATATATCATTATGTTTCGTTTATCGAAATGCTAAATGTTTCCTACGTCTTAAATCTCGTTTTTCACAAAAAACAATCGTGCTGATTAAACTGTTTTTACAAAGAACATTTATCGTGGATTACAAAAACTATTCTGAATAAATCCAGTTTATAAACTATTCATTCATAAGAAAGGTAAACTAAGTAATGGGTCATCTTAACCTTTATATTTTTGAACCATTTAATTGAAGTTTTGTTAAATAAGATCAAATGAAAAAAGGAGTATTAAGATTTACTAAAACTTTTTAGATTGCAGGTATGAGTTTCGCAAGATCATTAAACGCCTTCATTTTCGATTATACTTGGCTGAGGGCAAACCTGCACAGAAAGTCGGTAGCCTTAGTGCAGTATACATAGGAATTTTCCGTTAAGTAAAGGAAAAAGTTGTTAATTTCTTCTGTAGAGAGTTTTTCATTACCCTGTAGTACACTAAAGTGTTATTTCAGTTGGGAATAGAGATTTTAATAGGGAGAGATGAAGTAAATAGCGGAGTATAGAGTTTTAGTGTGATGATTATTAGGTATTATTAAGGGTATAGTGTATTTGTTAATCCTAATGATGTGGTGTATCACGTACAGCCGAGTAGATCAATCTAATAATAAGTAGTGAGTATAGTGGTAATAGTAAATTGTACTTATGGTGGGTAAGACTGGGCTATAGGAAATAGGAGTGATTTGGGAATGCAGGGAAGGAAGTCGTGTCGAGAACGTGATGTGATGTGATGGTTGTGGCTGTTGGTGGTGTACATTTGTGGTGTTGTTGGCTTTGAGTTGGTTGGTGAAGAAAATGGGCAAGTGCCATGATGAATGTGTTGCGCTTTGGTCCTCTGTACACAAGATACATATATAACATCCAAGAAGAGTTGAGTCAAAGTCTAAGCAAAGCAATGGAATGGTTTCCACGTATTTTCCATTTCATCTCCATCTCGAAATTTTCTTTTTCTTTCGCTAGGCTATTTGGAGGCGCTTTATTTTCCTTTCTGTTTTCCATTCTACTTGCTCAGTAGGGTACCATTAGAACGGAACGGAACAGATGATATTTCTTTATACTGTACATACACAGGGTAATTTATCGAAAGAAGAATCGTCTTCGTCACGGAAGTATTTGTCTCGACAGCATCCTAAAAGTATTAAAAATCGATCCAGATTTTTCTATTCTTCCTTAACTTATTTCTCGTCTGCATTTCACCCTATCTGCCTATGTAGTTCAGAGAGGATAGGAAACACACCCGTTGCAGGTAATCCATGAACACGCGTCTGTTCACTAATACCTGGATTATGTACCTATTCTAAGCTAACCTGTTCATTTGCATTTACTTCTCCATTTATTTTCACTCTCCCCTTGGCAGATTCATACCGTATTAAGTATATTGCATATTTTGTGTATTCATAGAGCCCTATAGCCTATTTTTCCATCCATTTTCAGACGAATGAAGTGAAATTAACGAACACAAAGCATTTTCTTCACAAAGGAACACACGACTCCTTTATACAGAACAAGATGCACGCCTGCTTTTTATGTTGAACATACACAGAACGGTTTTGCCACTAATTTCCATTTGTGTAAGTATGTGAGACTTGTGAATAGATAAAGTGTACTGCTACAACAAGAGCTTTGTATCCGTATTTGATAAAGTAAACAACAAAACTAAACATTTCTTCCCATTTGTATGTTTCTGTTTGCATGCCTCCTTTTCATTTTGATTTCCCCATTTAACCAATTATAAAAATTGCTTCTAGCACAACAGAACGCAAATGCTAAGTGCCTGGCATACCAAATCTAAAGTTATCTAGATTCTAGACTATGTCTATTCTAAGGGATGTTTATTTATCATTCAGTCAGTGAACATAGCAAGACATCACTAAAAGCAAAGAAGAAAACGTGACGGATATGTTTCTTTCCTTACCTAGGTTTGTACATTAATTATCATTATGTATGCATAGGATGTCTTTATTATACAAAACGTGTATTTCTACCGTAGTTCTCAGTATTTATACTCTCCTAAACATTCTCCAGCGAAAAACGTTGGCAGTTATCACAAAATAAAGTCTTTCCTAGGAAAATTATGTTCTCTTCTGTCTAAAAACGCTGGGTTTTGAAGTATTTCCACGTAGGTACTCTTACCACACAGTAAAGAACAAGTTTCTTCTTTCAATTAAAGATAACCAGAAGATTCTTTGAAATCGATCTACATTTCTGCCTACCGTACCATACACCACATCACAAAACAAACTGAGCCAAGCCAAGCCAGCAGACATGGCAAACCCTTTTTGAAATTTACATGGAAAACTTGAAGGCTTTTCTCTTTTAAAATAAATGAAGATTTGGATTACAAAGCCCAATTTTCCTTTTAGGGAAAAGATAATGCATTTTCTCCTAGTTTCTTCTAAGGAGAATGGAGTTTTACAAAGACATGGCATTATCTTCAGTGGGATTTAATTCCAAGATCCTCTGATTAAATTAAACTTAATAAGAATGCAATGTAATAGCATTCAAATGGTAAAACCAGCACATACAACATCATTCCGCATAAAGCATACACGTCTTAGTCCAATGTGCAAACTATGTTCTCTTTCAGCTTACTTAGTCTACGATCGCAAAATGAAATAGTATTCCTGCGACTTGGAGTTTCTCTTATTATTTTGTCTGTCATGTCACCCGAATCCTTCTATTTAGTGGTCTTCAAATCTTCCACAGTAATCTCTTTAAACTCTACCTACGTAGTAATAATGCTCTAAATAGAAGTGAAATGCGGTTTCATTCTGTCTATCAAAAGGCTTCTTTCCGCCAACTACTTACTGTAGTACGGTATCGGTGCTTTTGTCCTCCTTGCTTTGCTTACGTTGGGTAAAGTGAACTTAAGAGCCCCCAAGACTGATATTTTTGCATCAAAGACTACTCTCAAACCTGCAGATTCAAGTTTGCAGCGTCAATAAACGGGAATTGACTTGACTTGTTGGAAGAAAACATTAAGACTAAGAAAACAGAAACCACACTTGACTTTTGACTTCACTTGTCTCCTTCTTCAAATGAACTTAAAAGCTCCAAGTCACACTTAAGGATTACGGTTTACTTTGTTCTACACAACAGAGCACCGTATATACCTATGCCTAGGTCCTCTAGTACTTTCATTTCCCCTCTCAGGAGATTAGCTTGATTGCAGTTGTAATGTTTAATGCACCAATCTCGGAAAGTACAATTTCTGTTCTAGAAATCCTTATTCTTTCTTTGTAATTAAGGATTAAATTCAACTACATTTACAAAATGCAGATGCAGAATATTTATACTGTCAACGGAAAAGAGAAAAACTTTGTTACCGGTAGAGTGAAATGAAAAAGCAATTACTGAACTAATTCCCGGAGATAACATTATTGTAAAGTTTCTCTATAGCCAAAATACAATCCTCGGGGTTTCATACTTCCGCATACGGTATTCCCTACCAGAGAGATAATATCTATTAGAGCCGGCAATAGGCCAACCCTTACTTTGATGATGATGCTAGGTAAGCATAGCTCTGGTGGTATTTTGATGATTATTTGTCTCAAAGATAAACTAAAAGACTAAAAGGAAGCTCAACTGAAAAGCTCAAACCACTATGCTGATCTCTTCACATTCAGTGTTGATAACTTCCCGTTAAGTACAATATACTCCACAGCCACAGCGTGTACTACAAACTCAAATTGGCTCAAATTACAAATGTAACTTTTATTCATGAGAGTTTTCAAAGTAAAATATATAAGACTTCTTTAGAAAACAGGACAACCTATTGCAATTTTCTGTCAATAGTAGACCGGATGAAATACATGATGCACTATCCTATTGAATTAATGCAGCATTAGTTATAATATATAGTGAACACAGCATAAAGGGAAGATGGCAGATACTTAAGTTAGAAAAATGAAGGCATTTTCTCACGATTCTACGGTGATTTAACTCCTGCTGATTCCAAAGCTTATAATACAGCCAAAGTTTGGTCAGGCGACATATTTATGTGACATTACTAATGTAGAAACATAATAATGCAGTTAGTTTTAAAAAAATCTAGAATTTAATAAATCTGAGAACGAGACACGTCCGATTTCCATGTAATTTTAGCTAAACCGAAGAAAAATAGAATGGTAAGAAAGTTCTATTTAAGATTAAGATTAAAGAGAATTCGTCCTTTGCCAACTTTATGTACATAGATATTCCCTCGCCCACACTACATGTATCCTGTCAGCAAGATTTCATCTTCCCCACAAAAAATAATGTATTTTCCCCATGTACACATCCACCACATCACAATTTAGGATAGAAGCCCTATCTCTAGTCATATGCCTACTGTAATACACTTATAGAGAGCATAAATATGACATTTGATAAATTTGTATGTAAATATAAAAGAAAGTAAATAAATATTATGTAAATAGGAGAGATACATGTAGTTTCGTTTCTATTTATGAAAATGATTTGCATGAGAGGGTCTCCCATCTTATTCTGAGTGTTCTACTATCTAGCCTGCCGACATATAACATGACAAGCCTCATTCTTTATTTTATAGCCTGATCTAAGTTGGTTTGGTCTTCTTGGCTCCAAATCTCTAATGTACCTAAGTACACACTTACGGCGTATTATGAAAACTACTGCTGACTTGACTTGAGTCAATATCCATGACAAGACTTAAATTTGACATATTATCCATACTTAACCAGAGTAATGTTAGATAGATAGATTTTTTCGTATTCATCCGAAAACTATCTGATTCACATGTGGCAGGGTGAGCTATACAAACGGCTCGGTAGTTTAGTTATCTGCAGATAACATTTCAACGAATCATCTCTATCTTTATTGAAAATAAGTTAGGTACGTGCATCCGTAGCAATATCGATGTCAGTAGGTTTGTGCTTATTTAGGAAATGTGGGTAGCATTGAAATATTATTAAGGAGCATCGTAGATTCGACATTTTCTCTCATCACATAAAATCACATTACATCTTTACTTCAAAATTGCCTTGCTCAGCAGTTATTCACCCAGCACATCACATCACATAACATCATTCAAATCTGTAAGTGTACCGTTGGGTTGACTTTGAGAAATTCCTGTGGCCTATATTGCCGGCAACTCTGCATTGCTTTCCCTTCCTCAAATTTGTTTATAAATATACATAGATAACTATTTAGTACGGTACTAAAGATTAGGAAGCTACCCGTCAGTAAAAAGTAGAAACACTTTCAGAGCAATGTGTTGTTATTATGGTGCAGCAGACGATCTTTAGTACGTTTTCTGAAGGACTTGAAGAAATAAAGAAAAGTTTATTCTAAGAATGTATAATACAACACTACTACACTAGTAAAAGAGTATGCATGAATGTATGCTTATATAGTTCCTAAATACGTAAAAATAAAGAGTTCCTGTACTAATACTAAAGATATGCATCTGCATTCTGCAAAGTCAATGTGAATGAAACTATAATGTACAAGGACGGTATATGGGTACTGAATAGTTTAGTATTTGCATGATTGTATTTATATACAGTGTTATAAAGATCCTAGCACAGAGTTGACGTTGAATGTTGAAACGACGAAATTTTTGATGCATCAGACTCCTATGGCTTTCTCATTGAAAAAGGTTTGGTTTGGTTTAACCATGGCTTTAGAACCCCACTTTTTTATATTCAACTCACATTCCATTTCATTGAGCTGCTTTTTACGTTTCGTGGGACAGTGACAGATGAATAAATACCTTACAGTTAGTAGCTACATGCATACCTATAACTATATATTTAATAGTATTGAAAAAGCGAAACTGAAACGAGATAAAAAATTCTCGTAGGCAAACCAAACCAATCCAGTATGTTTAAAAGTCTCCCTTTCTGTTCATCTATTTCCTCTCTTATCCATCCTTCCTGTCTCAGACCGTGCATTTACTTTTACAGCTGTGAAGGCGAAAGAAGGAAGTCCTCCTGCTTCCCTTAGGTCCAAATCACACAAATAAAATCACCATCTATACATTTCTTTAGTTTGATTTGATGTCTAGATTTTTGAACGAGAAATTGTACTTGAGTTCCATGTTCTGCTTTCCCTTAATCAACCTACACCATTAAGTGCTACATACTACATATGTACATAATACAATGGAAAGTATAGCCAAATGCTGTTACTCAAGAAATACTAAAAGAAGGAGCACTTGTCCAGTCTAAATAAAGTGAATGGGACACACATGTCTTTCTTACTCTTAGAATGTTATTTTATTTCTAGTAGTAGAGTTTCTCGGTTAGTGCTGTTTTGCGATATGACGTGATGTCACGTCAGAAAGACACATTCTTCAAAAGCACCCATCAAAACAACCAACGCACAGGAAGAAAGTAAAATAAAGAAAACTATAGAATAGAATTGAAAGTGCTCTGCTCTCCTCGTTTACTTGATATGGATACTTGCCTACTTCACTTCCATAACGAAAATACTTTCAAATATTTATCTATATAGATGACATTCTGTAGTAGGCGTATACCTACTTGCAATTACATATGTTTTCAAACGAAATGTACTTTTGAAGCGATTTCGCTTACATACCTTTAAAAAGTGAGATATATTATATATTTAGTAGGCAGACAATGAGATCGACATATTAGAGGGTTCTTTATATAATACCCATTTAAGAAGAGATTGGCTATAGGTAGTTGTGCAGCCAGTTGAAGGCGTAGGTGAAACCGGCGACGTGATGTATAGGGAATAGGGTTCAGTTATGAAATAGCCACATAGGTAAGTATTTGCTATTTCTACTTACTTGGCTCGTCTAGTTCTCATCTCATGCTTTTTCTTTGCGCTTTTACTGCGGTAGTATCTGAAAACGACTGTACTCAACTAAAACTGAGCACACAGGGTCAATGGATAAAAGGAAATGATTGAATCGGGCTGTTAGCTTGCAAATGTTGACTTACTTTACTTTTCTTGACAAGACTTGACTTGTCTTGACTTGACTTTAACATTTTGGAGAAAGAGAAGCCAGCGAGCCAGATATCACATCACTCTCAATGGAATTGCATATGACAGCTCACGACTTTCTTTTTCATTTCACTCTCCCAACTCTCCCTCAAATAGCTTTAGCTTACACGGGAGTTTTCTCAATTCCTTTCCTCAACCCATTCTAACTGGACTGAATTTGTATTGCTTGCCTTTCTTCTTTTTGCATTCGCTATTGCAATGCACTGGACAGAATTCCATACGTAGCAAGTATGTAATGCTTAGTTAGTACTTAGGTAGAGAACATATCGTATATTGTCTGATTTCCTAACGATGGCACTTGTGGATGTAACTGAACCGGAGAATTGCGTACGCCATCGCCAGTCATAGATTGACTTGTCATCTTCAACGTCTCCCCCAATCTAAACCAAACCAAACATTTCCACAGACCTTTTCATGCAGTACTCACTAACATTGCATTTCAGATGTAGCAACCAAGAGCTACAACCGCACAGCTCATCTCAACACAGTCAGCTCACGATTTCCAATAAGTATTGAGTGGTTTAGCCTTCGGCACCAAAAACTCCAATCTCCGTTCTTCCCTCACAAAATCTCTATTTAGTGCACTCAACTATAAGAAAGGAATACCCTCCGTCATGATTATATACTTACTAAATACAAATAGCTTTATAAGTAAAAAATTCTTACAATGCAATTTTTTACTGCAGGTATTCCCATTCTGACTTTTTGGTGTGCGGTAAAAATATCGAAGCAAAAAAGTCGAATCTTTACCCAAACAATATCAAATGAAAGAACAGGTCCTTGATAGCAAAAATTGGTCACTTTGCCACCACGATTGGCTAAAAGCATTCAAAACATTGCTTACATTAGTGCATGTTGCTTTTCGACTTTTTAGTGTTTGCCTATTCGACTTTTTTCAGGATTTTGACAGCAGAACGATATATATAGATTGGTAGAGCAGAGATGACCCTTAACTCAAGTGGCGTTTCTTCCGATCGGAATTCAGATAGCCAATACTTAGGAAGAGGATGTAACGGATCTTAAGCTTATTGTGCATTTTTTCAAATATAAAGAAACGTTGCATGATAAACTATTGGAACTGATGTCGTAAGCTTAAGTTATAGTAACAGTTTTATGTCTAGCAGTATAGGGATATGTAGTGGAACCGGCAATCAATATCCTTTTTGACATCCGACTTTCACCATTTTACCTTTTCTTTACTTAACTGAAGTAACGTGCACTACATAAAATACCTTCTATGTCCGTATATCTGTCATGCAGTATTCCCCTATCCTGAATTGCACTATTACTAAATATGTATAATTTCCAATAGATATTTATTTCGGATCTATTGTAATAGCAGAGCTCTACGTACATCAAAGGAAACCCATCATAAGGAAGATTATAGAGGAAAACTTAGGTATCTTGCTAGAATATTGATATTCAGTATATTTTACATAATATGACATTACAAACAAATCACTCACGCAAACCTACTTATATGTACTTCAAAATGCAATGTATTGATTCATTGGTTGCAATGTAGAGGAGCTGGATAGAGATACATCTCTTTCTACCCAACATCACTCTTTGATAGACAGTTTACTCTAAGCTGATATTATGGTTGTAACTACTGCAGGTTTATTGTTAGTTTAGGGTTTCCTTTTACGGCTTTTCAAATTTCCTTGCTCTTCTCTATTCTACCACATTGCGGATTACCTTATGTTGCTCAATTCTCTTCACTTTCACTCCACAGATTCTTCCTGTAAAAGAAACTGTGTGCTGGTACTCCCCTTCAGTAAGGAAAATGCAGGAAGAACAGAAATTGTAGATAATATATGGGTATTACTTATGTTTCTAGTTGGTGTACATTAAAGATGCTCTGTATTGTATTGTGTATTGTATTGAACTGGACATGGACTGCAATTACGACAACCATAACCGCCCACAAGGAATTCAGCTGTTGTTGCCTTGTCATCTGTCATCATCATTCTCTTCTGAGATTTCTATGATATTTTCTATTTGCGCCGAAGCAATAACTGCCCCCATTACCCAAAAGCTACAAAAGTAGATTATTGGGTTGTCTTGTGTGCGGTAGATTTCTCAACATTTTACGATTCTAACTAGTGTAAGCTCTGGAAGCTAGCTTATTAGTATCGTACGTACTTAAACTTACTTTTATTATAATATTATTGGTACATATTACAACAGTATGTTTCTTTGCTCTATATAACGATAAATTGTAAGTTAAGCTTTAATAATGTTACGCTATGTGTATAGTATGTATACAGTCGTTACTGTTAATGTTAGTACTATGTTTAGGTACTAAGTAGGCATATATAGTACTTATTACTACTACTAATGTTATATTAACAATAAGACAGTGTAAAATGAATGTATAAAATTCTTTGTTTTTATGTCTCTTGCCATGAAGATTAAATATGAAGAAATGACTTGAGTTTGCACTGCAGAGCAGATTGGATTGGAGCGGATTTGGGGCTACAGAATCAGTCCAATCCCATCTGGTCAAGAAAAAGTCAAGTCAAGCCAAGTTTTTCGACATAGATATCAACATGGCAAGTCATGTCATATCATATACATGTCCGACAGTGTTTTCCAACCACTACTTACAACTACATGATAAACTATGTATTTATGTACCTATGTGGAGTGTGGAAAATAAAAGTGAAATAAAACTTTTTACGTTTACGAAGGAACATAGAGGAGAGCGAAGAAGTTGACTAAAGTTGAGCTAGTAGGGATAGTTGTAAGTTTACAGACAGTTGCGTTGAGTTGATTGCTTCAGTTTTCAGATATCAGTTGAGACTTACGATACACAGACATACATGACAGAAGAGTACAGCTTTGCTATTAAATATGATGCTCTGGTTCTGGTATGGTGTCGTGTTATGTTATGGTATATTGGTGCGACCGAAAGCTCAGTACATAATCTATGTAGTAAGTAGGGATGAGTGTCTAGCTATACGTTGGTTGTGGAGAGGGTGTTGTTGGCCGAAGTACTAGTGTTTCTGTTGGTAGGTCGAGCAATTGCTGCCTTGGTGCAGCACACGATACTTTTCATATGGAAAACTTTCGAGAAAGTCTCGCGGAACTTTTTACTCATGACACAGTACAAGATAAAGTTGATAGCACTGTTAAGAAGAGCTGTAAAGTCCATAAACTCTCCGGCAGGTATGTAACACGATTTGAAGAATGGATCCCCCAACACACCGCTCAACAGTCCCAATATACCCTGCGGAAATTCCGTAATCAGAAAGAGGAGAAGGACGGCTAGCAGCATTCGCGTTGTTCGGTCCGATCCAGATTCGTTGTTGTTTTCCGTGGTGTGCACGCTTCCGGGACCTGCAGCTCTTTTCGCCAGAAGCTTGTCCTTACGCTTCTTCGCCTCCATTAAGGAATTCACCAGACGGAGACTCACCACCGTTAGTGCGATACACGGGATAAGTTTTATCACAACACTGCAAATAAATGTTATAATTAGTATATCCTCATCTTATGTCTTCAATTAATCCAATTAAAATCTATAGGTTCTTTTGGGTTATAAAGCAATAAGTCAATACAAACCTTTCCCGTATCTATGAATCTATGCATAATGAATGAAGGATGCCAAATCCACTTTCACTGACTTTCACATACTTTCTCCTACTTCTTAAGGATGGAGAAATTGAATTGCCAAAAGTTATAATGACAACTATTTATCTCTATCTTTAGAATATTGCAATATTCAGGAAAAGGGGGTACAGTTGGGCTAGTGGTCTCGGCCACTAACAATCCCAGACAGGTCCCAGGTTCAATTCCTGGGAGCCCCTAGGTAAAACAAGATGGTAAAGTCGCTTATGAGGGTCTGGTCTTGAAACTCTAATATGCCTTACTGTCGAACTACCTTGTAGATGTTGGTATGTGTCATCGGCTCTGTGTGTGGAAGAAGGCGATTCCTAAGTCCTATATTCCCAGTACGGATGATACGGCAGGCAGCGGGAAGAGGGAGTACACTGTGCTACGGGCACTTCACATGTACTCTCTCGACTTTAGCCGAGGTTGGGATTGAGGTTAGTGGAGGCACTGCACAGTGTTTATCTCACTCGACTCCTGTCTGCAAATACTCACTATACAGAAAATTTGTGTTCTAGTGGAGTTGGCAATGAGCCCGTCTGTGTGGCCTGAGCCCGGAACACCTTCTTCCAATAAGAATGGTGTTCCCCACTTATAACATACATACATACATACAATATTCAGGAAGGACCTTAACCGATATACAGCTATGTGTAGAAAAAATCAAGTAGATGGATAAAGTTTTATTTTATTAGAAACAGGATTGAATAGACAGCAATAAATTGTGGTTGTGGGTACTCCAAAATTAATTTATGGTATTTTGACTTTGAAATTACTAGTTTAGGATTTATTGAATGTGTGTGATGCAACTGTGGATCCTAGTTACTTAAGACGAAATTCTATTTAGAACATCTTAGGAATACAAATCAAGATATACAAGTGTTCAGACATGTAAAACATGACCACAAGTGAAACAACGATTTGGTGTAGGTATGGTAGGGAGTGCAAGAAAGGAATACGAAGAGATCGTGAATGTAATCTTGACGATATTTCAAGGCAGAGTGTATGTGAATGAGTATAAGAGACTGGGAAAAGTGAAACAGCAAGTATAATATGTATTTCGCTTCCTTCCTGTTGCTCTTTTATATTTGATCCTCGTACTCTATCTCTATCTTATCCATCCCATCATTCCCCTTCTGCTGCACTCTTATGTACGGTTACTACCAGTACATTGTAACTTTATCTCTAGTCTTCTCTGTCGTCCTTCTTTCATTTCAAATGTTCTTGTTTTCTTTCTGAGGGAAAGCAAAGATATAATACATAGTAGGTAATGCACGTATACTGTTATTGTGCTGTTAGTTAGTCACATGTTCGCATCGCCAGTCTACCATAACACTATTATAATACAACTGCGAACAAACTTATACTACAGCACAAAGGATTGTGTCGCTTTTTTATCTTCTATGTATATTGTACTGTACAAAGAAAGCTGTGTTTTCTATCCTATCCTTGTTTTGTAACACCAAGGTTCGTTTGTTAGTGGTTGCTCCCAAAAAGATATACTAAAATGATGATCTTTTTCCTATACCCGTCTTTTAATGTACATTGTATATGTTTACCTTATGCTTGGTATGTATATCGTTGCTTTTCTGTCACTGATGGGAAATCGTGATCCAACTTAAGCCCTTATTCTCCCATGCACTTTTTTAGCCTGTCTGTCTCTTGAATGTTAGTCTGACTCCCACAGTATGATAGTGATATAAGTACCAGTAGAAAAACGCTTGCCTCCTCTCTCTTTCTTCAGTTTTGTTTCAATTTTTTAGAGACCTAAGCCAAAATGGCTAACCTGAAGGGTATCGCAGATGACACTAACTCATACAGAACAAAACATGAAACTGCTTTTATGTCGATTTGTAAAAAATAACTCACTACTTTCTGATTTTAGTAGCCTTGAGCTATAGGAGGAAAAAATCTTTACTAATTTTGTGCTTGCCAAGACATGGCTTTATTATTTTTTAATGTAGAAATGCCGGTATACTACTTACGTAGTCTAAAATTTTTATGAACTCTTGTATAACTTGGTACATATACAAGAACCACTTTAACTTCTCAAAAGAAATGGAATTCGTTATTTTACTTTCATTAACTTTCTCATCCCAACCAACGTTGCAAAAGAGTGCGTGTGTCGTAAACCACTTAGAAGAGTTATATTTATAATTGAGAGCTCTGCTTCGTTTTCCATTGATTATTTATACTATCCTAGGTCTAGGCACGGCGAAACAGAAGTTTTACATACATTTCTTTTAATAAGTTTGTGCTTCTCCAACTAAAAACGCTGACTGAAGATAATCTCTATTTAGTCCATCATGCAGATGCAAAAACAGTAAGAGAAGTTATACATTTTTTGCATATGCTCTCTAAAAAGTATAGAATGCATCGTTAAATTTTTTAATATTATATTTGCACTTTTCAGAACGCTAAGTTATATTAGGGGGCGTATACTTCTTAAGACTATAACTAACTTGTATTAAAGAAACAGTAGCGGACCAGCATCATTGTGTACTGCTATCAAATATGTACGAGGCATGATAAAACTATGCTGTAGTGGAGGGCGGTGAGCCTACGAGTGAACACATCTTTACGACTTGCACTTACAGCTTTAACACGATATGTACAGTTCTATCTAGTTCTCCCATGCCTCTATTATTACAGGCTTGCTATAATTTCGTAAGAAACATAACAGTGAAAGTAAACAGGAAAGTAAGACAAACCAAGCCAGTCGGTAGAAGGTTGGATGCGCCTACATTTGCTACATTTCAAATGTAAACAACCTAAACATAAATTTTATTATTAAATTCAGTTCTATGTATTCAAAACCTGAAAGCTTTTACAAGAAGCTGCTTGCATTATGAAGTTTGCATCATTACCAACAGCAAGAAGAAGGAAAGACGAAAGGATTTATATTGGTACAGTGATACTCTTTGGCACAAGTTGATGCTACGTGCATTACATAAACCCCATTACATCAAAGTGCTCAGTATCCAGCCTATGGAAAAGTAAATATCAGCTTATCCAGTAATGTAAATTCTAATGGCGGGTTACTTGGGTTAGGCACCGAGGGAGTATCCCGTCTCTACCAACTACTAGTACACATTCAATATTGAAAACAAGAAAATACACTCACTGTCTTTACAAAGGAATTCATGCATCTCAAGGTATTACTCCTCAATAAAAGATACTCTGCTTTACTGCTACAGGCTACAATTACAAAACCTAATCTTCTGGAGGTATTTCAGCATGTACATAATAATTATCATGCATACATGAACACAGACTAGATAATTAATTTCATTCCCCTTTATTAATTACTTCTATCAAAACAATCATTAACTTACTTTCCTTTTCCATCTTTTACGCTTTAAATAACAAATAAATTATTCCATTCCTAATATTTACTTTTCATATGATCGTCTGGAGAAATTAGTCTGAATGTTGTTTGTAATTGTGGTTTTGGATTAATTAAATTTTCAGCTCTCTATTTGCATTAGCTGTAAACTAGATTGTAGCGCCATGGGTTAGTTAGTATTTGCCCTTGTGTTGCTTCGCTTTGGTATTAGGGAGCGTCCACATATGACGTCTGCAGTTTGGGGGAGGGAGGGGGTACCCAAAAACATGACGCGGTATGATGGGGGGGAGGGTGGGGGTAAAGCACAATATGACGTCTGCAAGTCTAATGAAAAATTGTTGTAAAACGGAAACGAAAAAATTAAAATGTCCCAACTTTCCAAACATATGTAAATCCTAGAAACAACGTACTTTTTGATTAAACATTAAACATTTTTTGTTTTATCTAATTGCACAATGGAATTAATGTAACATGTTTTGCACACCAAGCTTAATTACTTTGTATTGTATGCATATACACAATAGCACTCCTAAGTTTTAGTAAAATATGAACAGATCCTTCATTCGATAGTGAAAGGAAACCTTGTGAAACATTACCTACAAGCAAACACAACTTGTACGGGTTGCAATGAAAATTAGATATAATCTTAAAACTGAAATGAAAACATTTTCAGCTTAAGAAAATTGTTAAATAAAAAAATCATATAATTTTGGAATAAATTCGCCCAATTTTAAATTTTTTGACGACGGTGATCAATTTGAAGATTTTTTATCGTCCATTAATCTAGCAACAAATATTCCAAAGTTACAAAATTTGCCACCCTCAACTAAAAATTTCTTTAAAGACAAGATTTAAGTGATAATTGTTTTCCATCAAAAGAATCCTGAGTGATTCACTAAAGGGATATTACTACATGAATTATTATTAATTTTTGAGAATAGAATCTATGAATGTTAAATTACCAAATTATTTTAAAGATTCGCCAATACTTCTCAAACTCGTTGCAAAATAATTTTACGTTAAATTGGTCATTACATTCATTGAAATTTTTTTGGGATTGCAGACGTCATTAGGGGGGGTGGGGGTACCTCAAAACAGACGCTAGCAGACATAGGGGAGGGAGGGGGTCCAAAAAAGCCCAAAAATTGCAGACGTCATATGTGGACGTTCCCTTACCCTAAATATTGTGCCAACTTACATAAGTGAGCTCAAAGTTTAGTTTGTTGGATGTTGTATTTGAAATTGCTCTTTTAATCATATAAAGCGAAAATGCCTATGGAAAGTCAGTGTGGTTGCTACAGTTTACGCCTGTTATTCACCATCGCTGCACAATGCTGCGTTTCACTCATCCTCAGTCTTCTTCATTTTTATCAGTTACTATTCTACGAAATTATTATCCCTATTCTGGTAATATTAAATTATAAACAGTTGATGTGGGTGAATGAAGGCCAACGTATATTTTATTTTGAAACTTTAAATGAAAAGGAACTTTATGGTTCCTGAGTAAATAAGATTCTTGGCCGTCCAACATCAAAGAAGGCAAAGCAACCAGTCTTTCAGTATTCTAAATGTACTCAAGTAAACCGTATTAAACATCATAACAATATTAAATTATAATTAGGTTGTCTCTAGATCTCATCTCAAATAATCTAGTTTGACAAAGACACGTTGATTACATTTTCTACCCAGCGTTCTTCAAATTCTTCATTCGTCATAGGTACTCAGATAGAGAGAGCTCGACTTAACTTCGGAGTTTATTCATAACTTACAAGTTACGCTATGCGTTTGTTTAGGTACTCATACTAAAAGTATGTACGCGTACGGATTACTAATACTTACAGTAACTGGAAGGAATGTATAATTCAAAACAGTTTTTATTAAGAGTGAACTGAAGTACTAAATCTTCGGAAGAAAAAGTCAAGATAAATAAAAAACGTTGGTTTTCGTTAGTAAGAGACAGACTTATTGGCTTAACTCAAGTTTCTCCACGAAAGTTATTGGCAGAAAAGATCTATACACTAGCGAAGAAAGAACACTTTATAACTCTAACATAAGTAGAGGGAAATGATGTGGAAAAGTAATCTTTTGTCTCTACACATTTTGGGAGAGTCTGTGTAATGTATACTTTTCGTATCGATGCCCTAATAAAATACTATAACAAAAGAAAAAGCCAGGGCTTACAATGTGAATGTGAGACAAGATCCTTTCCCACGAAATAATAATAATAACTGCAGATATGATATAAGAATGATGGAGAAAGAAACTTACTGGAACTGGGGAAGTATACTAAGCAACAACAGCTGTTGGTTTAATCGTAACTATTTTTTGCCTTGTTATTTCTTCCTCCAGTTTATACTTCCTTGCCAATACTCATAGTAAGCAAGAATTAAAGGTATGTTTTGCGGTAGAGTGGAACTTAGAACTGACCATTGACCAAGTAGCGAGTATAATAAGAAAGCAGGTCAGAAAATAAAGTACAGGGTAGTGCAAAAATACTTTCACAAATTTTGGCATCTCGAGAAGGTATAATTGGAAGTCATGAGGGATTTACCAATAGGAATTCCAACATAAACTAGACTGACATTCCAATTTACGATTGGATGGTATGGGAAGGTCCAACTGTAAGTATATCAGGTAAAACTACATAATAAAGGAAAGCAACACTCCTCCTATCGTATTTTTTGTAAGAGGTCGTAAGGTAACTTTATGTACTACTATGTATGTCAGTATTAGGTATAAAGTGTAGGAGTAACATGATATATTTGGTAAGATCATGTAAAACTTAATAATAATATATCGTGATCGTTCATGAGTGAGTGATCCTACTCTACTGCTAAGGCTTAACATGCAGCGAGTTTCCAATGCTAGTTTATGTTCTAGTTTTAATAAGAAAAGTTCTGTTTTGTGTGACATGAACATGAAAACATTGAGTTTATGACAGGGCTAAAGTTGTAGGTGCCTAACCAACTATGTTGCATGTTATGCATTAAGGATACTATACAAAGAGTTGATAAAACACTTATTGCTCCTGCCCACTATATACAGGGTGTTCCAAAAGAATATGAAACGATGTCGGGGGCTGTAGCTCCTAAACCTGATAACCTACAGAAATGTGGGGACCATCATTCGAAAGAGGACAAAATTTCAACCAAAATCGATACAAAAAGTACTTAATTTATTAACCCTTTTGAAACTTTATAAGGCAGAGAAAATTCTGTAAAATTGCGTGTTTTCCCGTGTAAAACATAGGGATATTTAAAAGACGTGCCGTCCCTCAGTCTGTTCACACTTTTCAAATCTTTTGATAACCGAAGGACATGCAGAGACTATCATTTCTTGTAAAATTTCATGGAATTGAATGAATAGTGATGACAGTTTTGAGTTCCTCAATTGTCTTTAGCTAAAAATGATTAGAATGGATGATTAGGTAGGTTTCTTAGGTAAATTTGATCTCTTAAGCGGCCCCACATAAAGATATCAGGAGAAGTCAAATCGGAAGAACGGGATGACTACTCGAGAGTACCTCCGCGTCCTATCACCTGTCTTAGAAGGGTTTATTAAAAAATTCTTAACGATATTTCCAAAATGGGGGACTGCTTCATCTTGTTCCAGGTGGGAGTTCAATCCAACATCACGGTCTATTCTTAAATAGAGTTTTAGATAAACTTTACGAATGGACAAAGGAAGATTTTTCATGAAATAAATGCCCTATTCTTTTTAAAGTAGCTTCTGTTAGTGCGGAGCGGGGGAGTCGATTTTGGTCTGCTATGAGCCACAGTTTCGCATTGTGACCACTTTTCAAGAGTTCTGTTTAAATTGCTTTACCAAGGAGGGAATATTCTTGGGAACGGTTTCCTAAATCTATGACGGAATTTTGTAATACTACTTGATTTAGTATATTCTTCCATCAGGACTGTCCTTCTAGTAATAGAAAGTTTCGAAACGGTCTTCGAAAGCTTTTCTCCATGATTTACACGGAAAATGATGAGACTATTTGACTCACCATATTGCCTTTAAAGTGCAACTGTTTCAGAGAACCATGATGTCAATTTTGGTTGAAATTTTGTCCTCTTTCGTATGATGGTCCCCACATTTCTGTAGGTTATCAGGTTTAGGAGCTACAGCCCCCGACATCGTTTCATATTCTTTTGGAACACCCTGTACATATTTATTGCATCTACATGGAATAAGTACCGTATATTATAGCTAAGTAGCTAGATGACATTTAAAGACCCAAGAAATATTTTATTACCTGTAAATCCAAAAGTTAGTTTTGATAAGCGCTTCATCATTTGCTATAGCTAAGGTACTGTAGTAGACAACATAATAAGCACTCGTTTTATTCTGATTCAGGTCTTGACTCGGATGTTCCATGATGGAGAAAGAGAGGTAAAGCGGAGTGCAAAGGATCAGAGAGAAAAAATAAGCAGAAGCGATGGCCCACTTGGCACGCTCCATTGTGCACAATGTCTTACTCTTCAGAGGCATCACCACCATAATGTAGCGCCAAACGGCCAGTGTCACTGTCAACCATATTGCAATCGTGTGACAGACCTGAAATAACAATACATTTTCTGTTACTTTATCTTACAAAAGAAAATACACAAAATGGACTGCTAATGTTTGTTTTCTTATAGGTTTGATAGAAACATGTTAGCAGAATTTTGGTTAGTTTTGTGGTTGTTACTTTCAGTTCAATAAACAGATCTTTCTGAGTCACTAACATCCAATAATGGGAAACAAGTACATTTACACGATTGAAATCAGTGAAATGCACATAATAACCACAAACCAATGTGTTCTGTTATCATTACGTATCAAGGATTGTGGTTTTATAACTAAGGAGTACCCAGTAGCAGGTATGCCACATCAAACAGATGCGTGTATGCAAATGACTTGTAAATGAGAACTGGAGTGTTGGAGTGTAAGACCACCTTCATTTGTTTCCCTGTCTGTATTGTTCATTTGTTTAATCTCTTGCTAAATGTAGCTCTAATCCTTTGCTTTGTTTTCTTTGTCATGCCTAAGTACATGTTTGTTTGGCCTTTGCCCTTAAAAATGTTTTTCCCCCAAAAGCCATTGGATTCATAGCTGGGTACCCATGAACTCAGATGAGTTAAGTTGGTCTAATATCTAAAGCCGTTATAAAACGAAAACGGAAAACGTCTGCATTTTTATACTGTATCCTCAGTCTTTTCAAGATTATAAAACAAAAGAGGATTTTGTTGTAGAAAATGACCTTCGTTGTGTATGGAGGCTCCATAAAGTTATCTTTAGCCAGTTTTTCTAAGTCAAACTCAATTTTCTACTATGCTCATCTTAGCAAGTCAATAATCAATACAAGTCTTCTCAGGCAGGGTACAATGTTATCTATTTAGCAACACAGGAACTCAAATTCCAAATTGACCTTGAATTTGATCTGCCTTCCGGGAGAGATTGAATAACTAGATATTTCAACTTTAGCCGAATATGAATACGCATTGAACCTGATTTGATAATTATATTACAATAAAAGATAAATACTTCCTCAGATTACCATGAAAGTTGCTTCGCTGAACAATTTCATCAAGAAATAATTTCCTCCTGAAAATATTTTCAATTCCACAATACCTTAGCAAAAGGGATTTCCTACGTAAACTGTTAATAATAAATATTTGAGTTTTAGGTTGATATTAGGTGGTACGGTAAAAAAGTAAACAGACCGGAGAAAATTGAATGGAACAAATATGGCTGTCAGGTCTAATAAAGTCATCTTTCACTAGGGAATTGATTGGTGAATTGGATTTACACTTGAGAGAATCCTTGGCGGGTGGGTAGGTACCAGTTAATATTTGTACTACTTTTTCTTTTTATTAGTCATCTAGCAAGTTCTTTGTGTTTTCGTTTACGCTTGGACATTTCTCTTTTGCCGCTATTAATTCCACTGCTGACTGCCATCCTTTCTTTTCTCGTGTGGGCTTGGCTTGATTGCATTAACAATAAGTGCACCCAAGCCGAGAAAACCAATATGACATAGTTAATGGCGGGGCATTTACCAAACTTGTCAATTAAGACAAAAACTACATGGCGGATTACTTTGGGTTGATATGAAGCTTTTACTCTCCAGTATTTTCTTCTGTCAGATCCAAAGAACTTGAGTCAAGGTTTGTCAAGTGTATTTGTGTTCAGATATAGCATCTAAATCACCACAATATTATGAGGAGTATGGCACAGTGGCATCAGTTAGAGTTTTCTATTAGTACGAGCAAAACTAGTACAAGGTATGTTTTACTTGTGTGCAAGTTCACAAAGCAAACTGAAACGGAGGCCAGGCAGAGTAGGACAGTGCAGCCAAAAAGTAAAGTGGTGCCGCGTCGACAAGAAAAAAGTACAAGGCTATAACCGAATGACATTCAATATGTCTTTTGATAAAATACTCTTCTTCATTCACTAACAAGAATATCTAGCTTTGTTGCATTACAGTTTACAAAGATAAAGCTGTAAAAGTAGGTACCTCATCTTTCTTCTTAGTGTTTATTTACTTTTGGATTCTGATTCTTTATACTGTAATATGTATATTATTCATTTTCTTATACATATGCAGTATAGGACTACACCCACGTCCCACGCTTTGCATGCCCATTGACTCAAAAAATCAGTTTTTGTTAATCATAAACATGACAAATGCACAAAGAAGAGAAAGAACTAAAGCAATGAACATTCAAGTCAAGTCAGATAGTATCAGATACCAGAAGCAAGAGAAATAGCAGAGTTAATATTACGTTTCGTAAAAGACTCCTCACTCCCACCCACTGATAGCTTTTATCGATGAATACCGTGAATTCGTAACGAAGCCCATACAACCCACTACTACTGGGAAAGATCCTTAGGTAGATTGACAATGAGTGAAAGCGACTTTCACTTTTTGTTCTTTCACCTTCAATTTCAGAATTTCTTTTCTTACCTTTTGTTTGGCTTCCTTCGGGGATTTCCTTTCATACATACATAATGTAATGCGTTTAATAATATCGCCTACGTTTTCCAAGTTCTGTCTAAGCCTAACTTAAGAAAGTTTATGTACATACCATAGAAGCAACATTGTGCAGAAAACCAAATGTTACACACTAGTGTGCATTGTAAATATAAGATAAATAAGATTTTTTTCTAACTAGACATTCCATCTCTCTGATATGGTTATTGTTATGGTTGCGTAACGTTGAATTGTGATTGCCAGTTCATTTCTGTTCTGCTACATTTAAGGGCTGACTGCACATTCCTTGCACAGCAGGATCACACAACTAGGGTTCATATGTGACTCACAATTAGATAGTTACTGCTAACTGTACTTACAAGTTACTTTTCTATTGCTATTCGTACACTTATAAACATCCTATATGCAACACTTCCTATGTATGTACATGGTTTGCTTAAAATACCGGCATACGCTCAAGACATATTTTTCTGTGAATTTTCTCCTATATAGGTACATAATACGTTACCTTCAGTATTTGTTCAATGAAACATATAAAGGTATAACATCCCACTTGAACGCATCTCCTAAATATATTACATGTTTTTGCAAAGATGTAACAGTAATGTGGATATATATATCACCAGTAAATGCTAAACTTCTTTTGGCTTCTGCTGGTTTGGTATTTTTGGTTCGGAGATTGGCTTTCCCTTTGGCAGTGGCATACGACCTGACTGCTTTCATTTCTATGTATTCCGCTTCACTGATTCCTTCAGTATCATCGTATGATAGGTTGTATTTTATATACACAGGGATTTATTGTCAGTCTGAACTCTCAGCATAACTATCAGTATGCTAGAAAGGCAAATTTATACCGAACGAGAACATGACAAAATGCATGTGTTGAGAAGACTGATACCTACAGGGCTAAATGCAATAGCTACCTACTTGGTCTTTGAATTGTAATTTGATATATTAGCTACATAGCTACCCAAGCTATAAGTATCACTTTAAAAGGACGGGAATTTTTTAGGTCACGATGGAACTGTCAAGTCAAAGTCTAACTGTAAATGGCAAAACTGGACTGTCATCCTTTCCTCTTTTCCGCTTCTTTTGTAAGTAATATTGCTTTCACTCGTCCTTTTCATATTTCTAAAGTCACTGTCAATGCAACTACGGCAAAGGAAACTATCCTTTTAATCTTCTATCAACGAATGTACACAGCTGTTTCATATGTCAACTTACGTTCACATCTGCGACTGATACTTATTTACAGTCCTTCATGCAGAAACATTAGTATACCCAATGCAGACGATTCAACAATGACAGCTAAAATGCCAATTGAACTTCAGCAATTTGTAGAAATGTATTTGCAATCTTTCACGTCTTTTCCCTGACTCCTATCCCCTAAACCTCCTAAATAGTAAAATTTCCTGAACTGACATCACACACCGGTTTCCCTTACCGTTCTTGAATACAAATCAAAATATAACCTACCAAACACAAAACTTATTATTTTCTTGTATTTGCGAAACAAATACAAATTCCGATACGCAGTAACAGTTAAAACTCACATTATCTGGTTTAGCGTATACCGTGTAAAACAAAAGTATGGAATAGTTTGGTCGGAGAAAGTTTATGGGTTACAATCTTATATGCTGAAAGGTAGCATACTTTCGACGCTCCCTGTACATTAGAAACATGTACGTATTACTAATGTCTTTTACGGTCGTTTTCCCACACCTTTCTTCGGTGTTTTGGAAAATGACAGGATAGCCTTTAGTTTAACAAATGACATGGGATCTATTTGTGTTTGATAGGAAGAAGCACCGTAATACTAAATGTGGGATTTATAAATATGTATAGAGGAGAGGAATAATGGAACACACAGTACGTATTATGCTTGCTATCGGTCAGAGCAGGCCGTTTTTCTGGTTTTTATACATTGTAGACTGTAGTCCTTTATTTCTGTCCCATTTCGATTGGAGCGTAATCAGTTCGAATCACATCAGCTCAATTACACTACACCAGACTGAATGAATGAATGTGTGTGCAGTGTACATTTATGAAGTGAAAAAGTAACTTTCGGCGAGGCCAGCAATACCAATGTGTTCGATACGAAACACGAGATGGTCAAAGTAAAAGTAAGTGAATGCTTTAGGTCAGTCATGTCTCGTAAATTACTGAGATATTTCATGGTAACGGGAGACATCAAATGAATTATTAGTATACCCTCGACTTTGTTTTCTATACTTCAGATAAGTACATTAGATTAAAGTACTTTCCTTCCAGAGTGCTCAGTGCAGAGGAAATGTATGTACACTATACATTTACAGAACCGTGTGTATTGCATTTGTGAACGAGTACAGCGAGTGTAGTGTAATGTTTTATGTGGGAAGATTGATGAATGAGAAAATTTTGTGTGTGGTCTTGCTCGTGGGTTTGCCTTGTAGTGGTCACACCGGAACGAGGAAAGTAGTTGACAGCTGACAGCCTCGTCTACAGCCAGATTTTAGGACTGTTTTGATTTGATGCGTGTCCCGAATTATATTTTACTGTTTTGCTTTAGGTACCAGTAATGGTGTTGCTAGTTACATCTGTCCAATGCACGAATGAATGCATTTTATTTTCCGAAGGGAACCTTAATCCAAGTGCTTTTCTTTTTATTGATGACACAGCCCACACTTTTCACCAACCAAAACCTTTTAAGGACTTTGTACAAACAATGCAAAGTTGCAAGACAGCTTTCACACGCTTGTAACATTTTATGCTATTATTTTACTTTTTGTATTTCTACACACATTAACCAAATATACGGTGATGGAAAATTAAATAACTTCAGGAGAGTCTGGGTCAAGTTTACTCCAAGAGTCACTGCCTAATAACGATGACATAATATTCTCAATAATAAATGGGGAAAGTGTCGAGGTTTTCTTCATAGTAGAGTTGGAAAAACAAAAAATGAAGTAATAATAAAGTCGAAAATCTTAGTCGAGGATTACGTTTGGAATACCCTGTGCAAAATGGATTTTTTGTGCATTTTACATTTGATGTGATTTGCCCCGGAATTTAAATACATTGTGGAAAAAGACCACATTATCGATTATCGGGAATTTAAAATAATGCATTCTGCACAAACATTTACAGGAAAGTGTTGTTAAATATTTATATTTTTAGCTTTCTCAACAGACTGAATTGAAATAGGCAAAGCGGAACTAGGGTTGGAAATCTGTTTCGTCGTAGATTGCTGTTTTAAATTATAAAGAAGTGAATAGGCGTTATTTGGACAGTAGACGCATTTCTTATTAGTACGATTTAGTAATTACATAGTGTTTACGTCAGTAGTAGTGCTGGAGGTTAGGCACGCTAAACTAAGCGTACACGACAGGATGGAAATAATAAAGCGAAAGAGATTAGAAAGAGTAGAATTTAAGCGAACCTGAGAGAAATTAGAATGAACGAGGACAAAGAGAGCCCAGCCGTAAGTTTTCCGTGCTTTGCCGGACGTTTTCCAGATGTACATATAAAGAGCATAGGGCATGTATTCAATCATATTTAGCATGTCGGCTAAAGCAAGTCCTGTCAAGATTGCATTCGTCGCACTGATCATCCCTTTGCGTGTCAACACGATGAGATTGAGCAAATTAGCCAGGCAGCCAAAGATACACACAAGCAAACTGGTGTAGCCGTGAATAGTCCGGTAGAAATTACCAAATGTTTCCCAACCGGATCCACAATACATTTCTTGTGCTGAGGAGACTGCTGTGTCGTTGCTTCCGTTACTTGACAGATTCATGTTCAAGCTCATGTCCACGTAAGAATCGTTGCTCCCTAGGAGAAGTGACTCGTCGTCCATTTCCATTATTGGTCTTAGGAATTTACCGGCGTTTTCTCAGGGAAAGTCAAGAATACTCAAAGCCCCTTCAGCTGAGTCAGCCAGCCCAACACGTGTCTTAAATGCAAACTAGCAACGCAAGAAAAGACAACCGTGTCTTTGCGGTTCCGTCGGGTATATTCGGTTGTGGGCTGAATTCCACTCTCTTCACCCTGAAACGCAAGACAAAGACAAGACATTGAGGACGAGACATTAATGATGAAGGAAATTAGGAATTTATTTTGGAGCAGAAAATATTATTTTGCAGACCAGTCACTCGTTAAAATCAATAGTTATGTATTTTTCATTCCGTGAAGACCTTATCTAATTTAGCTTTTCTTATATCGAAGTATTATTGAGTGATAACCTGATAACCCTTCCTGTAGATACACTTATGTGGGGACAAAGAAATATAATTTCGGGTCTACCAAGTTATGAATGGGTGTGAACTGGGAGTCCTTTGGGCGTGTGATAGAAATGATTGGATTGATTGTGGACAGAGTTCTCTTGATTTGAAATATTGGATTATTCCTTTGAATTGAATTGGAAATATGCGATTTCTGATTCAGGGTCTTCAGTGTCAAGGGAATACGTGAAGGAAATTCGTAATTGTCTTTCTGGAAGGACAAAAAGGTGAAAATATCATTTTCCGGTCGTTGGTATGAGAAATTCAAGAAAGCAAAGTATCCTGTTTTTATCCTTCCCTCAAAGCTAACCAAACTATATACACCATGCTCCAACAAAAGTATACCCTACTCTGCCCTCCCTTGACTTGACTTTTCTCCAACCTCCTTTCTTTTACAACGTTAGCTAATACACAGCTTTCACCGCAAATGCAATTGACTATCATCGATTCACCTTCCAAATGTCAGCTCAGCGCTTGTCCTTTTCCATTTGCTTACCTTTCAATGATGATAGTAATTAGTGTTTTACTGCTTTATTTATGGCTTTGTGTAATTACCTTATAAATCCACTCTGTCTTCGTAAAACATGCTTGCATTGTGTAACGATGCTATATTACATTGTAAATAATATTTTCAAATAATATAGCAATCCAGATGTAATTTATGTACTACAATAGTGAAAGTGGATTGCATTCCTGCTCGTATGCAGTAATGAGAATAGAAAAGTCAAGTGAAAAGGAATTCCTAGGGAACATCCACGTCTGCATGCATATGTAGCAGCCAACTACACACTACGTGCATTAAATAAGAATGACATGCAGAACAAATGGACGTCCTAATCTAAAACTTAATGAGCGTTGATAGTTTGATAGGTAGGCAAGGCAAGGCCGTTTTTCCTGAAATAAAGCCATTTCCATTACATTGCTTTGCATTCAGCTCTCCATAACCTAATGCATTCAAGATTTATGCCATGCCATGAAAATCTCATTGTCTAAATGGAGATTAATGTGCAAGTGAAATCAGTGCTGTAACGAAGCTAATTAACCTGAATGAATTCTATTACGACCATCAAAGTCAAAAAGACTCACCCCGACCTTAAAATCGCCACAAAATATACACGCTTAACTTTCTAATACTCCAACAATATTATTACCATTACGCAAGACCTACTATATTAAACAATAACTATTACAAACCTGGCCCTATTGTTAAGCACCACCTAACTAAAAACCTAAATAATCCACCCGTATGGTACGAAATCGAAAGTACGAAAAAGGCTACATCACCAATTTCCATCCATTCACTTACTGGAATTCGGTTTTATTAAAATTGCAATGACCGTAGAGACGTCAAAAGCTAGGCATGCATCAAGAGTCAAGAACTCATCAGCCGATATCATATACACTCACACACATTCAATGTTAAATTGACTATGCAATAAATGATTACGGACTATGGCCATGCACTGGAAACAAGTAAAAGTAATTTTCAATTCATTACTCAGATGTGTACCAAAAAGCATTTAGATATTCCCTGGAATTCTATATAATGTGAGATATACTCAAGATAAAGCAGAAATGCTTTGTTGCAACGTTGCAAGTTTGTAAATAAAACTGATTTGCTTCAGTAATTTCGGAGTCAAACAATTAAAGAGGAATCTAATCTCTATTATATAATATACCTGTGGTGTATACTATAGTATTATTTTGTATCCCCATTGAAAACCCCGAACCGAAAAATGCCGAAATAAGAACAGGGCCGAAAGCTATTAATGCCGGAGATTTTTAAATCTAATTCTGTAACTAGTTAAAAAAATACACAAACTTGGACCATATCCTTACTTGGTTTGAAACGGTAAATTAAAACTTGAATAAACCCGTTAACAGATGTAAAAAAGAGTCGCGTGGTGAGCGGTGAGTATTTGATTGCGGGTCACTGTGCCCACCTCTACTGCGAGTTGCTGTGCCCAGCTTTAAAGCGAACACACAATCGCGAACACACAGACAGACACACAGACAGATCATTCATTATTATAAAGAGCTCGCTGCGCTCCTCTTAATAATGACTTACAAATGAATTTTAAGAGTATTATTTTGAGTCATCTTTCTGCGGCTTTTGCTTTATGGATAAAAAGATTTTAACAACAATTACGATATGAATTAAATATCAAAAACTATAAACTTTTATAAACAAATAATTCAAGTAAACTCTAAATAATATCTTTCATCGTTTTAAGCTACATAAATCTAAAGGTCAACAGTTTAGTTTATGATGTTTGGTATTGATTTATAAATGCCAAAAGTTACGCGTAAATTATTCAAATAAAATTTGGACAATTGATTTCACTAATTTACTTCGTTTTAATGCAATTACTCCCATAATTTTACAAACGTTATTTGAATATTTTCGGAATTATTCTGTTCCTGTAATTTTTATTTCGGCATTTTTCTATTCGGTATTTTTCATTTTGGGCATTTTTCATTTCGGCGTTTTCCATGCGGCATTATGACGTGGAACCCAATGCTACACACAAAATATTATACATTTAAAGGTGTATGTATATAAAATCTCATTATTAATGCTTTGTCCTGAACACAAAGAGGTGTATTTCTTAGTGCTAAAGTAGTAATGACTCGTAGAATATATGTGCAGTAGGAAATTCGCAGAAGTAACCCTTCCAATTTAAGTATGCCTTCCTTTCCTTTTACTACCTAACTTTAATTGCTGTTACACTCAAATGCTTCTGCATTATAGTCATAGTGTAGTGGTGACAATGCTATAAGTGTAATAATTTTTGTTAGTAACCGAAAGGTGCAGGAAACTTGTCAGTGATTTATTCTTGAGCAATAGAATGATGGCACCTGCAATCGTCTACCATCAAGGTTAAACCAAAGGTATGCCCTATTTGTGTTTGTCTACCAAACCACAAATTCAAATTACAGTTGGTTGCATTACTTATGAATAGGTAGTGATTTTCTACGCAAAGGTCTTATTCTTATTTATAGTGTATATGCAGGCAAATACGAGCAACACTTAGCTTTTTGTGTTTAGAGTCTGTTTCATCAATATTTCATTATTTTATGTACGCTATATTGGACAGTCAAAGGAATGAGTATCGGCGTTGTTATGTTGTTTTAGGAAGTCACAGTTTAGTACTTTTTCAAGCTATCAAGAATCTCCTTTTTATAAATTCCAGTTCTCTTGTCTCGAATTATAAAAGAATACGTGTTCCAAAATTGCTATTCCTTTCCCCTGGCTTCGTATTTTGTTTGTACCTACGAATCAACTGAAATTTGGTAAGTAATTTCTAAGCAAGACTACGCCTATGCCTTTAGGTAACCATTAGTATAAATTGGACATACAATTAGTATTCGTTTGACAGTATTTTTACAAGTAATAGTAAAAATTCTTCGCTTATGTCAAGTTATTATTAGGACTGCGATAAAATTGTTAACCCTACTGCGCTCCAATTTTCTAGGTTCTATATTTATGACGTCTCATTTTGATTTATCTGACTCGCTAAATATATTATAACCTACCTATATCCAGACAGATTTTTAATTAAATGTAGGAATTCTGAAGTTTAATAAAACTACTTTCCCTACACACCTTTGGATGACAGTGAATAAATAAGGGCCTTTTTAACATAATACTACGTAAGTAAACTGCATTTATTTGAGATTACACCATTTTCGCTTTGCACTGCTTGTAAGTTGGTTTACTTGCCGGCATATTTAGCTGTGCACATTCAAATTCAATTCTTCGTTGATTTTTTTCTTTACCAGTATGACTAAAATTCAGATGTCTACAAAACTTGCATAATTTGTCTTGAATTCAAATGTTCAACGATTCATTTCTAAAAAATTCTTTATCGATGCATCTATGTACAATTCTATTATTATCATTATAATAGCTCCAAAGTAATATAAACACGTAAATCTACTTAAAAAGTACTAGAAGGTATACCTAGTATAAAGTACTAATAAAATAAATAAAGTATAAATAAAGTACTAGAAGGTATGTAGTAGATAATAGTAAATATACGTAATTACAAAATCTTTTTGAATTAAAGTAATTACAGACACTAAATACAATGCTGGATTATAAAACTTCCTGTAGCTAAGGATCGAACTGCGCTAAGGTTTACGCTAACTTATATGCATATCTTTATTTATGTTCAAATAAGGGGAATAATGGAATAAATAAACTTATGTCATACTCTGAGCTCACTCCTCCGCCTCCGGTCACTAGTTACAAATAGCTGCATCTACAAATTATATATTGTCATCATGTTTGCCATGTGGCTTTAGTCCCTTGTAACTTGATGAATAAAATGAACATGACTGCTGGAATTGAAATATTTAGTTCATTTTTATACTGTCATTCGTTCATGCTCGTACCATCGCATCGCAACACAATACAAAACAATGAAGTTCATTATTTATTTATGTCTATCTTGTGTCTAGTTTGCTTAAAGGGTTAACTTTATGCATGAACCTGAACCGGAGTAATTCTACTCTAGATAATATGTAATTTAACTCTCAAATGTAGCCTGCGGGAAGCTGAATACAAAACTTCTCCAGTGCCTAATTCAATATTTGTATGTTACACAATCAAAAGTTGCTCTTCCATAGTAAATTGAATTGCAATCAGTGCATGTTCCTGTACTTCCTAATCAACGTGTACCGTCTATCCCTGATGTAATTACGGATATTCTTTTGTGCTTACGAGTGGATGAATCATTGCCAGGCTAATCGACTAACTCCAAATTGTTTCGTAAGTTTTCGTAGCTTTATCTAATCAAATTTATACGACTGAAGCACAACCAATCCGACTACAATCCATTTACAAAGTGGTATTGTCTAATTGTAACAAAGGTGATACGATTCTACGCTTAGGGTTAGGATACAAATTCAAATTCCTCAGTTCTGTTTTCCCATAATCAAGATGAACTTGTAAGGTTTAATGTTAATGTTGTTTTGGAAAGAAGTGTTTGATAATTGTATTGAAATTTAATATCCACTTTTAATCTAATTAATTTCAATTCCAACTTCATTCAATTTTGTCATCACATGAGTTTGTGGGGTACACGTTGAAAAACATTGTTTAAACAGTATAGTTCGGCCTCTTATAACAAACAATACATCACAGTTCAAATTCATCCCAGAACCTAAAATTCCTTTAGCTGAAAATATTTAACTTATCTGAAAACATAAATACCAGCAACCTTTAGTTCCCTTTATGAATTAGGGGTAGTCAAGAAAGTCACACTGAGGGTACTTGGAATTTTGGAAAGAATGAATTGTTATTAAGTATTGTTAGCCACCTTATTGTTATTGAGTCAATTCAACACAACTTTAGAAATTGAGACATTAGAATAACAGAAGTCATTCAAATAAATAGGTCCCCAAACTTAATTTCTACACGTGGGCCATGTTTCTACACACGAAAGGAACTGTGGGCTAATCATTTTACTCAACATGAACATTACTGTATCACATTAATGAATGCCGCCCATTGAATACACAAGTCCTGTCCATTGTAAGAATTAGTAGCGTACGACGCAATGTGATTTATATGAATTCTCATGCCCTTTAACATTAGTTTACCTAATAAGTTGGAATAATGACGAACATATTTGTAGATTCCGCTGCATAAAATATGTCCCGTCTGTGTACACCGCACATTGAAGAAACAACATGTTTTATGGGTTTTACTCACATCATTTTTCGATTTAGGTCTATAAACTTTTTATAAGCATTACCCATATTATGTACTGACCCTGAGAAATTTATCAGATTTAATCCAGAGAACCAATAAAAATTACTTACAACCGCGACTACAACATAGGCACCATTATTTTTCACCTCTGAGATGGATCAGACCTTGAGTACCAAGTACTACTTAATGATAATGAACTAACTTATTATTTACATAAACAAAGAATTTAATGTCCCTATCACACGATGAATCTTAATTTAACTACCTACGTTATGTATTTCAAAACGTCCCATTTTGTGACCTAGTGTCACGAATGGGTAATACATTCCAGTTCTTTCATTACTAGGATTGTAAATCTGTTAACAAAGGAATAAAAATATTCTTTGATTACGAATTCTTGAATTTATTCTCGTTCTAAAGCCATTCACTCAACCAGTTCGGTAATATTCTTGACCCTGTTCTGCCGCCCAGGTTTAATTTCATTAATTAAACACCAGCGTCCCATTTCTCAATCACCTCAATAACTCAAGCAGAGGAATCCGGTTTTAGTGCACCTCACGACAGAGAAAGTTAAACCTTTCCCTAGTATTTTAGCACTGTTTCCCGTATAATTTTCTTAAGCCGTACTCTATAATTCGCAGACTAGTAAAATTAAGTTAGGAAATGAAACAACGGTCTAATTTCGAATTAAAATCTGTATTTAGAATGAAATAAAAAAGTTTCTCCTTATATTTGTAACAGCTCCATTCTAAATTGCATAATAAAGAAAGTCATTTTCCCCGCTAGCTGCCCGCTGCTCTCTTGCATTTATTTTCATCTATACCCAGCAGTCAACTCACTCAACTTAATTCCAAGTTACACTCAACTCAAGAACATTTGCATTTTATATATTCAGATAGTCATAGCATCGTTTTCTCTACGTAACTATTGTATACTCGTTGTTCAGACCAGACTTGTATAACATCTATGTACAATGTGCATATATAAAGTACATACATAAAACATACAATGCATGTAACAAACGGCAATACTTTTCAAGTCCTCATAAATGAAGGCGGTACAAATCGTCATGACTTTAACGATGGAATGAATGGGGTCGTGAGACACGCCGATATCTCCTGTGGGTAATTTTCGCCTCCCTTTCCGATTTATCTCAGCTTGTCAGGCCAACCAACCCGGGCATGCAAAATCCAAAACCCAACATTACCATACCACAACTACAAATTCTACCTACTCCACTTTACTAATAAATACATTTGCATATGCATACATGTGGATGTAGATTTAAAACAGTTTGTTTTCTCCATCGTTTCCTATCCTATATAGAAAGTGTAAAAGTGTGATAGTTGGAGTTATATGTAGCTAATAATCACTAGCAAAGCTCATTGTCCACTCAATCCGCTAAAAAGGTTTACTTTATTTCCTTAGCGGTTGACTGAGTCGAGGGAGTGAGCATCATGCTAACAAAACGCAATAAAACACAACACATTCTCAAACTAATAATCTAAAAGGATTGTTCATAAAAATTCTAAGGAAGGCAACAACGTAATATAATCTAATGCTCTGCCATTTCAGCTGCTGCTTCTAACATACCCAATTATTATCCCACTTGAACCACTTCCTCCAAAGTAGTTAATAAGCGTTAATAACAGCTTTTCAGAACTTTAGCGCTAATCTCAACTTTTTCTTATAATAATACCACTGTAGGGACATACTACTTTCTTACAAATACTTACCTAAAGCAAATCGTGCATTCACAGCCATCCTTTCATTTATTTCAGTCTACCACACTACACTACTCCTTAGTTTCTATTCCCTTCTTCAATGGCAATACAGTACTCATAACAATAGTGGGAATTCTCTTTAATTCCCTGCTAAAGACCTATTGTTTTCTTTTATTTCAAGCTTTAGCTGAAAATCTCTTGCGGAGAACCAGGGAAGATAAGGCACGAAATGGCATTATTATGTCGAGTGCGCTAACATAATCCTTTTCAACAACGCTAAGGAGACGTGTGACATTATTACAAAACCCAGACAACTTATGTACCTGGATCCTATCTGCATACCTCTGTGCTCTACACCAAATGCAATATTACAGCTTTCCACTCAACAGCAGTGAAAGTGAAGTGGTAAGGGAAACAGAGATATTAATGTCCGTACATGAAGTTCTAATAGAAATGTCACCTGTCTACGCTTGCCGTATTTAGTCCTATTTGTTAGTGTCACTCGCCTACATACACATTCCTTCACTTTACTATTAAAACAATAAGAAACCTCCTTTTAGTTAAGGATAACATGAACATGACCAACAATGACATATCTCAGGAAATACTGGAAATAAAGCTGTCTACTAATTTTATGCTGTTGAATAGAGTTTTATATAATGTTATTTGTATGCAGCCATATAAGATGCCTATTTTAGAATACAAAAGCGTGCAAGCTGTAACAGGAATTTGCGAAGGCGGTCGAGGATGCGAAATTATACGACTTCCTTCCAGAAGTCTGGAATTCATTTTTATTCTTCAAAATTGTTACTGTTATAGAAAAGTAATTACTAATTCACATACACCTACAATATTCATTAATGTTAACCTGTGTAATTACTACTGTTTCACCGTTTTCATTTACACCAAACCAAAGCAATTTAGAATACATTAATAGTTTATAGGATTAATATCGTATCTTGGTTGGCTGCCACAGAAAACTCTGGCCAATTTAATATGCATTACATTTTTCACTGAGTTTCAGAATTATGAATGGTAAATAATGAAGATAAGAGTCATTTTGTCCAGTACAGCTGTGCAATATTTCAGTTCAATACTTCCAAAGCCTTTTATATACCTATTACATCGATTAACGGCTAATAAAGCGCAACATATAACCTAATATCAGTCCGATAAAGATTTCAAAATTAGTGAATAGAATAATGTATGTTAGATCGATACCAAAAGGAAACGGAGAACCGATATGTAATTCTGGCGTACTGTGGAATCATGTAATCTAATACATGTTAGGAATTTACAGATCATAGTAAATGTCTGCTGAATTGAGTTCAATCTACAATGTTGCTGTCTCTTGATTTGTGAAGCCATAGAATATGTTGTCTATGTAATACTCATTTACATTTGAATTTGTGATATCACTATGTAAAATGTAAACCTACATCTAATTTATCAATATAAATCTTTTAGGAGACACAACTCTAGTACTATAGCGTAGACTAGTCGCTATACCATTTACACGCTTGAATTGCATACTAATTAGTTTCAAATGCATTCAGTCATCAATTGCCAACACTAAAACTGTTAAGCCTGCACCCAATATTCATGTACTGATGTTTGTTAGAAATTTACATTTATGAAAGAAGTTTCACCACACTGCAATATGGATTTGCCGTATTTATAATTTCACCCCTTGTAAGGATAGAGAATACTGGAAGTGAGTAAATCCCGTGTAATAGGGATGTAAGAATATTACCATATTTATTCGCTGATATCTTTATTACTTTCTCTCTTACGAAACGTAATTCCGATTCAGACTTGCTATTTCCATTCAGCATAAATACGTAGATACATAGAGATCGTACATGTGTAGCAACCTTGAATTGATTTACCCTGCTTGAAGCTATAACGGTGTAGAAATGCAATCATAGTACAAGGAATTGAGTATGTGACTCACAACATCATGCACGCAGCTTAGCTCGCAATTCAATGAATAGAAGTGGAATTGAATGAAACTGAAACGAGGACAGACAGAGGCAGTTGGGAGAAAACATGGAGAATTCCCAAGCCTGCTCTGATTTGGTCTAGTTTTGTATGTGCTCAAAATGTTTGTCTTCAAAGTCACAGAGAGAAGCCATAGGAGACTAAAAGGAACAGCTTGGCAGTTAAGATGTCAAGAACTATGTATTAGGATGAAATGAACAAGGTTTACTCCCTACAGTTGCTATTTTCGTCCAAATGTATGTAGAATGTAGAAACATTCTACATACATTTTCAATGTTACGAAAGTCTGTAGGTATCTATGATGAGGGACGGGTAATGACTCTTCTTTTCTCAGAAACAACCCAAACAGTATTTATCTGCAGGGCATCCTTTTACCTTCGATTTTGCTTCAAAAGCGCCGATTCTGTTAAATCCCTTCTTCAAAGAAAAAAGTAACTATGAAAAAAGTTAATTATGCGATATGTAGTCTTTTTGTTCTTGCATATGTATCGACAAATAAAGTAGTATAGGTACATCGAATGACATTTGACGTTCTTTTTATTGCATTATTGCCTTTAATGTAGGACTTAGGACACTATTATACAAGTAAACAGATCATCAATTCCAAGTATTTGTGCAATTAATCTCTTTGACAGGCTACTTCAATAAATTCAAAGAACTTAATTAAGGTACTCTAAAAACCAGTGAACCGTATTCGCAGTAAATTAATTAATTAAAATGTAACAGGTAAATATTTACAGTTACATCAATCTCATTAAAAATGTTTTGGCTTTGCTATAAATACCAACTCCATTCAAAAACAATACATTGTTTATATACACTCTCAGTAAGCGCTTAATTATTCCAACTTTTTGTCAAACATTTGCGCAATTCAGAGTTCTAATTCCCTAGAAATACAGTATACTTCAATGTTAGCCACACATTTGGTAACTCCTCCCGGGTACCAGTTGCAATATCGGAGATATACTTTTCCTACTGCATTGGATCAAATTATGAATTCGTTTAAAGAACTCCATTTTAGTTACTGCGTCATATTTTTGGAAACTCCAGGGTATTATGGCCTCTGGGGTGAGCTATTTCTACATTTTGCATACTAAAAACAAAGATTGCATGTGGTAGTCGGTATCTGTCATCGCCTCTAAGAGAACGCAGCCTATGAGACTCATAGCCTAGCCTCTGACAGAATATACTCATCAGCTAGCCTATAAAGGAACGGCATTGGTCAGCCTCCGAGAGAACGGATAATACTCAAAGGTACTACATATTGCATAGTGTTCATTGTAATAACTAATGTAGGTCATACAACTGGTGTAATTGCGTTTTAATGATAAAAATACTATTTAGAATATTGAGATTTATTGGTGACCGATTTACATTCCTACAGTAAGAGTATTCCAACGAGACACCATTCCTCCTAGACTGATCACTCCTACGAAGCGCTTTACTCCAACAACACGGAGCAGGCCTAGGAAGGAATTTATTCCTACCAAAGGGTTACTCCTACAACCATCATATTGCATGCAGGTTTACAACTTTAAGTTAACCCATTCTCATTCTTCAAAAAAATTAATTCAATTAGAAGACACTTACGAGAAGACACTTTTCCTTCATTTATCATTTACATTATTGGCAGCTTGATTAAATAAATCTTATAGTATTAAATGTCAGTTTGTCCACCTTTATTGGTGATATAATTGGCTAGATTGACCAGAAATGATATCATTTGTTGATTTTTCCATTGGCAACACAACACCAGAGATAAATGAACTGAGTCATAGGAAGGAATTCATATATATTTTCTATTACTCAAAATGATTAGGTATCTATATTTTTATCGTCTCATCGACTTCCATTCCACTCAAGTGACTCAAGTCAGGTCAAAACAGAGGAGGGCAAAGAATGTAATGCTACCCTTTGTAATGGAAACTGTTTATTTTACTAATAATCTTTATTCTTCGATATATTTCAATGTAAACACTTTTTCGCAGTGGAACTCTTTCCGTCCTCCTCTCCTACCTCTCTCCCGTCATACATTACTCCCAAATAAGCTTAACCTACCTTAACCTACCTTTTAATAAGCTACCTTCTTTATTACAACATTTACAAATCTATTTTATACGCAAAAATGTGCTAACATGCACAAAAATTTCCTCGTATTAAATTACAGTGTGTTAGCCTTTATTATTGACATAACTATGATTGGCTAGCTAGATGGACCCGAATTGACATCATTTGCTGATTTTCGCATTAGTAAAGAAACGCCGGAGATAAAATGAACCGAGACATATGGTTGTCTGTCAGCTAATTTTATCTCCTGAGCAATCAAAAACCTGAAATCGTCAACATCCGGAAAGTTAAGTCAGGCCCGCCATCCATGACTTGGTCATCCGCTGCATGATTATACAGTGCACAATACAACCATGTCCACATCTCATATTTTTCTCATAGGGGGTTACCCCAAAAATATCTATTATTGTTAAATACTGTGTTTCAACATTTTATGATTTCTAATTAGGGGTTTTCCCCCGTTCGTAAAACGGGTAAAAATGTTTTGTCACACTTTATGTAATAACTTTATTTATGCCATTTTGGGGGTTTGAAAAAACTAATTTATGCCATATTGGGGGCAAGGAAAATTCATACGTCAAAAAGGAATGTCAAAAAGTGAATTCCAAACAGGGGAAATCAAATTATCATTATAACTAAAATAAATTATTAAGTTTAAAACGAATTAATTCATATTTTTTCATTTGATTCTGGTCCTCATAAAGACGTTTGTGAACGTTGAATTAAATGAAATTTTTGCTGAATTGTCTACCTCAAGTCTCAAACGTTTCTTAAATTAAAATGGTCTTCATACGTTAATTAAATAAATATGTTTATATGAACATTTACGAAAACCAATGTACAACACACAACATTCAACTGCAATCATGAATAGTAATGAATGTGAATTTTAAATGTAATTCCAATGAATTGCAGTATTATTTGTGAGCGAACATATGCATTGTAAACAATGTTTTAAGTCTTTCACATATATTCTAATTAGAATAGTATTGCTGCATGCAATGTCGTGCAACTTTGCTTGTTGGACTGATTCACTTTGTAGGAGTAAATGTCACAGTAGGAGTAATACTCGTAGTAGAATTGAATTGTCTCGTAGGAATGAATTACTTCGTAGGAATCAAGTCTTGTAGGTATATTTACGCTGTAGGAATAAAGCTATGTAATCAAACATTTTTACTTCAATGTAATGGTATTGGTTAGCCTTCCTCAATACAATAAATCTGATTACATAGCTTACAATACAATACAATACCATTACATTGAAGTAAAAATGTTTAAATCATTTTGACGCATCCGTCAATTGGGAATAAATAGTGTGCCTTTTCGTCTTCAATTTTTCATTAATAAATCTGTAAGTCTGAAATAGCCATGCTTAAGACAAACTAGAAATTTTCATGGATATCGGAGGTAGTTAATTTTTCATTGTGGGAAGTGTCCCCCCTGATCAATTTTCCCAAAATCTCATTTTAACCACCTCAGTTGTGATGAATATTTCATTTTATATTAAATGAGAAATAGAAATGGAGACTACATATAGTCTCACAGGCTGCGTTCTCTCAGAGGCGGTTACATTTAGCATATCTCCCTCCGGAGGAAATACAGATATGGTTATGTGGTGCTCTTTTTCTTATGCGAAAGATAGTGAATACATGTTTTATTTTAGATGAGAGCTTTGATTTGACTGCTGAAGGAAGTATTTTTACATTAGTTCCCAGCTGAATTATAAGTAAATGCAACGATACATGATACACCGAGTGCAACTTTGTACTGTGAGTTCGTTGAAGTGATTTTGAAAGGAAAAATCAAATAACAAACTTAAATAAACTGCTTGATTCGAAATCTGGGGAATTGAATAAGGTTTAAAAGCGGAAACGTATTGCTCACGTAGAGGTTATGTGTATAATGGTATACCTGTTTAGAAAAGCAATCATATAATCAAATAGAAAAAGTACGTGTATGGGGAGGCTAGGCAGAGTACAAATAGCTGGAATAATAGAGAACCAGCACAAAGGTTCGCCTACACAGCGTAACAGAATCCCATTATTTGGCATTACGTCTTTTCTTTTCAGTGGAAGTAGAAGGCAGGCATTGAATGTTATTTGAACTGCTGAGCTGCTGCTCCTAGTTGCGGCTATAAGTGTTGCATGCAATTCACTTTAGAGAGGTAACGAGTTTCCTTGATCACAGTCCAAAACAGTCAGGTCCCAACTGTTGTCCTTATAAGTTTTCGTTTGTAATTGGGGAAAAGCTAATTTCTTACAAGATGTGCCCACCGCAGAGCTAATAAAAGACGAGACCACCACCCGAGAAGAATAATATATACGAGAATTCTAAATGGAATACTTATTAGATTTTCAGTGCCCTTGTGTACACTAAATAGTATTATAGGTATTAAAACCTCTTAAGACTACCGACTGCTTTCTCTAAGCTATTTAAATCACTAATGTTAGGTTAGCAAAGGACAGCCACTCCGAGGAAACTCATCTCCTACAGTGTATAGCACAAAAGTGAAAGGATGACTCCTCAAGGAAAGCCCACGGTGCACTCGAGCAAAATTATAATTAGTCCCTCTTCAGAGAACCTAAATTTAAAGCTTTTAAAATAAGATATTTACTTTTCCCAAGTTGTTATTCTGTTGGTAAGCTTGTTATGTTGTGCAAGCCATGCAGTGAGCATGACTTTCCTTCCTCCGACTCTGACATTGAATACAAATATTCCTAATGCAATTTTAAAACTTTGCAAGGGGTGAACTGAAATGCAGATTACTAACGAAAGATTCTTTAATACCTTACACATTAAAATGTGCATGCTAAGGCGATCTTCTTAAACAACCATACTTTACAGCCGAGTGGTTTGGCAAAGGCCAGTTAACCTAGAATTCCAGTTGTTAGCTAACTACTTCTTAAGTATTATCGCAACATTTGTAAATTATGAGACCCTAGTTTTGGTTAAGTTTCTAAGTTGAATTACAGCAAAAACAATAATACAATGCAAGGGATCCAGGAAACTTCTTTTCAGTAACTTAACAAAGAACATTTGATTCTAAATGTAGGGGAAATAAACAAAACCTTGTTTGTTAATCTGTACAGTTATATCCTTACTTTTGTCATTAGTTAGCACTTCCTGGCAAGCACATCCGCATTACTTCAGCACCTGATCAGGAAACTTTGAATCCTCATCCCATAAATGTGAACCTTAGATTGTGCCAATGTTTTTCTGAATATAAAGACCTTTGGATACTTATGGAGACTAGAAATCTTTGGAATCGTATCCCCGTGGCAAACGTAAAAGCACGTTGTGAATAGAAGGAAGGAGACAAGTGAAATGAAATCATTGCTCAAGCAGCGAAATGGAGCAATTATAAAGATCATCAATCATAACTTGTATATTGCTTATGCTCCTGACATGGTCTTGGTCACCAAGAGATTGCCAAGTGGAAGGTTTACAGTCTCTGTTAATACTTACAATTACAAAACCTACAGTGTGTTCCGAAAAATGAAAGTAAAAGACATTCTCCTTTTCCTTCTAAAATTTTCATATATTTTTGTATTTCTGGTAATATTAAAATATTTTATTCACTGCATAAATGACATATTTTTGTGTTTCGCTATTTGATTTACATTTTTGTTAAAATCCTCGGTGTTTTTCGTACTTCAAATTTCAGGAAAATTTCTGAAAAATAGAAGTTTAGAAAATGATGGAAATTAATGTTTCTAATTTTAATATCTTTCGACACACTTTTTGGGCTCACTGTATTAATAACGAAGAAAGTTGTCAGTGTCTTTTAGTTCGAACTACAACTTTGATGGCATTGTATAAGGGAGATGATAAGTAAGGAGTTTACACTTTAGTATCCATTTCTACTTTATTCCTAAATATTACAACCATCTTAGTAGAACTACTGTGTACATTAGTACATTCATTATAGGTCCTCCAGCTGATTAGCTATAAAATAATTTCGGGCCATTTCTAATTTCTACAGATGTGGTAGTATAAAACTTCAACCTTTATTCAGTGCACTTTCACTGTGAGTGAAAGTCCTGAAAGGTAGTAACTTTTAATTCGTTTATTTCATACATCACATCATCAAGAGAAAGTAGATTTTAATACAATTCTGGAAACTCTGGTTATACTCCTATATCTACTCACAGAATGTTTTAATATTTACATTATAGTATTGTCTGGGGAAATTGGAAAATTACAGTCGTATCTGTACAAGACTCTGCCATTGCCAAATAGGATAGGGAAGAGATTGGTTGCATTGATTACGAAGGGTATAGCTGTACAGCTGTGCAATACAGTGGTGTAGCTTTGAACTTTATTTTTTGACTGTTAAAGGTACATAGATATAGAATGGGAAGTTGCTGGCGGGGAACATGCATGAAAAAGACATTTTGACGTGGACCGGAAGCTTGTCGTATGTAATTCTTGACTGAGCAATCTTGAATGTTAATGTTCTTAGAATTTATCTACGTTGGCTTGCGAATTTACAATGCTTTGCTTTGTAGTCTAATTTTGTTCGATTTGCTCTGTTCTTGACTCTGATTGAGTTAGAGTGAGGAAAACGAGGGTTTGTATTTGCAAATCTAATGCTAAGCGAATTATCGCGAGCAGCATCTCAGCCGAAGGCGAAATAATATTATAGATCTCTTCCTGTCTGCTAATAGGTAATAAGTTTGAGGTTTCGTCGGTGTATTCATATCAAGGGAGATTACACAGTCGGTTGCCTCCCTTTACAATTCATATTAGGAAAAAGAAGCTGGGAGGAGCCGCCTGTTGTGTGTGAACTTACTAATGTAATCCTTCCCCACTAATTTATGGTAATACTCACCACAGGGGCATCTCTTTCACATCATCTTTCTCTCTGTCTCTGTCTTCCCTCTGCGACAATTAATTCTCATTTCAATGTTCACCGGCAGCCTTACTAAAATCAGTCAAACGAAAAGCAACCACCATTGCAGATCTTCACAATCGAACTTTTACCTTTATGGAAGACCTACCTAAGCGGAATTACAACATGCACCATGTCTGTGGTTTCAAGTCCGTGGATCTATGTATTCATCATGAAAGAGTGCCGAGTTCTTTGTCGCCGTCATGTCGCCTTGCATACCTTTGGGTGTTTGAATTGCACACAAGTCGAGTCAAGACAGACAGTTGTTACATCGTACCACGTAACTTAGCCGGGTATTTAGTAATAAGAGAAGTTGGCTGTCCAAGGACATAACAGACAACATTATCCGAGTCTTTTGTCTTTTATGATTAGCACATCTGAGCTGACTTCCGGGAAAAGGATATTAAATTCTGTAGCTTTATCAGCAAAAGCCCTTCGTTTCGTCAGGCGTCCACATTTCAGACTCTCAGACTGCTCTGTTCTCGAGACAGGCTACATTTAATATCCTTCTCTGGCTTCTTACTACCTGCTTCGCTTTGTGAACTCCTGTAATCTTGGTAGATATGTAATACTTTAATTTCCCTAAGCCTGTAGGTATATTTATTATTTTATTACGGGTTAAAGTTTCCTCTCCCGGCTGGGTCAAAGGAATTTGCTCATTAGATTGTAAAATGGATCACAGACAAATACATATAAGTAGTCATATATATCGATATTTTTCAACATACATCACTAATTTAGTATACTAATTTAGTATATGGTACTTTATTGTAATAAGTGAAAATATACCTATTACTTTAAGTCATGATATGTGGAGTGGTTTCACTGCAACTACTTTGACTTCAAGTATCTACCAATCATATTATTTGCAAGATACCAATCCTAAGTACAAGAGCAAATCTTATAACATTTATAACAGTTTTTGTGGATTTGTAAAATGCCAAAGTTAAAATTCCATTGCAAGGGTGAAAATATGGAGATTTATTTTACCACAGGTATACTCGTATACTGTTACTAAAGCATAGAAATATTAACACAAAAATATATTATTTCAACCTTTTTGCAGCATCAGAGCATCAGTAAATTTTGACTTCTGCCCTTTTGGTTTTCAATTTTTTCATTACTAAATGTCAGGCGATTTGAATGCTACTAGGTTCGGTCGATTCACAAAAAGATGTTCATTTTGTTCGTAGATATTGCAGTATCTTAACAGGAGAACGGTTTGTTTTAGCTTTGCTGCACCAAATAGCAAATCGGGGAAAGTGTTTACACATAGGTATACACAGTAACAACAAATTTTAATGTGTCCCTTAAATTAACCTATTTTGCGTGAGTTTATTACGTGTTATCGAATTTCACTCCGGAAAACCTATATTGCTGTCTGCGCCCTTCATTATGCCTAATTAATGTTAAATGCACTGATATGAAATAATTATCTTTAACATGTGGTATGGAACGTTCAAAAGTTACATAGATCTATAAATGGTTTCCAGATAATGTAGAAATCAATGATAGTTTATCCTTTCATGTATTTCCTATTATTCTCATTGCTACAAAAGCTAAAAACCTCCATAAAAGTGGTAAAAGCTTTCATAAAAGTGGGGTCACTTCTATAGAAGGAGATAGGTAGATTGCTTTGAGGCATCTTTGGCACCATTTTAAACGGTTTTTCCGATGTTAATACTGACAAAACGATAATGTTGACAAATATTACCCTCTCAATAAATACATGGTAAATCCCTTCATCACAAAAGATTAAAGATGTAAAGAAAATAAATTTGACTCCTTATTGTGAGAAGTAATCGGAAAAAATAAATGAAAACTACTTGCCTAAGCACACAGAAATGTAGAATAACATACTGCAAGATGGAGCATTTACTTTCCGAGTCATGAAAAGGTTTAATACTGTAAGCCTGTAAAACTCTTAGAAAGAAATACTTGGAAGCATTTCCACAACGTTGCTTTTCGTTACAGTGGCTTCATTTCTTTTTCTCGTTGATTTCATTGAAATCGGACATCGAAACTAAACGAGAGAAAGACCAAGACATGACTATCTACTTACTACTGCGGAAAGAAAGTACATTCGACTTAACGGCTTGGATTTAAGTATATGTATAAGGGTATATTTGATTACTAGCATTACAGTGTACATTTATTCCTGTTTTCGTTGTATCCGATTGTAGTGAAAGATCCTCTGTCCAGTAAGATTCTCAAAGTAGAGATTAGCTGAAAGCAGAGCAAGCTTTAAAGAGGAACCAATAGCTTTTCTGCACTAAAGTTAAGCTAAAGCTTCCATTTTCCCTTGCAAAGAAAGTAAATGAAAATAAAAATTCTACATACCAACACAAAACATTACATACAAACTTAAAGAACCTATGTACCATACCACATAGTACGTAAGACGTGACATGATGAATTTGAAGATACTAGTAACTGGTAACATTCTGGGGCTGATTTCATGAAGTTCCCATATTATTAAGTTTTAATCTTGCTAGTTAGGAGAAAGTATGTCAAAAAAGTACACATAAAGACGAGTATTGATGAAATTCAAGGGTATTACAAAAATCTCGTTGCGTTGCAGCAACTAAATAAAGAAAACTAAATTATAGTCCTTACCACAGTATGTATGTATGAGTGTTTATCCATATGGTCACACACTATGTACATATGTGCCTACACTTAAGAAGAAAGTGGAAAGTACTAGCTCAGTAGTTGTAACTAAGTTGTTTGCTATTGTTTGTGACTGCGAAGCAAGTCGAAGTTATACTAAGTAAAGCAAGCAAGAAAACCAACAAACTCACAATCAGGCAAAACCAGACCGACCAGTGCACTTACAAGTTAGGAGAGAAACATTTGCTACACATACAGACACTCCTCAACTGTACACTAAAGAACAATCAAGTGAAGCCAAGTCAGCAGACAAGACAAAACCAGGGAACAATAAACCAAGGCATAAAAGTAGCAATAGAAATGTACAAATGCCTTTAAAACAAGTATGTAGGTGCAGTGTGGTACAAAGGAAGACGAAAGCAACAGGATTAGAGTAACTAGACAAAGAAGAAAGCAGCAACTTTCTCCAGACTTGTCTTGTCGTAAATTGGGAACTTGAATATTGTGCAGAAGGAGAAACTGATGGACTTGGCTTGCCTAACTTGCCTTGTTTTGTCTTTCCCTAACCCTGCTTCACTTAAGCCTACCATTAGTTCTAGCTCCTTTTCAACATTCTAAGTTACGCAATTTCCTCTCCTCCCCTCCCCTTTTACATTAAACAGTTAAGTACAAAGAATATCGCAAGTATAAATAGAAATCCTTTCTACTAACGCAGAAAACTTACAAACATTTCCACCACGTCGCAAGTCAAACTTAACAAAACTCACTCTCATTACGTACATGAAGGAACCCATACAAATTGCAACAATACGTAAATGCAATAAATACCAGCTCAGCTTCAACTTCCAACTTAAATAACTACAAACACTTTGATTTTCACTTTCATCCAAGTCACTTTTATCTTCCTTCTGGCCCTTTCTTTGTTCACACTTCACACTAACAAAGACCTGAATGATTTTACATTAGAGTCTTCAACTTTCTTACGCGCTTCAATTCAAAGTATATTACTGAAAGGAGAATGGAACCTTATTTAATGAACCTCAACTTCTCTTTACTGAATAATTTAGAAGTTCAGGATACTCGCCCACAGTTGACAAAGTCTCATCAGAGCCAAGATCTGCGCATACTTTTGAGTAAGGGCCGCAGGAGCAAATTGGTTTTACTCAAAGTCTTTTATGGACTAAAAGCAGAACAGAATTCGGCATAAGGGTGACAATTTCATCAGGGTATGCAATTTCAATTTTACACCCATCAATTTTCTAAAAATCCTTGTAACGTACAATTAAACTTAATAAGAATCAAAACCAAATAGCGAATATACTTTTAACTAAATAGAGTACAGTATAGTAAACTGAGCACACTCCTGTAGTTCTAACAAAACTAATTTCAATTTACCGGGAAATTAAACGATTAAACGAAACTTACCTAGTTGATGTTTGATCGTAATTTTACGAGTGTTGACTTGCAGAACCAATTACTTACAGTAAGTATATCCTGTGAGGGTGGAGGTACACACATTTTAAAGCAAATTCTCGCGGTAGATATCCCATGTGACACGACCTTAATCTCCATTAGTTTAAAGTGGTTTCACAATTATAAAGGGGGTAAAGATAGGCATACTGATGTATCAAAATTAAATTCTAACCCTAGTCTTCTAGATATGATAGAAGAAATCATGAATAGTAATTCTTAAGGCTATCTTGGGTGGGTGGGAGTAATTGGTTCTGCAAGTCAACACTCGTAAAATTACGATCAAACATCAACTAGGTAAGTTTCGTTTAATCGTTTAATTTTACTTCACTTGACTTGCATCACAATTACTTACAGTAAGTTGTACAAAGCCAATTGTGAAACAAAGCATTTTATTAATTACTGAAGAAAATCTTATGACATCATATTTGTACCTTTAACAATATAATTGTAATAGGTACATTGCTTATAATAGAGTCAAGACATGACAGACTCTGCAAAGCTTCTACGATTATCAATTGGTCGTGAGTAAAACCGGGCAAATGTATTCGATCCATCAGTCCATCCAGCCCGAGATCTGATTATATCAATAGAAACCTTCTTGTGCAGAGCAGTGGAAGTGGATGCGTGACGAGTACTATGAGCTGTATATACTGACGTATTTATTCCGCTATTGTGTAGGACTAATTTGATCCACCGACTTATGGTCTGTGTTGATACTGGAGAATGATCAGGAGTTACACTGAGAAAAAGCCTTGACTTTTCTTCTAAGTTGCACTGGTGAGTTTTAAATATTGTTTGACAGATCTTGCTGCACAAATCTTTGGTGAATCTGTCATGTAGGGCAAGAACAAACAGGGCTGATCTCTTCCAGGTTTGGTTGTTTTTATTCTATCGGGGATGAATATTTCGATAGCTGATTCACTATCTTTAATGTTATGTATATTAATGAGAGAAAAGGTTTGCACTCTGTGAGCCGTAGCTAGTGCTAGTAATCCTATTGTTTTCAGAGTTAACGATTTTAAGTCCAATGATTCAATGGGCTCTAAAGATTCCAAGTATTTAAGAACTGGGGTGGGGTCCCACACCATACTGTACTTCGGTCTCGAGGGACGAAGTTTAAAAACTCCTTTAAGAAATCTGTTTATAATTGTTGTATTTCCAATATTTGGTTGGTTTTCTTGCGTTGACAAGAGAGATACTGCTGACCGCGCCGTGTTAATGGCACTATAGCTTGAGCCACTGTCATATAAATGTTGTAAAAATAACAAAAGGTTGCTTACTGTAGGAAGCAACACATTAAGACTGTTTTCTGTGCTGAAGTGCCACCATAGTTTTAACGGGCTGTTGTATTGCTTCCATGAAGAATCTGTGAGTGATGAAAGGAGTAATTCTGTTGATGCCAATGGGTAATTGTTGCTCAAAAGTGCTTTCCTGACAAGATTCCTGCCACCAGGGAAAGTGTCGAGCTCAATGGGTGGCTAAAATTCAGAAAAGTAAGTAAGTCAGACGAAGGTCCTAAAACAATCATTTTAGTATTTAGTAGCTTCTTGAAAAGGGGAAACCATGGTTGACTGGGCCAGTAAGGAGCAACAACCATGCCTTCTGCTTTATCGGAAATTATTTTATTGAGAACCCTTAAAACTAGCGAGAAAGGGGGAAATGCATAAAACATTTCATTGGTCCAGCTCACTGTGAAAGCATCGACTTTCCAACATTGAGGGTCAGGCTTCCATGAAATGAACTTAGTACATTTAGAGTTTAAATACGTAGCAAACAGATCACATGTAGGTACGTATTGCAATTGGTGAACTAAAAACCGAAAATTATTTGTTGATAGTTCTCATTCCGAGTTGTATTTTCGGGTTCTCGACTCTCTGTCAGCAATAAAATTATCTTTTGACTTAATGTACGAAGCATAAATCCAAATATTACGGATTTCGCACCACTGCCATATCCTTTTAGCTAGATCACTCAGGCGTCTGTAGCGAACTCCGCCCATTTTATTAATATACGATATGGCAGTAGTATTGTCAATTCTCAGTAGAATCTGACAGTTGACTTTGCTTGCTGCGTAGGTCTGAAGACCAAAGAAAGCTGCCTTAAGTTCTAGATAATTAATGCTTTCCTCCTTTTCACTGTCCTCCCAAAATCCATGATTGCTGTTATTCATGCAAGCAGCTCCCCAGCCGGTTTTGGAGGCATCCGTAAATATTTCTAAATCAAACTCTTCTTTCCGTATGTTTGATGTACCCTTTGGTAAATTCCTAGTCCACCAATTTAAGTCTTCGATAACACTTTGAGTAATAGGCATGTAAGCATTATAATTATTATTATTCAATATCAAGTGTTTTGACTTATTGTTTTCCATACGTTTAGTGTACATAAACCCGTACGTGTAAGCAGGGCATGCGGATACTAATAATCCCAAAACCCGGGCAAACTTACGAATTTTTATTTGTCTTTTGGCAATAATATCTAAACAGCAATCAACGATTTTGTTCCTTTTATCATCTGGAAGACTAACTGTGAAGGAAACTGAATCGAAAAGAAATCCCAAGTATTTAATTTGAGTTTTGGGCTCGAGCTGGGATTTCTCAAAATTAATTACAAGTCCTAGTGATTGGAAAAGTGATACAGTACTGGTTGTATTTTGCATACATTCCTCGTATGTTTGCCCAATACATAATGTGTCATCAAGGTAAACTACAGACATGTATCCTTTCTCTCTCAAGCACCTTATTATCGGTCGCATAATTTTGGTAAAGACTCGCGGTGCCGTGCACAAACCAAAAGGTAAACAATTGAATTCATAAAGTTTTCCATTCCAGGAAAACCTTAAAAATTTTCGGCGGCATTCATTAATAGGTATTAAATAATATGCGTCTTTAAGGTCTATTGTAGTAAAATAACAACCTATATTGGTCAATTTTCGGACCGTCCTTAAGTCTTCCATTTTAAAATGGGGACTTAATAAATATTTGTTCAATTGTTTCAAATTAATTATGAAACGATGTTTGCCATTAGGCTTAGCTACCAAAAATATTGGTGAAATAAATTCTCCATCTGTGTGATTACACATTTTTATAGCCCCTATATTAACAAGGTCTTTGACATAACCAGAAATGGTCTCTCGTTCCTCGTCAGATAATTTTGGCTCTTTAGGAAGAGTTTGCTGAAATGGTAGGGAGCGGAAAGGCAGTTTATAGCCTTCGATAAATGAAAGTATTTTATCGTCCTTAGTGATTTCTTTCCAGGCTTCAATAAAGCCTTTTAATCGGCCACTGTGTATAGAATGGCTTACCTTTTCTATGTCCGTCTGTAATACTTGTTCTTCTGCCCGCTCAATTGTCTCTTGTTGTATGACGTCTTGAACGGGCGCTTGTAGTTTCCCGACTTCTGGGATTTACTTGTTGATTGTCCCAGCTTTTTAGCATGCTGATAAGTGGAGGTGGAGCTTCTTCTAGGTTTCTGGTCATCTGCACCTTTTTTCATTGCCGTGGAAGACTTCTGCAGTTCGTCATGTGCTTTTGTTTTTTCCTTAAGATCCTGACCGAATAGAAATTCGTCAATTTTTGTCTCTGCAGACACTTTCTGTAGAAGCCCCTGTTTAGGTAGGAGTATCGACTTTCTGTGTAATGACAGTGAATGTTGGCATTCTAGAAAGACTTGACCTGCAGCTCCCAAGTCTGCTAACACTTCAGTTGCAGTCGGGCCCAGGGAGGTTTTATTAATTAGCAATGTTGAAAAACATTTACCTAAGGCACTTAGTCCGGTTCCAATCATAGCTTGGAATTCTCGAAGTTGTCTGTCTCTTGTTAGACAGTAATCAGAGGAAATCGCTTCCACCTCCTTATTTAATTTGGGGGCCCCCAATAGGTGAGCATTAACAGGTAGAGGATATTCATTCGTGATGCGAGCTTTTTCTGTATTCGAGAGACCGTTAGTAGCTATGAATTCCCATCGTTTGGCGACATCGTCAATAAGCTTTTGCCCATGTTTTGCCTCGGGCTCTGGAGCCCCGATAAAGGCGAGTGACTCCTCATCAAGAGGATGAATATCCAAGACATCGATGTTGTCATCTATTTTTGGCAAGTCAACGGGATCCTTTGTGGTCACCGTGACATTGTCTCCAACGCGAGTGGCGATTGTACTACGCCTACTCGACGCGGAAGTCTCTCTACTTGTGGATTTTGAGGATCTATTAGACCTTTCACTAGACTTTCGTCGTTCGAGAGATGCCGATCGTCTGTTGGAAGACGGTCTTCTGCTTCTCGAGCGAGAGCGATATTTTGCCAACTCAGTCATCTGTTTTGTTAACAGATTTACTGACTTTTTTAGCTGCTCTAAAGAACCGCTTCGTGATCGACGACGATGGCCTTTCTTTCTCTTATGTCTTCGAGGGCTTCGAGATCTTGACTTGGATCTTCCCATCTAAATGTGATATATTTTAAACAGGTACCAAATCGAAAATTGGTAAAATTCAAAAAATATAGTTTTTTATTAGACTTTATGTCAACGAATGATATTGATGATCAAAGAAGTGTTTTTACTTTACAATTGATAACGTATTTATGTAGTAATATTTGTTACCGTAATCCGTCCGATCTGACTTAAATTCATTAATTTACTTACGGTTTTCCTTCCAAGATTTTTCCAAAAATCGGTAGTGTCTTAAAACGCCAAAATTTTACTAAAAACCCTTATTTTGAAGAGAAAAATTTTGACGCGTGTATACCTGCACGCACACAAAATAGTAATGGAGATTAAGGTCGTGTCACATGGGATATCTACCGCGAGAATTTGCTTTAAAATGTGTGTACCTCCACCCTCACAGGATATACTTACTGTAAGTAATTGTGATGCAAGTCAAGTGAAGTAAAATCGTAATTACCTCCTACAAGGAATACAAATTTCCCTGTTTACCTTCTGAAAATTCGTTTGCTTTTTCTTCGGCTTACACAAGTTTGTACAAAATGTGGCTTCTTTATGTAACTTTACATCAGCCGGATCACCTTCCACCATTTGAGATTGTACTATGTTTCCAACAAAAGCAAAATACTTTGTTGACTCTTTAACCTATAGCTAGCAATTAATCTTGCATATTTACAAAGTAGAATTACCTTTAGAACCAGACACTTTCGTCAAGAATACCACAACAAAGCCGAAAACTACTATTCCATTAAGTCCATTGAAGTAACTTGTGCTTGTGCGTTATAATGTACTTCCAGGAAAAGGATGATGAACCTCTTTAAACACCTTTGAACATAAATAACGTAATTTTTCAGTATAATACTATAACATTTATTATAATAGTACATTTATATAACCTTGTGTTGATCTGCTTAAAATATTGGATCAAAGTAGGATTGGGAGTGACAATTTACACTTTTTGCTTTTTCCTGCCACGTAAATAAATCCATTGTGATGAAAGTAGTTCGCACCCTCAAGAAAACACATATTAAACAGTACACGGATGTAAGCTGTACTTCTCGGTAAACTTGAACTCCTGTTGGAGCTATATTGATGCTTGAAACCCACGCTCATGCATAATAGATCTACCTAAGCACTCCGGAAGACTAACATTTCCTTCCCTTTCGTTTCTGATTGTCTATTTAATACCCGTTCTAAATACAAGGTAAAGCACCTTTCATTGCTAGTGAAATAGAAGCAGAAGGTCGAAGTGTGTTATAAATACAAATAAAGTAAAATTCAATGGCAAAGAAGAAAACACGGATGGAGCACAGAAATTAAGTCAAGAAGCACACTTTGCTGTTTACAAAATAGGAATACGAAAAGGCAATGTCAGAGATATTTTCTATTAGAGACTTTCCTAAGAATAGCAAAGTAGTACCTGCCTGTCTACGTATTTGGGTTGGTTGATTTAGTTGGGACGATCGACTTGTTAACAATAGGGAAGTAAGACGACTTGGTTTCTTCTGGTTTGGCCTAGTTGACGACAACATCCGATTTCATTTCTTTGCTGCTATGAATGTCTTGAATGGAATTCTCTTTCTCTCATCCTTTATTTTGGTGAACTAAGCTGAAGTAATACAAATAATATTGTTTTCCTACTTTGGAAAGAAAGGAAGGCATCCCATATATTATACTTTTGACTAAACGAAAGGAACTATGCAGATACGTGCTGACACAACAGTATATCAATTTGTAGAAATGATAGAGGTGAGAAAGAAAATTTATATCATTTTTTCTGTACATGCTTGATATACAACCCGTATAGACAGGAATATTTAAGACATTACCCTAATAGGTTAAATTCATCTGACTTCCATACTCTGTTAGAGGCGGATAATACTACTTTGTTATTGAATGTCTATAAGTATACAGTTAAGTCATTTATTTTGAGGGCATGGGTTAAAAATGAGTAATCCTGTAGCTTCCATGCCAAACCACCACATGCTCCGTAAAATAAAATAAGTAATTATTCCTATGTTATGTTGTAAACGAGTTATTAGAACTTATATATAATTATTTACTTATGCCTAGAACATTTATAATTCGATGATTAACGTTTTGTACCATTGGTTATATTACATCCTGTGAATCTAATTCAAAAGTGTATATGAACCTCTCGGTTCTCTGAAGCACAATAAAAATTCAATTCAATTCAATTCAATACAACAGTATATTGCTCCCCTATACATTGCTCTCCTTTCCTGTTCTATCATCTCACTTAATAGTTAAAACAACTCAGGCAAGAAAGTTAAGTTAAATAAGTCAACCTTTAGCCACCGAAGCGAACCATCTTGCATTGCTGATCCATTCCCACTTTATTAAATAGGTGTGCACTCATGTAGTAAAGTAGGAACTAAGCTATCTATATTCTGTGAATTTAGCATTGCAATAATAAACACCAGATTAGGAGCGTATCAAATAGTGTGTCTACACTACAACCCTTTTTTCTGTTTCTTCAAATTTGCAAAACAAAACGGTTCCTTTCTTACAAGCATATTGTCTAGTCTAACCTTGCAATATTTACCTTGATAATATGGACATGGTAAATGATTTGGTGTAAAAAACCTAAATATTTCAAAACATATATTTTAATTTATATGTTTTTGAAAATTGGAAAATTCAATCAAAGGGGTATCCCCGGAAATATCCCTGAAAGCTACGCCGTTTATGATGATGTGTTGTGTCATGCACAAACCCTAATGCTTACGCTGTACAAATGCAGTGCAGCACTTCTAAAGTTGGCATGGAATACAAAGGTATTAATTTCAGAGTAGGTGTGATGAAGTCTATCTATGGCTTGGTAATGTGACCCGGCTTTGTGTTATTTGGCAGTATAGGTGTGAATGTACCTATGCAATAATGAAAGTAATGTATACAGAATGCCTACGCAGAAGGGCGAGAAAGAAGCTGGTGTTTCTCAAGTTTGTTAGTTGACTTTCTTGAGCTTTTATTTCTCTAGATTTCCGATTGGATTGCTTTGCTTTGCATTTGACCTTACTTACATTTAGCTCATATTACAAACGAAGGAACGGTTGCTGACTTTCTCTTTGTTCTTTCGTTGTGTGTTTCTTGACTCGTGCCGAGTCTTGACTGCAGCTGCATGTCTACTTCGCACTTACCTATCCACCAGTGCATACCTACCAACTTCATTTGGTTTTCTCTGGTCTAGTTTTTGGCCTTTGACTACTACTTACCAGTATGTTCACTTCTGTTCCCCTCCCCAAAGCAAAAGTGAGAAAAAACTGCCATTTGCACACAGCCACATTACTTGTAATGTAATGCATTCAGATCTTGCATCCCGTATCACTTCACAAGATCACATAACATCCCATCTTAGGCTTAAACTCGACTCAATCGATACTACAATAACTTTTGTTCTTCGCTTGATTCTTTCTCCGATTTTCCGTTTACACTTTTCTATCAGAGCTGTCGCCAACCAATTCTTTCCGCCGTTTTACTTTCTGTATTTTCTATTCTTATCTATAATGCACAGTAATGGGAGCTTATTGTTAGGTACCATTATATACTATATAGGCATGTATACTTGCTTCCTAATAATAGGGCTGGCTTAGGATTAGTCTAATTCACATATAGAGTGTTGGCAAACAACAGAAGGTCCAAGTTGCAGTAATTTTCTGGAAATACTTGATAAATGTAGGTATCTGCTCATAAATTGCAATCTGGGAAAAGATAGGTAGTACGCTTGCTTACATTACATTAAGATAAGATTGAAAAGCAAGAATAAGTGAACTAATGTAAGCCAAACTAAGCTAACGAACAATATATAAACCAAGTCAGAGTGTGACATTGGTTTCCATTCCGTGGAATATTATGCCATATATCAGTTCCTCATTAAGTCCTCCGCGCTGCTTTCATTTTCCTTCAATTCTCATAAATCTTCGCAGATTACAATGGATTAGAATCGAACGCTGAGACAGAAGGCGGATCAGACTTCGCCTAGCTCTGCCGCCCAACCATCCACCAAATTACTAACTCCATAGAGAATATCCTCTCCCAAATATTAAAATATTACACAATCTTTCTAGCAAAATTGTGAACCATAAAAAACGTTTGTCAAACGTGACCTTATTTTAATTTTAACGTAAACAAATACTTCAGAATATAATGTTACAGGGATTATGAATATTTGAATTATTCCAGGTTCATCACTTATCTGGATATATTAGGTAATACAAAATTATTAATATACTAAAATTATTATGGCATGGGTTTTAAGTAAATTACGCATTTTAAACTAATTGCTGTTTGTCTAATTTTGTCTTTCAATGCAAAAATTAATGTCTTGTGATTGACAGACAGTCTCCTGAAAAGGCTCAAACTTACTTTAGTCCCCCTTTCGATATTGTTTACCCCCAATCCGTACATTCGATTTAGTTCCCCAAATGGAGGAGCAATCCTTTTTCTCAAAATGAAAGAAGGAAGACCTGTAACATCGAAATATAAAACAAAGCAAAAAAATAGAAAGCTGCCTTGTAAAAGTTATCGGGAAGGAATGGAGTACCTATTTCCTACAGAATGTTGTATCTCTAGAAGCAACGGTTTCTCAATATAACCACCTATATAGCATATAAATTACATTTGAGAATTGTATGCTGTGAATTAGATATAAGATAGGATGACATTAAATAGGAGCCGGAATTTCCCCGGACTTATTTATTTGTTGATTTTGATTTATTGTGTAAATTATGCAGAGGACTGAAGAAAATTTGGTTTCTTATCTTGGTGCTCTGTACGGGGACGTTTATTCCAAGTACAAAAGAGTACATAATATAATTCACTTGAGTTCATTTTCGTCGTCCTATAAATGTGGTTGCTTACATAAATCAATCTTTCATTCCTGAAGAAAATACAGACAAACTAGAGCACAGTGAGCTGCGATTCAAATTCAAACTGTACAGAATGGTACAGATGGTGAGTGTGAGCTGAATACAAATAAGACATCTGCGATATAAAATATACTTAAAATATACGAGACGGAAAAGCATTTCTTTGAAGTTAACTTACGTAACAACGAGTTAGCCGAAAGCCAAATCAAGCAACTTAAACTAACTTGTCTCACGGTTATATTTATTATATACAATATTATATCCTCAATCAGTTCATTTGGAAAATTATACTCCCGACCCACGCCTCGAAGTTTTCACGCGTTTATTTCTCCGCTTCCGAAAAACTTTGATCATCATTCTTTGAAATCTTCACTATAATGTATTAATGAGAGTGCAGCCAATATTCACCTCAATAATGTATTCCGCTCCTATACAATTGCATTTCTTGTGATATTATATAACATGTATTGTACACTACAGGACGTACCGAGAAGTAGTCGGTTGTAGTAAATACTTACTTGGAAGGAGCTGCACTTGTCTTCAACCAACTAAAACTGTAAATATCCTGACACTAAACTAGAATACACACCGAACTAAAGAACATCAAAACTTTCCTCCGTAGAGAAAAATAGACAATGATATCCTCAAGCTAAATAAGTTACTATTCTCTTCTTAAGTCTCTGGTTTAGTCTTATGGTCTTCTTCGTTTGGTTTGGTTTGGCCTATTGGGCTGAAACTTTCTGTCTATTCCTTTCTTTCTCTTTCACATGTAAAACCTACAGAAAGTTTTTCCATGAATATAAAATAAAAACTAAATGTGCTACTGAGAAAGACAAGAGGGATTTGGATTTAGTGAATTTAGTCCAAGAAAGTGCTATCAACAAGAAGGAAACTATGTAGTTACCTACGGACCTAAACCATGAATACCACCGGTACAATGAGCACACGAGGAATCTACACTCCACTTTAGATCTCTCTGTTTTTCTAACCTCCTTATGTATACATTACGAGTTCACTTTCTATTTAGGTATTACATAGATAACATTTCTTTATATATACAGCGTAGGTGTTTCAATATGACATTCTTTAAGCTAAAATGTAATGGATATCCAAAAGAAATACAATACAGCACTTATGGTTAAGCTATACTTATCTTTATAACTTCAAGTTTCAACCATACGTAGGTACGACGCATACCATACCTACCTATGGAATACAGATAATGCTCAGGGTTCTTAAAAAGAGAAAAACTCAAAATGAATTTGGCAATTCAGTTCAGTCGACTTGCCCTTTTTCCCTTTTCTGCTTAATAAAACTTTAAGAAATACTAGTAAAATGATAAATCACTGAAACAAATATACTGGAAGAATTACTACTCTTTTTGGAACTCATAATTGGGAAGTCGGATTTATTGTACATTTTACAACGGATATGAATTCTACCCTAATGGGTTTTTTTGCATTAGGTATTGCAACAAAGATGTATTACAGGAGAAAATTTCTAACCTAAGAGGTTTTTTAAAAGCATAATATTTTTATTTCGCATAATTTTTATCAGAAACTTCCTAAGGATACTTTGAATCATTGTCATCACATAATATTTGCCACAGAGTACGTAACAAATCAAGATGCTCCTTGACGCAAATGCATAAAAGTTTTAAACAAGTGTGAAATTTTTTGCCTAGTTAAAATCACAATGTTATATGCATGTCATTTCGTGTGGTGACATAATTATAGCCAGAAGAGGCAGTAAAAACCTGAAATATTAGTATGACTATTGCTGTAATAAAGCAGATGGTCAAAACCACTATGAAGACAAAACCGCATAACTACCATACAGTTTGCGTTATCCAATAGTCCAGTTCAATCCACTACAGTCCAATTCAATCCAATCTAATCGACACTTCACCCAAGTACCTAATGCAGTAATACATAAAAGACTACTTACCACATATACATAATAATATATTATTTCTAGGTATACAATACGGCGGCAGAACCTAAGTGCTCCGGGTTCACATTCTTAGTTTCTGTATGGCACATTGTCACAGCATTATTGGCAGTCATGATAGTATTCTAACTCCGCACTCCACACAGGAAAGTAAACTACCAAAAGTTAAGTAGCATATACAGCGTGTACTGTAAGTCACTTAACAAAGTTATTTCTTTGAGATGTAAACTTTGCATTTGGTTAATTATTAATTTCTTAACAATAATTTTTCACGAGTGTAATATATTTTACATTTGCCTTACATCTTTGATTTCTAGCCATTAATTACTAAAATAATCTACTAATCACTAATAAGGAAAATGAAATGGAAATGGGTGTAACACAAGGGCTAACATATTTTACAAAGATTTATACTGAAAATGTACGTGACTATGTCCATGTTGCAACCTGTACTAACTAAGAATTTTAAATTACTAAAGTGGTAAAAATAAAAGGATCGGAATGTATTCGGAGAAAGCATTTATACTTTGCGCGTAGAGAAGGAAAAGGCATTATGGAACAAGGTGTTGATAAACTTTTGCCCTACGCTGTAGTAAAAGATGAGAATGAGGAAAACGTGTATCTTTAAGTAATCTAGGAAATCTTCTATAAGTAATCTAATGCAATTGAGTCCAATCTAGTAGTCAAACAAAGTCCAGTCTAATATCATTGTTTGAATGAGATTTTCTTTACCTACTTGATTTTTACGCTACACCACTAGCCACGACTCCTGGTATAGTCTAGGTAATGTACCTAAGAGGATAAAGTCACCGCTGTCCTCTGCCTTTGAGTAGGGAGAAAGCCTGTTGAGAAGAAGATGGGCCGTAGTGGAAAGATAAAAGGGAGCAGGAGTGCAATTTAGTTAGACCACTGGGGTTTATTGCTTTCTAACACTAGTTTAATAGTATTATGTGGCTGTAGAGAACTTTTTCTTACATTGTCACTCTTCTTCGGTCCTTTACTTAGTTTAGGTCAATTGAAAAGAAAAAAGAATAAACCACACAGAGATAGAGACAGAATAGCGTCTCTGTCTCTACTGAGCTCAGATGGTTGACTGAGTAAGTAACTAACAAATGATAAGTCAGCGATTCTTTTTTCATCTTCGTATCTCTTCAGTCCAGTCGCTCCAATTCAAATGTTCAACTAAATCTACCCAATCCAACTCGTTTTCCTAGCTTTCTATATTCTACCTGTCGCTCTGGTATTTATCACTGCAATCAATTATCACTGCCTCCCTGCCCCTACCCACTCTTATCAACCAATGATACTATATTTTCATGTTAAACATATCACTGTCTAACACGACTACCTATTCATATCCTGACCTGTCCAGGTTACATACGCTTCCAAAAATTTACGTTTTGGTCATCCAACGATAAAAAGCTTAACCATTTATTACTACACTTCGTATCAGATACATTTTACACTGAAACAAATAGTTTCTGCAACCTAAACCTCTGATATTCTAAAAATCTCTTTCTTTCAGTAAATTAAATACGTAAATTCTACTTTTCTTTTGGCAAATCAGAATATATTGCAAGTTACATTTACCAACAAGTTTTCTAATAAACTTCGACACTAAATTGAAAGCTACTTCGCTAAGGTAGACAGGATAGAAATAAATAATTCAATTAGATTCCAATTTATTAGAAAGTAAATGACATCCCTAAATGTACCTAACCAATTCTGCGTTTTTGTTGCTCCATAGTTCTGAAAATGAACTGCTATTTGCTGTATATTGGTTTAAACAATATAGTAAGAGTTAAACTTAAAATAGATCCATCCAAATTTTGTACTGCGTAAGAGATATTAACGCATATAGGTAAATAGGTAGTCTATTTCCAGATTTTTGTCTCCACAAGGAATGTTCTTGGTATTAGTATTACTATCATTTAGTTTTCTCGTTTTTCTGTTTATGTATGTTGTAAATTGTAATAGTAAGCCATGTTGAGTTGAATTCGCGAATGCTCCTTCAAATTATTACCTATATTATTCTGCACTTAATGGGAATGAAGTTATGGGGTCCATCACATGGAAGGAAACAAGAATAATATAGTTGCTTTTGGAAAGAGAAATATTTATGGCTACTCAGTACCACTCATAGGTTTAATACGGCTATCTCGCTTACTTTCTTCCTTACATAATAAATATCATTTATTGTTTTTTATTATGAGTATTACGATAGTAAGCAATCTCTGTGCCCGTTTCAGTTTTTGTGCAGACAGTTTATAAAATGGTATAAAAGAAACTTATTTTCCTGTGCAGATATACAAACTTCAATCAGCTTCAACTGTCACATTGAATTTTAGTAACTACTCAAAACGAGAATTCCCCTGAGTTAGTGTCATAATAATTCATAATTGCTGCCTTTATTTAGTCTTTAGAAATTTTACTGGACTGAATGTGAGATACTTCATTTAGATCAAGATGGCACTTAATGTAGTCTAATTTTACGTTTCGTCTCATTTCCATGCAAATAGCTAATTGCAGAAATTCCGGTTTTTATTTAGCAGTTCTTGGCTCTAATCTAATCAAACTGCATGGTAAGCATATACGTAACAAAATGCAAGGAGCATGTAGGCATGTAATTAAAAATTGACGCTAATTAAATATTAAACAATTGCCAATTATGTAAAATCCGTTTAGGTATAATGTAAAAATACTTTTTTGAAGCCGAGGGTGCACTAGAAAGTGAAGCTTGTTAAAAGAATTTTAGAACTAGAACATGTTATAAAGTTATTAGACCGAAAGAACTCAGTAAATTAATATTAAGTTGTATTAAAATAGTTTGCAATGCATTAACAGATTATACAAATACATAATTACCTTTAACAGAAGTAGTATTGCACAAAACTACTTGTAGTAAAAAAATGTTACGTAAAGTACTAAATAGATAACAGTAAAGGGAAAGATAGTTTTTCTCTGTGCGCTTATTCTGGGAATTTTTGTTTCGCAGTTTTAGTGAGCAAACTATACTTTGCCTAGTAAGTAAAACCCATAATCATGTAAAACTAAACTTCAGTTTCCAACTAATGACCAAACAGAAAAAATCTACGTTTAAAGATCCGAATAAACATTTTATACTAGTATGCCATGTTAAACTAAGGTGAAAGTTCTGCTAATGTTCGCGTGCTTGCCTTAATGAGGTATTCCTTGATAGTAGGTATTTAACCTTCTTTAATGCTTTACACTAACCGCTTGACGATGGAAAAATTGAACTTGAAGGTAAGCTGAGATGATAGAACCCAACCCAACAGAATGAAAAGCAAACTAAAATCATCCCACGTGAGTCCCAATCTAAGTGAAATGTTTTACAGTCTATACAAGTAAAGGTGAATTTGTGTAGTGTAGTGTAAATAAGAAAAAGTCACCAGAGACCGCTTTTGTAATAAAATCCTCAGAACTAAAGTACACATTGCAATATGGGATCTTTATTGAAAATCAGTAAACCATTCCCCAGAGGACTGGCGTAAAAATTCAGCCAATTTCCAGCTTCCATTGAGATCTGGCTTTAGGAATCAACTCATTTAGGATTGAGTCAAGGAGACGATTATTTATTAATTTGTGGTTTTCCTTGAATTTCCATTCATTATTACTGCTTCTGTAATACAAGTTTGCAAAACCGCTACTTCAATGTGTAGCTTCTAGTTTACGTTATACAAGAAATATTGAGGCAGATTCTAAACGATTAATTTTAATACAATGATCTCTTCATGTCTTCATTTCATTACAGTTATTCATTAATCTCCAACATCCGTGCGCTTGTAGTTTTTACGTATTATGTACATAATTACACCATTCATGCTGTAAATGGAGAACTTTTCTATGAAATTAATCTTCACCACTACAAATAATCCTTTGTTTTTACGTAGGATGTAAAGTACACAACGAAAAAGGGCAATTTGTTTGCTATTAATAAGTATAAATCTAACGAAGAACTACTTACAGTAATCTGTTAAAAGCTTCCATTTAGAAAACTTGTTAATGAGTTTAAAAACAGAGTTACACGAGTCAGGTTGAAAGTCACAATTATAAACATGAAAGTGTACTTTAGTTTTGTAGGATTAAGGCGAGACTGTCTACCTAACTACCTAGGCACGTATCTTTGGAACAATGCTCTTAATTATGAGAAAAAGAAATAAAAGAGCAATAAACTTATATAGGGTTTAATTACTTGAACTTTTTATAGTGGAAGTAATAACTAGCATGTACACATTAACTAAAAGCACTCCATTCCAGGTACTTACCGTAACAGAAGGACGAGAGACGGACAGGCTGTGTTTTTATATTTGTCTATCAGGAATGAAGAGTAGTGTTCTTGAACAAATTCCTCTTACTCTCCCTCTCAGTACTAATTAATATTTTACGAGAAACAAAAGCATTCAACTCGGCGGAACGGAAAAAAACAGAAAAGGATCCAGCTGTCGATGAGATGATGGGATGCTTTCTCCAGTGAAAGTTGATAAAGAGAAAGCTGTTTTCTCTTTTCAGTTGTATTTAGGTATCCTTGTGTTTTTGTTTCGTGCTGTTCTGTTACACAAACAGTTACGTCCAATGTATTTATACACGGTAGTCACAAAAACATCGACGAATTTATGTTGGGTTTATATGAAAGATTACCTAAGTTCTATAACCCAAGGTTCCATTTCAGGTCGCTGTTACTTAGCGTACCGTCATACGACATAAAAGGAACTCTCTCGTTATGTAACACTAATAAGTGGTTTTAGTACAGTGCAAGTGTATTTGTCTTTTGCATTGGCAAAAGCAGAAGTAAGTGACACGACAAGTCAAGCCAAAACGCAACTTTGTAGAAAAAATGACACAAATTGTGAAAATAAAGGAAAAGTGGAAACCCACACGAACTTGTTTTTTCAACTTAAATCAACCAACAGTTGAATCCGTACGTACAATACAATACAGATAGTTAGTCAGATTTGCGTCGAAAGCAGAATAAAACTGATTGTGAGTAATTGTACTTTACGAGTGTTGTATTTGTTACGTATGTGTGCATTCTTGTTGCGTGTCTGACTCAAAGTTCTGTCTCAGTTAAGTTTCGTATGTACTTCCGTGTGGAAAAGAGAGAGCAAAAACATTTGGTTCTGTCCGATTCACCGTTTTGCAACGACTGCCGTCTCATCTTACCTTCCTCTCGCTTTTTCCAGTACGACAGCCACACTCAGCGACTCAACATGCTACATACATAGTAAAACCAACTGGTTTCCAGTTGGAGTGCACCACGCCATAATCCATCCTGTACATACCAGAGCTCGTCCATATTACAAATACAAAGGTTATGTTCTGCTATTCCCATGCCAAGTTAACCCAAGTCTCTGTCTCTACACTCACCACGCAGAGAGGGCTGATTTTGAGCAGAAGCAGGGTTCTCCTCTTCCACTCAACTCCGTGGCATTTTACGTACATGCCTTGATACTTCCATTGGCATTGCGGCGCTTTACATGCTGACAGTCTGCCGGTACAATCTTCACCGACCAAAAACCAAACCAACACTTGCAACATGTAAAGCAGCATTAAAGATGCATAGACATTTGGTATTTTGGGGTGAAACACTCGGTTTGAATATTTTCTCCATTTAATTCAAACCTCGTTTTCACTTTATCATTCGGTTGCAGACCTATCACCGTTATGCCTTTGGATATTTCAAATTTACATGCAAAATTTGATGACTATCTTTCAAATCTATAGTTTCATTAACTTTCCGTTTTCGCTGCTTTTGCACAATGCTTCTGAACGCAAATTATAATATTACTGAATAAAGTTGTATTAGTTAGAATTATTTCCCATGTATAAAGTTTTGATTAGGTGAAAGGCAAGGCATTGCACAGGAAGGTTCTATTTTCTCGTTTTTGCTATCTCAGGTTTACTAGAATTTTGATGGAAAATTGGGAATGCAGTGAAATAAAATAAGTTTTGCATTAGGCAAATACATAAATAGTATGAATGATGAAAGTAAATCCTCAGCTCATTTCTGCTTTCCACTTTAGCTGGGATGAATGTACATAAATAAATAAAGAGGAGTATTTGCTTGGTTGCACACCCAACACTAGCTCTCTTCTGAATGATGTTTGAGAAGCGTTAAGTTGTTATCTGTCACTTGTCTGTCACTTAAATCACCTTGTGGGCTGGCTTTGGCCAACGTAACTATGCTTTCACTAAAGCAAAGCAGTTTTTCTCCTTTGAGACAGAAAAGGCGAGAGACTAATATTGATTTCCTTGCATGCTTGTTTTTTACGTTTATTGGTATTGCATTACAATGGTATGTTTTGTAGTCTGTACTGTACAGAAGTAGATACATCAGACACTACAATACAATATACCATAAACTTAATGCATACTCTCTTCTAAGTTCCAACTCTAGTTTCTATTTCTAAATGTATATTTCCGTCCTGACTAGAGGTTACTTTTCTCCCCACTTTTTACTCTGCATACTCACTTGAAGAAGGAAGGCACACCACTATTCCTACATCACTAGTAACATGTAGCAAGGTAAATTGCCTAAAGAAATTTCCTTTTATGAGGCGAATCAAGTAGAGGACTACCATAAGTTTTAAGAGGAATTTTTAGTGCCTCCATGCGTCTCTAGGGACCAAAATTCTTTAAAGCTCCCTTTAAAATCACCTCGCCCTTTGTGCTGAGAATGGAAAAATAATTTGATACACAGTTTGAAATTGTACACCTTGTTGAAAATTGTCAAGAAATTATTGTACTTTCAACAATAGAATTCATAACGATGTTCTACGCAAAATCTATTCACAGAGAATACGGAAAACCTTTCTTCAACTTTATCAAGTAAATAGTGAATCTGGTTGTATGTAACAGTAAACTAGTAAACTACATGTGACAATGAACATTTTACAACCTAACTCTACGTCGTAGCAAGAATTGGAGAACTTTGGCTAGCAAAGATATCTTTTGCCTTAAATAAGATTGGAATTCAGTGTAATCAAACGGTAAACGGAAACGGAGAAGCTCCTGAGAGAAAAAGAAATTACCGTACGATTTTTATTTGAAGGAATGCTATGAAATGGTAGGTATTAGAGGAAAGGGAATACCCTTGAGTCCTAAGTTTAAATGTACGAGGCTAAGAATGTAGTTTACTACTACTTACTACTCGTCTTACAAGAGTGTTAACACTGTAAACGGTAATGTAATGTTGCACACAGATCTACGGATAGACAGTCGTGTTAAATATAGGAACGCATAAATCTAACCAAAACTATCCCATATAACATAAGGAAGTGGAACTTGACTACAATCGTCTTCGAGTTGGAAATTCCAATCTTTACACAGCGTGCCAAAGCACTGCCAGGCAAGGTAAGTAAAGCAGGGCAGAGGAGCTTCCTTACCTCCTAACTCATTCACAAGCCCCTGGTATCTGTACATAGGTATGTACACTACATTTGAGATATCTTCAGATAACAGCATCTGTGCGGAGCCAAAAACAGATTAGTAAACTAGTATTATAGACATTTATTTCAGGTACATAGAATTATTTCTAGGCCCTTTCCCCCACCATGATTTGTAAGACTAGCTCCGATTTTTATCACGGCAGTTGGGAATCCGATTAGAGAGTAAGAGCAATTAGTTCTTGCAGATTTCTTCCAAAGGCAAGACAAAGAGATACGAGGTCAAAGAACAAAAGGACTATCAAATCACCTTGAATATCATGTTGAATATACTCCTTTCAGATATAAAATAGGTATGTGCACTTCCACACTGTGTATTATGATCAAATTTAGTTCTACTACTACAGTAATCTACGTATGAATGGGATTAATGACTCCGTGAAGATAATTCGAGAAACTTTGGTTTATAATTAAGTTAAAATATTACACGTATTACTACATTAGTACATTCGTATGCAGGAGAAAACGTAATTTGCAAAATTAAGTTAATCACGCACCTTTCGATTCGCAATTACTATGTATTGTCTTCTCACATAAAGCTACCACCAATGTGTACAAGCATACAAAGTAGGATTTTTGGCTTTTAGAAAGTATCTCAGGGTAAAAATAAGTTTCATGCTGATAAACGCAGAACGGTTCGCGATTTGTTCAACAAGCTCAGAAAGAGCAGAATCTATCTGGTTGAATTGGCAAACAATGCAAATACTGATAAAACTGGGTGAAAGGGTCAGAAATAGTATCAGAATGGAAAGCGCTATGAACTATGCGCAAGTAACTTCATTTTAATGATTTCCTAATATAAAAGCGAAAATGTGTCTATTTTTATTCTGCTGGTTACAATAAAAGATGTTCCAACAAAAATGTTGCATTGCACAGGATGTAACATTAGAGATAGGAGGAAAAAGAGAAGTGGAACAGTAATGATTTTAGGTAATATCCGATTTTTAGTGGGGAAGAGTGAAATAATGACAGATCAGTCCCACGCAGCTTCCCAATCAGCTTACTTATGCTTACTTGCATTAGCTTTTAGCCTATTTCTGTGTTTGGGTTGAAAGTAAAGTTGGAGTTAAAGGCGTGCCAAGGAATAAGCAGAGTATGTAGCCACTTATCTGCTCTTAATCAGTTGTGACACTTGCTGTCCGACTTTGGGACCCAAACACGAAACTTTGGTGGAATCATCGGAAATGGAGTGTCAGAGAAAGACGGGTTTGGCAGGCTTGACTTATATAAAAAATCCCCATAATCCTCCCAGTTAAGCGTCTTTGTCAGCATCAATTCTGGCGTCCAGGGAGCCTTCGCAACAAAAGCGACATCCACTTTCCCGCAACTTCCCTGCTCAGTTGCTCACCTTCCCCTGAATTATATTACTAAATACTGTCAATGATATGAATCTGAGATGCAAAAAGGCTGCTGCACTTGATTACTGAGAGCTTGTCTTGATAAAGATATGAATCTACGGGTAATGTCTCCCAAAGTGCCTAATACACATTGCTAAATCCCAAGGTGTATTATGTAATGGAAGTGGGACAAGCCATAACTCATCGGATACACTGTGCAATTCATACTTAGTCATGTACCATGGCACAAAAACTATATTTCACTCTACCAGATATTGTCTGCATCCTTAGTCCGTACTTAGGCACGTACATTACGCTCACAAAGCAATGCAGTGTAATGGAACAGAATAGAATCACCCTTTTGTACAAGTACAATAAAGTAAAAATGTAGCTACATCAATGACTTGACTATCCTGTCCTGACCCGTCTTGTTCTGTCCAAATTCTCAACTATTTCCATTTGATTTATTTCTTGAATAGTGAATATTGCGTGGCTTCACTGTAACTTCTTTTATCCTTATACGTATTCTCTTTCACTCTGTCATGTAATACAAATGTAGATACCTACATATTTATAAAGAATGTAATTCTATGTTCTCTTCACTTAATAACATTGAATCATGTCTACTGTCTACGGCTACCAGAGTAGCTTTCATCAGCAAGGGTTCTCTAAGTTGTAGCTGAACTGAACTGACAATGAAAGGAAGGCTGCGTTTACAATTGCACTGCGACATTGATATGATATTCCGTGAAATTGGATCAGATTTTGAGCGGTGCAATATTTCCTACTTTGCATAAGGAAAGCTGACTGCAGTGAAATTTTTTACGGATACTAATGCCTTCCATTACATTTTCAATGCAATGTGTTGCTCTTACATATACATGGAGAAAATGGTTCTAAAGGCAGTGCTAACCAATACAGTGTCTGGAGTACCTACACGAATATTTTTCTAATATATTTGAAAACGTGTATCTCTTCTTTCAAGACGATTTGCCTATTTCCACTCGAGTTGTGTGTATTGTAAAAATTGTAATGTAGCAGTCATTCAGCTTCCTCCATGCTTCCCCGCTTCCGTTCTGCAATGCTGCCCCCATTGTCAATTTCTAGCAAGGAACAAAATCAAAGGAGATTGAAAGAATTTTCATGTTACGGATATTTTATATGAAATAGTTTGCAAAGCAATGCAACTAAAAATCCACTGTATATGTGTACAGGGTCGGAAAAAGGATTATCAAAAGGGCGTGGCTACTCCAGGGGTTAAAAAATGTTGTTGAGCACTATTTTGTAAAGAATTTTGTTGTGAATTCAATTATCTTAACTTCATTCAAATCGGTTTGTGCTTAGGTTGAACACTATAAAGTCAATTTTTTGTAAAATCATTTCCATATTTTGACAAAAATTTCACTCTATTCTATAGTGTTCAGCCTGACCTTAAACCAAGCAAATACCAATCGATTTGAATGACATTAAAATCATTGAATTTTCAACAAAATCCTCTACAAAATGGAGCCCCACAACATTTTCATTAACCCCTGGAGTAGACACGCCCCCTTGTCAGTCCTTTTTTCGGACCCTGTAGATTGAGAACAGGAGTTGGAACCGTATTTGGCTGTTGTACGACTACTACGTACATGACCAAGGAAATCAGAGTGAAAGTAACGGATTTGCAATCACCACACAGAACAGACAGGACAGCTGCTTTCGCCAGCTTTCTTTTGTACTTTCTCCACGGATGATGATGAGGAGGAAAGAGATAGAGAGTCCTTTTTGGAATTCTTGAAAGGACTCATTGTCAGCTAATACGCACGTATACCTACTTCTTTTACACAACTAGGCTCTTCAGTCCAATGGGGCACTCGGGCCAAATAAACCAAGGCAATCTATCTGTATGCCACTGCTGCTTTGTATGTATGGGTATCCATCTAGTATTTGTGTCTTTCATCCATTTCCATCACAGTGTCATGACATGCGGGGATGGGCAACCTTCTGTCTCCACCACAATCACTTCCTCTATCCTTCTTCCTCTGTTTTACTTCGAGTGGGCCTTCGCATGACATGACACACCTCAAATCCATCCATATCCATCTTGTTCTCTTGTCTTCCCCTCTTTATGCTTTCTCAATTCACATAGTTGCTACACTTAAAATATAACACACGCACCGACTAGAATTTCGTAGTGGAATTCAGTGTTCGGGTAAATGTACGCTTTCAGGGTTAATTCTTTTATATTCAGACTGGTGAGCTATGAGGAGGTGGAACGAACATTCAAATAGAATGAGGCTTTTCCAATAAGGCACTCTAAATGTTACCTGTGAAATATATAGCAGAGAAACTTTCAAAGTCCACTGATTTAGGTTTGGGACATAAGGTTAAAATACATTTCATATAGCTTTGGTATATTCTTAGCATTATTGCTTCGGATAGCAGAGGCCAACAAAAGGTCTTATAATATAAAATGGTTTTTATAGTACAGGAATATTCAATTTCGATGAAATTAATTTTCTCCCCTACTTCCTTTAAGTAATTCCAAAATACGTCCACATACCTAAATATTTATCTCTCTCCCTCTCTCTCCAAGCACTCATTGTGTGATGCAAGTAAACAAAAGTCGTCATTGTCACAGTAGTCCAAAATATTCCATATCCTCAGTTATGACTAAATTATAAACTTGGTAAATTGGTAAAGTTATATCTACAGATGTTAAAGTAAATGTCAACACAATAACCATTTAAGATTTCTCTCCATCTTGGCTTTTTAAGCTAAACAATTTGCAAAGGGCACCAACCCAGAAACATAGAAATTAGCACGCATTGTTAAAATTAATCGCATATTTACATTTAGAATTTTTGCTTTTCACAAGCAAAAAAGTCTTAGTGTTAAACTGAACAGTCAGTCCCATGTTAAAATGTGGGTGCACATTTATTTTAACACTAGATACAGGAAAAGATACTAGGTATATAGGTGAATTTAAAAGTATCTGTCTGTAACTGTTTATTTTGACTAGATTCAGTTCATCTGCTTTCACAATGCAGATGCACTAGCGGTTCATGTAAATGTAGCTTATATCTACACGCTATTTATATTAGCCACAGAATTTGATTTGATATTTTCTTTGAAGAGGAACAGTGCAGTGCTTGGCAGATTGAAAGAGTGAAAGCGGGCTGACTGTCAAATGTGTATGCGTTTCTCCGGAGTCGAATTCATCAACGCTTTCAGTGAGAAAGAAGGAGACAGTGACAAACCGTTCATAAAAGATGAATATCTAGGAAATTATTCACAAAGGTAGATACATTTGCATTTCAGAATATCCGGACATGAATAAATATGTGCCTTTTGTTTCGTCGCAAACACAAAGAACGTGTTCATGTATGAATTTCCTATTTGCTTTGCGGAGTGGGAAAATTCCATGGGACACTCTATCTAAAATTAAACAGTGTACCTAAATCTGGATTCCATGATTTTATTTGGGAATCCCTGTATATTTTTCTAGCATTTTCATCCACGTTAGCACGCAATACATTTACACTGTATTTCAGCTGTGCACACATTTAGAGCGCTGAAACGGGGTAGGTACGTAATGAAAATGGTTCAGCAAGATTGCACCATTTTAACACGGACAACAGATAACTTCAACCTGCAACAACTGTAGGTACCCATGAGTTTTTGTACCTTCCTAATCATATTTAATGAATTTGCTTCTGCACAACAAAGATAACGTCAACTAAAGGTGCTAAACTTGTATTATTAATTTAGATTGGCATGTCATAAAATTGTTTGTGGTAAAGGGTTACTTATTTACCAATATACTCAAGAATATTACAACTGGGTCTGATCCAAGTCTTTGAAGTGTCCTGAGTCCTAATATTTGCTTAATGGTATGTAACAATGATTTCAATTAGAATACTGATGGGGAACGAAATGAATACCTCATTATAAGCTCCTCTTTGCTATCACTGAAGAGTTTTAGGCTGATTAGCAGCATAAAATAACAATGGACTTTCAGAATGCTATGGCTTCTTCTTCAAAGAGAGAGACTAGTCAGTATTTCTAAAATTAGATGAAGAATATCAGTAAATTAGGCTTAACGTAAATATTGTGTAGGTTACTTTGATATTGTTGACGAGTGAATCAGGTAATGAAAACCCATTGTTTTCCTAGATGACATTTTACTAGCCGTGTAGAGAGTGAAATACGACATTGCAAGGTTTTATCTTGCAGTCTCCGTTGGGTTAATGAAAGAATATTTCACTTTATATGCTTTTGACAAATCAAATGAACTATATTAGAATAACATCATATTTATATTTCATCATCGTGTTCCTTAGAGAAATAAAATAGTCTGAAACGCAACAGCAATGTCAAATTGTCAAAAAATTAAAATGTGTTTCTTACTTGGCAAATGAAAAAACTGCCTACATACTTATTAAAGAGAACTTACGCAGATGCTAATTATGTTGATATATTCCCCAGCTGTACTAGCACACGAAACACGACACAGATATTGTGTAAGAGGGCAATTAAATGGAATTGTGATAAGGACGTACCTATACATAAGTTGCTCGATTGCCTGCAAATAAACTCTTGCTTGAAAGATTGGACATTTGCCATTTTAGCGAATTCATTCATATTATGCAGTACATACGCTGGCAATAAAGAACCTACCTTTTCAGGATGCCATGCCATACGCAAATGTACACTACAGGAATGATGGATGATGTGCTAGTGGAGGTGGTGAATGCAAATGAAATGTAAACCAGTCAAACCTTCGAAAAATCTTTACTCACTTCTGTTAAGCTAGTTAAGCTACCTGCCATGCCGTTTTATAATCTGAGCCAGGGAATTTGTAAGGCTGCCGATATTTATAAAGGACCGTGTTGTACGAAGAACTCAACCGAGAAATGTGTTACTTTTGTAATCGATAGATTTGAATATATACCTAAAATACAAATAATTACTGAGTCAAAGCGTTTATTAACATGAAAGCTTTAGATTTTGGCATGATTAGGTCGTGAGTAGTAGGCCCACAATTTTTGGCACGACTGCTACGTTGTACATGAATATGCCGCTAGATTGTGAAGGAAACAATTACGTGTACGAGTTATTACGAAATTACATTTGCGTTGCATTACCTTGACTTACCTGTACAATTAAACCTTATTTTTTGCAAATATTCCACAGATTAGGTCTGCAATTTCCGAGAAAAAGGCATGACAAATTACAAAGCACAACATGTGTATAGGATAACGTCATGGAGTTTCCGATTCTAGAATTTTCTGTTTAATTATATAGTAAATAATGGAAATTCCTGAGTTATCAAAACTACTGCAAAGTTCTTTTTCTAGTTATAAGTTGTAATATGAGGTATTATTAAGAGAACAATGAAATACAATGGCTTTCATCATTGTAAAAGCAATTACCAAGTGTCTCCAGTTCCACGTTAGTGCAAAACAAACTGTTGCAGTAAACGTAAGAAAATGTGGTCATTTCCTGTAAATAATGATAATGATACTTATGAACTACAATGCTTCTACTAAAGAAACACATGTATGTAGATACTCGAATTTCTTGTTTTCCTGTAATAAAAACACCGTCACCATTGTATTAATATTGATTTGCGGGTTAGCATTACGAATGACCAATGCCTCATGTGAATTCAGACCAAGTATATAATTTCATTGTAGTAAAATCAATTTCTGGGTTGGAATGAACCAGAATATTCATTTTTCACAAATGTACCGGGTGCCTACAAAGCCTTGTATACCCTGGACGCATAAATGCAAAGCGGACCATCTTTGTTATGCATTAATATCGACTAATCTAATCCTGACCCAGCATGAAAGGAGCTAGGGCACATTATTGGTTATGTGTACAGAGTATGAAAGGTGCCGTAATTTTTATAATTGGCCTTTTTTATGTTTTGGCCCTTTATGAATAATACAGTGCGCTTCACGGTTAATAGATCCTGAAGACTCTCTTTTGAAATGATTTGTACATTTAATTTGCTCTACTCATTGTTCCTGCATGGATACTCGTGTCGGGGAATTTGTTAGAACATTGGGTAACAAGGAGAAAGTTGCTACTACATTTGGCTTTACGCAACACCACAGAGTGTATTATGACTTTGAGACTAACGAGCATTTCACTTTAAGTAATGGAACCTGAAAAGGCGTCGAGTCAAAGAGTTTAGAGCACTTGGGTTGGTCTTTTTTGTTTTAATGAAGCATTGGATTTCAAGGATAAGTTTTATGTAGAACGAAATAATTATAGAGTGGGCACTTTTAGCAGGGGAATCCGTAATGTACTGATGGCAGTAAGGTTTCATTGAAATGAGACTACTTGATACTATACATTGCACAATAACGACATGAGTAAAGTAGAGCACTAACACTGGAGATTTTCTCATGTCATTTCTGCTGTCTTTGTCAGTGTCACAGTCACTCTTTATGATAGACATAAGATGTATTATGAGTCTCGCTCCAGCCGTTTCGACACACACCTGAACAAACACTCGCTTTCCTAATGACATCCTCACTCGTCACACAAGAGGACAAAAATACTTTCTTCCTCCTCTCGGCTATCACGTTTGCTTACTCGGCGCGACATTTTACGATTCGTCCTTTTACTATCTCTGTCGCCATACAGATACGGATGCAAGGAACATACTTATCTTTAAGTACTCATCTCACAACTGCACACTACAGACGTTTTGCATCTTCTCACAACCAAAATGCTCTTCTTCACGCAAGGCCTGGTTTGGGCCACATGTTTAAATATTTTAGCTTGACATAATTATAGCCACACTTCACATCGTCACTCCTTAACACTTAGAATTAATTTTAATTTGCTTCACTACTTATGTTACGTGACGTTTTCTCATTTTCATATTATATGCGTCAGATATCATATTCACATGATACAGCTTCACAAGAAATTTGGAAAATGGACGCATAAATTAGTAAAGTAACTCCTCGTTTTAATGAAATTGGATCTTTGTAGATGTAAAAATTAATACATTGTATGAACATGAATCCCGTACTGAATACAACTCCTCTCCAAAGGATAAAGTATTTTTCAATGGATGTGCTACAGCAATTTCTCTAAATAAAGCCTTATGGATTTTCGCTGAGGAAAAATCCTACAGTTGCTTAAATTGTTCTTTGATATTTCACTGGTTTCACTGCCGTTGTGGTATCCTGCAGGCAAACAAGAACTACCAAAGGAAATACCGGCTGAAGGACATCATTGGTATTTATGCCTAATAGCTATATAAATTTTCATGGTAATCCCCTAAATGATTACTGATCTGCAAAATTACAAATTGATTTTCATAAGTGATAAGTACCAAAACTAGAGTCGAGTAGCTTTCAGAACAGCATTCCTAAAAGGCTTAGTAACAGTAAAAGCAGATGCCTGCCTTCAATTTATTTCAATTATTTTCCCATTTTCTCTTTAAATTCGCTTATCCATGATTGCAAACCTCAAGAGCGTGCATTAACAATAATGGCCAGTGGGTGTTGCTACTCATACATGCTATAAAATCTAGGAAAAAAGGTGTTGTCGATTTTCAAGTTCGCAATATATTTCCATTACACTTTTCCTATCAGTATTAATTTGCGTTTAGGGCTAATAACGGTTTGCTTTTACCTATCCCTGGATTTTCACTGAAATCATTACGTAAACGAATTCTAAAGAAAAATAGACAATATATTTTCAGAAGGTTATTGTTATTTCACATGTAGTTGTGCCCGTAATATGCGTATTGTAGTGTTCAATTATCTGCAAAATATAGTAATTTGGTATATTTATTACTAGTATCTATAATAATAAGGCATCAACCGATGCAACTTAGGCAAAACGGCTACCAACTTAACTTTGGGATCCATATTCAAATATTGTTGTTTCTAACATATAGATATGAAATGAATGAAATCCTGTGAGGAACTAGGAAACATTAATTCTCTCTGCCTGTCTTCCTGTATCATCCTGCAATTTTACACTCATGTCGTTTCCTCAATATTCATAATTGTTTCCTTAAATTACTCACGTAGTATATGGAGTCTGGATGAGTATTTCAGCCCAGTTTATTTGCGTTCTCGTATTATACAACTAAAAGTCATAATGTCATTCCCAGGCTCCAGAATGAACAGAATCATCATAATTCTGCAGTTGGTTGAGTTTAGTCTATAGATGGAATGCTGGGAAAGAGTTGAGTCTGAGCAACACTCCCAGGCACACCAGATTGCTACTACACGAGGACGGAAGAACAGAGACAGAATACAAGGTGCCTAATCTCATTTCATCATCTGTTCATTTCCATTCTTCCATCTCTAAAAGTATCTCTATGAGTTTCTGATAAAGTCTATAGTTTAATAAACTAGAGCAGTGTCAAACATTATGCTACGTAAACTACCTACCGGTCTACTAATGATAAATAACTAGTACATAAAGTGTTACTCATAATTTCTAATAATACTATTAGCTACAGAGAAATTTCGTTAGTAGGACAGGCGGAGACGGACAGAACACTGCAACAGAGATGATTAAAAACAAGAGAAGTGTACTATAGCAGGTTACTTCTAGAACTAAAGCTGCTGTGTAGTAAATTGTAAGATACTACACGAGAAATAGATTTAGCGATTATGCGAAACACAGAGAAGTGCATTTGGAGATACTAATCGCAAAGATGTTATTTATGCTTTGTCATGAATTCGTTTCAGATGCTGTCGTGTCATGCCTGTCCATTATGCACTTTGTCTTATTTAAAACTGTGTCGCCACTATTTCATCTTGTACTATGTGTCATTATTCAACTTCTGCTGGATGCATCTCATCAGCATCACTCCCGCTTCTAGCCAGACATCTCTATCTACTTTTCTACTCACCTATCTAACATTAATACCTATAAGTAACTATACCTCTAGAAAGGCAATTTTAGTTCATTTACATTTACATAAGAATACTACTCTCCTGCTCCTAATTTATACGCATACTATTAAGCAAATACATGCATACATTCTTGCCATAAGTGGTTTACGATGTTTCCTGAATAATGCTGTAACAAATATGAAACGTTAATTCAGTTCGTATAGATACAGATTTGCACCAGACATTTCCAAATGTGCCCTTTCTGTTTCATGAGAAAATAACCAAATGAGGATGTGAAATGATTTTCTAAACCAAAGTGATGCTTAAGGAAACATATTGTATTACTCAAAAGTTGATATGGTCACCTTCCATGGAGAATTCTAATGCATAAAGTAATAATGGGCATACTACATAGTTAATTATTCGATATTTCTTTAAGTAAACTAGCGAAATCCTACTTTGTCTGCATTGTGTGCTCTGCGCTTTACAGCAAGGTGAAGGTGTACTTTGTATACAGAAGTTTGGGTAAATACTGAAACGGAAACAGTTAAGTTAACTTACTTTCGTTTGATATTTTGCTTTATAAATTTACGGGATTCAAAATTAGAGTAGAAATAAAATCCTGAATAGTTGGTATCAATAATTATATGTATACTTATAAACCATTAAAACATGGGAGTCATGAGTCAGATGTAGATAATATGTGTCATGTCAGTCACAGTTAATTGTAATAAAAGTAAAAACTCAGTTAATTTAGTCAGGCAATGCAATGGAAAGTTGTAGTTTCAGTTCAAAAGACCCGTGTTTGCTAAGTTGATAAAACTACATTGCAATTAGCTAGTATCGTTTAGTGAGCTTATTTACCATTTGCAGTTATTATCTAGTGTGTTTTATAAGGTAGGGTATAAGTGATGTTAATGGGCTGCAGTGGAATGGGAAATGAACTCCAGAGAAAGTACATTCATCAAAGTTCATATGTTTAATAAGCCAATGGAGACTGCATAGAAGAACCGAGTTCTAGCGCTCTACTCTCATTTTCTAATTCCTATCTCATTCCAGTTGCCAACAAAGGGAAAACTTTTGCACTTATCGCTAACTGTCAGCAGTATATGTAGACAAGAACAATTACGAATGACGAATGTCTGTGTTCTGTCCTGTAATTGACAAGAATCGAGAGCAGCAAGAAGCCAAGGTAAACTTCACAAGTCAAACTCCTACTTATAATATTACAAACACACGCACACTGAGCTCCACCAGTTTTCACTCAATTATAATTAGATAGCAATTCTCTAGGAACACTATAATATCTCAGAAATGCAATGCCAAGTAGCAAGCACTTAATCAACTCAAACAAAACTTGGAAACTTTACACATATTGTTGTACCTAAAGTTATATTCGCAAAATATGTGCATACCTAAGTAGTAGATTTACTTGATATGGGTAATAGTACATACGGAAAATTAAGTTTGTATGCTGAAATGTACTATTAAAAGGCTTATCACATCATTCATCTACACATGTATTAAGTGTGCTACGTCTGCCCTAAATTATATCTATAAGAATGAAGAACATATAAGATAGTCTTTTGGAAACTTACTGTGGGTAATGTCCCCTTCTACATCCTTAATTGCCAACTGCCCATCAAAATTACCCATAAAAACAGAAAATACAGGAAGAAACGGCAAAATAAACGGCCAACTCTGCTCTTTTTTCTGGCCTTCAAGACATTTTCCACTTTCTCGACCGCAAGTACAACTCTGCTTGTAATACACTGTGAAAACAATTCTTTGTCATTTTCAGTCTTTCATGACCTCCATGAAATTTTGTTATTCTTGCTTTTTAACTTTGGAAATCGACAGGAATAATGCCCTGCTCTGTAATGTGTTTTGGAATTGCAAGGAAAGAGGAAGCAGACACTTCGTGCTGCTTTTTATCCTCCACTTTCCAACCCATTTTAAGTTTACTGTAGTCTTTCTAGGGAATTTTCTTGTACCCAAGTAATGTAAGTCTTCAATAAAAACCACACATATTATGGCCACTTATAAGCAATCTGGTTATAGGGAATGAACCACTTGAAGAATGTACTTAGCAAGTGATGACGAAGGTATTCATACTTCTCAGAATAATTATTAGTTCTACAACAGCAGAATTTGTCTTGGTATAGGTATTATTGCACAGGTATTTAGTTCCTCCTCTAGTATTCCCTAGTTTTAGCGAGCCAAAGAGCTCACTTATGGAACCGTGTTGTTTGTCCGTATATATTATTAGCACCATTTGTCCGATTTGGATAAAACCTCCATCTCAAATTCTGAGTAATGAAACTTAAGACTGAATAAATACTTATTAGATAAATGTATTTATAAGAGGTAAAGGGATTATTTTTCTTGAGGGAAACCGAGTGAGGTACACTTAAATACAAGCCATAGTCAAATAGGGTTTGCGATGCAAAATGTAGTACACCGCTTCAACGACTTTCTTATTGTTGTTTCCATTGTACGAAGCGCCAAGTTAACTTTTGGGGTGTATCAACTTTTAAAAAGGGCTAAGTTAATTTTTAGGGTGTTTCTACTTTTAGGAAGCGGTAAGCTAACTGTTTGGGTGTTTCTATCTTTAGGAAGCATAATCTAACTTTTTGGATGCTGTAGCGGTAAGCTAAGTTTTTGGATGTTTTACATTATAGGAAGCCCTAAGCTAACATTTTTAATTGTTTCCGCTTATAGGAAGCGCCAAACTAACTTTTAGGAAGCTGTAGGCTAAATTTTTGACATTTTCTACTTTTAGGAAGCTGTTAGCTAACTTTTTGGATGTTTTCCCTTTCAGGAAGCGGATAGCCAACTTCTTCGGTGTTTTCCTTAATAGAAAGCGGTATGCTTACTGTTTGAGTGTTTCCCATTTTAGGAAGAGGTCAGCTAACTTTTTTAGAGCCTTCACTTATAGGAAGATCTAACCTAACTGTTTGACTGTTTCCTTACCTCTTTTTCAAATCTTAGTGGCACTGTTATCTTTAAATAATCACACTGCTAATTTTATACCGTTGCTAACTTCTGTTACAGCTTGCTTTTAGTTGTTCTTTTCACATACTAAAGTTTTAATTTGTAAAATTATGCTCCTTGCTACACTAGTAGTGGAAAACTTATTTTCCACTAGGGGAAAGGCAGAGCAACTAGGCAGAACATTGTATTACATTCTGGTGAAAGTTTTGAACATGCTAAAGCTGTATTTCTATGTAATACGGATTAAACGAGTTTTCTTTATGTAAGAATAATGTAATCAATTTTAATCCATCCTTTGGGGTTCCCTATACGCGACTAAATGTAACAGGAGCAGACAAAGTGTTATTTTATGTTTGTTTAAGTTTGATTTTGCTTGGCAATAACGTTCCAAGATGGAAACCTAACTGCCTATTATGGTTGCCTGCTATTGTCAGAGCAAAAAGCAGAGTAATATTTTAGTTGAGGCAGATTCAAACCAGAGTGTGGCCAATGGTCCTTATTAAATGAGCCTATTTCCTGTTTCTAATGGACCGTTTCGTTAATTTTGTCATCTGGAACTTCTGCTATTGTATATTTAATTTCGCAGTTCTGTGGTTCACAACAGATATATTATGGTGTAGTCACAATCCCAAAGCTGCACGTAAGTGGAGTGGTGGAGACCAAACTTAGTTTCTGGTTTTATCCATTGTTTCCCAGATACAGTCAAAGTTTGTTGCGTATCGTGCAGACAAGGATAGCGTGCGTTGTTTAAATGCAAATTTTTATTATCAATTGCAATAAACTGGGTATACGGAATTTGGTGAATCTATAGGAAGTGAAGCGAGTCTTCAAGTCTTCATCGTATCTGCTATATAACTATGCACTGCGATTTTACTCGTGGTTGTCCTGTGTGGCGTAAACCACGATATTACTTCTCGCTGTTCTCCAGACCAATATGGTTCAGCAGTAAATAATATGTCAAACAACCTTATCTACATATGTGAGAACTAATCTAAAAATCTCTAATACTAATAAAGCACTAAATTAAGATTTAGTTTTCATGTATGCAAACATAAAACTGCTTTCACGGTTTATTGAGCATTTATTTTTGTTATTTCAGCATTTCCCATGCCAAACATTTGAAAGCTACTGAATGAATGGAAACTATCACGTAATCTATATTATACAACTTTAGTAAATATTTATATTAGTTTTGTTTTGCTTGATGATGTGATTTTGCATTTTTGGACAATGTGCCGAATGTACTTTTCCATATGACTACAGCTGAAATTTTGATATGGGAACAGTGGGAAGTCGAGTGACATGACCTTATGTTAGACTTGTGTTTTCTCTTGCGCGCAAATTAAATGGAAATAATATGAAGGTACAGTTACTGTTCAATCAAATACTCTTTAATAATACTAGGGTTGTAGCTATTCTACTTACGGCATATTTCTTCGAGTTGGGGAAAGAGCGGTAGATGAAATTGAAGAACTTTCAGACATCTCAGGCTGTAATTATTTGTAAAAGTTATGTTTATGCTTTTCCCCCAACCTATTTACATATGCAGCACAAACACACTATTAAAATTCAGTTGGGTAACAGTCCGCAATTTAAACGGTCCCCTTTTAGTAATAGTATAGTGTTACTATTACATAATATAGGCAAAACCACACTTACATCGTGGATTTAAAGCGTGGGTAATAATTTTTAATTGTTAAGAAAAACAATTTTCCCAGTACGCACAAAGTTCTACGTTTATTTAGGATAGGAAAACAAGTGATGACGAAACTACGAACACCTATGCATTTACGTAAGATAAGCGTAATATTTTCCAACCTTGTAGTCTGATGATTACATAGTTTAGACTTAAGAGCTCTGCATTTGTAGCACCATGCTAATAAAGTCTTGTAATCCATGTTCGCATGCAAAGCAAATCCTACGCAGAGTTACATATTAAAACAATAGTGAACTGAGATGCCAATTTTCTACGGCTAGTATATAGTTGTAAAGAGTGTTGGAGTAATTGTCGGCTAACATGCCAGCAGCATGCAGAGTTCACAGTTCTCACAAAGGCAAAACTAGCAGAATAAAGTCCAAATTTCTATTAAATATTTCAGAGTTTTGGTTTACTGTTGGTTTAGTCAAATCCAGTCTATTGGTTAACTCAGAGTTACGCCTTCTCAGAGTTTGTAACCTGTATACCCTTTTAATTGCATGTTTACCATATATTTTCATTGTGTTCACAAATTCAAGGAAAATTTTCCCTGGAAGGAAAAGTCAAAACAAAATGTTATCCGTTTATAAATACATTAGCCTTCCCTTACTATTTACATAGTATTAACATGAACCGATGATTAAAGGAAAAGTCCACCAACAAGATCGAACGTCACCACAAACCAAATAAGTAATGAGATGCATGAAAACAACGAACTTTACTTACCACTTTCCCACTTTTATCATGTTCCTCGCTTTCAAAATCACTCCTGCTGATTGTTCTTATAGATCTCATTGGCTGCAATGAGTCTAGATCACTAGTTACAATTATTACTTTGGAAGATGTAAGATAACGGTATACATTTTTTATGAAATATTCCCCAAATTAGTGGTAAGAAGTCAAATGTTCACTAAATAATTAGCTAATAACCTATTAATTAATAAAAGTCAGCTTTCAGAATTCAAACATCATTAAGCTTTACGTGAACTATGTACATAAATAAAGCACGTACTAGGGATACTGTTTAATTATTAGCTAAACGCAAGCAATATTTACAATGTTGAAACCTCTAATTTAACGTTAGCCAATCTGTATATTCTTTTTATTATGGTTTGGTTAATAAGTCTCATCACTCTTCATGAAATGGACCAAATGGGCTAAAATGAAATTAGAATTTTCCCTGTAGATTCAGTCTTAAACTCTTTAATGAGAACTCTTGATTAACCTTTAATGTGTAGTTTGCAGTGAAAAAAATTATACCTTATTGCATGCAACAATCATAATATCTTAATACTAAAAAGCCCGTGTCTGTTCGTAACATAAAACAACTACAGCCGCATTTGAAGACCTAGAAACTTCAAAAATATCTCAAAAATTAGAATATTCCTAAACTTAGAGTCAGTTTAGGATATCAGTGTCTTTTAACCTTTGACCGCTGAGCTAAAAATCAAAATTAAAAAATAAAATACCAAATCTCACATGAAATTCAAAATTGCCACACTCTACACAGCGCAATTTACAACATCTGTAAGAAGCAACCGCATGTTCTTCAATGCACAATTGTATTTCGTTATCGAGTTCATTTCCATCCCTTTTAGGATTGAAATTTTCTATTTGGTCTTGGTTTCGTCTCCAACATCTGTTAATTAACTTTACTGTGATTGATAAGTAAACTACATTACAATTGTTTTTTTTCCTTTTGAAGGTAAATAGTTATCGAAAACTCCGTTTTCTAAAACGGCCTGCGTATTTTAATTAAAATACCTGCGCTTTTTAGGGAATGGGGTATTATTCAGAAAAGATTTCAAATTACAATTATGCACTCAGCTGTTTTCAAACAAATATAATATTAATTATAAGTGTACCTTTCTGTGTTTAATGAAATTGTTTCCTTTTTGATTAACGTAATTGTGCTAATATTATCAACTACATTTTTTAAAATCTAAAATAGGAATTTTAATATTACAGAACCTTTTACTTAACTTTTTGAGGAGAAGTCCTTCCTAATTATGGTAAAAGATCCACTAAAGTGGCGCAGATTCAGCAGTAAACGCAGGCACACTAATAATCAATGATAGCCTTTAATATTTAAGTATACAACATCCGCTGTTTCCGCACAGCTATTTCAAAAATGAAATAATCATTTCTACTGCAGGTTGTCAAACGCTACATCTGCGATTTTGGAAATAATTAAATTATTCGCAGTGCATTGAGTAATTTGTTAATCATTCGGTCAACTGAAGTATCTTGAATAATTTCCAGTAAGCAATAATTTTGTGAGATAAAAATAATGTAGGAAGCATAAATGTGAGATGACTGATCGATTGGGACATAAAAAACCATGACGCATAAGTCGGAGACGATTGTGAATGCGGGGAACAGAAAAGGGTGAAGTATAAGTGCGGGACAACTGTTAGTGTGAGGAAACAGAAAAAGTGTAGCATAAGTGGGAGACAATCGTCACTATTAGGAAACAGGCAGAGGTGTGTTATAAATTAGATACCACCGTTAATGTTAGGAAACACAAAAAGGTGAAGCATAAGTAGAACAAAGTGTGGAAGAAGGCAGAGGTGTAGCATAAGTGGGAGACGTCCGTTACAGTTGGGAAAATGAAAAAGGGAAGTATAAGTGGCGGACGGCTGTTATCTTCGGGAGCAGAAGAAGGTGTAGCAAATAGCTCTGCATATTTTGAAGTGATTGGTTGGTGGGTGGGCACTACCTTACAAGGCATAGCGCTACATAAATTTTTAGCAAATTTATATTCTAGAATTTTATGTAAACAATATTCTTTATAAATAAAACACATACCGTTTTGTTAACGGCAGAATATTGTTACTGCCGTCCTATTAGGACGGGTAATTTTACTAGTTAGTTATATTTTTAGGAAGATGAGTCATTCCATACAAAAAGATGACAAATCAATCCGTACATACCAGTATCACTGGCATAGGCATCAAAAGAGAAAGATCGTATCTAGCAGTATTTGACATCAATATGATACTTGACTGTTGACATATAGTCATCATTAACACGGGTTAAATTACAACAATGAGTGCATACAAAGAGATACAAATACGTAAAGCATATGGAAAGATAATTCAGCCATAAGATGAAACTTGTCTAGACGAAATTCGTGTGGAAGAGAACAAAGGAGATGTTCTTGTACAAATATTGACTCTATCGACAGCAAACAATGACATCGTTGTTTGCAGCCGAAATTATAATCAGGCAATGTAGGTATACCTATAAATAATCTTATCTGTGCTGTAATCAGGCTGATCCAATTAAGGAATTAAGTCTTCACGATTCCTTTACAGTCTGTCAGTGTTTAAACAATGAGATAAGTAATATGATTGATCAGTGGAGCAATTTCCTACATTTTACTGATCGGCACACTTTACTTTGTACACAGTGTGTAAACCATCATAAAGTAAATGCATCAATAGCAAGAATTACCCTTTTATCATTTGTGAAATCGATCTCATTGTTAGCTAATCGGATCAGATGAATCTCGGGCTTCAAAGGATGGAGAAATACTTAGTATTGCTAGTAAACTCTGTTATAGTAGTAGCAAAGTTAGCTTATACAGATAAAAGTCCACTTGTGCATGAAATCAGATTTATGTACATGTTATGCCTACTAAGTGTTGGGAATAGAAAATCCTGTACTTCAATGAAATTGTAAAAGTAGCCTTCAAGTAGCTTAAATCATTTGAAGGTTATTAGCTGTATTAAACATCAATGTTATTGTGTTGACAGACGAAAACTCTCATTAGGTATAAAAGGACTGATTTCATTGACTTTGGGCGCAGTGTCTCTGGAGTTCTTCAATTAATAAAAGCCCGGGTGCGTTTAGAACTGCATAGTGCTTATCCAGAAGGTTTCTTTGCTGACCGCTCAGATTCGTTATTGAGAAGAATACCAAAAATGAGACATAGCTGTTTGTTATTTTTGTGCATTGTAATTTATATCGTGTCTAAGGTTGCTGGATCTTATGACGCTGGATACGGAGTTCCTGAAGGTACTTAATAATTTCCATTCGCATTTTATTTCTAGCCACATTCCAAACTCAATAATGGTGATGTCTTGGGAAGGAAATCTAATAATTCCTTGCCATAATTTACATGTAATGAATTCTTTATTATCTTGTCAATTTATTTATAACATGAAATATATCATAAACGAAGATTCTACATACATTGTCCATTTTAAATATTCAGGGCCTTTTACAGAGGAAAATTTATGTTTTTGTAATAGTTCACGGACATGGGCATAGTCACGGGCACAGTGCAGGATCCTATTACCACTACCATGTTCCAGTGGTAGGTCAACAACAGCAGCACTACCATCCACCTCATCACGAGCACTCCAGCAATGAGCTACACTACATCTTACCCCTTTTACTACTTCTGTTTGCTCTCCCTCTTTTACTTCTTTCTTTGTTACCTTTACTATTACTTCCTATTGGACTGTCGTTATTGGCTCTTTTAGCCCCAGGGGGTATGATGATGATGATGATGATGATGGAAATGATGGAAATGATGAGTCCAGCAAGAGTTAGAGCAGTTCCTCTTCGAAAATCTGGAGAAGCGATGAGATCCTTCGAAATGGAAGTAATGAAAGATTTTACCAACTTGGCTTCTAATTTTACACGGTAAGCTTTCCTAGCTTTTTACGTTAATACTTATGTATTTTAATTTTCATAATGTCACAAATATTTCTAACCAAAGTTAATCTATCTAATGTGAGTTCCATTTGTAAATTAGGTCTGTGGATCTTGACAATTGTCCTGAAAGACTTGCATGTGAGCTGGGGGCTGTATTGTCTCCTGCCGATACCAGTACAGTATTACCCACAGAAAAAATCATGAACTATATTATTGACAAAGTTTTACCCAAAGGTTCAACAAGAAGAAACTTCAGAAACTACAGAAACGCATACATGAAGGGTTCTAATAGTTCGAAAACTTGCTCTGCTTATAATTGTCAAGTCAAATTGCATTCTACTGAGTCTCCCCCTAAAAGCGGCAATTATGTAAGTGTGGGCTCTGATAGAGCTGTAAGTAATAATATTTAAAACTAAAAATTACAGTGAGAACCCTTGTATGGCTGTTTCAATGGTGAGTTTCCATGATCTAATAATTTTATGACAGAATTAATACAAAAACATTTAAATTCCTAAATCGGGACCCAACTGCCTAGCTCTCTTATTCGAAGGTAATTGGGTACCCTCGTAATGAATTACTGGTCAAAGTTGCGGGTTTACAAATGCTGGTGCCTCAATGTGTTTAGTTGTTGTGTTCCCATTTTGTTTTCCCTGATTCAGTTGACAACTCAAAAACATGAAGCATTATCAAAACTACCGTTAAAAGTCAGATAAAATTGTATCTCTCTATAAGTTGGTGATAAAGTCTACAGCCCCAATAATTCGGTCTAAATATAATGCTGCCGACATCTGCTTTTCAAAAAGGTAATTGCCAATTACATGTCCATAAAAAGAATGGATGCAAAAGGAATCGGGTACAACATTAGGCTTTACAAAATTAGTTCTCAATTGAGAGAGACGTATCAATATTTCGACATTCGACATCAATAGACAAAGAGACAAGGATGAAAAGTGTCAGCAAAAATGTAGATTTTCTTTGAAATCGGAGGATAAGAAGGAATTTACATAATGCAGCTTTAACTACTTCTGCCATCAAAATATCTATAGAAATACGCACTTTAAAGAATAGGAAAGAGTAAATGCCTAGGAGTCAGTTCATTTCAGAGTACCTACTTACCCTTTGGAACTTGTTAAACATTTGGCCTTTTCCCTTTCCCTTTACGTACTCGGTTTGATCTATAAGTATGCCATTCCTGGATACATAGTCAAAGTGCCCTGCCCCTCTCTTTTGAATACGAGTTAGCTAGACTAGCTACTCAAACAAGCTCAAGAACTCTCAATGAATTTGAATAGTGAAAGTGAATGTAAATGTTCGCGTTAAGTAAAGAGTGAAACGATTTTTCCATTTCTCGTCTTTTTTTGCAATCTCCAGCTATAGTCTCTCTATCCAAACTCAGCTAATAATATAGGCTATGTACTACTGAACTAGATTGTAGATGGTTGGTAAACATAATCATCATATATCCGAACAGTATCAAGCCAGAATGCTAGATCTAGAACACAAAGTACATTTCCTCATACTTAGTTTAGAACGACGTAAGTAGCAACTGTAAGAAATGAACTCTTCAGTCAACAGTTTCCTAAAACTACAATTTTCCAGCACCACGCCGTAGCATAGTATGAGATGACTTGAATTGAGTGAGAAGATGTGGATAAGATTAGGAATTCAACTCTTTAACTTGACTTCCTTCTGTCTAGCAACTTACAACTTTATAAATGCAGCTACATCGGCCAAATGTGCATTAACATTACTTATACGTTCGGTATTGCCTATAAGTGTGGGGCAAAGCGTGATAAGACTTTAGTATCCAACTAGGCTGAAGAAACCAGTAAATTTAATAACATCCATATAGTCTTTAGAATTTAGAATCCGTAATAGTAAGTCAACTAAAATGAACTCACTTATTTAACTTGAAAGGGAGCTTGTAAAAGTCAATAAGTCAACTTTATGTATGAAGAGGACTTTTACTATTGGGAGTTGGATGACTTTTCTACTCAACAGAAAATAAAAGCTAACTGCAAAATTCGTCTCACAATACACTGTAGTTATAATTGTACAAACTATATACGCGAACTATTCGCTCTTTTGAAGGTACCCTAATGTCTCTCCTTGTGTAATACATAATTAGCATAGCGTAAATACACAAACTGTTCTATTTATGCAACTACCTAATTAGCGAAACTAATTTGTATATGAATACTTTTCCATTGTGCAGCACACAAAAGGCAATAAGGTGTTACTGATTAATTAGGGAGAGGTTGTCATTTGTGCACTCCCTGTAGAAATATATTGTATAGCAATTTAAGAGACTAATTAATTTATTAAAACACAAAAGTTTGTTTAGAATGAAGAGTATTTAGTAAAGTAACAGTCAGTAGGAAAATAGGCATGTTATGTTTGTGATTTAACAGGCACCGTTTGTGATTTAGAAAGACTACAAGCAGTATGGTTTATAAATGCATTTAAGCCTCTACGGGGGACAATTGCGTTTGGTTAGTTAAAGACTGATTGGTAAGAGCTGTTAAGGTAATTTTGATGTGATATGTATGTTCTGCGCGATATTTTGTGTATCATCAAAAGTGCATAATATGTTAGTCTAACGATTTGTAACTGTTTTGGTTATAAGTTATGCGTTATGCACTCCAGTGCGCAATTTTATTTTCTAAACTAAAGCATTGTTAAAGTTGAAGGAAAACTGCTGGAAATAAAGCTGATTGTTAAATACAGAAGTTTTTGTAAACATTTGAAAATACTTTGTAACTTTTTCTGCATACCCCTCAAAAAGTTAAAGCTAAAACCATTTACCTAGCATGTTTTATTAAGTATTCAGATGGTTCCAAGCCTACTTCAAACTTCAGAGTAGTCTTTCAGTATAAATAATGAGTAAAATGTATGTACATCATAATTTTACACTTGAACTAAGCAAAAGAGCCATTTAGGGGAATATGAATGATTGAATAAGTCTTTGTAATTCTGTACCAGCACATAAGCGAACGAGTAAAGTGTAGAGAAAGATACGATTAACATGTAAGTTGTATCCAAATAAAAGACTAAGACACTACGTGTGTGTACTTATGGTAAACTACTTGTTCTACTTGTCTTGTCTGTCTTTAGTCTTTGGATTATGTACTGCTATATTGTGTGAGATGATGGAGCAGGAAGAAAACTTGTTATGGATGAAGCACCCTGAGAAAATAAGCAGGGTTCAATATAGATGTGAGGAAATAATGAAAACCTCCAAAAACATGACTATCAATCATCGTAATGGAAATTTTTTAGAATATTTCCATTTAAAGCAGAAATTGGAAAAAAGACATTGTTCACACTCATATTACATGAAGGACAAAGGGTAGAATGCCACCATGTAGTTACCTAAGTAGGTATCTGTGTATGTAACATTAAAATATAAATGGAAGGGGACCACCCAAAATAGGAATTCCTCAACAGTAGGACGCTCGAATACACGGAAATATTAAAAATGGTAACTAAGAAATCTTCAAGTCCAAGTCGCAGATAGAATTTATAGACATTTTTACTGACAATCAATGTCCGTAACTCCGTAATCATTCGAATTTGCAACTAAACTAACCTAAAACATTTGTAGTATTAAGTCAGTTAAGACAGGAGCTATCTCTCATTGCATGTATTAATTAAGCATTAGTATTAGTGTAATTGTAATATTCTTCTATTTGCCCTTAAATTGCATTTGAAGCTGTACTACTGACATATTAAAATTTCCCGAAGCTTTATTTTCGGGCACAGAGATATAATTATTCCTATTTTAGAAAATTCCTGTATTCTACAGAATCCGTAACGGTGCATCATTGAACTTGTTCTGCTTAAAGGTACTATAAACATACTAGATATAGATAGGAATACATTTTTAGATTACTGAAAATACTCTACACATGATAACTTTTATAGTAAATGAGTGTATTATTGGGATAAGCCGTATATACGGGTTTTGCGTTATAATCTGTACACCAGTAAATGGAGCTGATGTTTATAACATACCTACTGAATGGAAATTGATTGGAGGCAAGCAGCGCTGTGATAAATGTGAAATTGAGAGAGCTCCAATATCAATTTCGAGTTACACGAGTTTGTAAAAGATATCCTGTTGGTGTCACTGTCACTATTACTATTGTACATTGCACCCACTCTGTAACTAATAAGATCTACGCACGAAGCAATCTCGTATTAACACAGATGTTATCACAATCTCTGTTTTTATCTACGAAAACAAGGGGAAGTCCTTAGGCATCTCTTGGTAAACAAATATTAATGGTGTAGCCAGCTCCCTAATTTTGTTTATAAGGGGGAAAATGGAGAAAGTTTCACACTGTAAAACAAAGGCATAGGCCGTGAAATACAAGGCTTTCTCTAGAAAATGACAAGATTCTCAAGTGATGGAATGGGTACGATATTGATTAATTCGACAAGAATGAGATTTTTCTTCCATATACTTGTAAACCGTTTTCGGCCGTTATTCTGCATTGAACACTACGTGGGAAATCGTTGATGGGATTTAGCATGAAACGATTGTTTAAGACAATCTGGGAATACAACCTTGAAAAAATAAATATCGGTTATATAGTACCGTATAGTACTATGTATTATTACCCATGTAAGATCATATGCTACGCAGATAGAATATAAGGTTTAAGAAAACTACCTATGATTGTTTTCCTAGATAAAGTTTTCATGAGAGTTTGACCTGGAATGAGTAAGTATATGTAACTAAAACAAAGCCTGATCTGTGTGTACGACCTGAGTTGGGCAATTGGAATAGCTCACATGGTTGAGAAAGTTTTCGTGTGATCCAAGAAAAACTAGTTTCCAGAAGAGAAGATCCTCAGATAGAATGGTAATACGTAAAGATTCATGGACTAGAAGCAATGTGTAATAAGCAATGACGAAGTATTCGCTAGAACAGGGTGAAAAAGTCTGAATAGGAAAGTTGTATTTTCTTCTACCCATTCTGAAAGCTGAGCCTGCCTCTCAAGAAAAGTTGAGTAAAAGAACGTATAACAGGGTGACAGTGGCAGTTTACGAACAGCAGTTCTCCAGAAATGAGATCATATGTAATGTATATATGAATTTCATTTACGCAGTGTTTCTTCCTAAATCCTTCGAAGTAAGTATGGATTATCGCTTTACAAAGAACAAGGCAAGATTAGATTAGGCTAACTCAGATGTATGCACTACTTTGAAATTTATGAACAATATGCTTGCTCCTTTGTAAATATTCATGGTAATGGTAAACAACCAACATGATCAAGAGTATCTCTTGTAGTACATATTACTTAGACGTGCATATTCTTTAGAAAGCATTTCCTTAAGAATATAAAGCATGGCACTTCCTGGGTAATCAATCCCGTTACATAACTGCTAGGATAAGATGAAAAGACGATTTTGTGCCAAAGTTTGTACATCCTTTTCAAGGCATTGAATACTAAATGCTCATTTTTCGAGTTCACCTTGCTTGGTTGACTTTATGATGATCATGTGAAGAAGTAAGTGAAGGATGGGCTGTAAAATAAAATTAGCTTTCTAAACAAGCACCGCGTGGGAGCTTACGATGAGCGTCAGCATAGGAATTCCGTCTACATTCTCCTAAAGGAGCCAAACAGTGTTTAAGATTGAAGATGAAAAATTGAAAGTTATTCGACAAGGGTGGAGTGATATGTTAGTTCCTCTCCCTCCTTCATCCATCAGTGCTGCTTAGTAGCATAGTGAAATACTTAACCTTGCAAATTAAATAAATAATTTTAGTTCATCACCAATTTAGAAGCATGGCAAATGGGGAGTACGGTAGTAGTAAAGGTTTTCTCTATTTTCTCAGTATTTTCATTTTTGGCAAATAATGTGTGACTGGTATTTCAAAATATGGGTGAAATGAATCATTTCTAAGTTTATTCCTGTATCGTTGTGGCATGTATATTTACATTTCCTATATGAAAACTGTTACAAGTTTTCTTTGTTGTTTATACATAAGGTTTCATTTTCCTAGCTTTGAAAGATAGTTAGCTACGTAGTTTCTAATTTTTTTCTGTACAACATATTGTATAACACTTCTTTGTAAATAACATCCGTTTAAACTATCTTAAGTTGTATAAGTAATGTCATCTTTGTTTTTCTGCCGACGACAAATAGTTCTCATACTTTAACTAGCATTCCTATCGTATCACAGCTTTCAGAGTAAACATGTGTGCAGAAAGTCAAGCGTAATTTCGGAATTTTTCTTTTGTCACACTACGAAAGCAAATGTACACAAGAACACAAGAAAAGGAACTGAAACAGAGCTGAACTGTGAACTGCCGAGCGGAAATCCGTTCCGGCACCAAAATTTACTGTAGCTCATAAAATTGTTTGTTTGCGTCTTCTTGTCTTTCCATTTCTCTCGCCACAAAGTCTTTTGCAAACTTTGTCCGATTGTGAGTTATGTGACTTTGGGACTAAACTTACAGAGCAGCATAAAGAAATATATTGTATGCCTATTTTACCATTGCATATACTTCTTTGCTTCATTGTACATTCTCTCTGTAGTTACAGTTATAAAAGTCTCAATTTAGCCACACGCTTTGGTTCTCGCATTTAGATCTATCTGCAGTTTGTCTTCATGCAATCCTACCTCGTTGTCGCTGCCCTTGCCCTGTACATACTATTTATCAATTTATAGAATTATCTACATGCAACAAAACTGAACTGATGGCAGCAGAATTGTCTGTACACAGATATAAACAGCTTCACTAACCCAGTCCTTCAAATGGATCAGTAAGTAGACATTGATTAGACCTATCTGCAGAATGCAGCTGACGAGTCTAGGTATTTTAGCAAAGTGAATAACATTTCTATTATAATAGACCTTAGACTTAAAATGGGAAAATCGTGATGTGAAACTTTCATTGATGTTTAATTCAAATTCCACCAAAACCTAAGAAACTAATGACTGAGAGGATTGATATTGCCATCAATCCACAACTCAAAAATTATTGGTTATTCTCCGTCGTAACCACAGGTATAGAATATACTAGGTATTACTAAAGCGTAACGGTATTTTCAATATTTTCTAATGATTCAGTTGCAATATCAGAAAGCGATTAGACGATTTTACTATTATCTGCAGGAAACCCGAAAAATCTGTTGCATAACATCCTTACAACTAACTTCAGTAGATGTTCCTCCTTTTCAATGCAAAATACATAGTATACCTAATTGGTAGTTTCTCAGGCACATCATATTGTGCTACCCAACATCAAAAAATAGATTTTGTACATCTATAGGTATAATTTACTCTACTTATTGCTTAAATTACTTCAAAAGTCAATTTTGAAATGAAGATTTTATTTCAATAAAGCATAAATAGACATTACAGTGAAAATGTTTTCATTGCCTTAAGAAATGAAATAGTATGCTCCATTGATAAAATATGTGGGCCATGTATTCCAATGGTCGTATCGCAGAATAAAAATTCATTACACATACACATACCGTACCATTTTTTAAAGCACTAAAAGAAAACACTTGTGTAAAAGAAATTGGAAACGTGAGTCAAAAGTCAAAAGGTAGAAAAAGGTATGGCACTTTATTTATAACATACCTAGGCAGATTCAATGTAATATGTATTCAATCGACAAATGTTCAAAGTTCGAATCGAATATTAAAGCTAAGTACATTCATTCCGGCCTAAGCCCCCGAATTGGGAATCACATCGAATGAAAATATGTTTGTTTGTAGACAGTTAGAAATCTGTAATGGAAATAGAAAATCCAGGCGTTGTTCGTAGGCTGCTGAATGAGAGTACTTGAGCAATTTTCCGCAGAGATGATCAAGAAATAGTATTCCTTTCTTTGTCTCGACTAACAAAAGGAAGGCCATACTTTATGTCATTTCTTGTCTTCTACATATATAGTAGCATGCTCTCTCTTGATTATTTTTTCTTGTTATATGCGCTGAGCTAGTCAAAGATCAGGTATCTTTATGTATTTTCTGATTCATAGCTTCCATTTTATCTTCCTTGTCATTAAGACAAATTGCACTTTAAATCATTTCAAGTGCGCTCTTCCGAATAAACCTTTTTTAGTTTTTCTAAAAAGTTATTTGATCTCGAATGTTGTTTTTCCCTTTTGGGCAAGCAAAAAATTGCTTCGCTCGCTGAGCTACATACCTAAGCATTATTCAAAACTAAAAGTAGAAGCTAAGACAAAGGTAGTATAGCAAACATCGTTTCATACATTTTACATCCTTGTACCGGCGATATGACGAATATTAGTGCTCACTGTATTATACTATAGCCAAGATATGCTATCATTTCCTGCCAGGATACTCTCTGTCGCCCACATGCCTAGATATCAGACATAAAGACATGCGACCAAAAATAAAGCCCACATCGTAATTTGGCTCATTTCTAATTACCTATCTAAGTTAAATATTTACGAGGTAGCCTCAGCCTGAGCAAAACAGATTTTCACTATCAGATGGAGAGTCAACAATAATGGTTTACTCGGTTTACTCCTTCATTTACTTCGACTAGTCATTCACAGTTCTATTGTAGTGTACACCCTACTCATTAGCATATAGCTCGTTTAGAATATAAACAGAGTTATTATGATAAACAAAATAGCTAATAAATGGTGAAAGCAACACATTAATTAAGGCCGCGGTAATTTACTGAAGAGTTAAAGTGTGCAGACACGCGAAGCAGTACAAAATAGTGGTAATTTGCTACTGGCAGTGGCAACGCAACTTCTCTGAACTTCACACATTCTGTAATTCTGCTGTTGAAAAGGAAATCGTGAAGATATAAAATATTAGGTGATCCCTCCCTATTGTCTTTATGCAGATTTTCATTCTGTTATACTCGCCCTAAAGGTCAATTAAAGAGATTAATGGGCTGATTTAGCAACCAAAACAGCTCAACCGAGCTCAATCTCAAGAAACAAATTAGTAAAGTAAAAGTGAGGCTAATGTCTAACTTTTCACTCTTCTGCTACCACCAAAGTAACGCTGACAGCCATATTATCAAAACTTTCTCAGCTTTTTCCCTTCTTCAAATGTAAACAGAAATGGAAATTAATCTCACGCTAAGAACCGCCATGTCTCTGTCCTCGAGCTCTCCTCCTCATCAAGATCAGGAACAAAGTTCAAACAAAGGATATTGTTATATCTCAAAATCTTTGTTGACACGATTTTCCGGTTTTAGTTAGATTAATACTAATAATTTTTCCTGCAGTGATTTAGTAGCAATTGCCATCTCTTGCAATGGTAAGCATAGTATAAACTATGAGGCAGTATATAAATATATTAAGCAAGGTAATATGCCTTCAAACAAAAAGGGAACCCCATTTAACTATTTGGTAGAGTTTTTCAGCAAAACCATTTGCTTTGATATTTTCGAAATGCCAAGTTTATTTCCGTAAGCCATTGAAAACTTAGTATTCCCTTTAAACCAACCGTCCCCTTTAAAGCTTGTTCTTTCCTACTCAATGATATTTCACACACTTTGGAGGTTCAATTAAAATAAGAATTTATTAATATTGTCAAATATAGAAGCACATACTAAAAGTAAATAGATGTGAGTACCACATAGGAAGTGGCTAAGCGCAACTAAACATTAAAAGAGCAAAGTCGTACCCTATGTATATTTATCCTTCACACTTTAAGAAGTAGAAGTAGCTCTCGAAGTCAAGTGATTCAATAAGTAATGCGTCATATTCAAGGAAAATTTAAAGTGAAAGTATGTTTATGACATAGTGACAGTTGGTAAGATTAATATCTAGCTCTTTGAAATTAAAATTACTTATGGAAAACACTTCATTAACGTGTTCATGGAACCTACGGGCACAGCCATGAGCCAAAATACATTTATGCCAAAAAAGTGTGTAGTCTGTATCGAACGATGTAAAAGATTAGTCATTAAATGACTAATAACTTTTAACTAGTATGAGAGATCTACAAAGTAATCAAGAAAGTGTCAAAGAAAATCGGAAGCTAAATACTGACAAATACGTCGTACAAACACATGACACCTAATCTAGTTAATTAACAGATATTCATGTAATAGGAATCTTGAAATTTTACACAAATATGTATGCAGTAGACAACTCAAATTCAATAATTTATTACTCATAACGGGTGTACACATCATCTTTTCGGTATGGCAAAACTGTACAGCTAAACTGAAATTAATTTCTTCGTATACGATGGTTGAAGCACTCCAATTTTACATAAAAGACTAGATCCATATTAGTTAGGCTATCCTAGACTATTAGGCGTATATTATTTAGCTACTAGTTTAGTATTATTTAGTTAATGGGATGCTTACATTGAAATAGATTATATATTATGGATGTGTTGGATAAGTTCATTAATTCAAGAGAAAGGGAAAATTGTGTTGCACCTAGGCCGACACTATTAGCAATAGTGTCGGCCTAGGTTGCACAATGCTATTGGCAAGAAGACAGACTTTCATCAAACAATCATCTGCATGTGAGGCAAGTAATTTTATTGTGATTGCATATAGTATGCAGCTAACTGTACAATTAACACTTTCTGCTGGTTACATAACTAATAACACAATTCAGCATAACTTGTTATATAACAATGAATTACGCTTTGACACATGTATATATTTTTATTACTCCAGTTCGAGTCGACTGTATGCAAATGTATGAGCGTTGAGTGGGGGGTCACAAGTTTTACAACTGCGGAAAATCCATGCTGAACAATTAAAACATTTAGCCAAACATGATTTTCCTATGTAAATACAGCAGCAGTATGCTCCAATAAAATTGTTCTATAACGCCACAAGCAAAAGCAAAGGTAGGCATGTCCTAAACCAGTTCCAAGCTATTAATATTGACTTATGTATAACTATGTATGAACTAAATAGTGTAATCATAATCATATACTTACAATACGTAAATTATAAAAACAAGAATTCCAAAAGATTAGAGCAGTGTGCTTCGTTTTAAAGGTTAATTTTTAGCATGATTATTTGTTGATCGGTGCAGCTTTCTTTTCCCATAATTATTTTCATTTGCATTACGCTACTGATAATGTCTTAATTTATTTTGTAGTATAAGTACAGACTTATTACTAAGCAATTGCATGCATATTATTTGTACTACTTGTATTCATATTTCAAATGCAGTAATTATTGCATTATTGACGCATGTACTAATTTGAAAACTCAGCATATACACAGCGAAGTAGGTTAAGTGTGCATCAAGTTTCACTACCAAATAAGCTAAAGTGAGGCAAAGAGACAGGACAGGAAGTATATGCAATCTGTAAAATGAGGTTCATTCATGTGGCTTATGTACTCTTTTATGTTTGATGAATAAATGAATAAATTCTCAGAATAAACAATGAAAAATATAATTTCTATGCAAATGTCAGCATGTGCATTTGATGATAAATAAATTCTAACCGAAAATCTAGAACAGTAGGAATTACAGTACATTGTTATATCTGTCAGACTAAATGAATTTACTTTTTGGGAGCCAGTAGAGCATTAGTGTAGTGTTACCAAATCAGAGATAAAGATTGTCAAAAGTTCTGATCACCAAAAATAACTCCAGCACACAGAAAACAAGTTGGTATCTGTCTTGAAAAATTACAAACAAAATATACATACCTATGACAGTTTCATACTAGTATTACAAGTGTCAAACCAAAGAAGTAAATTTCAAGTAAATCAACACGAAATGAATATTCTACAATCAAGACTTTTATTCTCAATTGTGTTAGCTGTACTATGTTCACAGGTATTTCATACTATTCACTAAATAATGGTTTTTAAGATCATAAGTCATAATTGTGTTAAACAAGACACACCCAGTATTTTATACTGCATTATACTTACTGTCTTTTCTTTCCCGTACAACTTAAGTCTGTACATTTAGCCATCAAAGTATCTGAAAATTTTAAATGAACTTAGAATTCAATTTATTAGTCTTGTGCCAAGTTCTTCGAACAAGGAAAAACTTTGACAAAAGAGCAAGAAGATTTTCTTCTAGAGCTCGCAGATATCGATGACGCTCTTTGGGAACAAGAAACTAGATCTCTGTTTAATAAAGTAAGCTTCTCCTTTTAGCTTTTGCTTTTGTTCATTTCTTCTCTTTGACTTTAAGACGTTTCTTCAATCACACCTTTATAATAATAAATTTACCAAGATTTCCTAAAACTAAACAGCATACGGAACCATGAATAGCATTTAGAATCCAAGTTCCATCTTCCTTTAATGTTTGCACCTCACCGGTTATAACCATATAACATAATTCATATGAAATATAAATATATAAACCTAAACCTAACAACCTAAGTTACAGAAAAAACAATCCCCCTTACCCCCCTTTGCGGTACTTTGCGGTACTTTACTTTACTTTACTTTACTTTGTGGTACTTTGCGGGGTGCATGACTGCAGGTCATCTTGAAGTAACCTAAGAAAATAATATTTGATGCAATTGTATTGATACTTTCCAGTATTCTAAAGTTTTGAATGCAACGGCAAAAGAGATAACTAAAGCAACAAAGGTTCAACAGGATGTCCAGAATGCGAATGTAATTGTCTTTAAACTGCCCGAGTCCGAACTGTTTACACCAGAAGGGATTAATCTAACGGCAGTTTTAGCTGCTTTGAATAGAAGCGATAGGAACAAATCGCCTGAACCAACGAAAACCGAAGAAATTAAACCGATAGAAACTGAGACGAGAGCACCAACTACTTTGGCTCCTGTAGTAGAAATTGTGACTTCAATAAAGGCACTTCGAGAAAGTTCAGGATCTGTTACTACATTGAGAAGTGATATAAACAACTCCACAGAGATTGCAATGGATTTAAGTAATAATACATCTACAGAACCGGGCACTCGTAATGAAACTACTTCAGCTTCTCCAGAAAATCACATTTTCAGCCAAGTTCAAAAGATTATTACTGCCAGTGCTCAAAGAAACATTTCTGGAATTCTTGATGCATCTCTTGGCATTACTGGAAATACAGAACTTACCAATTTTGTAAATGGAATTTTTGGAGTAGTTTATTGTAATGCCTTAAGAAGGCTTCTAGGACGATGTTAGTATTAATGACAATACACTTTTGTTATGTAATCTACGTGTCTATAGTTATACCGAAATCAAGTGATGTATAAGTATCTATTGATATCAGTATACGATTTATGTAAAAAACTGAAAAATCGAGCTCCTTTTGTTATTTGTAGGCATTGGGTCTTTATTCATACACAAATTATTAATCTTTTGGTAAATGGTGAATCACATAGTGCTAACGAACGAAGTGTTAACAAGGAGTAGCATGATTTTATGTAATAAAAAATGTCATTATTGCATATCGATCGGAGAAGAAAGAAAGAATTCATTTGATGAACAGAGTTTAAGGATGTTATTAAAAAATTCTTGTGTTCGACACTTTTTTCTTGGTAGGTGCCTCCCATGTCGTTTTTGCTATACAAGCTTTATGACTTGGTATAAAACTTTGTACATTTATTAAAATCAAAAACCAAAGTAATTCTGTACTAAAGACTTGAATTGAAACATCAACAAAAGTCGTACAATCTTTAAAAGAATGGTAACTAATAATATACCCATTATTAATGCGACTCTAGGTAAGGTAATTAGTGCCGGTACACATAATTTCTTAAGTACTTCTCGGGGATTATGCGACCTGTTTAGTGCAAAAATGCCTGCTCTCCAAGTCAATCCCAATCCTGATACCACATTATCCAATCACAAATCACAATCTATTTTTAGGTAGTCTTATTTCACGAACTAGGTAGTCAGAATTGTCAGAAATGTATAATGCATTACCTGTAATGTAACATCTTTGAATATGATTTATTGTTTTCATCTAGTTATTAAGCAAAAAATATCGTGACTTACAAGAATTAGTTATACAATCAATTCTAAAGCGAAATACTTGGAATGAGTCATTGGAAATACAGAGCTTTATTACTGGATAGCCTGGAGCACAATTAATTCAGGCCTGCCTTGTCTTGTTTTGCATATTTGTATTAGCAATCTCAATTTCTGAGGATTATCATACACAAAAGATTTTTTTCTTCAATTTTTCAAGCTGTAGTTTCTGTTCCATGTTTTACGTAAGTGTTTTTCAAAAATCCAGGTTACATTTCTATTACAATTTTAAGATATGACTGTGATAAAGCTACAATCAGCTCTGATTTCTTCTTGTTCTTTGAATGTCAACAAAAACAGGTAGATTAATATATGGCAAATGTTGTACAGTGTTTCTAACTGCATACCTTCATGTGATGAGATGTTTTTGTTACTATTGCATGGTATTTAAGAGTAGGGTGAGTAGTGAGCAGACAGTGAAATTGCACAAAGAGAATCCTCTGTTGAAGTATAAGCAATTATACAATGCAATGTAGCAGATGAATCTAAAGCAGACAGGTACACGGTACACTGTAATAATAAATACTGTTTGTACTTTGTACACTTCTAAATAAGCGTCTAGTGCAAGCTGACAGAGTATACTACACAAGATTATCCCAAGTGTGTACATATTGCGCTTTGTTAAACTTTGCTTGACGAAAGTAGTGATGCTGATTGCTGATGCTATTTTCCAAGAATGAAAAGATGCGATGGGGATTATGCAGCGTGTTTTCTCTGGACAATAAACAACAAATGAATCACGATTTACAAAAAATAGCATTAATAGATACTTCCACTGACTGCTATTAAATTAATAATCTGAGGTTCTAACAATTTCCAACCCGATTATGTACTACGACATATATAGTACTATACTTACTAAAGTACCAATGTGCCATCACAATTCACAGCACAGCAAAAATGCGAATTGAAATCATGCCAATCATGCATGGCTTATATGAATAAGAATCTCATTTGATCTTCATATTCATTCTCTTGAAATGAGCAAATTTCCTGTATAAAAGGAGACTTGAATGATATTTGCTCACTTGACATTGTAACTCCTTGAAAGCAAAACGAAAACTCGGGGAAGATTATCAAGCACCACAAGTTGTTAAAACATTTGCTGACACGTGCTTAATAGCACTTTTCTGTTGGAATAAGCAACCTAGTATGAAGAACCTCATCACAATTTCTCTTGTGGTTGCTGCCGCATCTGCAATTGTCACTGGACAAGATTACGGGGGTAAGCCTTATGATTTAGATTTATTTACAACGTATTTGTTCTAAATAAAATGTAATAGCAATTGTGTGCAATGAATTACACATTATGAATGTTTTCAACATGGATTGAATTATTCATAAAACATAGGATATCGTTATGTAAGACAAGGATACGGACCACCAGGAGGAGGAGTTCAGCAACCACATATCAGTAAACCTCACGGTCACGGCCACCATCATGGCCAGCAGTATGGAAGCGGATCCGGTATAGCTTTTGGAAATGGATGGTCTGCTCCAGGTGGAGGAGGTTTCGGTGGTCCACAAGGCCATTCTTCTGGAGGCTTTGGGGGAGGAAAACCAGGTGGAAATTTTAACGCTCCACTTCAGCAAGGAGGCTTTGAAGGATCCCTTGGTGGAGGTTCAGGAGGATATGGTTCTCCTGGTGGAGGATTCGGAGGGGGAGCTCCTCTAAAGCAAAATGGTTATGGATCTGGTGGAATCGGAGGCGGAGTTCCTCTTAAGCAAGATGGTTATGGATCCCCTGGAGGAATCGGAGGCGGAGTTCCTCTTAAGCAAGATGGTTATGGATCCCCTGGAGGAATCGGAGGTGGAGTTCCTTTGAAGCAAGATGGTTATGGATCCCCCGGCGGAATCGGAGGTGGAGTTCCTTTGAAGCAAGATGGCTACGGATCCCCCGGCGGAATCGGAGGTGGAATTCCTCTAAAACAAGACGGCTACGGATCCCCTGGTGGAATCGGAGGAGGAGTTCCTCTGAAACAAGACGGTTACGGATCCCCTGGTGGAATTGGAGGAGGTGGCGGTCTTCAAATAATAGGTGGAGGGGGGCCCGAAGGAGGATTAGTTGGTGGTTCAGCAGGAGATGACTACTCTGTAGCACCTGCAGGGTCAGGGTTAGGATTAAGCGGACAAGGTGGATTTGGTGTCCCAGAGAAAGCTCCTTCTGGTGGTGCCGCTGTTGGCTACGGCCGTTAAATAAATCTTACTCGATTTTACTTTGTGATATTACGGCAATAAAATTGACCTGTACAACTAAAATTTGACTATTTTCATATTTGTCTTAGACAAAATCATACAGTAGTCGCAACACAACAACAATAAAAGTCTACAGTTATTATCTTTTAACTTACTTGAAACACTTAATACTTAAACTCAATGATATGAATACACTTTTACCGTTTTACCTTTGATAACTTGATAACTGTTGTATCGTACCATACATTGTAACAATGTTAGTACCATTGTAAAAGAGCACTAAATTTTACATTGGAAAACAATCTTACTGGTGCTCATAAACAATAAATACTGAACCCAAAATGAAATTCATCGCCGAAATTCCTGCTACAGTTACTTGTCTTCAATATCTTCGTACAACAAACTAGCTCCTTTACTCATATACTTCATGTTCATACTTACTTACGTTCAACAAATCAATGAAATCAAATAGTTTTTGCACATGCTAGTTATCTTTATCTTATTCATACCACTCACTACCAGTTAGTTGGCACCACAGATAATATAGGCATCCTATTACTTATGGTATGGAACCATTGCTTTGGTCTAATAATACCAATAAAACTCATCCAAAGCAATTCCTCCTAAACTTGCGAATCTTTAATTAGTTTTTCAATAATAGAATGGTAAAAAGGTAGATAGAATATTAAGAATATAGAATATCGGTAAAGTCTCATTTTCTTAAAAATAGAATTCGCAAAGTTCGCATTTTCGCATATGCGAAAATATTATATGCGAAAATATTATAACAGTAACAGTCTCACTCTCACTCACATAACATTGGCAATTGCAAACAAAGTCAGTCAAAATGCGATGAGGATTTGATGGATTTTATGCCGGGCAGCTCACTCTACCAACGCAACGGTATCAACTACTTGTATAAGTCACTGCTGTCACCCGGTTCACTTAAGTGGCTGAGGAGGCTCTAACTTTGAATTGCATTTGTATATTTGTCAAACATTTTTTTGTCTCTCATTCACATCTCATACTCACATCAAAAAGCAAAATACTTGTCATTACTGTCATTAAGAAGAACATTATGAACTTCAGTAGTATTTACTTTTATCATTTCTAGTTTATGAGAAAGTCTTTCTGTTATTCCGACTGTATCAGTATTGGCACTTCAAAATTGCGAGAACATAATTACTACTTAAAAGCTGTTTAAGTAAAAAGTAATTAATTGTAATAGCACTGACATAATTTTGTCAATTAAACATGTAAACATCTACAGTTTAGCATGACATTTTGTAGACCATTGAAAACTGATTATAATATTTTAGATTCCGATTGGATATATACGAAAATGTCCGACGCTTGGGCAGAGTTGCAGGCTTTAAAATCCAAACGCGATTCTAGAAGAAAACGTTTACAAGAACGAAGGATTGAACGTCAAGATATTTTAAATTTGAGCAGTAACCTTAGTGTACCTCAAGGGAAACAATTGTCTTCGACATCGTTGAATAAGAGTGACTTAGGTGAGGAAGATGTAAATTCTCATTAAAGGCATTTACATTTCATTTGTATCATTGTATCAACGGGCTTATCAACGGGCTTAGATAAGACTACGTAATACTGCACTATCCGACTTGCTTCCCTCATTACATCAGTTTAAACCAACTTTGTAATCTGTGCTGGCTGTCGAAATCTAACATTTACTTAATTATAGGTAGTGATCTGCCTGGTGTACCATCCGCTTCTGCGTCAATTAATGAAGTCTTCAATACCAGTTCTGTTGACTCTTCGCAAAAGTTAGGTACCAAGAGATCCTTATTTATACATTTTATTAGGTAATTTTCTAAAGCAATTATTAAATTTTGGTATTCTTATTTTCGTTGACAACTTAGAAGGGGAGGGCTCAGCCGGTAGCACATTCGAAGATTGCTTTCTCCATTGTTTTTGTGATGCTGCTGTGGTTTTACCGATCGATTCTCGGCAGCTTCTGGCTACAGTCAACAAAAGTCTAGGTTCTTCTGTAAGCCACGACCAGATTGTAAATTTATTGGAAAAATTTGCGGTTCAGCAACTTATTAAGTAAGTAAATAAACACAATTTTTAACTAAACCAAACAATTGACTATTTTTGCAATAAATGGTCTTTTTAATTATATTACTATAAACAATATCTTTGCTTTAGTGTCGAAGAAAGAGTTTCTGATGACGGTGGTTGGCTTGAAGTTGTATCAGCGGATCACACAAAACTTGCAGCGATGGCCACATCTGTATCTCCAAATCGAAAACGGAAAGGTAATTAACCTTTTCCAAATTTAGAAAGCCATACATTTTGCCAAATGCATACATTTTTAATCCGTTTAGTCTTAGACTGTGTTTGTGCTTTACTTTCACTATAAATAATTTCTTGGTATGAAACCAATGGGATCTTAACTATTTTGTGATTATTGTAAACGAAACGAAAAAAAGATAGTGGTAATTCTACACAAATGTATTGATAGATTTTAAGCACTACTAGTTACTTTGAGTATGTGTTTGGCATTGACATTGGTTTGTCATCATTTTGCGTAATCCCCATTTAGTTAAAAGGAAAATTATATTCCAGCGGAAACGTTACTAGAGGATGAAATAGTCGACGGAGGAGAAAGTAAAACCCACGACGAAAAGAAAATTCAAGAAAACGATGTTTTGGTAAAATATTTTATGCAATATCTTATATGGATTTATGGATATTCATTGAGAGCTTAAAGCACTGTAGTTGCTTTATGTTTAAAGAGTCTCCTTTCCTTGGCTTCAACTCGAGAGAAAGAAAATAAAAGAATAGGAGAAGAAATCTTGGAATTATTGAGCCGACCCAGTATTAAAGAGAAGACTTTAGCAGAAAAGTTCCGCTCCCAAGGGGGAACTACAGTGCGACAATTTTGTCCCGTGGGGACGAAAAGTGAGTGTCGTAAAGTCAATGATAGTAACAAACCGTGTACGAAGCTTCATTTCAGAAAAATAATTCAGAGTCATACAGATGAAAGTCTTGGAGATTGCTCCTTTCTCAATACATGTTTTCATATGGAATCTTGCAAGTAAGCAATTACGATCCTTATATCTAAGGGCATGTTCGTTAATGTATTAAGACAAAATATTAAGGAAATCAACTTTACTGATGTAACAGATACGTTCACTATGAGGTAGATAACGATAAAAAGCTTTCACCTTCAACAAATGTAAGTTTACCACCTACTGCTGCTCGTGTACCCGTTATAGCCAGTGGACAACTGTCTGAAGGGGAATCGAAGGCTGTACTACATCCGCCGCAATGGGTGCATTGCGATTTGAGATTTTTTGATATGACAACTTTGGGAAAATTTAGCGTCATTATGGCAGATCCTCCGTGGGACATTCACATGAATTTACCATACGGTACCATGAGTGATGACGAGATGAGACAACTTAATATTCCAGCTTTACAGGATGAAGGACTTATATTTCTCTGGGTAACTGGAAGGTTCGGAAAAGAATGACTATATAATATATATATATATTATTGTTTTATCAATAAAATGCAATATAGTTTGATTTATGTTATTGTAGGGCTATGGAACTTGGAAGAGAATGCCTACAGTTATGGGGATACGAAAGAGTTGACGAGCTCATTTGGGTGAAAACTAATCAATTGCAAAGAATCATTCGCACTGGAAGGACAGGTATAGCTTACAGGCAAATTAAATGGCATTCTATGTTAGTGCTGGACCTGAAACAGTCGTTCTGACTTTAGTTTCTATTTTGTTTTCAACTACATTCTTTATTTGCACATTAATAACTTTTATTCTGTGCTTTTAATATAAAATACTTTTTACTTATCTATAGGGCATTGGCTGAATCACGGAAAAGAACATTGCTTAGTTGGAATGAAAGGAAATCCTCCTGTGAATCGTGGTTTGGATTGTGACGTTATAGTGGCTGAAGTACGTGCTACGAGTCATAAGCCGGATGAAGTTTATGGAATCATTGAACGCTTGTCTCCAGGCACTCGCAAAATTGAGTTGTTCGGCAGACCGCACAACATTCAGCCAAACTGGTAAGCCTTAATATTTTCAGTACTTCCTGCCTGTTTTTGTGTATCCACAATCAGCCATACACAACCCTCACTTCTTAGCTCTCGTTCTTATCGTTCGTAACTGGTGTGCAATTCACCTGCTTGCTTACGTTTACTCTATATTAAAGTCCTGTTGATTCTACTCATATTCCCTCCGGTGACAGCATTTCCGGTTTTCCACCAAAGTAAGCCGGTCTTATATCGTGTTTACTTGATGATGTCGATATCGGTTTTTTCTTTTTCTTTATGTATTTACTAAACTTGAAAGAGGGATTCCCGGATCATAAAATGTCTCTTTAACTCTTAGCAGGCAGTTTTACTAAGTCAAATCGCAAATAAACCTGAGTATACACATACGAAATCTGTCAATGTGGGTTAAATGCTATTCAACATAGTTTACGACCCATTTGCCAAGAAGCTTACTTATAAAAGCCTATACTCTTAATTCCAGTATGACATTTTATATTATAGTAGCTATTTACCACTAACTTGTCAAAAGATACCAGTTACCACAAACAGACAAACACATAAATCCTATGTACATAAAGTAAAGCACGGATATACAAGTTGTGGGTTTCAGATACTTAGGAATGTAATGAAATTGCCATTTGGTGACATCAGGGTAAACATGTAATAATGAGATATTCTTAATGTTTGATCTTAGGATGACATTAGGAAACCAACTGGATGGGGCCCATCTAGTAGACGAAGAACTGAGATCCCGCTTTTACTCTCGTTACCCCGACGGAAATTGTATGGTGAAACCAAAGTAATGAAAAGATTTAATGTAGGATTAACTTTTACTGTGCCGACTTTGTAGGTATGTTTATTTTTATTTAATGTTTTTATTTGTTCCTTATTGTGAATCATTCTCACTTGTGTATCTTATCAATAATATATTATATCATCATTAGAATCCCTGTTACGTTATTATTCATCTTTTCATAAAAAAACCTAGATAATTGAAAAATTAACAAAACGTGAACAACACAAGAATCATTTCATTTTACTCATTGCTTGTTCTTGGTTGGGCGGAATGTAAGGAAGGCACGGCATGGTCTTTGCTGCACCAAGTCAAGTCTAGTCAAACGTTTACGCTCATCTTATAGTACAATTACAATACTAATTTTACAATGCCATTAACATTTGTCAACACCATATTATACTTTGAATTCGAATGATAACAATGATCATGAAGATACGTACTACGTACACCCATTTAACTCACGACATGGTTCAATGTAAACAGTAACAGTAACTTTTAGCAATAGTAAACAACAACAACGGCAACGGCACATGTCATTAATTAAGTAATAATACAATTAGCATTCGTACTTTCGCAAGGAATTCATAATATACAGTCAGTTAATAGTTAAGAAAATCGAACAGTTGATAAAATGAATAGTTTAGATCCTAAAGTTAGTAATACAATAAAAGTGCTGCTCGTTCATACTAAAATTAAAACAATACCTTATTTAAGTAATGTAATTAGGCATTGATTGATTATCTTGATATGCTTAAATACAAACAATAGTGGTTTTTATGGTCTACTGACAAGTTTGCACCCACTTGTATTCAATATTCAATATTAGATAATGAATTATGTATAGTTTAATGATTTTTGTTAATTCTAAGATATAAAAGTTATACATGCTGTTGTAATGTAATTACACAGTACACAACGGTACAATACTATTTGTATTTACTACCTACATGGTCTTTGTGTACTTGTAACGTACTATATCATTATGTATTCTATTTTAAAAGCTCTTATAAATAGGCCATCTCTTCTCAATTGCCTTTGATCAGTGTAGTACTAAATACAAGTACAATAATGTAAGTACGTTCAAAAGTCAAATTTTAAAAAGTACTGAACAAACATCAAATTCAAGCTAAAAGATTTAAAATCATGACGCAATATAAAAATGGGGATTTAAGCCATGCACCCTACGTAATTGTTAATAAATCTACTATGGAATTATTAAGAAAGCGTCTAGCGAACGTTACGTGTTACATCACAAAAATTTGGTTAAAATAATTAAAAACATTCATTAAAATTAGAAGAGGCTAAGGGAATTACAATTCAAACGTACAAGTCACAGGTACATTTACTTGGCGAAAGTCTCCTCTACTCATAGTAATAGTAATGCAGTTAATTAGTTACAGCTAAAACTATTGCAGGTAATTCCTACTTCTTGTTGCAGGTATACTTTACAGTTTAACATAGAAAAATTTCTAAAGGGCACGATTCACATTGAATACTTATAGTAAACATTAATTATAATTATAAATCACTTTTTCGTATAAAGGCTACTTTGTTTTGATTCTTTTCTGAGTTTCTTTCTGAGGAAGCTTGTCATGTCGTAATCGTAATACAAATCGAATAGTTGTATCTCCTATTAAACTTCTTGACAAGGAAGACTACAGGAGAGCGAATACACGTTATTTATGGTATGTCTCGTTGGTTTAGTTGGGCTTTCAAGTTTGAGGTGGTTGTATTATTGCAGTAGTTTATTATATAATGTTTTTTGCTGTTGTGTGATGTGTAAATTTTTGTGTGGGTGTTTTCTGTACTCTACTAACTGTACTATATAAGTATAATTTATATTGAATGTATAAAGTGTATGAAAAGAAGAAGTTACAAGTGAAGTTCGTCCCCGGCGTGATTGGTTGGGGCCGAACTGTCGTCTAGCTGAACTCCAGTCAGGTCTCTGATTTCGTCTTGATCGAACCTAACATACACCAAAGAGGAAATGTTAGTATGACAGAATCCATCTCATATTTATCTTAGCTCATTTCAGACAGAATGCGAATGAGAATTTTATTGATTTTTAATAGTCGCAACTGGACTATGGGAATGCATACATCAACAGAGAATTGCTTTCGCAGAATCGAGGTGATTCACATTTTACACTCAGCCTCGGCGTTGGCAATGTCTCAAAACAAAATCATAAACTTAAATCGAAGGTGTAATGTTCAGGTTACTTCCAAAAGAATGATGCATCACATATTTATATAGTATAGGTAATTAAGTACAAAAGCAGCTTAGAAAATTAAATTCACATCACAATTAACATATTTATCCCATGCATTGTAAAATTAAGAAAGAGGCAGTATTAAATTCACTATGCAAATTGATTTGTTGAGAAAAATGCATTAATTAACTTAATGTAGTTTTAAACAATAAAAGGAAACATTCGGTAAGTTTAGATGGAGGAAAATGACTTACAATGAAATCGAGACGAAGGAATTAATATGGAAATATGAAAATTGTAAATGTAAACTCAACTTATTTGTCAACTTGACAGTTTGGTGGGATAGCATTAATAGACACAGAGAAATGTTAGAGCCATATATTTGTATTAATAAATTGTGCATGAACTTTAATATGACTTACCTATCATCATCTGAACCAGATTGTTGTGAGTTTGCCGATAAGTGCGAACCCGCTGATATTTGAGACGTTCTTGTGAGGGATCCTCTTCTGGGAGTCAAGTACTGGAAATTCGCCGGTCGGACGGTTATGATGAGGTTCGAGCTGTTGGCCACCATCATGTCGGTGACTTGGTCCAATGATTTTCCTGCCACTTCTATTCCATTTACTTCCAGCACTTCGTCATTTACCCCAAGAAGGCCTGTCGACTCAGCTAAACCTCCAGGCACCAATCTAAATTATTTACAAGTACATATCGTTACGAAAGCTGTTATTTCCGTGTTCAAAGAATCTTCAGATAGATTTGTGCTTATGCAGCCTGTATTAATTTTTTGGACATTTGTATTTGAATCACCTTGAAATAAAGATCCCAGGAACTTTTTCTAGACCCTGTGGAGTAACTCGTATTGACGTGCCATCCCGAATATAAAATCCCAAAGGTTTATCCGAATTTTGATGTTTCAGTAATTTGACTCGTCGACATGTTTCCGGAACTATATCGACGTCAATGATTGCAGATACTTGCCGAAAGTCTTGAGGATTAGAAATAGTGAGGGGATGCTGTGAAGCTTTTTGGCGTGGCGTAAGGAAAGTTGGTATCAAGGTTCGGTTTTTATGAGCTGAGCCATTGATGTCATTTTGGGCATTGCCCTTTCTTTGGAGAAATACTCTAAGAAGAGGACGAGAATTTTGAAGAGCTAAAGAAAAATTGTCATCGTTATTGATTGGAAGTTGATCCCCGTCTTTAGGATCTGTGTAACTTATTAGAATTGGTATATCTTCTACATTGTGCAATTTCTCTAAGACACTTCGAAATTCTTCAAAACTAGGTCTGGCTGACCTTTCGATTGAAAACCTTCTGAATTCGGCTTCGAACTGTAAATGAATAAGGAGTAAGTTAAAATAATCCTTGTTTATGTGCTTACAGCACTATAATTTGCTAAATATTTGTTTATTTATTTTATTTTTTATGTAAACTTACTTTACTCTTGACTTCAACATGACTTCCAGCTCGATTGTGTAATTGCTGTCTACTCTTGGACATTTCGCTTGCATACTCTACTTTCAATGTCACTGTCGACTGTGCCACAACAAGGGAAGTTGAAATCTACCCACTCACTCTCAAGATCGTGTTTAGATGAAAAGGCCAATTCGTTCCATGCAGTAAATTGAAGTGTTCCTCTTGCTTACCACCGTGTCAACTTTTAATCGCAGTTAAATCTACTTGTCTCACGCATATCGGTAAAAGTCTAAAAATAATTGGATAAAAAGGAGTTGCGGTGTACGAATTCTTGTAAAGGGAATAGAAAATCAATGTTCTTGAATCATCGTGCACAAAATTCGTTTTGCAAACTCGTCGAATATTTGTGCATAAGTACTAAAATGCTTTTACTTTGTGTATTGTATTTACAGCAGGCAAAAAGGGTTAAAAATAACAAATGAATTATATAGCACGATTAAAATATTTCATTTGATGAATGGAAAGATTGGTCAATGCTATATTTGTCATTTAATATACCGTGTATTGTATTTTTGCGTAGGCCACCACTTGCAACTTGACAACAATATACAGTTACTGACTCCCTTTGGGTGCTATACACTTGTCTACCTGGTTTTGTGGTGAAAAGAGAGATTTTGAGTGCCAAATTAGTTAATGTGCGTGATCAGTGTTTGGAACGCCCTAAAATCAACAATCAAAAAGTCCACATGTGCCGCAAAAGTCACCACAAAAGCCACCCTGAGGATTTCTCAGCAGGGAAGCTTTTCACAGAAAGAAATCTTACGGAATTTGCTGGTTTAGATTCGAAATGTTGAATAGGCTGAGAGGTAACAGTATCTCACTTATTCCACTCCAACTATATATACAAATTATGGTTTTTAAGAGGAAAGGAGCTGCAGATAATGAATCAGAGAAGTTTGTTTTATTTATTACAGAGTGAGATGCAAAAGTGCAAGTAGTTTGATTTCGTCTTGTCTTGGTTTTGCTTGTGCTTCAAGTTGTTGGGGAGATGGTCGAGAGGAAGTGGAAGAGGTGCACTTTTGCTTGCTGTTGGTGGTAGTCGAGTAGTCGTCGTGGCCGTCTCGAGTCTCGACAACGATAACGATACAGATACAGACACACTATATGCAACGCAATACACACAGGCAAATGTAATAATAATATTATAACTATGTTCTCCTCGTTTGGTCTGGTCTGGTCTGTTCTCCTCTGGCTGGCTCTATTTAACGAAGAACAGAACGTAGCACGATAGCAAGTGATAGTGTTCTGTTGCTGTTGTTGGGGAATGTCATGTCGCCATCATACAGATTGGATTTTCGATGGATTCAACGATTCAAGTTGAAGTTGAAGAGGGCTTCCCTTGCTTTTCCTTACTATTTCCATTCTACCTAACCTAGCGGAAACACCTGTTCATATTATGCTCTCATCTCATTCTTTTTTCGTACCTTTCCTTCCCTCAGGCCCATCGCCTGCAACATGGGTCATGCTAGATTTTCTACTTTATATAGAAATATCCCATGAATATCATTGCTTTTTATGCTTTGGACTCAACACTATTCCTAGATAAACTATCTATATTCTTTATAATACTATTTAGGCTACAAAATGCGGCCACACATTCCCCATACACTCTTTCACCGACCCAACAATGCCATATACGTGTAGATTTGATTGAACCATAATAATAGTATAAAATATGCTCTGTGTTTTATTACTCATAAAGTCGTCCCTCCTGACGAGTCATCATCACATTATGCCATTACACAGAAAACTGAAGCCAGCAACTTATTCATCAAATCCTTCTCTATATGCAACTTCTCTCTAATGTTCCCTTCCCTAGTTTCCCACATAATTACTATACATTTATGACGACTTAACTCTATACTATTTAGTTTAGCTTTCATGTAGCTAAGTAAGCTACTATGCCATGCTATGTGTACTATTGGAGCTAAGCTATCTATGGCGTAGTTGTTAAAGAGTCTACTTTCAGAGAATCTTGCATATGAATTTGTAATAATTCTAAAGCTATCAGGTTAGTATATGTATAACACAGCACAACAGCACAAGTACGTAGAGCTTTGTTGCAGAAGAAACGTAACAAAGTGCTTTATAGATATGATATGTTACAGGGTTTGTGTAAGCATTCTGTAGTTGTTGTGTGTAATACCTAGACCTTAGTAGCGTTAGCATCCTAGTGCTTGTACAGCCATTCATCAAATCTTAGACTTCAAAGTATGTACAGTCCATGTTTATGAAGCACAATTTTGATAAATAAAATCACTAAAGAAATACTATTTGGAACCTAGACACAGGTTTTAAAATGGTGATTTTGATTTGTATATGAAAATTCTACTTTACTACTACCATGTTACTTTAAACGAATGGGAAATTAAAAATCGCTAAGTTTGACAGTAACCTGCTAATGGGTTAGAAGGTAACCCTTATACAGTAATACTATATTAATAATATACGCGCAGTATAGAGTATAGATAGGCCTCAAATTGGAGTGTTAAGTAAAAGGAGACTTTAGCTTCATGGTTTATTATACAAACACGCCAGGTTCATTCTGCAGTACTCGAAATTCTTTGTGAAATCTGGGGAAAAGAGAATTTTGCAGATAATAATCTGTGTCACCTCCTATGTAATATATATTTTTTGGTACACTGAAATGAACTGTTACATACATGCAAGTGTGGCTTGGATTTATAATAATAAAGCTAATGAAGCTAAATCTATTTTAACAACTAAAGGGGGGTGTAGAGTAATTCCTTATTCGTATACTCGAATACAAGTGTCTAAAAGTCACGGTCATTATTTAGGGCAATTAAACGTATCCTGGAACATCTTGCATCAATTTAAGATTTTCAGGAAGAGCAAAGGAAATATAATGGAACTAAATGCACAGCGTTCTTTTTGATATCACTCATCAGTCATCAGTAGTTTTTATACCTATAAAGAAAAGATGTCATTCATGTGTTATTCTGCTTCATAGTTGGCGCCCATTGTAGAATCTACAGTACGCATATGGAAGGAAAACAACAGCTGACATTTGACTGAACTGAATGATACTTCGTGTTTTTGGTTTTCCAGGCAGGAGGAAGGGATAAAAGGATAACTCAATTTTGTTCGATCGAGATCGAGGTACATAGACATTAGGGTATTACGTTACTTATATATTTATTACGCATACATAACCATTATAAAGCTTAAAGTCCAGCTCCAGCCTGCACTCCAGTCATCATAATATCAGTTAAGGTAGTTTCCTTTCCAGCAGTCAGCCTTGTTGAGCAAATACAAAATATTGGGGGTTTAGAAGCTCTATTAAGTTGTAAATTTTTGATAAATCCAGTAAACTAGTGGTAGTTATCAGTATACTGACTTACATGTAATATATTCTGCTTAAATTCATTCCTTTATTTACATTGTTCTCTGTACATTTTAAACAATATAACGACTAAACATCTTAGTCACATAAAATTATTTAAGTAATGAATTGTGGTTTTTATTTCATTTCTATAATTTTGATCCTAATAGATTACTGGTGGTATTGAAATAAAACTTAGAAAAGCAACGAAGCCACGGACGGAAAAGGAAAACTACGTAAGGTATTCCTATTTATTGTATTTAAAAAATAATTTATCGTATCCTGTATTAGTAAATGCAGTGGTAGAGCAAAATTTAATGATGGTTGATTGGTTTTTTTTCGAATTTTGGCTAGAAAAATGAAAATACCAGTAAGTAAGCATATATAACCAAAAATGGAGGTTAAAATTTAATTATCAGTAAAGTCGTAAAGTGAGCAAATGAAAGTTGAAATATTGTGGTTTGGTTTGTGTTGGGTAAATATCACTGTGAAAATTTTGGAAGGGATATTAGTTTCTGCAGCTTTGCTACGTGACAAGCGTAAGAGTTGTCAATAATTTCTTGATAAATAAATAATAATAATCTTTTTATTTAAATTCTTGATTTTCTTATATCACAAATCAATAGAATCGTGTAATCCAATTAACGTCAAGTGCTCGGTTAAGTAAATAAGTATGGTTGAAGTGGGCTGAATGAAGTAAATGTTTATGTCACCTTCAAGCATGGCACGTTAAATATGCAGAGAAAACTTTTCTTATTGAACTCTAATACAGTCTGCATATTAGCATTTAGTTTAATTGATTCTGAGGTAGGGGTAGGGTGTGCGTTATATGATGGCTTTAATCAATTTCAAGTGCGGTATACAAATCATAAAAAAATCACGATGACTTGACTTGTGACAATTTCATATTCCACGTTGATTTTAAGTATTCTTTGGCTAATTGGTAACGTGATTGAAATATGCAAATGCCATTAAAAATTTCAAAAAATAGTAGATCTCAAAGTCTTTACTTGCCCATTTAGCATTCATTTAGCCCAAGTAATAGTGTTTTCATTGTACATGTTTAATTTAGCTGCGCTTTTGATGTTTCACTAAGTTTTAAAATATCCATTTGTTTTGAAAGATATAGGTATTGGCAACATATAATTATTTGGGTCAGCAGCCAGCCTTCATTTACATGATTATAGCGTTTTGGCATTTGAGAATAAGTGATAGTTTATTCCGGTGATAGTAATATTTCAATTTTAGGCTTCAGGTTTCCGTCCTCACGTCTTTAGTCTGGTCTTAAGGGTATTTAAACGTCTATTTTCAAAAGAAACCATCCACAACCGTATTAAAAATCCGACATGAATGTTAATGACATTGTGTCTTATAACCTGACATACCGCAGTGCATTTTTAATTTTAACATGGTATATCTTAATTTTGCGTTTATAATCTTTATTGCAGACTTGCGTTGACTATAGTCTTAACATTTTGAAGCTCGACCATCAGTATAAAAACCATTTAACTAAAGCATTATGTCGTATGCCTATCTATTCAAATATATTATCATCGGTGACACAGGTGAGTTAATATAAATATATCTATATCTCATTGGTTCCGCATTTTAATAATTCCTATGTGATTTTTATGATCTTGTACCGTTAACGTAACCTTATTTTATACGTATCTCCTTCACCAAATCTCATAATTACTAAAAACTTAGTATTTTAGCTGTATTATGTGCTGTGCTTTTATAGATCAATTCGTACAAGCTTGTTAATTAGACTAGACGATCAAGAACTTTTAATTTTTTTACTCCAGGTGTCGGAAAATCATGTCTCCTGTTGCAATTCACGGACAAGCGATTTCAACCTGTCCATGATTTAACTATTGGTAAACTAAATCTAACAATAACACTGTATAGTTGTAATTAGTGGTAAAATAAAAATTGTTCTATCCGAATAAAATGATTTTGGAATTTAGGTGTCGAATTTGGGGCTCGCATGATTACGATTGATGGAAAGCAAATTAAACTTCAGATCTGGGACACGGTACAAATCATTTTTAATAATAGCAATAATAGCATACTTTAATGCAAGTTAAACATTTAAAAGAAGAAGGCTGATCAATAATCATATATACATTATCATTTATAGGCTGGTCAGGAGGCTTTCAGGTCCATAACACGTTCTTACTATCGTGGAGCAGCAGGAGCTCTTCTCGTTTATGACATTACCAGACGCGATACTTTCAACCACCTTACCACTTGGCTTGAAGATGCCAGACAACATTCCAATTCTAACATGGTTATCATGCTCATTGGAAACAAGAGGTGCAAATAAAAATAAAAATGACTTCTCGGACTACTTTATTAAATGTCTAATGGTGGTTTTAGTGATCTGGAGTCGCGGAGAGAGGTAAAGAAAGAGGAGGGTGAAACTTTTGCCCGAGAACACGGTCTGATTTTTATGGAAACATCAGCTAAAACTGCGGCCAATGTCGAGGAAGCATTTATCAACACAGCTAAAGAAATATACGAAAAAATTCAAGAAGGTGTATTCGACATCAATAATGAGGTAATTTGCCTTATGTTGTATTATTACCTTTACAGTTTTACATTTACACAGGTATGTAGTGAACTCACCTCGGTTATATACTATCTCTTAACCGCACTTTCGCATTATGGACCTGTTGAATAATTAATTTAGTAACCCTACGTAGCCCAATTTATATTTACAATTGTACGATTGTAAAACGTTTTTCTTTAAATAATACTAATTGATTCTTTGATACCACACACAGCTTTTTGTTCCCACTACTGCCAGATTGAGGCAGTAGTGGTAGTAGTAGTTAGAAAATGGAAATATATCTGAATTTTTGTTACTCGTTGTGCTATGTTGGGATGCCAAAATTCCGTAGTGAAACATAAAATTTTAAATCATTGGCCTTAAACACTCTTTCTGTCCGTCTGTTGATGCTGTAACTCCATGCAATTCTTAATAATTGCAAAGATATACGCGTAGTATACATGTTGCATTTGTTTACCAAAAACCAATACATTATTATTATGAGTTATTCACAGTTAGATTGGATTGAATTACACAGTGTGCTTTCTATGTGTGAAAGATAAAAAGGAAGTGAAAGATAAAAAGGAATATGTGTAAGTTTTTGGATTTCTTGTTTACATGAACTATATATCAAAACCCAAATATTTCTTACTACTGCATTACTGAGCAATTAGTCATTAAAACATTGCTCAAAATTCTCCGATTGACTGAGAGACTGAGATGTTTGCTATGCAACCTAAGTAAACGAACTTGACTTATGTAACTGCGCATTATATCCATGATAGAGTGTTATTATGTGGAGAGATTAGAGAGTATGGGAAATTACAGACTAGGTTCTACTGGTCTGCTAAGATAAGAAAGTCATTTGTTTGTAAGCAAACATCTCTTAATCGCCTTTCTTGATAATAGTGGCAACCTCTAAGCATGTTATTTCTGTTATTTCAGGCCAACGGAATTAAAATCGGTCCGCAACATTCGCCCACTAGCCCTGCATCTCCAGCAGGAGGTCTTGGCTCAAGTCAAGGCAGTGGTTGCTGCTGAGTATTTCTAAAGTATACACTTTATTTATCAGTTAATCACGTTTGCTTTGTCTTGTGATGAAGATAAAATGCTGTAATCCTTTCGCCCGTTTTTCAAACGAATTCGACCATTCTTATTAAGTATGATAAAAATGATTTTAGGCTACTTCTTGTTTACATTACATAGTACCAATGATTATTTGTGAACGCAAACTGCGATGTATTCGATGATGTGACTGAGATATCAGTGTGTTATGTTTGTGTTTACATGGGAGAGAACCTGGAATTGTTATTCGTGTATTGTTCTAGTACTTAACACTATTTCCCAATTCCCAGTGCACACCTACCTACGAACCCATGTCCCAAAATAGGCGATTCCAAAAATGTGAGTAAATTATCATATAATAATGTAGGTTATTTTACGTATTAGGTCTTCGTAGAGCCACTATTAATTCAAATATGTAGAACAATTGAGTTTTGAGTGTACTCTCTGCTAGTTGTAGCTATGAGTGCTGAAAGTTGTACTAAAACCCAAAAAAGCTTACAAAACCAACAAAAAGGGGACGTCGTGTTATGATGTATGTTAATAGATTTATGTGTCATTCTTTATCACTAGCATTGGTATGTAGTTAACGAATTTAAACTTATCTAAAGCAATTATTGCTCTTTGTGTGCATATTGTGTAAATGGTTATCACCCAATTTATTATAGTGATGTTTATTTCAGTAAGGTCTAATAATATGCTTTCATAAATTCTATCTCTATGATACGAATACGACTATGACTGGGACTGGATAGTGGGCAAATTGGCAAATTGGAATCCAAAAACACTAGAATTAGAATCTAATTGTTATTATTTTGTGTAAGCATTTTGTGTCTGTGTTAATATTAATCTGTAATGAATAAGGAAATGCATGATGCCTATAGATAATAGTGATAGGTCCATTACCCATTATGTAATTATACATAGGTAGCAATAGTAAATTTATATTAATTAATAATTACTATATTTAACTAACAATTCCTATACTCCTACTTCAAATGAAATCTTGGAAACGTAACATTCTATTTCTAATGAAAAGCATAACTTAGGTTTTCCAAATGTTATTGGTTTACGTTATAGTTATTTTGCAATATTTAGATTGTAGACTTTGATGGTGGCAATCTTTACATCTTGAATCGTGACCGTGGATCGTGACTATATGTACTGGTACGGGTTAAGTTATCTAGCTATACGATTGTTCTTTGTCATCTCAGATTATTTTTTAATTACTAGGTATACAAGCTGTTGCATTATATTTTCCGATACCTAATAAATTAGACACTGACTATAATTATGTACCACTTAGACACATCTATATATTACGGTTTAAGCATTTTGTTATGCAATTCAGAATTCCTCCCGTAAACTTCAAAATGATATAACTACAAATATGGCAATTATGAGTTACATGAAATAATATTAGGTATGCTTATTACTTGTACATGAAAAATAAGGAAATACTTTTTTCTAATGACTACTTTTATAAAACTGACGTTAGAAAACTGATATTTAGACAAAAATGAAGAATAATCCGGTTCGTTAGATGTGCATGTCATGCCTCATTGTCTGTTGTGTCCCAATAGTCCCAAAGAAAGGTTAGGCAAATATAATGCAACATCATGTACAAATATTCCTTGTATACTGCCTTGCCTACACATGTAAATGTAAAGATACACTATTGTGACGCTTAGAATTCGTAATCCATATAGTCGTCGACGCGAAATTATTGTCAGTAAAACAATATAAACAAAGAAGCTTCCTGCAACTGATGAACTACATACCCTTTTTGGTTCGCATAACATGTGGGAAAGCAGTATTAAAATGCTGCATTTGTTCCTTTTCACATACATCTGGAATTTAGGGAAATTACTGCGCAACTCAATAACGATCCAGTAAATTCCAGTAATAACAGTAATAAGGGCATTGAAAATTGAAACTGAAGAGTAAATCTCATGCAAAGCTATCATAACATTGATGAATGAATCTTAAAAATCATTTATCAGAACCACTTATTGTTACAGCTAGATCACATCACATTCACATCTCTCTGTCTACGTACACTGAAATTTCAAAATGTCTGGAAGCGAACTTTTCAACTCTGAGCATCATGAATTGATGAGCCATACAATATAAAACGCGACTACTATAAACTTTTACTATAAAATTCTTTTCATGAAGCTAGATATCTACCTATATGTAAGTTAAGTGTAAGAATGGTTTAATTAAAGTGTTTTAAGTAAGGTAGCCATGACCTATAGGATTCTTTTTATCGCCAGTATGTTTCCAATATTGATAAGCTAATTAACTAAATCCAAAAGGTTTGTTATGTCGATCAATGTAATATGTATTTTGAAGAAATTAAAAATTGTATAATCCTGGCTTGAAATTGTTCAGTCTAGTCATAGTCCCTTCCTAGTACATACTATACTAAATGCTTTTCCATGTAAAGAAGACTAATGAGTGTTAGAGCATCAATATAATAAAGATAAACTCGTTTGCACCAATATGGAAATGGAAACTGGAACGCATCTTCAGAAAGTGTGAGAAGATTTTCTGCAAGCAAGAAATGCAAAAATCCTGACAAACATAGAGTTAACATGTAAAATACACGATAACAGTTTAATCTAGTTCAGAGTTCACGTTCAGTATCATTAAATAAAAAAGTCAATCTAATACCATAACGTGATTCTCTTTTAAACACTTTATTCAAATCATTCATCATAATTGTAGTAATTAGTTATATATTGGTAACTTATTATTACTTAGTTAACTATATTACTCATGGTTAGAATACATACATTAGAATTCTTCAATTTAAATCTGACTTTATTAGAACATGATTTAACAATGGCTACACTTGAATTCTAACTAAGCACTTCACTTTTATTTTTTTACTTCAATTTTTTGCTGAAAATAGATCGTTTTATATTTTACATTCCATGATACACAACACAGGCTGTCAGGCAGGGCAAGCAATACATTAGATAAATAATCATAATCAACTGAACTGGCATGCATGATTTATTATTAATTAAGTTAAACACTTCCACTATTTAAGTTAGTCTGTTAATACCATAACACACCACCTGAAAGTTGCATTTAGTCAATGCTGCATGATATATAAGAGTCAACAGTTGAGTTAAAAGCAACTGCGAACTTAAACTAGAGAACAAATAAATAGTTAAATATATGGTACAAAAAATGACAAAACAGAGGAATTTCACTTCACCCTATAAAGTGCACATATTAAAATGTCAACGCAAAAGTCTTTGTGTGCAAAAAAATGCTTGGTACAAACAAGCATAAAATTAAACTAATAAATTAAAGAGTATTGCCACAAAACAAAAGCACCAAAGGAACCTTTAAGTTATTTTTAAATAAACTATATTCACAAGTCAAGGTAGGCAAACACTTATTGCTTATTGTAAGGTTAACAATATTATCCCTGCATATTACTACTTACTGCTCTTAATATTGTTACTATAAAACTAGGCGTATCCCCTCTTGTTTTACATCACATCAGAAAACTTTGTTATTGTCTGGTTCTTTCAATTCAACGGTATATGTTTTGCAATTCCATTGAAATTGCAATTTATGACAATTTAGTATTGGTTACACCTTGTCCCTCGGCTTCAGTATTCCATCAATATAATTATGTCAGTTATATTATTGCGTAGAGTAAGTGCTAACTGTAGTCAGTACATGTTTGTATGGAGAACCAAATTGAAATTAATAAATCATTTGGTTTTCGTTCTTACTTTTCCAGCTTTACGATGAAATAGACTAGAGCTTAAATAATAGTTGTTAACACTTAAACACACCTACAGCTTTGTATTACTAATTACCTATCTTAGCTCAACATAAATTAAGTTAAGAAATACTAACTCACTTCTTAGGGTTGCTTGAAGGTTATAAACCTCAGGTTATTTAGAAAAGAACTAGAAAAAAGTTATTCACAAGTGTTTTTAGAAATCGGATAAAATATCTTTTATACAGAGGTTAAAATATTTTGCTAAAATGCAGACACGTTCAGGGTGCAAAGGGAAACGGATACATCAACCGAAAATAAACAAACTAAAAGAGTATTAAACGAAAATACATTACAGTTTAACCACTATATAGTCAATGTTTTGCTTTCCGGTGTTTTTCACTACTTTTGGGAGGAGTCAGAAAACCGTCTGTGTGTGTCATAGGACTGCAGATTTTATTGGAACTTTCCAATAAGTGCACGTGTTGCTGTTTGGAATAAACAAATAAAATCATTAGAAATGTAAAATCCAAACATACATTCCTAATTTAAAATGCTATAAAAGTATATTCGTTGCTTACCAGCATATCCAGGCTAATACAGTGCGATTGTACTAAATGCCTAGATTCATCAGGTATGTTTTTAATTCCCGGTAAAACATCCGGTACTTCGTCTCTCTTTACAACGAGAGCATACGGAGCCATCCACATAATGCATGGTCCTATTACTTCCCATGAAAAACCACTAGACCCTAACGCTGCTGCTCGACCTAAAGCATAAAACAACAGGCGCCCTTGTTAGTTACTTATTTTCATATTCACCCTAAAGTAAGGCATGCAGGAATTTTCAAAAAACTGCTCATATAATTAGCAAATTATGCTCTTCATAATACAAAAACTTACCTTTGGTATGAAAAATGGCGGCGGCAGCCAACATTGAATACGTATAGCGAAGCGAAGATATATCTAAAACAGTTAAATCTATGATTCTGATAGCGCGAACAAAATCAATGCCAGCGTATTGTGGACGACACATGCGAGAATCTTCTGGTTTTAATTCTCTATGTAATCTTACATTGCGAAGAAAATCGAATGAACGTGTACTATAGGGATTAATACTTAAAATTTGAAGATATACGTTAAGCCAATTAGCCGGTGTAATCGGGCTTAATTTCCATTTTAGCGTTTTCATTACAACTAGTTCCATATTTAATATTTCAGCTTCAGTACATGCTCCATCAGTCACGTAAGCAAAAGTTTGTAGTTTTGGGGGGTAAATCTCTTCTACTTTAGAAGCAATGAAGAGACAAGTGATACCTGAACAACAAAAACAAAACATTAATAAATGCAAGTAAAATTAGAAATAAAAATAATTTTTGCAATCAATACCTATAAGCTGGAGATGTTGGCGTAATACATTAGATTGAAGAGCTAAGTATCGGTCGAGGTAGTCTATGGTAAGGTAAAGTGTTTCTCTGTGTAATTGGTAAGCTTCACAAACATCCATTATCCAGTCCAAAAGAATAGCCCTCATTTGAGCACTTAGTACAGGATGATTCTTAAATACATCAACAGGCTTCTTATACTTGATGTCCATTTTACACATCAGTTCCCATACTTCAGCACAATTGGCAAATGAGACAGGTGGAAGTGGAGAAGGTCTTTTTTGACAATTTAAAATCTGAGACTCGTCCTGCAAAGGCCTATGAATTTTGGAATTAGGAGGGGTAGAGCGGCCACTCAAACTGTCATCAACGCTTAGACTACTTAAGATCGACTCTTCATCCGAACTCTTATACGCTCTTGTGGACATCTTTCTGTGACTTTCTTTACGTGATGGATGCTTGAATTCTTCGCACACCTCGTCTTCCTCCGAAGAACCGAGAGTCCGAGATCTGCGAAGGGATATACGCCTTTGATTTCGTTCCTTTGAAGAACAAGTAGACCCATGATCTTGATCGTTCTCGATGGATAAATCATCTAAATACTTGTCCTAAAATCAAATCGTACAGTGATTTTAGCCATGAGGTATCGACAAAAAAGTTTTAGCCAGTGAGTTAGATTATGTAATGGGACTAATAAGTAATAAGACAGGCAGCTGCAAATGATGTAATAATAATTAGAATGAGGTAAGTAAAAATCGGTTACCTGCAAAACACTTGACTTTCGTTTACGGCTGCGAGTCAAAATAGCTGGAAGCGATTTGTTGTGAAAATCTGTCGAACGACAGCCGCCAGATCCACTAAAATAAAAATCTTTCGTTTAAACACACATAGTAATAAGTTCAGTTAAGACGATACAACAGAAGTAACAAATTAAAACAATGTTATGGGTGGATGATGATATTGTAGCAGAAAATAACAAAAGTCAGAATATGTCCTGAATGTCAAAAACTGGTTACTCAAGGACTAAGCAGAAAGAGGTCCAAAAGTTTGAAAAACTAGTACTATGGGCAATACTAACATTACTTTCATCACAAAACCCCTATAGGGTGTGCATAAGTTTTCCTAAAAGATTAATTCAATGGTATCTCTTTAGTATACAATGCACAAGTCCCACTGGCCGCAGGTTAATAATTTCTTTAGAAAAGAATGTCATCATGTCATATGTAGGGCGTTTAATAATTTTGAGAACCCCCGAGGTCTAGAGGAAAACTGCATGCATTATGTACAGTACAGTAGTAGTATGCATTTAATAACTTCCTAATATAATGAGCAAAAAAAATAATCACTTGCAAGGAATTACAAAAAGGCTAATCCCTATGGCTCGCTAAAAATGGAATTTGTAAGCACATAAGCTCTAGTTGCTTTAGTATTTAGTTTTGCAGTTTATAAAAATGTCTTAGCTCACTTTGCTGGCGATGATAAATGCATCACATTTTGTATGCATAAAAGTTATATAAGATCGCCCTTTTAACTATAAAAGGTTGCAGAACTATATAAAAGGTTATGTGAAGTAGCAAAACAATCATATACACCGATATGAACATTAAAAGGCCAAAAAAGTTACATATAGGTGTTCTGTGTAATTAAACAAATGTGATGTACTTAAACATACATCAAAGTAGACCCAACTTACAAAGATAAGAAATTGGAAACTTGCTAAGTACCTCTTCAATTTTCTTGAACAATGAAAGAACCCTTTCCATGAAAAACAGGTAGAAAAGAAACGGTACAATAATGTTTTAAAGGGCCCTGTTCAGTTCAGTTAAACATGCTTAGGATTAACTATAGCCATTGTGGCGCCTTACTAACTTAAAGGTACCTACGTTATGTACCTTACATAAAATATGTTTATCCACAACAGGACTAGCAACACATTTACATATCCTTACGTACACATAGCTTTTATATATAACATAATTTTGTGGTCAAAACATGGTGAACAATATGAAACCCCTTGGTACAAATTATATAAATACACCGGACTTTGATTTTTAACCTAAAATGTTAAGGCTAAAGATAATGATATGTATGTCACCACTACTCACCATGCATCAGAGAAGTATACGACTTAAAAACGTGTGACTGTGTGACCACTACTTGTCAATCAAGACAAGTTTAAACAATGAAAATTCCCAATGTACCATAAATTACTTCTAAACCTCTATTTCTACCAAATACCTAATGGTTAATCGAATTTTAAAAGGCATAATTGTAAAAACATTAAAAGCAATGCTGGTGTGCAATTTACCTTCTTGTAAGCATCCTCCTAGCTAACTGCGCACAACACAAGGCGATCTTCCCTCCTTGACCTTCGTTCTCCACGTCACACAATCAAGCCACCGTCTAGCCACCGGACCAGATGTTTTAATTCTTCTCCAAATCTGACCAACACTCCGTCAAGTAAAACATGTATGATGTAAACACAAGATGAATTTGTATCTGGATTTTATGCATGAAAAGGGTTCGAAATCAAAAAATCAGTTTCTCCAGTTCTCATATTCACTTCCGCTCAAATATGATTCTTATTCTGCTACGCTTTGTTAGTGTTCCCGGCTATTCCATCACTATCACCATACATGCTTGGATCCTGATCATATCATGGATAAGAAAACATATCTGCACAGGAAAGGAAAACTAAAAATCTCACGCCCAAGGTCTTACGCAGCAAATTCAACTAGAGTTTTACCAACAAGTGTTTTTTTTACTTTGCAACACAAATTATATTTGCTATCTTCACTTAAATTTAAAGCATAAGATTTTCCTTAAACTTCACTTGGTATTTACAATAATTTATAGAACTGGAAATGTTTCTGGATAGTTTACAGCACTGATGGAGACGAAAATGAGACTTACATGAAAATACAGATTTGTCACTTTAATATGTTCAGTTAGTTCAATAGTTTTCACTCAGTCTCATTTTGGACAAAGGAAAGGGATGTTAAAGTCGTGTATGTCTTTCCTTCTACTTCTCCAGTCAACTACAAACCAGAACCAGATAATTTACGAGAGGACAATAGTGAAGGTTCCAGCTCCCCTCTCATTTCTGGAATGATTCTTTCTTCTTCAGTAAAATATTTGCCTCGTACTCAAGGAAAGTCTTCCCTCCCTTGATTGCTTTGCTGTATGTGGGGCTCTCTTCTCGTCAGGAAAATAGGTAATGTTATTATATGTGTTATGCCATTCTCGCAGTTCCCAATTCCCGTCTACTCAAAGACCGTCCTCCACTTCTTCTGATTCGTGAAATAGGCAAGTAGGTTTTACTCCAGGTCTTCGACCTGTTTCATTTGCCACATAGAGAAAATCCTTTGGGATGTGTTCACACATAGTTTTCTGTACTCACAGGGACCATCCTCCTGTCCCGAATACTAACACTTATGCCACCACGCTTATCAACTGCTCCTTATATTTACACACCCCACGTGTTACCCATCCGCGGGAAAGCTTTTGACAGCCTCTTTTCCAGCCTCCACACTACACAACAAGGTTGTGTTGTGTGGGAAAACCATAAAGAAATTTTGCCCGCTCTGTATCTGCTGGACCGCTAAACAAACCACCCTTATCACAGTAACATATAATATTATACCCTGTTATATCTATGTTATGTAATGATACGATATTCGGCATGAATTTTTTAAAGTTTCACTCTAGCTAGTTAGTCTAATTCGATAAGATCTTACAGTTGGGTTGCGAGAGGAGACTTTTGCATTGCATGTTTTAGTGTGGCTTAGTTTAATATTGCATTATATGTAGGTATCTATATCTATGTATGATCTATGTATATCTATGTATGAATGAGTGTTAAGTGGGTAAGTAATGTGATGCATACGAAATGGCAACCCTTTAGTATTACATTTACAAAACTTATAAGACCAATAATAAATGAAGTGTTCTATGTAATTCCCGTATAACACACTAAATGCACATTCACATAACATTTTATGTGCTCACATTTTAAACCCATAAGCATAGAGATGTAAAAGTAGATATAGTATACAATATAATATGAGTCATTTGTGTAGAAAGTAGAATGAATTGTCTCATAATTTCATTTACACAATCTTTGCATATAAACTAAAATTATGTATACAAGACAAATACAATTAAACGATAATACACATGCACACACGAATATATTGAGTTGATACATAAGATCATCATCAATCATCATTCTGAAAATTAAGTAGATCTAGTTCCAGTTTATATACTGACTACTACTCTATTCAAGGAATTCTCAATTCCAATAATACTACCTATATTTATATTGCGTAACAATACAGTCAATTACGTGATGTGCCACAGTAAACAGCAAACAACCCATTGCAATTTGCATTGCAATGGAACAGCGAACAGCCAGAGCAGAGCAAAAGCAAAATCAGTGAAATTGCAAATGTAAAGCTATAACAAACCATAATAATATTTTGTACGCAAACTATATATCATACCCCGAAACTAGGGTATCTAGACAGTCCGGATACCCCCTCTGAAGGACGTGATTTTCAGATACCCTGCACAAAGTGCAGGGTGTCTGTGGGCGTGGCGAACAAAATTTTAAGACATTATTCGATTTTCAGCTTCGCTGAGGGTCAAAATGCTTGAAAATGATGTCTTAACATACCCATTTATAATGCATTGTGAACGTATGTGAAATAACTAGGGATTTAAAAAATTTTTTGTTCATTTTTCATGCTGTTTACAAAGAAATCCCCTCCCCTTTTGCCCCTCCCAGCTGAAAAGGGGGAGGGGCAAAAGGTACCCTCCAAAATTTCATCAAAAGTTTGGGAGACTACCCCCCCCCCCTGGGCCTGGGCGCTGTCGAGGTTTCGGGGTATGCTATATATATACATGGTATGCATTTTCTAGGTAAATTATTTACCTAGAAAATTAGTCTATGTAAATTAAGTAAGATTATTATGTGACGGAAGTCAGCTTTACGCTTTTATTTTGCCATGCTGTCAGCTTATGAGTGAGTGTATGAAGTGTAAGCATTTGATTCGTACATATTGCAGTGCATATAAATATATTCTCTAATCTGTATGTAACCATTAATTGCAAGATTGCAAACAATACAAATGTGTAAATGTTATACAAAGTGTACATTTAAATTGAAATGATATTATATATTTCGGGCTGATCTACGTCACAGTCACACCAAACACACTACTGAACACACTGAGTAACTTTTACTGAGCTTTATACGGTTCCCCATTTCATTAATTAATATCTATACTATATCATTGATATCCTATTTAGCATTGAAATATTTGTACTTTATCTTTATACTTTCACAGATTTTGCAATGAATTGTATGGCAAATATGTACATACTAGGGTACATACTAGGGTACTAACGTACTAAGGGTATTAAGGGTACTATAGAAAGTACCTTTAGCTTTAGTGCTACCTTGCAATTCTACATATTTACTACTTCCATTTTTTGGTTTAAAAAATTATCGCTTTTTTATTAACTCTAGTAATACTGCAGGGCTGTATTGTAGTAATATGTGCATAAAGTGCATATACTTCTGAGTTCGTCTATTACTGCGTCTTTCCGAAAATATGTATTTTTACTTCTACCTTGCCCTACCTGTCTGACTCTTTGCTATATTTAATGGCTAAGCGGAGCTCACGAAAAGTACAACTTTTACTGCACAAGTTAAGTGAGTTCAAGATTTATCTGTAAGCTTGAAACCCACTATAGCTATGCTATGCATGTTTATGATATCGTATCTTGACTTAACCTAGCACTTTCTAGTTGTGCCTCCAACAAAATATCCTGAAACATGGCCACTAGGCCACTTCTTCGCTTGCATGTTGCACATATTATTTGTAATAGAATAGCCATATGTATGTGGCTCTATCCTCTCCTCGTCTGTCTACTCAATCCGTGCATTCCAGTTCCAAAGTTGATGATAAAAAAGCAGTAGGGCACGATGAAAGGTAGGACGAGTTGCGTGCAATGGAAAATGTAATTGCAAGCAAATTCAGCATCAACATTCCCTAAACCTAAACTTTTGGTCAGCAACAATAATTAACACCACATCTAATATCTCTGTGAATAGGAATAGTGTAATAGTGTATGTGCTCTATACTACTTAAGCCTTTTGTCAAGAATATTTTGCCTCTCTTGGTAAATATCAAGAGAATAACTTAGTAATGTTGATTTAAATAGCTTATTGTTATTATAGGATTGACTAAAAATAGACTATTGTTAGTTTGTAAGTTTACAAAATATTTAATGATTTTAGCTAGAAATATCAATAAAACTCATGACATACGAGGATTTAACGAGTTGTGCTACCACAACTAAACTGTGCTTTATATACTATACTTTTCATCTTTAGAGTTACATTTTACTATAGGAACCAGTCCTCGATTAAGGGTCAATAAAATAACCGCAGAACCGACACCCGTCAAAAACTGATCCGATTTTACTATCTTTTCATATACTTACCATGGTCTTCGTCTTCATTTTCGGGTTATTTTACCAGTTCCAGTTCAATGAGAGATTGCAATAATTATAAGTACTCGTTCCCATTCCAAGTATGTGCATAGTGTGTTGTGAACAAAATGCATTACAAAATTCGTACAGTACAGTACAGTCTTTTACTTTGTTCAAGAAAATTTTCATCTGCGGGGCTTTTTGAAAATCTTTGTTTTACAGTAGTAGCTTTAGCTTTCACATTTCATTGCTTTGCTTTGCAGATTCTCCTTCGTCTAATCGTTCTAGTTTCCAGTATATTTTATTTTCGAAATACAAATATAATTTTACTGGGTTTCAGTATAAAAAAAATAATAAATATGGGTTTCTGCACAAGTTCAAAGATTTTCAAAAAGCCCCGCAGATGAAAATTTTGTTGAACAAAGTAAAAGACTGTACTGTACTTTTGCATTGGAGATGAAGAACATTCCTACCGTAGCGCGAATTTTGTAATGCATTTTGTTCACAACACACTATGCACATACTTGGAATGGGAACGAGTACTTATAATTATTGCAATCTCTCATTGAACTGGAACTGGTAAAATAACCCGAAAATGAAGACGAAGACCATGGTAAGTATATGAAAAGATAGTAAAATCGGATCAGTTTTTGACGGGTGTCGGTTCTGCGGTTATTTTATTGACCCTTAATCGAGGACTGGTTCCTATAGTAAAATGTAACTCTAAAGATGAAAAGTATAGTAATATATTTATACTCTCTCATATACCTACATCAAATCTAAGCCCCTCTCTACTATTAATCGAAAACTTTACACTTATTATTATTCATCATCGCATCTTATTACTTACTTAGCAGGAGTGGATATGATACCATGAAAGTTCCTCCAGTTAAGTGGGGGGGATCAGTTTCCAGTACCTCACCCGGGTGGGGTACTGGAAACTGGTGGGTGAACCCTCCAATCCTTATGATGTATACGTATAAACATCTATTAAATTCTATCACCAAAGTGGGAATTTTCATTCAAAATTGATAATACGACAACTTACTGCCAAAGGAAAAGATGTTGTATATTTATTTTCTCCGTCTAAGTACGAACTGTAAACTATACTATTGGGTCTTTCTTGTGAACTAGGTTTATTAATTGGATTAAAAAACTCAGAAGAGTACAGAATTTGACAATTAGTAAAATCATTCCATATTCCATTATTGTCCGCCTACCTGGGCACAGGGTGTTTTCGTCGGAGAAGATATGCTAAGCTATACTAATGGCTGAATTCGCCATTCGCCACTAAGCATTTCTCATCATATAGGATTAGGAATTAGGAAACAAGGTCTTGAAAATCGGCAAAGTAAAACTACATTTTACATTAGGTATCCGCAATTAGGTACATTATTTTCATTGCATGATGACATACTTAGTTAACTCGCAAGACTCGCTGGGAACTGCATCATGTTGCCTAATTGCTAATTATTGTGTACAAGAGTAACAGGACACATTTCAATATACTATGCTTTCGTTTTCGTCGTTTGATTGAGAATTAAGTGCAACCGAATGACAAACTGAAAATGCCAACAGAGAACTTTGAATTCGGTCTGCAATGTGCACTACAGGCTGGACAGGCTGCATGGACGGAATTGCCAGGAAAGACTGTATTTACCATTTTTAGTTACTATATTTTATGTAATATGTAGTGTGGTCTTACAAGAGTTCCACCACGCTGAAATTTAATTAAACATAGGATTTATCGATATTTAGAATTTTAGGAATCATTACTATATGCACTTCCCTGAATATCTGAATAATGATTTAGTATATACATTTATACAATTATATGTATATAGGTAATCGATTGGCACTGGCTACACTGGCTAATGCGAAACAGATGGTTACACCACACTGTTACACTAGTTACACACGACACGGAAAATGCGACGATAACAGTTGTAGACTTGTGTATGAAAATCCAAAATTCAAATTCACACTCAAAAATACGAATACCTGTACTACTTAGCAGAAAGAAAGAGCAGAAAGCAAGCATTCAACAGCATAAACGATTTTATCAGGACTCGTCTTACTATTTATCAAGCATACCCAGTTAGTAACTTTATGATTCATAAAGATTACCTGCCTAAGTTCACGCTACATGTATTCAGTTCACGTTGATCTTAACAATATTTAACTATTAAATATCACGATTTCAAAAAAGCTGGTATACTCTACTCTTAACTTAACTGCATTTTGGCTGCTCAACCCTAACCCGTGGGAATCACTAACTGTTTGAGTAGTTATATATACAATGTAATTGGCATGAAAAACGTCAGGGAAAATAACTTGAGCTGACACACAATGTATCATAAAGTGCGTAAAATTACCATCTAATGTACTGAAGCTAAAACCGAAGCAAAAGGATGACCACTTATACCAGTATAGTCAATATGTCAAATCAAGAATAAATCAAGCGTTAAGAAATCTAATCTTCACATCTAGTGCTCTAAAGACATCAATTTGTTAAAGTTGAAGTGCAATGTTAATGCAAATGTGAGTGTTAGGTCTTGGTCAACACTGACCTGGCCAATAGTAGTACAATCGCAATAAAGATTTAGATGTCTTAAGTGATGATTTGACAAAATGCATGCTGGTGCTGCTACCATGTACATGGACTTTACTAAATACTAAATACCAAGAATCTTGAAGCACTTGTCATTGCAAAGCGATAATTTATTAGGCATGGCACGCTGCAACTTGCAGGCTAACTGTGCGTGTGGTAAAGTAAAAGGTTGTTGCTTAAATAGTAAGCTCTAAACCCTACTAAAATGAGTAAGAAATCTGCAGTGTAGAGTGTTGCTTTGTTCAACTGAGTAACGCAATAATGTAATGTTAAGCACATGAACACTTCGTTTTGGTTTTAAGTTTTAGGCACTTGTACTTTTACTCTACACACTGACTCTGATGCAATGCTTTGTTACCGAGAGTGAACAGATAAAATACCAATATTATGTGCCTGCAAACGCCTGCAATAATGCACAGCAACATTGCCCGGCTTATATCAACATAAAACATAATAGTATGAAGAATGCAAGGCGCTCATTCATAAAGGACATCGCTCTGATTCCTCTTGCATGTCTCTTTGTTTAAACTGGTTTGGTACTTTTACCACTACTGCCTGCTTTATTCAAACAAAATAGTTCAGTAACACAGACGGTTAACATTACATAGTACAAGTAAATTACTATATAATAATATCATCTAAGAAAGAAACAACATAGAATTTTATGCTACAGTTGGCTGAATAATAAGGATTCAGGATTCATTAATGCTATAATGTCTAACCAAAATGATTACATTTACAGATAATAAAAATTTAATAACAAGGCTTAAGAATACGGGTAAAGCCATGTAATCCTTAACATACATCAAGTGCTTACGAACTAGTTTTTGGTATTGTCCATGAATTGAATACTGAGTACAGTCAGTACATTATGCTAATGTAATTTACTACTTTTAGCAGGAAACTGGAAAGTTGAAGGCGGTAGGAAGAGTTCCACCGATATCAAAAAGTTGGCACAAAAGTGCAGTATGAATAGGAAGAGCGTTGTAGATTGCACGATGACATAATGAGATATTGACGTGCCTATTTCGAGCCACGACCCTCGGTTGGTCACTTGGAAGAACATGTGAAAGGCCATACCTTGACATAAGAGCAGAACTATGAGAAAGTTGGTCTGCACCTGTTGACGAGACCATAGTAGCCGTCGGAAGAAACAGGAGACAAGAAGGAAAGGTCCCACGATTTTCTCGAGAAGGGCTACCATCATGATCCACGGACTGAAAACGGTGACAAAGCATCGGACCGCGCTCGGGTCGAATGAGCTCACACTCCCGATGTTCCCCGTCCCAAAGAACGATAAGAAAACAAAAAATAGCTGCAATACAAAATACAACCAGACAAAACATGAGGTATTGTGTATCTAAAAGTACTAGACTATGTAGGGTGAGTTGAGCGGGCTCTGCTCAGTCAAGTCAGGTTAGGGTTACACACACAACATCAGATCAAAGCAGACTACAGAGTACCAAATATTCAACACTACTATGCTTTCTTCTCTTATATTGCGTATAATCGTATAAAGCTTCAAACTTATTTTGCGTAACTTGAGTAGGCACCTATGTAGAGCTATGTACTATGTTTTATTCTATTACTATCTGTAGGAGAAGAGAGGAGGCAGAGAGCGGCAATCATGTCCATTACAATGTACATAGTAGAGGTAACTACTGCTTCTATTATATAATCCTTATTTTTCATATAAAAAATTACCTTACCACAAACACTCTACCCTTATGCCTTATATATTGCATTGTTCGGCATTTACAGGCTTGTACTTTTACCCTTCTTGTTGAATACCTTTCCTTGTATTATAGCCAACCATGAAATAAATATATTGACAATCAAAGCTTTACTAACAATATACCTTCGATACAACGAAAGCTAACAATATTCCGTCATTAACGAATAATTGTTGTTTAAAGTTTATAATATGAATCTGAATTGCAAGTTGCAATTAATTACGAAAACGTACCTTGCATCAAATTAAAAGAATAATTTCTAGTTCGAAGTGAAAATTAAGGTTGTCCAAGACAATCATGTATTCCATTATCCATTTATGTTTATAGATCGCATTTTTCTTAGCAATGGTATTTGATTTGGTAAGCACCATAATGTATAATACATTTTGATGCCCTGGTATTACACATTATGGTTGCATACCCTGTAGTAGGGCACGCAACGCAGTATGCAGGTATTGTAAGTTCGGGAACATAAAACATAACATAAAAGAGAACACAAAGCACAAATGCCTGCATTTGTAATGGAATGTATTAATGCCCTCGCGAGGCAGATTTTATTCTGTTGTGTGTGCCCTTGTCTAACGGAGGTACTCAGAGCAGAGCATTCCCATACATTACACGTACGCACATAAACACAATAAATGAATGGCAAGAGGAGCAAACATTATAGGTGTAAGATAGGGCTGAGTGAAGTCATAAACTTAACACAACTGAAAGGAACTTACATGGAGCCAAGCTCGACGGCTGGCAGTGTGAATATCTACCTTTCCCCACATTTTTGTGCGTTCCTTGTTTTCGACCGTAAGTACCAGAAATTCTTCCCATGTATCGTCTACATTTGCTTCAGACATTTCTATTTTGACTAGAAAAAGGAGCGTAAGGAACAAAGCCGGCAAAAACAGACTTTCATGTGATATACTGAGGAATGAGAAAGGTGTAGCGATTCCAAGAAAAATTGAGAAAATTCGTAACAGCAGAGAATTTGAGGATATCAAACAAGGAAATATGAATGAAATGATAACAGATATCCATGAAACAATTCTGGTGACGATAAAAGAAGGAAAATGAATGAGGACTGATACAGAAAGCAAAAGTGCAGCTTGGAAGATCAAAATTAGGGCATCTCGGGTCGTGAGTGGCTTGCATTTTCGAATGAATGAGACGACAAGGGAGCACGAGACGACCGGTCCTATTGTCCTAGAATACAGTAAAAGAAAATTAAAAATCAGGTTTAGAATTCTCATTCTTCAAAAGTCAGTATAACACATGTCCTCCTTATCCCAAATGTAATTGAATGAAATAAGGTACATAATAGTAGGTACGTAAGAAGACAGCACACGCAGGCAAGACTGCTACGCTATATACAAAGACATAATATGCATCAATACAATGCAAAGACATATACTATACTCTCATACTCTCACTAGAATTCTAACTACGCTTGTAAAAGAAATGATTTTCTCCTTTTGTATGGCAGAAATCTACATTGTACCATGCGGATAGAAATTAAAATCAGATGGCTGCTACTGCCAGTGGTAATCAATGACTCATACATAATGTATATTCTAGTTCAGATAAAAGGTTAGGTGTGCTTACATGAGCCAAGGGTTCTGTTTCTTCCCTATCACAGGGACGATGGGGAATAAGCCGAGAAAGGCAACTGACGTTAGAAAGTAAATGCACTGCCAGGTGCTCACCTTCTTTCCCTTTAAAGACCAAATGGCGTTTAGTACGAGACCCAGAGTCAGAACGGCACGCTCATAGAAGCTATTCACAAGAATTTCGATCCCAATTGCACACAATACGATCAAGATCAGCACGCTCTTTAAGTTCAAATCGGAGGATATCCCACTTCTCCAGATTGTAACTAGAATAGAGCTTAGGTAGACAGGAAGAAAAACATAAGGCAATCTCCAAACAGACCATCCGATAGCACCTAAACGTGTGTCAACCATAAAATATTCTTTTCAATTCGGGAATAAGCCATTGTCGTATATAGGTATCTTTAATAATTGTATGAAATATAGTGGGGAATGGTTACGAATGTGTATTAGGCGGGTATAAAGTATAATAATTCGTCGAAGTCGAACGGATACTTATACAACATACATAGGTACTTTAAATCAAAGGAAACTAGTAAAATAGGGGGAGCACAGTTGCTAACGATAAACTATAAAAGTATACTTCCACAAGTATAAGTATAAATAGGAATATATCATTGCGATCTCAATTTTGTCCTTTACAAAATGCAAATATACGTGCACCCATGCACATTTCATTTCTTAAACTCAGATATTTGTGGCACAAGGAAAAGCTGCACTTACATTTAGAAAGAACAAATGCGATAGGGATTGTCCACAGTAATTTCAGAGAAAAAACATCCAGTTCAGATTTTTCATTCGGTTCTGCAGTATGCAGCTTAGCTACAGCACACCCCACAATTGCGATCCAAGAGAAGAAAGAGACGACGGTAAATGCGATTAAGAGGTACTGATCGTATCTCTCATAGTATTTGTTTCCCTCTAGAGCCAAATCTATGGCTAAATTGATATGCCGAATCTGCAAACACGACAGGAAATACATTTTAGATACAAGTCATTACTTTGCTGGTTTGAATAGTACTAGTACGCTACATTGTTATGGTTGTAGTTAACATCTAAATATCTACTATAGCGTGACGTTTACTTGTGAGTCATCGCCATGCAAGACAAAAGGCAATTAAAACTGTAGCATCTCCAAGTACACCTAACATTTTGAGTATTTGTTTATCAGCTCTAACTAGTCTAACTTACTGCTCTTATGTAGTTATTGTCGTCTGCAAAGGCTTTCGATTTTATTACTTCTTCTTCCATTTGTAGTTCATCCATAAATGTATGCAACACAAAATTCCTTTCTGCGTAAACTTTATTTCTCTTCGTTTGCATAAGTTCATAAATCTGGTGGTAATTGGTAAGGGTAGCATCATACGCAAATGTGAGATCTGTCCAAAAAGAGCTCGGAAACCGACCAATAGAATTGGTTGGATAAGGTATCATCAATGCACCTCCAAGAATTGCAGCAAAATCTGCTTGATTCAAACTAGTATCCTTCTTCGCCTTTATTCCAGGACCCCAAATTACGAAAGGAGTTTCAGTTTCATCCTTTGAGCCACTTCCGTGTGAGCCCCAATCAGTCATTCCATGATCTGAGGTATATATGAAGAGAGTCTTGTTGTCTCCGTAATATTTTTGTATGTGAATTTCTACTTTGGAAACAATTTCGTCTACTCTTGTCATAGCTTCCAGATATTCGTTGGAATGAGGTTTAGATGCATGTCCAGTATTGTCAATTCCCAGTAAATGTAAAAATATCAAAGACTGATCCTGCTTCGGTAGCTTATCATTTTCCACCAGCTTTTCAAAAGTTTCCAGAACCCACTCATCAAGAAATGACGAAGCGTGAACCATAAAATCTTGTTTTTCTGGAGAATAACATTCAGAATAGAGTTTTGATTTGGCTGCACCTTTTGCAAACATGGGAATAATGTCTGGAGAACCAAGAGCGACAGAAAAACTTGTTCTGTTAAAAATGCTATCAAATTCGACTAAATTATCCTTCCAACCAGTGAAAACGGCTGATGGGTCTTCATAAAACCCAGCGAAAAGGGCTATGTGACCCGGTCTTGATTCTGTAGGAACCCGTGTGTCTGATATCCCCCAAACTGAATTTTCTAACTCCATAATTTTTGTCAAATGAGGTCGCTTGTCAGCATGACTGAAATACGTATCAGCTCTTAATCCATCGGCAACGAAAAAGACGACACGCTTAATACCCGAATCGACCGTTCCAGTTAATACTTTCTCCACTTCCACAATCGGGGATTTAAAATAAATATCGAAAATTGAGTAAAGTAACACAATGTTGACTATGAATCCCAGCACCCACAGCTGATTCATTTTGGCTAAAGCTACCTGTTTTGTAAATACAGGTATTACCTACATAAATAGCGCAGGCCAGCCCCACATTATAATCACCATACAGGTTTAGATTAAGTGGTGATTTGACAATACATGCATTAATTGCTTAGAAATGTAAATACATTCGAGTATTATGCTGGCTAAATCAAATATCAAATCTATCTAATCGAGCTTCCTTTCAGTTTCACTGTCAATTGTCACCGTCCACTATTTTCGAAATGTGTAGTCAAAATTATCAAAAAATAACATTGTCCCGTCCTACATGATTTATAATATAAAAACAGTGACACTGTGATACTTCAGTGTTGACAATTCGAAACTTTTGACAAGCAAGTACGATATTCCCGGTTAATAAAAATTGTTGTTTAGCTAGAAATAAACTCTCACCTCGTTCTCTCTCAACCGAAATACAGCAATTGCACACATAATCTTTACAGCATTTATTTCATAAAAATCCCGCCTTGGCTTGAAAACGGCACATAAGCCAATCGGTGCAACAACAATAGAATAAACTGCGAAAATAATGGCCTTCCTTGCAACAAACCCACCCTATTCTAATATTCTCACAGTGAAAAAATCGTAATGTCATGCAATGCAGCAATGCAGGTAAGCCTAAGCCAGATAATTCCAAAACTAGTGGAATTTGATGGAAACATCCTAAAAGCATTGTAGTAACAATAAAAGTCCCATGGAAAAAACTTTTTGAAGAAAATACAACGATTGTAGTGGGATTAAAGATTACACTGCTATGCACTAATAGATTATAGACATGTGGTTCCTAAAAGCCAATCCTAAGGGTGAAGGTTAAGTAATATTACAGAGCAATGAAATGACGAAGGAATTAGCACTTCCTTTGTCAAATCCATTCTAGAATTAGGTGCCAGGGTGCCACCCATTGTCAGCCACGATTGCTTCAATTAATCTTTTCCATGGGATGGTAGTTGAAAGTTTGATTCCATCCATATTTCACCCCCTTCCTTTTACAGTACGTCAATGTTGGATGAATCCTTTGAATAGATTGAATTGAGATGTTAGCGCATTCTTTACACAACCTAGTAGTACTACAAGGCAAAACATGAACTGCGTTTACTCTCGCGAGATCTTCGACCACGACGTGCGGCAGTGTTTTTGAGAGTTTCCGTCTGTCCTTCCATATCGCAGTGGTGTATTTCAGTTACAGGTCTTTCTACTCGATAAGTTGGTGTAAGTTATTTTAATTTTCATAAATAGTAACATCAAAATATTTTAGTCAGTTAAAATTTCGATCTGTTTTTATGTTGGTAATGTCAATTATAAATATCGTATAATTTAGAGATGTACGTACCAACTAAACTCCCAAATTATAAGTTATAACGAAAGCGTGTGCAACAAAATTAGCACATTTTAAGCAGCCGGAGAATTAAAACCAAGGCGCATGGTTTAAATCGGAAATCTTTACATAATTAACTATTTGTAGATTTTGAAATTCATTAGCCCAATTTAAATCTTGCTTAACGATATTATGTCTGCTTTATAAAAAATCGATTTTGATTTATCTAGCTTTAACTTTAAATTACTACATACTACATATTTTTATAGTGGCGATTATACATTGTTGTACATGGTACACTACATTACAGTGGATGGAGACTAAAAATTGAATATTTAATTATATTTGTGTTCACAGACAGAAAGAATAGAATATGGCGCCGAAGAGAAATAATATGGTGCCCAATGGGCATTTCCACAAAGATTGGCAGAGATATGTCAAGACGTGGTTCAATCAACCTGCTCGTAAGCAGCGTCGGCATACAAATAGATTGAAGAAGGCTCGTTTGGTTGCCCCCAGACCGGCTGCTGGCCCTCTACGTCCTGTTGTTAGATGCCCAACAGTTAGATATCATATTAAGGTCAGAGCTGGACGGGGATTCACTTTGGAAGAAATCAAAAGAGCCGGTCTTAACAGAGGTTTTGCCCGAACTATTGGAATAGCTGTTGATCATCGTCGTAAGAATAGGTCATTGGATTCTCTCCAGCAAAATGTACAGCGTCTGAAGGAATATAGAAGTAAACTCATCTTATTCCCATTGAATTCCAAGAAACCATGGAAGGGCGACTCCACTGTAAGCCTTGACTGGACATTTTCTCATTTATAATTTATTGCATGCCGTATACTATCTGCTTTAAGCCTTAGCCATACAATTTAAAATTTGAGTTAACCAACCATGAAACACGATATAAATGTATTGCATTTTTTATATAGGCTGACGAAGTCAAACTCGCTTCCCAATTGCAAGGTCCAGTTTTGCCTATCCGTCAACCTGCAAGAAAAGAGAAAGCACGCGTACCCACGGAAGAGGAGAAAGCTTTCTCAGCTTTCATTGCTCTTCGTAAGGCCAGAACTGATGCAAGATTGGTTGGCATTCGTGCTAAGCGTGCTAAGGAAGCTGCTGAAAATCCTGAGGAAGCCGCCAAAGCCCGTACCGCAGGACTCAAGAAAAGGAAGAAGTAAACTAGTTGTAACTCTCATTTTTGAAATGAAATAAATTTGAAATGTTTACAACTCTTAGGGTTCGTAAAATATTTATTTTATGGAATTACGGTTTTTCACAAATATGCTAACATTGACATTGGTATAAAATATTCATATATATTTGTACATGCCCTGTGATTCATAACTTTCATATATATATTATGAGTTTTTGAGTTTATAAATATTCAAAAGCGCTTATTTGTAGCTTCATTTCACATTACTAAATTTTTTACATTTTTAATTTACAAGAAGGCAGATAATTTTAAGGTCGGCTGGAAGTAGGAAGGTACATTACAATTTAAAATAATACAAATGTACAACTAAATAATAGATATTTTCCTAAAATATATTGCATATTACTATACTACTAAACAAAAGCCTTTTTTACAAAGAAGCTTGCAATGCAAATGTACAACTATACATTAAAATTTAACAATGCGAAAATTTAACCAAATAATGAGATACTTTTAGGGGGCAGTGTTACAATAATAAGATTTTTAACTTTGAAGTAGTTGGAACCGGAGATTTTTGTTTTTGTTCCATGTCATTTGTTTTGAACATTAATATTTAAGACATAGTTCTGGATAAACTGTACGTGAATTTAACATTCCCTGATGTCACACCAACTATATTATCACTATTATGCATTCTATCTTCAATTTTGATGTTATTGGAAGAATGTGGAGCATTTCTTGGAGATCTCATTACTTGATCTATAGATGGACAATGCGCATGAGGCCCTGGTTCAGGTGTATAAACAAATGTAAGTCCTGTAGAAAATATAACACCATCGTCTCGAACCAATGAAACAGGCACTTGAGTAGGAACACGAACCCATTGCCACCCGTCTCTGAAAAGTGAAATATCGGGAACTACACAAAGCATGCTTTCTTGACACCGGTACATGGTCTCGGATTCAACCTCCCCAAACCATACTCGGAGCGTAGGTCCGAAATTTTCACCATTTAATTCTAGCATAGCAACATCCCCACCACCGTTCAAGTTCAAGTTGTGAACAATGGGGACTGGAGTAATTGGAGTTGGGACAGGTCCCATACCTTCGAAAAACTGGTACTCTGCCTTATCGGTACTTATAATGGTCCAAGCAGCTCCGTCACTAATAACATCTTTACTAGCCTCTTTTGTAGCAGCATTTGCTTGAAATTGGATAATCTTTTCATGAGATAGGCACAAATACATTTTGTCTGTATCTTTTAAATAAAAGGCACATTTGTGTAACTGGGACACAGGATCATCAGCATCTAACAGAGCCATTTGCTTATCTACTTTACGAATGACGAGACGGGGCAACGCCATACCAGTGACACTACACACAAGTTTGATTGTAGAACCGTAATGAATATATCCATCTCTCACGTTAAATTCTTCGGATTCAGATTCATCATCATCCAGCAGGTGAATTGTAAAGGCACCCCACTGAGTTGACGATGCATGGAAATTCCCCTCTTCAACGTGCAGATACCGAGTACTGACAGTTTGTGAACGAAGACGATTGAACAAGGCGACTTTGGTCCCGCTGGCTATGCACAAATCAGCATTTTTAAGAGATTGCTTTTTCTTGGACGGTTTTGAGATAACCTTTATTCGTTTGCTTTGGAACACCCCTACTTCATGTCCGTTTCCATAAAACATTTTCACTGATAGCATAAAATGCTTGCGCTTATCAGAATCGGAAATGTACAATGTCTTTGCGGCACAGTAATTCTTCCCATTTAGATCTAATTGTTGCATATCTTGCTCAGAATTTCCAATGCCAATAAAAGCACATAACTGGGCTGCTTGCTCAGTTTCCCCCGAAGTTAGTAACTCTTCCCGTTTTCTATCCCATCCTTCGCCAAACAAGTATATGCAAGGAGGAGGGCAGAAAAACCGTTTTTCATTACCGTAAGACTTCTGAGCCACCTTTGCGTGAAGAATTATCAATGTGCAGTCTTTCCTTTCTTTCAAATATCGTCGCATTCCGTCTCGCCCTAAACGTCCTGTTGTTGTGTCACGTTTCTCATTTACTCTGTTACTCATCTATATTTAAATAAAAATACACATAATCTGTAACTCACAAAATCTGTAAAACAAATTAATTGAATAAAAAGTTATACTATCGATGTTTACCTTTAAAGATCAGCTAGAGACTAGATCAAAGCCAAAAAGTATAACTTGCTGATATATTTATGATGGTCTACCAAACGAATCTTTTGTTTACTTCGACCACAAGGCTTCAGAAGCGAAAATGTAATGCCTTGAGTGTCTGTTTGATCGACGAATTTTAGTAGCTTTCAAAATACCTGTAAAGTGTAAATACAAAAAGTATGTATGACATCAAGAGAAGAGACTTTAAAGGCTTTTAGGCCCACTACTTTCACATAACTAATTCGAAAGGATTTAATTAAAACATCAATAATTGTTAATCCCATTATTTTGTGTACACTGTACATAATTCCCTTTCCCTTACCTTTAAAATATTTTATCTGTCACAATCTAATATGTTTGGCCACATCTGGTTTTAAAATTTTCGAATACGCTTGTAAGTTAAATCTACATTTCTTTGACTCTATATTTCAGATAATATTTGTAATCAGTTCATATAACCGCTATTGACAATGCCTTTGAGTTGGAATTCCAAGGTGAACAAAATATAAAAATTCAAAATAAACTACCAAAATAAAAAATGGATAGTATTGGTGAAGTTACATTTTGGAATCGGAATTATTAGCCTATTCTTATTGACATTCTGCCATTCTATGATGACTTGATGAATGATTGACTAATCTATTATTTTTACTAATGTCAAAAAGATAAGTTCGATAACTTTTTTAGCTATACAACTACAACATCTATATAAAAGGTGCACAGAATGACGACGAAAGGATACGGGATGCAGATGCAGGGTATAAGGAATTCCGATTACTTGTATAAATTATTAAGAAAGAGAGTAAGAGTGAAGAGATCAAGCAATCTTGGGTGATTGCATTGGAATTAGATTTGTATTGGTACTCGGCTGTCGCGTTGTGTGTTGTCTGCATACAAAAAAAGTTGCTGCTGTTTTTATATTCGCCTTAGCGCTGTACAAAAAGCCGCAATGTTTGAATGCTTGTGTTGGTTAGAGACAGTGGGTTTTGTATAGGTAGTGTCCAGTGTCCAGTCTACCACAGTCCATAACGTGGTCAGTCAGTGGTCAAGTGGTCCATGATTCGAAGGTATCAAACATGTCCAAGTAGACGTTTCGTGACATCAGGGAATCTCAGTTTATGCTCTAGCTTTTGTATTTCTCATTCTCATACCAGGTGAGTAGCATTTCGAACTTGTTTCCGTTATCACCTGTTTCAGTTTAGTTGAACAACTATATGTATTTTAATTTACCTGTTTTGATTCGATTTATTTATTATCATTTATTACACATTTATTATAAATACTGGTACTTTATTAGCCTTATTCAAAAAGAAGAATCATAAAATGGAACGGTCCAAACCTAGAGGAGGTAAAGGAAGCAAATCCCATCAGCCTTTTCTTGGATCCGGAGAATTAATTGCATTAGGTAAAGGAAATAGACCTGCTGAACCGGAAATTAGAAAAATTCCAACAGTAGCTCCACCAGCCAAAAGTTCTGCAAGTACCAGTTCTAAGCCATCTTCAAGCTCAGGTCCAGAAAAGTCATATTAAATCCTTATTACAAGAATCCCAACATAAAATAATGCAAATTATTTTAGAATTTTCGCAATTTTAAATTTATAACGCTTATGTATTGGAAGGTGGAAGTTCTAAATCGACAGACAGAAAGAGAGAGATTGCTGGCTCTAGTGGTGGATCTCTCTCTCCAATAGGAGTACCTCCAAATCCAAAGAAGAGTCGCCTGTCTGCTGTGACTAGCGGCAGCGGCGCCGGAAGTAGCAATAGTAACAGCAGCACTGGCAGCTCTAGCAGCTTAACAAAATCTTCCCACTCGTCTTCATCATCGTCCTCACAATTGAAGTCTGGTAAATCTAGTAAACGAGATCCTCTGGCAGTAACAGAACCCCTTGAGGTTAATTTTGCAGAACTAGCTCCTGATCGTTTTTTCCCTGCTTTTGAAAAGGCGGAGAAAATAGGCGATGTGGATTGTATACAGGTATAACTTATCGACATGACAAAATTAAATATTTATAATGGTACGTAAGGGCAAAATATTTGCAAAGTATGCAGAGGTTTGTGGGATGGTAAAAACTGGTCCTCCAATTTTAATACATTATAATAAATATTTCAGGGTTTGATTTCAATGGCAATCAAAAGACTGAAAATCAACAAAGATAAACCTGAGTTGAAACTTTGTATTGGGCTAATTGTTGCTGCGAAAACATTTCCTCCTACTTTTCAACATAGTTTAGCGGTTGAATCCGTATGTTCGCTGGCAAAACGGCTATCTGACGTGAAATCCAAAATTCCACTTATCAATCATTTATCACCCCTTGCAGTAAATATACTTACCGTATCTCACTCAGCAGCTGTCAAGTGGCCTATCGATTTTGTTCAGGTTAAAAATGCTTATTTAATAAAGCACCCTAGGCTGTTATAGCTAAGGTTATGCGAGATTTTAGTGAACTTGAAATATATTCAATATACTTTACATAATCTGAATAGTTATGGATGGAAGACGCGTCAGGAGACCGATTTTGGGTTGACAGCATTCATTGTAAATCCTTTGTGGAAAACATAATCTTTTCTTTCGGTACCAAATTACCAGCGAGTAATTTGTTGTTGCCCCCTGATCCGTCGTCATCAGGCCCAACAGCCACCACCCCAGTAGGAGGTTCATCTCCTCATGCTACCTTGGGAGAAGAAACCAGCTTGCAAGATGAAATTTCAGAAATTTTGCAGACACATTTCATTGAAATACCCTTAATGAAAAGGTATTTGACAAACATTTGTATTTCAGCTAGTAACAAGCGATTTTCAATGTTACAAATGATAAATTGAATTTATTATATTTCATTGTAGATACATAGGATGTGAAAGCCAGATAGAAAGTATCATACTCGATTATTCGAAAGATTTAATTCATAAAAAGGCGCCCGACATACCCCGGAACTTACTACGTGCATTATCGTCCGCTTGTGGGTTGTCAGGTGTAAGAGCGTATGTTGTTAAATTATTGGAGCAATGGATGCACAGTCCAAAATGTGGCCGTCAGGCACAGGAACTTCTACTTCATCTGTGTGTCAACGCCGACTGTCTTACAAGTGTAGACGCTGAAATTGTTACACAGATCCCAAAACTCAGGATGAAAACAAAACCGCTATTGAATTTTTATGCCATATCTGTCAGGTAGGAGATATGATAAGATTAGTTTAAATGCAAATAAAATGTATTTCAATTTTGAAAGCAGTATAGTTTGACCATGACTATTTCATAGGGAGATGGTAAAGGAAAACGAAGGAAATTTAAGAAATGTTTTGAATCAGTTGATATACAACGAACTTTCACCGACCAGGAATCCCAACAATTTAACACTGTTAGGAACAATCTTAGGCCAAGTTCCTGAATCGAGTACAGTTTTAGCTGACATTTTCATGGACCTTCTTCAGAAACGGGAAGATTTTCTTCAAGGGTTAAAATTACTGCTTCGTGAAATTGCAAGAGCGTCAAGGTTTGAATGTGACCTCAATCTTTTTGGTCAAGGGCTGATGAAGTTCAGGGTATGATGCTCTTAAGTAAAAGCTTTACATTCTTCAGCGTTAAATTTTATTTATAGGATATATAATAATGTGTAATGTGTAGGACTTGAATTGGAAGGATGGCGATGTACGGGAAAGAACATTCAGTTCGATCGCCGACTTAGTGTTGTGTTCTATGTTTCTCTCAGTGTCCGGCCAAGTTAGAGAAGCTGCTTTAGTACGTGGAGATTCAAAGGATTTGGGCGTTCTCAGTGTAAGCTAACCATTATTCGTATGCATGAATTTATTCGCCAATTAAGTATTCACAAAATGTGAATTCCAAATGTCCTTAATCTTAACTATTTTCACTGACATTATCTATTTGTCTAACTTTCATGGTTACTTACAATTAAAAGAACTATCAACTCAGGTCGCGGTGAATTCATAACCCTTTTGTATTATGTTTCCTTTTAATGATGTCGTAATTCTTACTTGTATGTATTAAAGCATTTATAGATTACCTTATAATGTACCATTGTTTTAGGTCTTTCAAAAACAAATTGCTGGCCTGCAAAAGGAGGGCGTACACTGGTTATTTTCCGTGGCATGTAGAATGTATCGTCCTTCGAAAAAAGATTTTATGATTGCTATGCATAAGGTAAAATTACAATTATTTTTTATGATCAATGCTTGTTTGTAACCTTCATTCGACTTTCTCCAAACCATTATTTGGAGAAAGGATCGTAGCACCTATTTGCGTGGAGAAAGTAATATCAATTATCCAATTAATTAATTAATTTGTACACCATTATGAAAAGTTAATTTATGATCATTCGTGATAATGTATTTTTTAAATTCACTTTGATTTATTACTTATTATTATAAATGATAACTAATTGCTGGGATAAGTGATTAAATACGTAGTAAATTATTTTCTTTTTGTTTACAGATTTTGCTGAAAGATCCTATGGTAGAATTAGTTAGTAAGGATGGATGGCCTGCAGAATCTGAGAAAAGTTTATTTGTTCGTTTATGTTTGGAAGCTCCATTGCTCGAAAATACTCTAATTTGGCTAATGCAAATGGGACTTTCAAAGGAGCATCCTTGTGCTTCCTCGGAAATTATAGAGCTAGTCGATCATATAATATGTCGAGCTGCAATGCATAAAGGCGCTATTGTTCTGGGAAACCTAGAAATTATCGACATGTTGTTTAAACTTTGTCAGTACAAGCACCCTGAAAATATTACTTTGCCAGTAGGGTAAGAACTAATAACTTAACTTTTGGAGCTTCCGTTTTCCTTTCTGATTTACCCCTATTTAATAAAATTTTTGTATGTAAATTTAGATACGAACCTCCTAAGTTGGCAATTTCAAAATACTACTGGCGTGTGTGGATTATGCTTACAATACTTTGCGCCCATAATCCTGTGTCATATGGAAAATTGGGTTGGGACACTTATCCAGCACTAAAGGGTTTTATGGAAATGTGTATGACAAAGTAAGAACAATTTTTAATTGAATTTAGCTGACTAAAAGTAAGTAAGAAGCTAAGGATAATTTTTTGTTTTAGTCACTTCACATATCCACCAGCTTCTTCCGTAGACACCAAAGACGAAGATCACGCCAAAGAAATATTGACAGCTGCAATGGAGAAGCAAAGTATTTTAGCATTTGAAACTCATTTGGCAGCAGCCTCCTCCAAAACTGTCATTACTGAGAAATCAAGTCTTCTTTTGGCTCAGGTTAGTAGATTGTTTATTACTAATTTTGGTTTACAGTCACTAAAATATTACCTTAGCGTGTTTATAATTTATTTACTATTACAGTTGATGAACTTGGATCCTTTTGGAATTGCAAGAACACCGCCTGCAGCAATTTTAGCTCAGTTGCAAACTTCCAATGATCAAATGCATTTAGGACATCTGCTCTGCCGAAGCAGAAACCCCGACTTTTTGCTGGATTTAATTCAGAGAAATTCACATCCAATGCCTTGGCTCTCCGAACTTGTGTCAGAAGGTTCCTTTGAAATTCTACCTGTTCAATGCCTTTGTGAATTTATGCTTGGACAAACGGAAAGAATGATGAAGGCCATTGTTTCTGAAAACACGGAATCAACCGCTGTGTCGACAGTAGAAAAAAGCCCAAGAAAACCTGTCAAAGCTGTTTCAGAATCTAGCAAAGAGGACATGAAAAGCTTACAACTTTTGCAGTACCTTCAGGTAACCCTTAATACACAGGAAGCATAGTATGGAATTAGAAATGGTAATGTAGATAGCGAAATTATGTGTATTTTGTAGTAATGCAATGTATGTCAATGTCACTTTTTCTTTTTTAGAAAACAGTCCATGGAACATCTGAAGACGCAGCCCGAGAAGTTCTTGAGTATTTTCTTCGCAGACTGTCTTCCCAAAAAATGATTAATAGATCACAAGCTTTACAAGGACTACAAATGTTATTTTCGTCTCCCGGTGTGCTATCAGAAAATAGTTGGCTAATGGATAGTCTTCCTACTCTAAGGATCTTCCCTGATATCCAAGACATGGTTATAGCATTTCTGCGCCAAGCGATCCAAGTCGAAAGTGAACCTGAGTGGATCACACGCTATTTAGAGTTTCTTAGCGTCTGGGGAAATCTAGAAGCAGACAGTGAAATGGATAATTTAGCAATGGATGTTGCCCAGTTGGTTGTTGAAAGAAATGTAGTGATAACAGCATTACTGACGAGACAACAAAAGGCCTTTGATGCTGTTTTCGACATTTTCTTAAATTACATGAAAAGGGTTCGTTTCTGAATATTAATTTGCAAATAATTATGTTGTTTTAGTACTTACTAAATAGTTAGCTACTTATTTTCGCTGTTTCTCTCTAAATTTATTGCGTCAATGTCATGTTTTAGATTAGAGAGCCGCATAAAGAAACATACAAATGGTCGGAAAGCCAAGATCAAGTTCTAGTGCAATGGCCTAAGGATAAGTTGGAGGCGACAATGAATATTCTCGTTGTTCATGGAATTGTCATTTTATTGACTTCTTATGCCTCATTTGGACATAAATTAAAAACCAAGAAGAATAAAGCCACTAACACTGAAATGAAATACGGTGAATTACTTGAAATGTGGTTTCCAAAGTCGAAGGATAATACACCCAAGGGCTATTTATTGAATACATCAGAAGAGGCTGTGTTGTATCCAGACTGGATAAAACTGAGAATGATTCGATCTAATAATTCACGGCTACTGTCGGCAGCTTTACAAGATCTGGATTCGGATCAGTTAATGCTTTTTGTTCAATCCTTTGGCGTACCTGTTCAATCAATGACGTAAGTTTGGTTAAATATTTATTTTGCAATGTACTAGATGTAAAATTCGTATTTATTTAAAGAGTCTAATGTTATATGATCCTTATAGGGCACTCTTGTATTGTCTTGACAAAGCCATCGAAGAAAGTTCGGAGAAAGTATCTTCAGCCATTATGGATGCGCCGTACATGCGCCAATTAATTCACTTGCAATGGAAAAGAGGAGCTTCAGGAGGGGAAAAGTTTGATAGTCTTTTAAAGGAGATTACGCGAGATCAACAACCTATGGATACTTCTGCAGACGATAAAAGCAATAAAACAGTTATTCGTCCTACGTTGATGTTACCTAAAGCAGAAACTGAAAGGAAAGATATTCCCCAAACTACTTGTTCATCTAGAAAACTGTCTCTGTCGTTTCAAACCCCCAAAACTTCCGATGCCAAAAATGTCTCCACACCTGAAAAATATTTGCGAGAATCTGGGCTGGGGGACAAAAATATTAGGGATCTATCAAAGCAGTTGCTTGTGTTGTCTACCCCACAAGGATCGAGAAGAAGGTCGTCTGTTCCTGTAGACCCTAATAATATTGGAATTGGAACTGATGATACCTTCAATGGATCAACCCCAAGGCGTCACTCTTCCCATTTGGAACAAAGAGATAGCAATGATTCAAGTTTATTAAATTCTACAGTAAATATCGGTTATTTGGTCGATACTATTACTGACATTGAACCTTGCATAGTTAGAAATGCGCTGGACGTTCAGGTAGTCTCATTGTACTATGAAGTCTATTCTAAGTGTCTAATGTATGGGTGAAAATAATACTTTCACTTTTTCAGCTACCCCTTTTATTTGGGCGTCAAGATACTACCCCTTATTGCCGATCATTTTTGCTCTCCGTTCTCACTCATCAAGCTGGTTGGGAAACAGTTGAGCAATGCGTCAATTTATTTCTCAAGTCTTTTGACGGAAGGTATGATACTTAACTGCTAGTTTTATTAGTGTATTCGATATTTCAGTTGTACATAATTAAAACAACAAATGTGTTTGCAGCTATGATCCGTCAGGAATTTTAGATCTTATCTCTGCCACTATTACAAATCCAAAATTGTGGCAAGGTTGTGATAAATATGTGCCGAAGCATCAACCCAATATGTCTGTGTTTCATTTAACACAATCTCAGGTAATGCAAATGTTAAAACGTGGCTATATCATTACATTGTTCAGTTCTATTCTCAGCATTTCGTTGTAATTTTTCAAAAGTAGAAATAATCCAAGGAAATGAAATGAATGAATGTCTAATGTTCAACTTTTCAAAATGTTGCAGTTGCTGGTAATGTCGGAGTATATCGTAGAGGAAATTAGCCAGTTGGAAATGAAAAGTACCAAGTTTTCTATCACCAATTTGTTGGGTAATTCTCAAAGCGTACCCCCGAAGAATGTGAAAAAGTTCAAATGCAATCTTCAAGATAGAGTTCGTTTATGGTTGCAGTGTTGCCATCAAGATAAGGAAATCGTGGGTACTACCATTCGGTCTTTAATGGACAAAAAGTAATCATATTCGCATTTACTACAGTCAAATGAAAATGTAAACTGGCACCATAATAATTGCATATTGAATTGATAGAGCAAAGAATCCTTGTGCGAAGAAGTTTGTGTCTCAAGTGTATTTGGAATTTCCTGAGGTGATTCTCATCGACAACTGGAAAATGAAGGCTGAAGAGATGAATTTAAATGAGGAAGATATAACATGTGTTTTGGACACGATTTCTCACGTTCTTATTACACAAGTAGCTAATGTACAAGCTGGTAAAGATTGGGCTAAAAAAGCTAGTCATGAGTATGAGATTTGTTTGCGAAAACTAGCAGCAGTTCATCCTACACTTCTGCTAAGGTAATAAATTTAATTCCATTGGAGAATAATTTTACTGAGAATTAAAAAAATTGTAAATAAAATTTTTTGTTTTACTTAAGGCAATTACCTTTAATGGGATCACTGCTTGAAGGACGAGTTCATTTGGATTTCGTAGTATTTTATGCCCAAAATCATCATGTTCCATTTATGGTTTACCTTGGTCTTTTGGACCTTATGCAACCACATGTACTGAAGCATTTTAAAAGCCTAAAAGCCACTCTTCTCTTATACTTAAAATTATTTACGGTATGTTGTATCCTGTTTTGTTTGAAATGTTGTGGTATTTCGGCCTGAACATTTTATAATATTAAAATTCGGTTGTCATTAGAACTACGGACATCTTAAAGATCATAGCGCGAGTCTCAGCAGATTTGCAGTTCTGCTTCACAACTTTTTATCTGTAAATACGAAGGAAGTAAAGGAATTTTTGTCTCCTCACTACATTTCTCTTAGGTATGTTTTACTATAATTATTTCAAAACTGCTTAACAATGACACGCTTATAAAGTACAAAAGCTAAATGTGTTTTTTGAATGAACAGAGAATTAGCATCAGTGAAGTATTATATGGACGTTTCTCCCCTGCAGAATCTAATGACTTTCCTTGTCCCTCCTACTGCCAATTCTGAATTATCTATTCCAGCTCCTCCGGTTGGGTCATCGGATATGGGAATGTTTGCCAGTGAGACCACGAGTGCCATTGTCGACAGAATGCTTCATGCCAGCAACGATGATGGTAATATTCTTCATAGATGATATTTTTAAAAATGAGGAAAATATAATATGTGATTCTTTCTGATTTCCCTAAAGAAATGGTTCCAATCCTTCAAGAATTGGATTCTGCTTCCAACAGGAATCCTTCAATTCTCAGTCAGTTTGACCATAGTCTAAACCCGCTTCTTCTGTCTAACAACGACTCCTGCAGGACCTTGGCCTTCACACTTATTCTAAAACATGTCACCTACTGTCCAAGTAATTTTTACTCTTGCATAAAATCTATTTTCGTGCTATTGACTTTCGTGTGCGTAATGAGAATAGCTATACATATGTTTTACTCTATAACTTTGCTGTTTGGTAAGTTTAGTCATTGTACTGAGTTTTAATTTTCATGTGTAAACGTTTGAGAGGGAAAGTCAAAGAGAAAGTCAAGATATTACCTTTAGTGAATATTTTATATTAATTGAGAACTATATCCTTACAGGTGCAAGTAAGCTGTACTTGGAAACTGTTCTCCAGGCTCTTCAGGCAAGAAACGCACAGTTGAAAGATAATTTATTGGATCGTATTCACGAGTTTATTATTCTGGCTCAGGGTAAGTTGTTTTCTCAATTACTTGCTGTACAAGGCTTATGAATATTATGATTACGGCGAAAGTATGATAAACTAATTATGTAAACAGAGCATGCTGACATGATTCTCATAAGACTGTTTGAATTGGGAGTATCTTCAAATATAAACGTTTTGCCATCAATCACGAAAACGTTGTCTCTACTTCGAAGTTGCGTTGGTGTTTCTTAATTACTGTTCTCTATGAATCAAACATTTTTTCTGTATAAATTCTGTATATAGCAAAACAATATCTATGTAAAATAATATTGTATATTTATTATTTCGAATTATTTTAATGAAAAAGTAAAAGTTATTTATTGTAAAATCTAAAAATATCGGTAAACAGTAAACAATTATTTTACTACACGGTCGGAAAATTTTATCCTGCATTTGAATTTAGGCCTCCAAGCTTTGCAGGAGAGTTTTATACTCTATTTCCCATTTATTAGAAATTGATTTTTGTTGATCTAGCATATTCATTAATTTATTTCTTTCCGACTCTAGAAGTCTTATATGATCTGTAAAAGTCAATTCCCTAACCTGTCTACGTTTTTCCTCTATTCTTTGTACATCTAAGATACTCTTTGCTACATCAAAGTTCGGAACTTTGTTTCTGCCATCATCGCCATGACCATCTATGCATTCTTGTATGTTGGGTATGGCGTTTTTAGTACTCTGTTTCTTCTTCAAATCAATTAATTCTGATTTCAATGTGTTTCTCTCTTTCTCTTGTTGCACAATACTAATTTCCAATTTGACATTGATTTGTTCCAACTCGCTTAATCGTTCTAAAACTCTTGATATCCTTTCTTCACTATCTTTTTCACTTTTCTCTTTGGAAGAAAGTAATTTACTGTACTCTTCTTGTAGGGACTGCATTTGATTTCGACTCTCCTTTAACTGTTTTGCTTCTTGAATCTCTTCCGTTTGCACTTCTGTCGTTAGTAATACAGGGGAATTTTTCAGGGGAATATTTGCGATGCTTTGCTGTTGTGTCTGTGACTGCATTTTGAATTGCATTGTATTCAGTATCATTTCCAGTTGCCACTTTTCTTGCTGAGCAGATTGAAGATGATTTCTCGTCACAAGAAGCTCCTTTGCTATTTCTCTCAGCTGAATTGAAATTTGAGTATCTCGAATGAGTAATTCTTCTCTATCAGCATTAATACCCTGGATCTCTTGTTCAAGTTCCTGCATTCTTAACTCTTCTTGACTTTTCCAGTTTTCATGTTCTTCTGTGATTCTAACTTCTATGGCTTCGTGAAATGTTTTTCGTGACTTCTCGATACAATTTTTCAAGTATTCAATCTCTTTTGAAAACGTAGCTTTCGTGTTTTCTATTTCACGTGCTTTCTCAGCAACTTGTTTCTTTATTTGCACCTCATTTTCCAGTTTTGTTTCCAATAGTCTTCTTCTGTACATTTTATTTTCCATAACAGTTTTCTCGATTCGATTTTCAAGCCCTGTTGCATAAACTTGCAAAAGCTTCCATTTTGTAAACAAATCCTCTATAGTTGGAATTTTCATGCGGTTCGCACTACTTTGGTTCTTCTTTTCAACGTCCTTTAGGAGAGTATGGAAAGAAAGTTTTTGAGCTTCACAATTTTCTAATTGCTCCATACAGGATTTCCACAAAGAATGCTGAATCTCTTTGGCTTTGGTAGTAACTTCAAGTTGCTTTGCTAAATTCTCCAAACGCAAATCTTGCACTGAGCATTTAGCACAATCTGCATGACTTTCTCTTGATTCGACTTCTGTTACACTTAACTTGCGAAGATTTTCTTTGCATTCTACCAGCTCTGTTCCCATATCTTGAACAAGAGCCTCGTAATGAGACAGTAACGATTCTAAAAATCGCATCCTGTCGCCTTCTGTCATATTGTCACTAATCTCAGGTGTATCCATTTTGCGTACCTAATCAAGCAAAATAGAGTAAGTTGTAGTAAGCTTTAGTAAATTACATTTTTATATTCTAGTTTCACATTTTTCGTCTTAAAAGTATGTTCAATCAAAGGTGAATATCTGTATTAGTGTGTTACCAATGAAGATTGATAGTAAAGTAGTATACTAAGCACAGCACACTGGTATAGGCAGACGAGAAATGCAGAGCCAATAATAAATAAGTATTTAGTATAATGCACGAAACAAAAACATCACCGAAGTAAGTTTCATACAATTTTCTCATGAAGTGTTAAGTACGGAATCTTCATATAAACTTTAGCAACTTATAGTAACAGCTTAATTTTAGTACGGCTCTATTTCGAGTAAATTGTCAGTCTATCTGCTTACACTACACGTTACATATACCCTTCATTTGCACAATTTGTGACTTTTGGTTCCATAAGCTGTAAATCTATCTGTAGTAGCAAATCAAATACCACAAGGAAATGGTAACCAAGAGTAAGTGTTGTAAACAAAAAGAAAATCCATATCTATCTCCTTTTGTTGTATCCAAAGTCTGTATTTCCAGAGTCCATACAATAAGTTACAAGCCTGTGAGTAAAACTAACTAATAATAATGAAGTTACTAACTTAATTTTATTATACTACTACACATACTGAATGTTTTTAGCATCTAGTTTTCTTTATTTAGGCATTTGAACCATGTATGCATGTACAAAACGGGCAATCTAGAATATTACTTCCTTGTAAGGAGAAAATACAGACTGTTCCTCTGTTTATGAACATTGTGCACTACAATGTGAAGTAAAGAATTCTGCGGGGAAAGTTTCTTCAATAACATGCTAAGCCTGCAGTAAGACATAGAATGTGTGTTGCATTTGAAGGTATACATTCATGTTATGGGTGGTGGGTTATGTTATGTAACACAGCATCTCACTGTACCCTATTTGACATGCTCCCGCATATACAGGAGACCTTTTATTCCATTCCAGGCTGCCAGTCCGATTCGGTGCACAATGTTTTGCAGTAAGGCTGTGCAGGACAGATGCAAAAACCAAGAAAGGTACATGATGGTATGAGTCATCACAAAATACAATAATGGTAAGTACTTTTAATTCATTTCGGCTATTATTAATATTATTAAACTGAAAGTGAATTTATATGCAAGCATGTGGATTTGGGAATTGGATTCGTATACGTATAGAGCAATTAACAAACCCTAGATAGCAAAGTTATCCATCACACTGTAGTGATTATTGCAAGAGAATAGCAGATCCTCAAGACAAGACTTTTTTGCAGTAGAACGAAATGCAGATAGAAGGTTGAAATTATTAATCAGGATGTTGTTGGGATGTTTCCTACAATAATAAATTGATTTTGTATTTATTATTCTAGCCTATTGTAAACAGGGATGCCGACCCAGGGTTTTTGGGTTTTTGGGTTTTTGGGTTTTTGAGCAAAAACCCGACCCATATTTTTATCAAAAACCCATGGGTTTTTGGGTTTTTGGGTTTTTGCTAGGCGGGAAAATGAATAACACCGTTATTTTCACAACAAATTACAGTTTATCTTGCAAAATATCAACATATTTGATAATTAATGATAAAAATAATCATTATTTATCATACTGGGACTCAAAAAAGCAGGAATATCAAGTAATATACCTTGAGTATTTCGCTATTTTGGCCGACCAAAAACCCAAAAACCCATAAACCCAAAAACCCAAAAACCCACAAAAACCCATGGGTCGGGGGTTTTTGCTCAAAAACCCATGGGTTTTTGCATCCTTGATTGTAAACAAATAAGACACCATAATTTAGGTTCTTTCCTTGTAGTATTTGATCTGTAAACTTTCTCTTAGTTTAAAAAGCGAAAGTTGGTTTGTGAGGTAGAAAAGTTTGCTATGAAATGCAAAAACGAATATTAATATACAAACCGTATCCATTCATCCATGTAGATAACTTTCGAATTCTCCCAAGCATTGTGAAATTCATTGTGAAAAAAAATTAATTTGACTATTTCGATCTACGTTTTCTCAATTGTGTTTCGTGTCCCAGCAATGCATACTTTTTGTATTTATACTCTTTGTATTTAAAAGTTCTAAAATAATTAGAAAGTAGAAATTTAAATTTAAATTATTTTGCATTTCTCATTCATGCAAATTGCATCATATAGAAGCAAGATATGCAGTCGATTTTTCCATTTATGTGTATTGTAAATGCTTGGGAACTGCCATAGTATGAATTAATGAAATGACATACAATTCTGGTTACAAGCAGCAGTTTTATTCATTCTGCATTTAAATTAGGGCAAAAATATTCAAAATTTTGTATGCATTATTGATTTTAATGTATATCTAAAATTCTGTATGACTAACTACTTTACATCACTCATTCACTTGAGGTTTCTACACAGTCCATTCAATTATTCACGAAATGGAAAAATGTTTCACAAACAAAGTACGTACAAAGTCTATTTATCATTTATTACAAGACATGTTATTGACAATTTACACCATCATAGGAACCTAAAAACTACTCAGTATTATAAAATTTTATGTCGTTCATTTCGTTTCTGTTCGATTTTTTTCTATTACCAATTTGTGTGTCTGGTACATATTTCCGATAACAACCTGAAATATTTCAAAAGTTATTATTGGAAATGTAAGACCATACAAAAGAAAGACTTTTACCAATGAGAATGAGAGGACAAAGAAATATATACGTATATATATAGCAGTACCTACCTGACGTGTAATCAAGTTATAGCTCGATTTTGCAAAATTTATTTTTTGTTCAATATCCTCCCTATTTTCCAAACCTTTATTTTCCTTAAAACCGTCTCGAACTCTTCGTAAAGCGTAGTTTCTGTATAAACCAGGATAAAATTCAAAAGCTTAATTAATAAATTCTGGGCGTACAATTTTGACTCTACAACAACAGAAAGAAAAATACGACAAGGAAAATAAGTTATTATTAGTTCAGGTTTGACTTTCACATAAACTAAACGGAGAAAGTCAAGCGAAAGAAAGTGGAATATTAAAAATCATAATTTAAGGCCTGTGCGCTAAAGCAAGGAACACAATAATATTGGGAAACAAAGTAATTGTGTAAATGAATTAACGTTGAAACTGATAATAATTTTAGATATCAAGATAAAACGAACGTATTAGCTTGGAAGCAAAGAGAAAAAATATCAAAAATCAAGAAAAAAGAAGCGTGAGTTTTTGTTTTTAGAAAGTTTTTTCCACCTTTTAAGGTTTTCAAGGTACCTAAAGCAAACTGTAAATAGAAAACCTTGACTCTGATTTTATTTGTAACATGCTATATGCTCATACCTTAAGTTATACGATGCAAATTTTTGGCTTTCTCGCATCATGGCTTTGTAGAGCCTAAGAATATCCAGATTTTTCCCCATGTTTCTAAAATACAAAACATTTCATTTAAGATTAGTAAAGAAGAATGGGACAAGGAAAAAGTTCATTGACTGATCAAGAACTCGAGGATTACCAAGACCTCACATTTTTTACGAAGAAGGAGATTCTTTAGTAATGTCAATATTATGTTATTTTTAATGGGTTGCTTTATACTAAAGAATAAATTGTAGTTGGGAAAAATGTCTAAGGACTGAAACTAAATATTTATCTATATATTTTATGTAGCTGTTTCTCAAAGTTTAAATCATTGGCCCCAGAAGTAATAAGTGAAAACAGAAACGCCCGACTTCCAATGGAGGTCATGTTAAGCTACCCTGAGCTTCGTTACAACCCGTTTGGAGACAGAATTTGTATGGTATTCAGTTCCAGTAAGGATGGGGATTGCACATTTGAAGACTTTTTAGACATGATGTCTACTTTCAGTGAAGATGCTCCAATTTCAATAAAAGCAGAATATGCTTTTCGTCTTTTTGGTATTCATAAAATACCATTTAGACAATCAAAATAAGACACTATTATTAGTATTTAGCTCATGATTTCTATCAACTAGTGTGCTTTTACCAATTAGCTTTTTATTTTTAAGATTTCGATGGAGATGACATGCTGGGTCCAGAAGATATTGAGGAAATAATTCGAAGACTACTTGGTGACGAAATTTTGTCTAATAATGACATACTACAACTTGTTCAAAATCTAACATCCGAAGCAGATTTAGATGACGACGGAATGCTTTCTTTTGCAGAATTCGAACACGTTGTCGCAAAGTCGACTGACTTTGAACAGTAAGAAAAAAGTCGTAATTTTCGTGCTTTTCCTATCATCTATCGTTGTGCATTAATGTAAGAATTGCCTTTAACAGGGCTTTTCGAATTCGGTTGTGAGCGGACAAGAAAGACGTTGAAGGAGCCTATCTTGAGATATTCGTGTTTTTGGAATTCGATCCCTGGAAATTTTTATATCAATAATTACAATGCCATTATTCATTTTAAATAAAATAGGTTATCCGTTTTAGAATAGGAACGGTAATTCAACAAAAATTACTTTTTATGCTTATGTTTTAAATATTTAGTGTAGCAAAAAGTTTACGATAAAAATAAGCAAAAATAAATACTTCAATTTATTTGTAAGAAGTTTTATTCATATTTGAGATTGAAAGTTTCCAACTTTTTCATAAGGAAAAAGTAAAGACACCAAAGGAAGTGGAAAGGGATATACTAAGGTGAGAGCAAAGTAGAAAGTGGTACAGGAACGGTTGCATATAATATATTATAACCTAAAAGTCCTTAAGCCATGCTTAATCACTGTAATCACTAATCGGGTAATCAGTAAATATACAGCAAGTAAAGATAACATGTTTACCTTGATTTCGAAATAACCAGATGACTCGAAATATAGGAAAATAATATAAACCGTATTCCTTTGGAATCTGTGGTCAGCAGGTCAGGTCAGGTTAGAGTCTGTGCTATTCACTTCTCATACAATCTACGATAAGGCAATACAATACAAACAAAAATAATTATTACACAAATTATTCCAGTTTGTCAGTTCCAGCTGACCTTATAGGGTTTATAAATTACGCAGAAAGCAATTTATTTGCGAGCAACCGTGTTGCAGACAAAATTTAATTATTACTTGTGAATTAAAATTTCAAACTTACTTTACTAAACTTACTAAAGCCGTGTTTCGTTATAAATAGTGTTTCAAATCAGCGTTTGATAATAAAGCTTTAGGACCGTGTTCTGGTGTTCTGCTCTCCAATGCTAACTAAATTTGGCGCCTCACCAGGTAATACCTACTATATGTACGTCACTGAAACTCAACCTACCTAAGCTATCTAAGACTAAATTCATGAATCCCGGAAAACTAAAAGCAACAAAGATTTGTGAAAGTTGAAAGTGGTGAAAGTAGAGTGAATTTATTTGGACCCTTTTTAAAATGGAGAAAAGCGATTTTTTATCCTGCTAACCCGTTCCTTATTATATAAAATTGAGATATTTATTGGTAAAACATTAAAAGAAATATAAAGCTCATTTGTCAAGTTTTTTAGAAACTGACACTTGTTTTAGTTTGTTTCAGTTTACAATGCGTGGTAGGAAAAGTTAATATGAGAACTTTATTTGATACGGCATATTATGTAAAACAATCTTTTGTAATAATAGGTTTTTGAAACAAGGATACATTCGATACTTCGGTATACAGGTTTTAAATGTATATATAAATTAGCACAGTATTTTGGTTTTATTAATTGCCGCCTCCAAGGGTATTACCACGACCCCAATTATGACCTCCTCCTCTTGTAGGTGCTCTGGGTGCTTGAGGAGCCATATTAACACCACCCATACCTCCTCTTCTGGGTGGAAACCAGTTTTCACTAATGGAAAAAGCATTAACATATACCATTAAACCATACATGCGTTAACGTTCAAAAAAATAAAAGCACACTTACACAAAGCCTGGAGTCGTAAGTAACGGTTGACCTCCGTACTCTGCCGGATACTGTATCTTCATGAAGTAGTACAAGTGACCCACCAAAATCCCAATCAATTCAGCCATACCTCTAAAGACAAAAATATTGGTAGTAACAAAATTCAAGTTATCATCTAGCATCCAATTTTATAATAGTTCATGTTTGTATAGAAATACCCTCCAGATAAGATCATGTTAAAGGCAAACAGTACCCATGGAAGGTACATAGCTTTGAACTGGGTTCCGAACCAAAACGAAACTATCGTGTCTTTGTTTAGTTGACACCATATGTACAAAACACTCAGCACCATCGGATCCATCAGTACCTACAAGCAATACACCACATGACATAATATAATTATACATAAAAACTCAACGAACTGAAAAACTTTTGCATGTTGCCAGCCGATAGACAAAGCCTCTTCCATTAATAAACTTAACAAGAAACAACACAAAATTATATAATTTTTTTGTGGGTAAAATAAAATAAAGAGTTCATTACCATCATGTTCATAAATAAAGATGTGACTGCACAAACGGCCCAGTTGAAAAACAGCAGTGCAAAGTAATCCGCTGGCGCAGAAAAATATACACCTTAAATCAAAATAACATAGAATAATGCGTTAGTGATGCATCATCCGCATACATATTCAGTACTTAAAATACGGTTACACTATCGGTTGTGTAGTGTAGTGTACTATTGACCTAATTCTAGCTTATTATAACTATATATTATATTATATTGCAATTACGATTACGATGTCGTAAAAATATAAAATATTCGTCGTACCATTTTCAAGTAGCTTGGAATAGTTGATCAGGAAATATAAATTAATTAGAAAGTGAAATCCTGTATTTGGACTGATCGGGTAAAAGAATAAGGCCGTAATTGGTCTCCAAATCTTGAATAAAATTCATTTAGTAAAATTTAAATTCAAATCACAGTAAGAATGTAGTTAACAATAAGAAGACTCTCACCTGAAAGTGATTTACTAACAGATCGTATTGAAGAATCAATAAACTTGGTGAAAGTAAACCAAATCTAGCAAGTAAGGACACAGCCACAGTTCCTCCAAACTAGAAAAAGTGTACTCAAATTAACAGCTTGAACTGAACAACATTAAAAGCAAGTCATCAAGTAAATACTTAGCAAAGTATTCGGCTATATCTCTATTTAATTTATAGCCGGGGCAAATGTGATTTATTCCCCTCCTCCTCCAGGTGCTTTACTATAAGGCTTCGATTACAATTACAAACTTCAAGCCGATTTGTCCTTTAGACAAAAGGGAGAGATTTCAAATAAAAATCCTCATAGTTGGCATAACTTGTACCCAAAAGTGCAATAGAAAATCACAGACATCCCAGAAAAGATAAACAAATTTTACCCAGTATCTTGTGAATTGAGGTAAACTGTTGAACCAATTACTGATGTCCGCCATTTTTACTAGATCTTGACCTGTCTGGTTTTTTGCTGTTCTTGTCCTTACTCTAAAAATTGTAGGCTCCTATATTCTTTGCCCTTAATGCAATTATAATTCGACGAGGTTCGACGTACGGATATCTATAATCAAACAGAAAAATTAATTTACTGTGTCGGCATTTATCATTTATCACTCTAAAACCTAAAAATGAATGAATAGAAATTATGCGTCATCTGCGTGGTTTGAAAGGAAAAGTGTGATTATTATTCTAAGGTAAATGTAAATGATTTGAAAGCTAAGGCTACCTTTCCCACTCCTGTCCCAAAATTGAACATTTAGTATTTTTAATTTATGAAATATTACATAGACATCATATTATCGAATTACAGCTATTCAGCTATTATATTAACACAATCTAACAGCTATGGTGTGTTTAATTTGTAATTTAATTTGTAATTTATCATTTAATTGCTTTGTCAGCCAGTTTTCAAAATTACAGATGTAATTCTGATTTGCAATTTATTCTCCGACGAGCCACTGATGACATGACATAACACTATTATTGACTAATCCATTTGAAATATTTAGAATAAGAAAGCTAATAAAAATGATCGGATGTACCACCAAATATCAACGGTAACGATGTGGTCTGTAGGTTGTCTTAAGAAGAATTTGATGTTTATGTTTACTTTGGACTTTGACAGTGTAATTTTAAAATTTGTATTTGAAGTATTAATGACTTGCAACGTTGCAACTGGTGACTGGAGGTGGAGAGCCGAAGATAAGAGGAGACTTGGCGACTGCTGACAGGCTGCCGCAAACAATGACTAAAAACTAACTACATAAAATTACACATAGGTATTCCGACAACCCACAGAAAGAATACCGACTTTTAGCGTTAATATAATATAATTAATATAATATAATAATATAATATAATAATAATATTATTATTTTTTTATTATTATTGACGGTCCCTACGAGCTTTCGCCCAAGGACCCAAAACATTTTGCAGTCTCATCGCTAATATAATAGATCATAGAACAGATATAGAAAACAAAGGACAATAAATAGCCCTTTTCGTATTTCCCAGATCGACTAATACAGCGCCCACTGCCCACCTAGCGGGCAAATGGAGTTTTCAATTTTTACATGTACAAGCGTTAAACTCCATTTACCCGCTATGTTGTCGCTGTAGTCGAAAAGGGAAATACGAAAAGGGTCAGTTTTCTAGGAAGAGCAAGTGAATGAGTAGTTTAAGTATTGCTTTCCTTAGGATCTACTAAGGATAGGTAATTGGAAGAAATAGGTCTATAGTACATATTTTATGTCACCAACAATTAAAAGAATTCGTTAAAAATGATTAGTATTAAGGTTGGTTGATCAAATTTCAATACATTGAGTTTCCTACTACACTATTTCCGTCATAACCAAGTCAATGTTGAATGAAAATGATTTTCATAAATTGTTCATCAAAGATCAACCTATTATCTCGGTCACACAATTCTCATTTTGTGAAATTTTGCACTTCATAAGTCGTTAAAAATTTTGGAAAATAGAAAATATCAAAAATATGATGAGAATTCACTTTGAGTTATTATTGTTGGATATAATAAGATGTACTAAGCGTATATATAATAATTTAAAGGTGTGACCGAGACATTTCGTCCAGGAGATTGAATCAGTTGAAAAAATGAAATTTGTTGCACTTTCAAAAAACGGAGAAAAGTTCCTAAAAGCTTGTAAAAATTATTGTACCGTTGTTTGCATTCAGACTAGTAAAGCAGACGAATAAAACATGCTTTACACGTTCGCGTCAAGCCAGTGAATAGTGTGAGGTGCTTTAGAAATCACATGCATTGGAATGTGGTACATTTGGGCCAGGATTTAGTTTCCAGTTTGACGAGTTTGGTCTATTAAGACCAACCTTAAGTCACAACACAAATGTGTTGGTTTTTTGGTGAAGGTGATGAAGATGTCGATTGTCGAGTAATTTACGCTTAGACATCGGGTGGTTATTTCTATCTGTAGAATTTGCAGGGCTTTTTGCTCCACTACTACTGCAATTTCTGAGTTATATTTTCCCATCTACAATCTGAATAAGCTGACGACAGCCAATAACAACTCTTTCAAGACATGTACGAGTTACCGCGTTGTTCTTAAAAGTATTAATATTTTTACAGTAAATTCAAGGCAAACAATCAACAAAAAAGGGGATTAAGATTAAGGTGATGGACTGGTTTTGAGTCCACTCAGCTGAGTGATCATTGAACTAACAAGTGATTAGTAATCAGCAGTGGTTTTCATAATCAATGGCGTGCAATTTTCATACAGGTGAAAGAAAGATTGCGTAAATGTCAATCGAAAGAAAACTGTTACAGATATTCAGAGACTGAGGGTCTTGGTCTTATCCATGTCTGTTCACATGATGTGCAAGTGAATTAATTTTGTAATCAGTGTTAATAATCTATTGAAATTCTCAGTTGTGCTTGTGCTTTCAACTTGGCAGTAGTAATTGGGAGTGTGAGACTAAGACTGAGAAATGTAAGTAAAATGTATTTAGTAAAGTAAAATATTATTTAATAATTTGTAGTGTAAAGGTTAGTAAAGGTTAAAGGGCAACGCTTCAGGTTGAAATAGCTTTGGCTGAATTTAAACAGCGAGATATCTTCCTTGCCTTATCGTTGCCTCTGTTGCCCCCTCCCCATTGCGTTGAAGGTTGCCTTGCCTCAAGTCGGTCACTTTACTTCTTTTCTTCCTTCTTTAAGAAAAGTTTAGTACTTATCTTAACCTTAACCTTTCTGTTCTGCCCAAAGATCCAAGAGTCCAAGGTCTCCTTTGGATGTACACCCGAAGAAGAACGTAATCAACTAGCTTGAGTTACTGAAGATGCGTATACAAATATAATATCAACTGGTCAATAATGCAGTGAAAGCATACAGGGTGCATACTTATGTAACGTTGTCCTTTCCACTTTTTTAATAGAGAAGATGTTGTTTGTGAAAGCCTAAAATTATGGAAAACTATCAAAATGAATATAATCAATTTAAATCTTGATTTAGGTTTTGTATCACTTCCAAAATAGTATTACTCGATAGCAAATAGCAACTAATGACTACATTACGTATTTCAAATTCCAGAATCGTAATTTCCATTTGAATGGTCTAAATTATTGATATCATATGATATTTATTCAAATTATGACATTCAAATTTTTTACATCATCTGTAATTTTACAAATGTACATCAAAGATTTAAACCCTAATTTTTCAAAACACGTTCTTATCATAATTTCAGCCATGTTTATTAGTTAGTATACTTTGGAAGTTGATACAATAAACGCGTGTTTGTTGCGTTGTTTCGTACATGCGGTATGATGTATGTATATCTATAATATGTACCCTTGGCCTTGAATATGTAGTATCAGATCAGTGAGATCAGTAGTAGCATGAGTAATGAGTATAACATTATGTTTATTGTTCAGTTAAATAAAAATTTAGTATTTCCCATTTTGTTTTGGGCTTTTGGGATATGATTTATAGGGATTGACTTGTTGTTAAGTGTGATTTGATTGACTGCATGCTAATTAATCATAGTGACAGATTACGTTAAAGCAGTTATCGTTATATGTAATCAGTAATCTAATGCAGGTGTGCCAGATATGTCCACGTATTAAAATTGGGATATTTTTGTATTGCTTTCCTGGGATTGTCTCTGATTTAGAGACGCAGACCAAGGCAAGGTACTTGCACTAACCAAAATATGAAAATTTAGTACTAAATACAGACTGCCTTTGTATCCTCCTAAGCGTAAAAATGTAATTAGTCTTGCTCCAATGCAAAAGAAATTTTAGCACTACTTTTAGGGGAAAATTTAAACGCACCTCAAAAATAATCGGTTTACTTTACGAAAAATAATCTTTACCTCATATAATATTTAGCTACTAAATATTTATTCAGTCTCAAGTGGACACCGGACTATAACATACCTTTGCATCAAGTTTTAATGCAATTTGCCGAATTTGCTAATGTTATAGTACATTTAGCTCAAGTACATATAGGATTTTGTGCTGTACTTGAGGTAAATGTACTAAACATTAGCAAATTGCATTATACTTGAGGCTTGAGGCAAAGGTAATATTAATTCAGAGTAATGATTCTTGAGACTGAATTGACTGAATACATATATTTATTAAATATCGGCACGATATTTACTGGGAATGCTCTGTCACGCTGTCTGTCTGTCCGTCCGTCCGTCTGTCTGTCTGTGAGTCGGTCGTATAACTTTAGAACGCATTCACATAAATTGATCAATCTTTTTTTAAAACATCACTTATTAATATATCTTGCTCCATATTGAAAATCAGCCCCCTCGGACTTTTAGTTTCTGCAGAATTCGAAAATTTGCAAAGTCACATAGCAATGCATATATGACACAAGTCACAGAAATACAAAGTCCCACAGAGCGCCACCTTACCTTGCTCTGCTAACTACTAGAGCATGATCTATCTGTCTGTGTGTTCTCGGGAAGCTACTTTATCGATATACCTGGTCTGTCTGTCCGTCTGTGTGTTCTCGGGAAGCTGCTTTATTGATATACCTGATCTGTCTGTTTGTATATGTGTTCGCAGGAAGCTACTTATGATGATCTGATAATCAAACCATGATGATCTGATAATCAAACCATGATGATCTGATAATCAAACCATGATGATCTGATAATCAAACCATGATGATCTGATAATCAAACCATGATGATCTGATAATCAAACCATGATGATCTGATAATCAAACCATGATGATCTGATAATCAAACCATGATGATCTGATAATCAAACCATGATGATCTGATAATCAAACCATGGTGATCTGATAATCAAACCATGATGATCTGATAATCAAACCATGATGATCTGATAATCAAACCATGATGATCTGATAATCAAACCATGATGATCTGATAATCAAACCATGATGATCTGATAATCAAACCATGATGATCTGATAATCAAACCATGATGATCTGATAATCAAACCATGGTGATCTGATAATCAAACCATGATGATCTGATAATCAAACCATGGTGATCTGATAATCAAACCATGATGATCTGATAATCAAACCATGGTGATCTGATAATCAAACCATGATGCTCTGATAATCAAATCATGATGATTTACATTTATAAACACACATGCCGATATTTGTTTACGCCCGTTTTGCAACGGTTTATTAGCTAAAGCTAATGTATAAATTTTTATATGAGGTATAGTGATTATTTTTCATTTTTCATGAGGTAAAGTGATTATTTTTGAGGTATACTTATAGAATTAGATATGTATTAGTTAACTTACTACTATACTTAAATGCAAGCCCTACTTTTATTTACAGTAACTAGTAAGCTATTTCTGATTTCTCGTAAGTTGAGTGTATTTGCTTGTGCAAAATCTGTAAAAGGATAAATCTAATTAATACCTTGAACCTTGCTGTTGCGTTGATATGATTACATGTGAGTATTGCATTAGACTTCAATATAAGCCAATACAATTACTCTATGAAGTTACCCAGTTAATATTATCAGAACCCTTGGTTATCCATCGTTAGTTAATATTTCCACCTCCTTTCTCTGTACATACTATTATTCATACGCTCATAAGTATCTTTATCCATGCGTAAGATATTCAGATCACGAAATTTGTTGAGGGTATTTTGACTTTGGAATTTTTCTTTGACCTTCATCACTCATTGTCGCTCTTCGTGTTGAATATTTTTATCTCGAGTGCGTTTCTTCATTACGTCGAATTTGATTGATGGCAAACCAAGTGTATTCCGAGCTAACAATTTTGTTTATACTTTTATTTTATTAGGTAGACAATGCGAGAGTGAAAAGAATTGACAACAAGGATGAAAACCGTAAGTAGATTTTAATTAAATTGATTTTCGCTCTTATATGTATTATTTATTCTTTTCTGGAAATAGTATTATTTAGTAAATTGAAATTGTATTTTTGTATTGCAATTTAATGTAATTTATTTATTTTTATTTATTTATTATATTATTATATAATATATTATTTAAAGTATTATTTATATTATATTATTATATTATAATATTATTTAAAATTCACGAAGGATTATCAAGCAATAATGGTCAATATTTGATTTGCCTTGCAGACGAATGGATGAAAACTACCCGGGGGAGTGCTTACCATTGAATTGAAAATATATTTCGGACTTAAGACTGATATGCTAAAAATTCTTGATTTTATTCCCACAATCAGTGCGAGCAATTGCTTATATCGACGGTTTCATCATAAGTCATCGTTAACGAAGGATTAATTGCCTATCAGTCAGTTTACTGAACAGACTTGCAGTATGAACCAGGGGGAAAACTTGAAAATAGGAAATAATGTCTGACTACATACTGATAAATTGTCAGGTTTTATCCTCTAGGCTATTTGTAATTTGTCCCGTTTATGTTCATTATCGGCCATTTCCAAATTTTTAAAATGGATTGCGTTCAGATTTTCGTTTTTCAAGCATTTTATATATCATTAGGATCAGATGTGGTTGTTAAATCGCCTCAGTCGCCTGTGGTGTGAAAATATTTAATTTCCGTGTTTATGAAATTAAATTGAAAATGTCTGGAGCAAGTCTTAAGGATATGAAAGAAAGTGCACCAATTCCACGTGTTCGGAAAAAGCATTCCGAAGGCGATATGTTAGATATGGCAAGCTTCACAGAATCTCAATGGCTGCAGTATGATGAAACAGACGCATTGCCTCCATCCCTTCGGTTTAATTGGTTTGACATTGCCTGCATACTACTCTCTATGATAACTTACATCGCGGACTTGGCCATGGATTTATATATTGCATACATATATTATGCAGAACAGTTCATTGGATACTTTGTTCTCACTTTAGTATTTGTCATTATTCCTGCTGGAACGATGACCGCCTTTAGCCTCCGGTGGTAATAAGCGTATTCTATCTTCTAACTTGTACATCTAAAATATTATCGAATTCGAAGCTTAAGCATAATTGATGGATTCTATTTGTCTTTTGTCTTATTATTAATAATTACATAATTAGAGAGAGGATGACGAAACAAAAATTGTTTTAAATATTAAACAGATTTCTTTGCTTTTAGGAAAATAAGCATAAATATTCTCTACTGCTTAAACATTTAATTTATTTATGTATTTCGGAATATAATTCAATCGTGTGTTTTAAGGTATGTTATGGACATGGACAATCAAACCATTCCTAAACCTTCCTGTACTAAATGGATCATTCGTACCACTTTCCTGTTGCTACAAATAGCTCCTGTTTTGAGGTATTTTTAAACTAGATATGTACCTAAATGAAAAGTACGAGTATTGAAGGACTGTTCAATATTTTTGATTTTGGAGAAGTGGACATTAATAAATCTTTCATCATAAAGGTATATCGACTCTTTGCTCTATGGACTGAAGAGCAGACGAGCAGCTGCGAGAGACGACAAAGCCCAGCAAATCAAGTATTACACTTACATGGTTAACGAAGACGCTGATTCGACGCTATTGAGACTGTTTGAAGGGTTTATGGAAGCCGCTCCTCAAGTTACTCTTCAACTTTATATACTTATTTTTCACTTCACAGACCCGGACGGTCCTTTTGCTGATAGAAGTTGTAAGTTCTACATACCTTGTCATGGACGATCTTATAGCATTTCATAACTCTACATAAAATTCTGAATGCGATAGATTATTACGTTTTACGCTTCTCTCTCCTTAATGGTTTCAAAAAAGTACTTGTCCAAATGTAAAACAGCATTCCCTTATTGTAGACATAATGAACTTTTATTTTTATGTAGCATTTTTAAAATTCTTTATTATAATTATACTTATACTTTTCATAATATTCGATTTTTTTCATGCTATTTTACGCAGATATTTTCCAAATCCTGGCTATCTTCTCTTCTCTTGTGAGTCTCGCTTGGTCATTATCATCGTATCATCGATCGCTACGATTTTCTCAGCCTGACAAGCCTAACATATCTTACCAAGGCACTATTCTCCAATTTATTTGGCATCTTTGTGGTATAAGTAAGTTTTTTGTTATACATTATAATTTTTATACCCGTGCACTATTCATTTCAAGGTTTTTTAATGCTCCGGGGAGTTAGTGAGCCCCTATACCGATAAAATATTTGTATAGCTCTGTCTGAAAAGTGTGGATGGAGTTGTTAGATAGAGTCAATCAGTCTTAATAAAGAATACTTTTAAAATATTAAAAAATTGCCTATATATGGACATTTAAAAATTGTTTTTATTAAGGTGCTAGAGTGTTTGCCCTGGGCGTTTTTGCTGCTACCTACCCGATCTTAATCGTAAGTCTATCAATGTATATATTAAAATGGCAAAGTTATATTAGTGTACTGCTTTTAATATTTATGACCTAAAGGGTTGGTATACTTAATCCATGCAAAATATTTTAAATTGGATCATTTGAATACTGAATGTAAGAATGTCATAATTAAGCTAACTGGAATTGGTAAATCATTTTTCAAACTTACCTTGCTGTTTACATTGTTTTACAGGTTCCGGTATGCATCGCCCATTGGTTGGCAATGTTGGCTTGGCTCATCGTCCAAGGGAATCAAGCTTGTTCGAACCAATGCGAAGAAGCTCTTTTCAATCTAGTCGTCGCTTTCATCTATATATTTACCTTCTTTAATATTCGAGATGAGCCAACACGCTACAAATACCTGACGTTTTACCTGATTTGCTTTTTGGAAAATACCGTCCTCCTACTAACTTGGTTTTTCTCATTTAATTTATATACTCCAGAAATATTCTGGTTTCGAATTTCAGGGTTGGTGGGTGACTACTCACTCTTTTTCATTGGAATACTGTGTATGGTTATCTATTATGTGTATTTTCACCCATCAATCGGTTACTGGTGCAAATCGCCGTCATCAGCATTGAAGAAAGAATTTCAACAAGAGCAGCCGAAAAACAGAACTGATTTTCTGACACGAAAAGGCTCTTTAGATCATGCGCAACTGACAAGCAACCCTCATAGTGCCACCAGTTCACGAAGAAACGTAACATTTGCCATGGATTATCAATCCGCCTCAACTGACAACAAAGAAACTGCAACATTGCAAAATTGTAGCGTACCTGTAACAGTGACACATTGTCAAAAACAGAATCCTATGGAAGAAAGTGTATCCACCAATGATGAAACGCATTTATGATTATAAAATACAGATTATGTGGTCAGATGGCAAAATGCAATTTGTACGACCACTAATGCCTTAGTGGCATTACATTTTCTTTTATTTCTGTGTATTTAGCCTAATAAGCAGGTTATATATTGCTATCTAATTATTAAGTGTGTAAGTTTTATATTTTAACATTATTCAGCATTCTACTAGCCATAGCCTTTTCAAGCGGCACTACTCGATATAGCGATGATGTTACCTAATAGTACTTAACCTGGTGACACTACCGTTGCATTCATGGTTAGCGGCCTTGTATTTTAAAAATAAACTAAAGTTCACGCCATTAAATGGATAACCTGCTGTATATGAATGGTTTCATCATTGTGATACATGTGCTTCAGGTATAAAGTAAAGAGTTACAATTACAACTACGATATGCTAACATGCAACACATTTCAGAAAATGAAATCCTGTTTTTGGTTACACATATTGTCATTCTTAAATAGACAAATGAACACTCTGTGCCCTCCCATCATTAACACAGTCGCAATATTGATCACACATTATTTACAATTTAATGAAACCTCTGGGTACGCTACGACCGCGGCTATAGAAAATTTATCTGTCCGAAATGATGAGGTTAAGAATCATTTGAATCTCCAGTATTTCAATGAGTATAATGTTTAATGAGTTTTCAAATTTTTGAGAATGTATATAAAGCTTCGACGAGTATTTGATAGTTAATTGAGGAATTACTATTATTATGTCCCACTAATTAATTTTCAATTAGCTAGTCAGCATCGGAAACTCCTACCCACTTTTATTATCATAAGTACTTCAGCCTTCGGCGACATGCCGGATTTCGCTTCTTTTTCAGTACTACACCAATTAGCCTAAATCTCATTGTTTAGTCTCTAAAAGGAACTTTTGAGTTTATGGAAACAGGAATCATAAATCAGCAGGTTATTTACTCCGGGTACAACAAAAATGTGTTTATTATGGTTTTTTTATAATTGTAAGCAAAAAGGATTTATTTTTATATTAACGCTTTGAGAACTAACGTGTATTATGTTCAACACGTTTTCCACAAGTATGGTTTCTTTTGTTATAATTGAGATATCCATCCATAATTCATACTTAGAATCAGAAGAGAAAATCAAGAATAGGTAGATCGTGAAATGCTCATGTTAACAAGGTGCTATGCTATATATACTATACTATACTTTGAATAAATAAAGGCACATCCTATTTTCTATTCTCATTCTATAGTGCCTACGCCTACGTATTTACTTTAAAGATCAAACCTTAAATTGCAAAATACTTAATAGCAATCAATAAGTGAAGCCAGCCTATGGGAAGCCATTAATTTATATAGAATTTGAAGATTTGATTGCATTTATGAACGATCCAATAAAAGCCCATCCAAATATGATGATCGAAAATAAGAATTATCCGACATGGTCGGACCACTATATATGTAGTGCATAAGCTTTCAAAATAGGAGAGAATTTTTGGCCTTTTCTATTAAAATCCTTAGTTTTAAAATCACCGCATTGACCGCATAAGTAACTTAGCCTTTCTCCATTAAGTACCACACCACAAATTTTTATTAATCTTAATGAACATTCATTTGGGCCTAGCTAACCCTACTCTATTCTTTAAATGAGGCAACTGACCTAACTGACCTTGACTAGGTGTAATATGTAATAGGTTTTTGGATAAAACGTTTAGCTTAAAGAAATAATTATATACGAGTGAGTAGGATATAATTACCAGAATATAAAAGAATGTGTCACTCACTCTTTTTTCTGAACTGAGCACAAATACAGAGGACTGATTATTACGCTACAATTTTTCAAATATTTACAATTGGATAATCAGTTCAGTTGCAGTATTATGAATTGTAATGTAAGTAGCCTGTAAAGTAAACTAAGCGCAAATACTAATGACATTGGCATAAAGTTGAAACAAAATGGGAATGGGAATCCATTAAAATATGTACAGAATAAGGGTCCAATCCTCTCCAAATCCCCAAATGTTTGCAATTTATTACATTGATGTGGTTGAATTCAGTTATAATTTTGCACCTCTGGGTCATCAGTGTCATGTAATCGCATTGCGTACATGTTCCAGAAAGGTAACAACAGTGCAGTATTTTATTTTGCATATCCACTCTAATCATTTTCCGGTGTGGTGAAGAAATACATTGAAGTTTCCTTAAATCGCTAAATACATTCGTCATATATAAATATGCAAACAGGTACTGGTACCTAATTGACAAAAGATCCAAAAATGCAATGCAATCGCATTTTATGATAAGGAAAATACCCGAATATCGATCTTTTCCATTAGTTACAAATTATGCAAATTCCATGTGGTAGAGTTAGAATTAGAAACGGGAGTTCCTTACAAATGACGTCAGGGATTTAGGGGAATACAGGACGTCATACTAATATTAGTGGTTCGTCCCCAACGTATAAGTTGGCATTCTACACCAATTTTTGTTTTTGACTGTAAACTTTGCAAAAAGCGTGTACTATACAGTTAACTTTCACCGCTTTTGTTTCATGTAAAATGGCGGCACTAAAAAGTAATGACCAGTTATCCAGTAAGTGTAGAATAAATAAATACAGGTATAAGATTAAAACCAGCAAAGCATCTTTAATTTCTAGATAACACTAATAACCTATAACTGTTTAGTTTAGGTAAAATTAATTAGCTTAAATTGAGTCCTGAATAATTTTGAAAAAATAAATTGCAATCTATTTTACCGGTGATTTTTCTGGCTTAATTATTTTGCCTTACTCACTAAATGTATAGATTACATTAGTAAATATAAATTTTAAAGGTAGCTTACTATATACAGCTTTTAATAGTCATTTAGCATTATTATGATGTAAATGTAACATCCACAGTCATAACGGCATAACTCACAACCTTATTGTATGTATGGAACAATTTGGTTTGGATTTTATAGATTTTTAGATACATGGCAATCAGTTTACTTATTGATTTTTCAAAACATAGATACATGAATTTAATTCATACGCTTCTACCATATTGATGTAGATCGCACATTCTCAATATTATAAGCATAAGATGGTAGCATAGCGTTTTCCACAATCAAGAGGATTTTTCCATATCGTGCTCTGTCCGGGAAAGGCGTTAATGGGAAAAGCCTGATGAGACACGGGAAAAGCAGTATGAGAAAAAACTCAATAAGAGTACTCCATTTGCAATAGGCGATCTTTTCTGAGTTTATTTCAGATTTTCAAATTGTGTGATTCAAATGGCATCTCGTCGACAAGCAACACGCACCCGGGGAAATCGTCAGCACTTAATTCGCCACGCAGGCAACTGAGGCAACTCGCCACGGCGGTCGTCGAATTTGTTAAAAAACTAAATTAGCTTAAATATAATATGCGAATTGCAATAGGTTTATTTTTTGTATTTTCATTTGACTGATTTTATCATATTTTTAAGTTATTATGGCTAACATTATAAACGTAGCATAGAAATCCCATTTAAAGGTAAAATATTCAATCTACACCTGATAAAATTATTTAAATAAGAACACAACAAAATAAACCTATAACTATAATATGCTGTTTTAGCAAAGTCAAGAAAAGACGATTGGATGGAATATGCTAAGATTACGTCCGGTGAAGATTGAATATTTTACCTTTAATGGTGATTTTTATGTTACATTAAGTGCTTAAATATGATAAAATAAGTAAAATGGGAATACAAAAAATAAACATATGGCTATGCTTTAAATTACTCTAATTCGCATATATTTAAGTTAATTTAGTTTTTTAACAAATTCGACGAGTTTGCCTGCGTGACAAGTTGTCTGCTTGGCGAGCTAATTGCGTGGCGAGTTACCTGCGTGGCGAATTAAGTGTCGACGACTTGCCCGGATGAGAGTTGCCTGCCGACGAGATGCCCTGTAACCTTTTCAAATATTTAGTTACATTTTGTCCTGGAGTTAGTATCCACTTAATATAACGAATTGTGTGTGCAATATACAGTGAAGCCGAGGGAAAGTTGGGAAAGTGGAGAAAGACAGCTGAAAGCAGGGGTATTCCATTGAAAACCCTGGGGAAAGCATACCTTAATATTGCAGTACGTTCTGTGTACATAGACTTGTGTAACTGTAAAAGGTTCTGAGGTACCTTTGTACAAGATCAGCTTATTTTGCACTGCAAACTGGGGTTCGATAAAATGGTCCTTGTCGGCATTCCACATATATTACCAAGCTAACATTTTGGAAATGGGAGAATGGATGGAAATAAAGGTATCCAGGACCTTGAAAAGACAAGTATTATGACTGAACTATAAAAAACGCAGTGCACTGCTTTTATTGACGGCTTTAAAAATATTATTTACAAAAATTATTTTAAATAACACATGAAATCTCATTTAATATTTTCATAAAAATTACAACACCACAGCATCCACTATTCTAACTTCATCCACTGGGCGATCGGTATTATCAGTTTCCACCGAACCAATTCGTTTTACAACATGCATTCCAGCCTTAACTCTTCCAAAAATTGTATGCTTTCCTAATTTATAAAAAGGTTTAAAAAACTTATTACAACTTATTACTTGAAATAACCAGCCTCCTAGTTATGATTAAGAAACTCACCATCAAGCCATTGTGTTGGAGCCAGAGTAATGAAAAATTGTGAGCCATTCGTATTGGAACCTTCGAAAGTAAAAGTAAATGAATAATGAATAATGAATACTGTGTAATATAAATATGCACACGTAAAAAATTTTCAGTAGTCATTTCTAACTACAGCTTAGTAGTGATAATGAGTATTGTAATGGCAATGGCACACATCATACCAGAATTCGCCATAGATAAAATTCCAGCTCCAGAATGTTTTAGCTCGGGATGAATTTCATCTTCAAAAAATTTTCCATAAATGGAAGCACCTCCCCTTCCTGTTGCAGTTGGATCGCCACCTTGTATCATGAAGTCTCTAATAATTCTATGGAATTTTGTTTCGTTGTAGTAACCTCTCCTTGATAATTCGGCAAAGTTTCGGCAAGTTTTTGGTGCATGGTTCCAATATAACTCTATTATTATGTCTCCCATGCTGTACAAATATTCAAAAAATTAATTAGAAATTGAGATAAAACCCATTATCATGATAATTAAATCGTTAAATATAGAGTACACAAATAATAGTCCTATTTAGGAATGGATATCTATGCCTCTATGTATATAAATACATTAGGTAGATGGCAAAAAATAAGTATTAATGTTTAATGATAATACAAGTACCAGTGTACCGTAACTAACTCTCACCAGTCATTCACATAAAGTATTTCAAACTTGCTACTTGTATACATTAATTTCATCCTATTATGCTAACTATTCTATTCTATTGAAACGTATAAAATAAAAGATTTACGAGGTTGAGAATTGAATGAGCGGAGGTGTCCAGGTTGGGTCCGGCAAAGACATAACTATTCTAGTCCGTCAAAGAAGGGACTGGATGAGCTCCTTATCTAGAGTATAGAATCGAGAATATGACCTGTCAATTCTGTCAACGTCAAATCAAAATGACATTTAAAAAGATATATGAGGATTAAATGAGGAATCGGAGTTCCACAAGCGTTGAAGTTTTCCAGGAAAATAGAATTTGCCGGTAAAACAAGGATTTTGTTTCTGTTTACCAACACTTGCGTAGAGGAGTTATTGTTGCAGCGTGCCCTTGCAATTCATGTACTGTACTGTACTTGCATTTGGCATTTGATGTATTTTTGAAGAATCCCGTTTTTCGACCTTTTACTTAAAATATTACAGATTCCGAGTTCAACTCTCGGTCTCCTTAATTTTTTCTCAATATTCATTAGCACTGATTGGCTTAAATAATCTTTTCTAAATTACAGATAATTACGAATATGCATTCATAGGGTTAGCCGGTTAGCTAATCTTTATTATAGGTATTTACACTGAAGAAAGCTAACTCAAATGAAATAAAAGTTTCATAATAAGCATTCTCATATACATAAAGGTCTTTGAATTCTTGCATGGTTTTATATTTTATTGATGTATTTTAGTTCTCAGGTCTGAAGCGGTATTATATTTATTACATGAACTGAATGAACTCAAAAATGCATCCATCATGTTCACAGGCATTTATTTTACAAAATAACACAATGTTTTACATTTTGTGGGGTAAGTAATTACAAAAATAATTCTAAAAACTGATTTTAGTCTCCAAATCCACTGGCTTCTGTAAAATATTTCTCCACTGTTGTATTGTGGTCATAAAAATCCACTTTACTTTTCACTATGTGCACAGGAGCCACCACCTAATTCAAGCATAATGTTTAGGAAAAAATTGTGTATTTCATGTACAATATATCTTTAATGTTTCCATATTTTTCTCTCTGGTAAATAAACTGACAAAATTATACATATCAAATTAGCATCTTTTGAAATACTATATAGTGCCTTGTGTTTTTTATAATGTATGTTATGAATGATTGTATATGCATGCATACGACATTATCATTTTATAAGGAGAGCAGATTATAATAATTAGTTTCAAATTCCATAACTTGGAAACAAAATAATGTATTTGTATATATATGCGGATTGCTTTGATTTAAATAATTACCTGTGAGCCGCATTGACATTTAAAGCCTGATACAAAATTATATGAACCTAGTCTTGACCCACAGTTTTCTTTGGGGCATATTATCTTCCCTTTAACCCATTCACCTTTATTTATGCAAACTGTCATCCAATTTGGTAATTGGTCTTCAGGTATATACCACACATCTGACTTGCAGTTTGATGTTTGATCTGACTTATTAGTTGGCATTCCATGACTATCCACAACTTTGTCTAAATTAATTAAGAATTTTAAAAAGTTACTTCAGAAAGAACCATGAATATTAGTACGCAAAGTCCTAGGCCTATGTGTCTATAGTAAATGTAAATAGCTTTAATGAACAATTAAACATGAAAGATTGAAAGATTTGAATGAGAATAATTTGAATAATTATTGTAATTACTAATTGGATGAAGTAGCAGGACAAAGCGGCATTGACGGCATTTCATTAAACGTTGTTTTTCGGGTTCTTCCATTACTGGAAACAGGATATTATCATTGCCACTCTCTATATCAGATTCAGTTTGACAGCACTGACTTGGATTTTCAGTTTTGGAAGAGTCATCTAACATCTTTATTCGAGGGTTATTTTTAAAATATTCCTGTAATATAAAAAATATAAACTGATTCATTTTTTAAAACAGATTATACCTCTTATTTACGTATAGCACATAGCACAATTATTTGGTTACATGATTTCTGCGTCTTCCTCGAAATGCTTTAAAGTTTTACATGGTTTTACTACAGTTTTACAATAATAAGATTATGGGATTCCACCTCAGATTTGCAGAACTAGCTATTTGGTTTCATTCCGTCACTATAACTGTACTTTTTCTAACCAGTAATAGTATATCTATATCTGTGAACCAGCCTAATGTAATTTTTCCCATTTTGCCTATTGATACCACATCAGTGCCTCAGAAATCAATGGGAAAGGATACGGGTTGGGGTTGCCGGCTGGAGTGTTGGAGTGGGTAATACTTTTAATGCTCTTCATGGTTGTCTTTGTCTTTAGGTTGTGTTGATAATGGTTTTTACAAATATTAATACATATCTAATTCTAATTCTATGCAAATGTGTAATGAAAATAATAAATGCTATCAAGGGGACGAGGAGGTAAAAGATGCACAGGCTGTGGACAGATGGTCATCACGAATATCACATGATAATAACAAATGCCATGTGATGATTGTGATGATAACGCATTATAATGTCATCTGCTTCTCGACAACAAAACAAAGCAATGTGCGCATGGTACTGCGAACTTTTGGATTCCGAAGCCAGGCAATAATCGTTCTCATTCTCATCAACTCAGAGAAGGCAACGTATTCGTAATCGGTGATAATCTGACCATAATAATAAAAAACCAAGAAAAAATCTAAAGAAATATCTTACAAGTGTTAAAGGAAAAATACTATGTAAGGTCTACTGGTGACGTGGTAAGTGGTGACACGACACATCAAAAACATGTGCAGGTATCCAAATACTGTTTTTTAACGTTTTACGTTTTAAGGTAATCAAAATAGAAAGTATTAAAAAACACATTTGATTTCTTGTTTATTTTTTATTTTCGTTATTTAGTTGCGCTATATACGTTATAAATAATTATAAACCTGGTTTCCTTTTATTTTAATTTTAGGCCATACAAAAATAGGTCGTGGGAGAGAGGAGAGCAATTGCTTCGTAAAGAATTTGAAACAATTTTCTCAATCGCAATTTTATCGTGCTTTGAAATCTTCAGCCTTCAAACTATAATATTATGTAATAAACCATTTTCTTAATAATGCAGTTTCGCGCAACTATTCGTAAGGCCTCGCTGAATACATAATTTTAACGGTGGGATTGTCCAAGTACTTCAAAACCCCTATTGCATCTTGTATTATTTAGCAAAAGTTACAAGTTTTTACGATATTTAAATATATACTTACTGTTTTGGATTAATCAGACTAAATAATACATTCTGGTATATTTATAAAGAAGTACTTGGTTTGCAATAATGTTGTCGTGGTCAATAGATGAATGTAGTAATCCTGTAAAATATCACTAAAATTAGAACAAGTTCGTAAATTGTATTTCTTTCGATAAAGTTGGATTGCTGTAACAATTTAAACTTTTGAAATTCGAATCTTAATGAAGTATTGGGCTTCTTACTTATTGGTAGAGAAATAGTATCATGTGGTCGGGGTATCTCGATTGCTTTGGAGTTGACTATGCCTATTACGTGGCCGAACCGTAGCATTAAATTAAGGGCATAACTTTATCATCGGTATATATATATTGCACTTGGCAAGAGTGTGCAGAGAAAGAAATAATACTGTGTGTATTAACGCTTGATATTGATAATAATGAAATGATATAATTATAATGGCAATGTATATAATATTACGTACATACACATAAGGTTGAGTTGAGGTGTATAGATGTACAATAGGCAAAAAAGGTAGACAGAAGAGAGATTAGAGAGTAGGAGTAGAAGAGGGCCACAGGGCCAGGGCAGGGGTAGGGAAGGGATACGTATAATGCAAACAGAGACACTGAGACACCTACTACTATTACCTTTTTTACATTATGTGTAGAATGATTTTAATACTTCTTCAGCAGTATGCTTGCAGACAAAATTCAAAAATAATAATATATACATCTTTGTAAAAGCCTTTCTTATAGACTTATGATTTTTATAAGTTCTTTATACATTTAATATGCAATTAAACAAATACCTATAGTAATGCGATGTTGACCAATTGACAATTTTATCAATCCTAGATTCATCTTTTTACTCCAAAACTCAAAGAAGAACTTTAAACTTCCAGAGAATTCCAGAGTTGTCAATTCGCCATTTCATCTTGTAAATTAATACAACACGAGCCCGATCCATACAACGCCGCAACAAACGTCAGCGCCAAGGAAAGCACTCGGCTCCGCAACATCATCGGGCTTCGGGCTAGAATTCAACCGACAGTTAATAGGTATAGCAGTCTTTCATATAGTTTATGCTGTGTAGTCATTAAAATAGAGCTTATAAGTTAGGGGCAGCATTGCTTTCAAATAATCTTTCTAGTTGTATTGGTGGTTTTCATTTTATGCTATTTCGGATAACATTTTCTTTGGTTTCAAAATGTACATTTATACTTAAATGCAGGTATAACATTGAAATTGTGTTATTTTAAGCTTTAAAAAACTTTAAAAATTGAAAACAGTTAATTGATGTTTAATATACAGTAGTGATGGGATTTTATATGAATTTCTAGCTTAGCCGAACAATAATTCGTCGTAATTTAAACTGCGGTTAACAAACTGGAAGAATGCATGAGTGGTTGTGATGTAAATGGAAGAAACTTGGCTTTGGCTAGAGCACATAGAATCATCATGAGAAGCACAAATGTTAATTTCGATATAAGAGTAAAGAGTAACTATTTCCACTGCTAGCAAGCAAGCAACCAAGGCAGAAAAACAGAACTCTCATTTAATCCCAAGTTCCAACCAACAAGCTACATAGTGTAATAATATCTAATATTATGCGTCTACTACCCTCCTATGCTGCTACATAAATATAAAGAAGCAAAGCCTTTGAAACTCAACTGAATCGAATCTACTTTGTTTGTGAAGAAGACGAGAACAGAAGGAGGATGAAGAAATGAGAGGGTAACACAAGAATAATCTCCGAACGAGAGTGAAATTGAAACTCAAAGTGCGCGCTGAGGACGGACCGTCGCTGAAAGAGTTGTCAGAATGGTGGGGTAGTGTCTAAAAGATTTTGAAACGCTGTTCGGGATTGGACCGCTCCTCGCCCTTCCCTGTCATTGAACCTGAGCCTGGACAAGGGCATCCAATGAAAGTGGAGTTTACAGGGGCCAGTACGGATCCCCCGTTCGGCTCATTGACGGCTAGTGACTGCATTCTTGACAAGCAAAGCCAGCTATCTGAGATAGGGAACTTTGTATCCCAAAAGTCAGCACACGAAAAATAAATGTTTCGTTCTAGGTACAGAAAAGCCTAGGAAAAAGCTTAAAAGCTGGGTGAAATGAAAGGAAGCATCAAGCAAGCAAGCAACCCTATTCTATAATAATGCGAATGCGGACTATACTTAAATATCATCTATAGAATGGGACGGGGACAGGACAGCATAGTAGATTGAAAGAACTCAACTCTGTTGTAGCTTTTAGAAACAGAAGAGTCCAACTCAGAAGCAGAGCACTACTCTAGAGTGTAGAGGCACAATGGACGATTACGAAGAGTTCGTTCTGTGTAAGTGAGTTGGTTGTCTGACGTGAGACTGAAAATTTCGTTTTAATCACTCGAATTCTTGGATTTTTTATATTTTGGATCCTACAGGTAAGTTATCTTTTTGTCTTAAGTGGGTTGACCTTAGGGTCAGGCTAGAATTAGTGTCCAACCGGCCGGTTCAACGACACTTGCTATTGCCTTGAATTTTAAATACTGTAGTGAATATTGAACATTGAATGGACTTCACTTTACTTACCTTAGCAAGTATTCAGCATCTACATCTACTGTCTGTTGACTTACCATCACCATTACATTGCCCATACAATGCAATTGTACAACATAAAACGCAAACCATATTAGTTATTATTATTGTACATATATATATAACCATCATTATAATAATACTTAGGTAATGTACCATATTATCACTCTCTAATCCTAACGGCAGCTTTGTCATATTTATATTTATAAAGTGACATTAGAATGTTATGACAGTCAGCAGTGTTCTCCAGTCGTGAGAGCAGTTGCTTTTACCCGTCAAGCTAACAGTGTAAATACGTGCAATGTTTTGTTCGAGGTATCTTTACAACTTTGTACTTGTTCGACATACCTTAGCCTTTACGTTCATTTACAATTAGAGAATCCTCGGCTCGGGTGATTCAGTGTAATTAGTACACACATTGCGTTAATGTTTGTACATTTTGTGTATATTTATTATTAGGTCATTACTCCAAATATGAAATAGCAATATCAAGCAAAATTCATAAAATTGTCTGGTAAAGTCGGAAAAGACCCTCCAACATTGAGCATTACTAAGGCTTAATTATTTAAATTGGACCTTTTATGTGACAATTAAATGTGTAAAAGTGAAATTGGTTTAGTTTAGTTATTAAAAGCCTTTTCCGAAGATGCTATAAGAATTTACTCATATTCTTTACGGTACGCATACGCACTTTTTCTTTAAAATATTACACATTTTATTAAGCACTAATCAAAATAATCATTTGACGAACTTAAAAAATCGAATTCAATTTTCATATTATTCGTTAACGCTGTGTTAGTATCTTATAGCTTGTTACAATGGTACCTACCTAGTCTCTATATGCAACTTACAATTAGTATGTTACTACACTACCTAGTCTACCCAACTATGCCTACATAGTATACTTATATAAAAGTGGAAAGAGTTCACTACTACTGTGAGCTAGTGTGCTCTAGTAGAGGTAGTAGTCTTCTTGGGTCGGGTAAAATGGAATCGAATATGGGATGTTGGATGGATAATATCGATGTGGGTGTGCAATGTAGACAGTATAAGAGACCTGGCCAAAGGAAGAAGAACACAATATTACATACATTACATGTTCACATACCTAATGTTCCTTCGCTATGTTGGCAAACCATTATTTTTGCTGTTTAAGTTTTCTATCACCTATACCGTCTTATACAGATTTGATTTAGGCAACTGTTGTGTTCTGCATTGTGTATATGTTCTGCATTAGGATCCTCGTACTCATTGTTTTTTTATATTATGATGAAATAAAAGGGGCATGCATGGGTGGATTTCATTTAGCAGTAGTAGTGTAGAAATTGTAAAAGTATCAGGAAGGAAGCCTATGTATAATTGCGTGTAATATTATAATAGTGGTTGGTAATTGTATGATTTTTATACTGTAATGGCAGGTGACTCTGTGGCGTCTGTGGCTCTAATGTCTAAGCAAGCTTTTGTAAAAATGACAAGTTATTACAATTCCAAAATTCTTTTCATAATTTATTAGTTAGATTAGCTGCTAAATTAAAAGCAGTATAACAAATTAGTTGTACTGATAATATTTGTGGTGTTTATTTTACGTTTTCTCTGTATAGTGCTCGTGCATGCATGTACTTTTCTATTGATAAATTAATTTAATATACTGTAAGTGTAAGTGTAACTTACTACTAAGGATATTACGAACGGAGTTGCTAATGTCTGTGAAGTGTTCATCTATTTTATGTTATTGTTAAGCAATACATAGTATATAGCCTGAAATTAGACAAAGTCGTTTTTTAGATAGACACAATATATTTTTGCATGAATACTCTAATTTTGTTGATTTGTCATTTAAATTAGTTGTAGTAATTATTGTGTATGTTAGCATAATTTGGTAGTTCAAGTGCTGCACGAGCTGTCATTTTCTAAATTAATTTCACTATTCTGATAAGCGTGAATTAACTAAGTGTCCATACTGTCCATTGCTTCAAATTGTTTTAATGAATTGATATGCCTATCTTGAATTTTAGAGTAGTCTATTACAATGGTTAGTGTCCCCACTTACCGATATAATAGGGAGAAAGTAAAATCAGCATACCATCAATATTTTAGAGCCACAAGTAAGAGTGCTAAATGCTAAAGGTATTATTTATGTATTCATGCAATTTTGATTGATTAGAGACTAATGAGACTGTAGAGACCACTGCAATCATAAAGCACAGCAACCGATCATCGATAAGTGATTGATTTTATATAGAGCATTTATATATAGGTACAGAGCAATTTTTGTTTTGAGTTTGGCACTCTCAGTACCGGTACCCAACAGTGACATGGTCAGAAGGCAGAAGGTTTATGTCAGGAACAAATTTAAGGGTTTGTACAGTTCCCTAGGACATTTAACTCTGCCTTAACTTACTAGTACGCGAATATGTAAGTGTGCATTTTTACACCGCAGAGTCGGAGGTTCAATCATGAATTAATGACTAATGACTAAGAATTTGGGTTTTGCATGTAAGTACAGGTAGTACTACGTTTTGGACATTTTCATAATGTACGACTTTGGCTTTGTGGCCGGAGTGGCCGAATGAAAATGGTCTGAGTGAAATAAGTTTCTTACTGGTCAATGGTGACGGTATGCATTTTGGCCCGCCTGCATGTATCTTCTGTATTGTACAATATTATGGCCAAAATAGTAGTTTGTAAAACCTGAAATGATGATTTTACGCTTCAAAAATTTGTTTGGTATGGATTTTTAAAAGTTATTGACCTGAATACGTAGCCTCAACTTTGTTTCACATTTTTAATTTCTTCCTGATATAATTGTCGCATATTTCTATCGTACCACGTGCATTTTTTACAGCTGTCTCCGATTGAAGTAGCTTGCTATCGTATCGTAAATAAATACATGATTGAATGTATGTTTCTACTTGACTGTGTTTTCTCTAGACACTGCAAAGCATTTCCATAATATATTGTCCTTACCATTTTGCAAATGAAGCATGTGCTTAGAATTATAATGACAATTTAGATACAGTTGCATTAACATTTATTGTTTTGCTTCATATATGATACCTATGAATAAATCACAAGCAGTTAGTCAATACATGTACCTATACCAATGAACTTATAAACGTTTTCTTATCTCCAATTGTAATTACTTTAAAGAATACTTTAGTGGTATGGTCTACGGCGATCAGCGGACGACAAACAGTGTTAACTTAATTTGAAAATTTTGCCAGTTTCACTTACATAAAAAGATTAAACAAAAATTATTTTCTTTTTTCAATTGAATTGTTCTGCAAGACTTCTCAATACTGTTCACCTTGAAGTACAATGCAAAACGTTTATTAAACTTAACCAGCAAACATTGGACAAGTTAAGGGAAACAAATTATTACGGTTCTTCAGTAGGAGAAAGCATTGCATTGTGGATTGATATAATACTACAAACTGTCAATAACAGAGTACCTAATTCAAATGAAATTAGTTAACTGTTTAGTCATTAAAAATGAAATAAAGTACACAATGTTTGGCTTTTAATTAATTGACTACAATATTATTGATGTATATTTCCCTACACTAGCTAGTGAAATGAAAATTCTACAATAATTTAGGGAGAACGAAAAAATGAAAACCTATAATGCCAACTTTTAACTTAAAATAATAACAGTCAAATACTAAAAATAATTAGTGAAAGCAGCTTTTACCAATATACATTAATATGCATGGCTTATAATTACATTCGTGGTCGTGTCATTTTCTTAATATGTGATAATTATTATTGTTACATATAGCGTTTATAACTTTTATAAGTTAAAGAACAATAGAACTTTATTCTAAGTAGAATTAGACAAATCATTTACGTTGCACGTATTTTCATTTTCTCAGCTACTATTCTGGTGGCACTTGTTTAATATCAGATCAGATCATTCAGACTTTTACCATTCATTAGTAATCCGCCATTACGTGCGTTGTTTCAATCCTACGGCCAGCAGCTAAAAAATATAAAAGGATTCTGTAAAATGTGAAAACGCTAAAAGATACTACTAGATGCCTACTAGAAAGCCTACTAGATGCCATTTTTAGTATTATTAGAATGACTATTTGCATTATTCTGATTATGTCTTTGGCAGGTGACATAATTGTCTTCCGTATCGCGTCTTTTGCATACCATAGTACAATTGAAACAGCTTAGCTTCTCCTCTCTTAATTAGAGGCGAACCTGTTGTTTGTAAAACTTTGACTATTTCCATATATTCTAAATGTCAAAGTGCCAAATGTCATGCTCATGTCAGAAACTGTGCATGCATACTAGTTTAGTTAGGAGGAAACCATACTCTGCACTCCATTTGAGTTTTGGTGCATTATTATTACATGCACACTGGGTTTGTCTAAGTGCTCCTGTTATCTTGGATAAGGCATACTTTTTCTCTGAACTAAAGTATTAAACCTTCTTATTGAACTTTGTACGAGTAGTTTTCTCGATTTGCCGTACTTTACAGTAATTAACTCCATTTTTGATTTTGACTTATAAAGGAAACAAAAATTCGTATCATATTATATGCTTATTCCGTTGCAAAGAAATGCTTTATAAGGCATCAGGTTCTAAATGCGCATCCTCACTAAGAATTCCATGGGCACTTGTAGTATTTGCAATCTTAGTTAAATGCAATAATGTGATTTGCATAATAGGTGATAGGTAGCCAGGTTTGGGTGAATAGTATTTTTAGCCGTGAAGTGAGGTCAGACAGGTTAGGAGTGAGGAGGGGTAGTAAAAGTAAAAATGATATCTGGTTGGTGAAGTTCAATTGAAGACAAGCGTCATGTCATGTCAGTGAGTGAGGAAGGAGCGTCGGGCTCCTTTGGTTATTATTATAGGTTGACTTGGCTTCTTCCTTGCATTGCATGGGGCTGTCTCATTTCATTTGATTGAATTAGGTGGTTGGAGCGACTGAGAAATGAAAATAAGAGCAGCACTGCTCCGCAAATAATCAATATTTGCTCCTTTTTAGAAAGAACGGAACGAAGTGACTGAGTCGTCAGTCGGGACTCGGGACGTTGAGTTGGGTTTGGGAGAGGAGAACTTAGGAAGGACCTAGAGTAGAGTAGAAGTAGAGGAGACCATCCGATCCAGTGTGGAGAGAGTTAGAGGAATGAGTACAATAGCACAGAACAGGAGAGTGCAGGCCAGGCTAGGTTTAGTTGGTACTTTTGTAGTGTGGTGCTGCTGATATGGTTTTCTGGTGGTATGGATGGTGGTGGTATTATATGCAACGTAGTGTAATGGAAGTGGAGTCTAGGAGGTATAATGGTATATGCAATAGAACGAGAGAGACAGCGTCGGAGTAAGGACTAGTGGTCCTAGAAGTGGAACCAAAACTAGAGACCGCAGAAGAGGAGAGTCAGAGAGAATTTCGAGATGAAGAAGAGTGTAGTATTATAATCTTTTATTTGTGCGTATGCGTAAATGAAGGCAATAAGAAAGAAACAAGAGGTATATGGAAATAGTGCATATTGCGAGAAAATAAGAGAACGAACGAACTGACTGTGACTCTGTGACTGCTATGTGCCTATGTTGGTAGGAGAAGGCCTAAGGCGAGGCGTCAAGCCATTACGTTATGTTAGGCACATAATATTATAATATCCGTTCGTTTCAAAGAGCTTTTCTAATTTTTTGCTGTGGTTTCGTTCGTTTGCTTCTCTTTCTTATTCTCAGGTATGTGTCTTGTCTATCTATCTCTCCGTGTAGGTACTTATTTCTATGTGTACCAGAGTAGTACATACATACAGCACACTCACTGTACCTATATTACCTAACCTACCCATTTTGGTTTCACAGAATTTTCTCTAAGAAATGTACTACACAGTAATAACTCCTAGTAGTAGTTCTCGGGTATGGGTAGTTTAGTGTACTGCCACTATGTATGTACAATTCCAATGAAATATTTTATAAGCCAGGGTAAAAACTATGTATTAAGCATTAGAATGATATGTACGTATAGGATACATACTACAAGTGCATAGAGTACCTGCATCTAAAGAGGTGGTAAAGCTTAGCTAGCAATCTATGTATGTAAGGTGGAATCTTCTGTAGTACGGGTTAATAATATTATTATAAGAATTTTTACTTTCTGTTGTGCTGATTTTCAATAGTTTACCTACACAAGAACATACATACCACGTCTATAAGAGTCAAAGAGCTTAGTGCAATGTCTGCCTCCTTGCTTGTGCTTACTATGGATAGCTTTATATTATACCTATAGTATAGCGTATAGGTAACTTGCCTTTGTACCAACAGCTAAAAAATGTCTACCCATCTATAGGATGTACTACATGGCCGTTTAGGGTAGGAGACAATGAAGTGAAGTATGATCAACAAATTTTTTGAAATTTCTTAATGAAAATCAAATCTTTTAAATATTTCATTCAATCACAATGCACACTTACTTAAAGCACACTAAAATGTCTCAAAATGAAATTGTTTCAACTGTCTTTGTCTTTCAAATATGTATGAGTATGGATTATGGATACCTAATCATGTAATTTTCGAGTTGCGAGCTACAACCTTCATAAGTTATTCCACGCTTTGAACAGTTTGCTTTCCGGAGACCTAAAACACTATAATAGAATTGTAAGCGTTTACTTTAGGCCATCTTGAATGTATGTATTTTAATTGATAATGTTACAATGCATTGCAAATTGCAATGTAAGTGCTAGCTGAGACTGAAATTGAACACAAAAGGCAGACGCGTATACGGCAGCTACTTAGACATTCATTCATTTTATTTAACTAACGCTAGCGTTGTAAGTATTGTTAAGACTTTGACTTTGTGTATCTGAAACAACAAGGCTGCAGGTGCAGCCGGTTTTGTGTAGAATTTCTGTCTTCTTTGGAATTTTGCGTAGGTTCAAGTTTGCACATATTCGTAAATTGTAAAAGTTAATGCAATAATTTTTATGTACTTAGTACTTACCGTAGTACCTTGTATAATAAACGGTGCAGTACTGCTCTACATGTATTAATAAGAGTAGTGATATACTTTTTATTTCTAATAAACAGCACAATTAGTAACTAGTTGTTTGTAATATTGACACATTGCAATACCTGATGGATACTCAAATCATTGGTAAGCGATATTTTGCAAACGTCTACTTTTTAAACTTCAGTTTTCTTAAATTGACTCCAAATTATGGTAATTATTGATTCTCCTGCTATGTTTGTTAATATTATTTGCTTGCAATCATAACTTAAGTATTGAACATTCAAATGAACATTGTTGTCTTAACTTACGAAACGGCGAAACAAAGAAGTATTGCCTGTGCTCCGATTTTCAAAGTTATTCCATTTCATAATCCAAATCTGGGTCAAGATTTCTTTAAAAATTATATCAGTGAAAAACTAGCTGTTATGCTAAGCTAAGCAGGTGACATAATATAGGTAGATATGTACTGTGTACATGGAGTAGAATGCATGTAATTTGGAAAATAAGCTAGATATCATGGTAATTTTGAGCTGCTAGTGCTTAATTTGGACTTCAGCTTATCATAATTTTAGAGGTTATTATTGTTCTCCTTCAATCTCCAATCTCCATGTAATCGTACGAAAGAGAAGAATTGTCACAGTCACAAAATACTCAATTATCGGTAAGCCTATCACATAAAAGAACTTGTCATTTTCCAAGTTCATTAAAATCTAATGAAGTGAGCAATGTCAAATGTGATTAGAAAGTGTTTGTATGTTGTCTCTAGAAGTCATGTTGCTTTTAAAGTGTTTTGTAGAAACTATAAGTAGAAGTAGAAATATTATTTACTAATGATAACTTATCTTACTCTTCTAAAAACGTATTTATTGTACTATTGTTTAATCTGAAGAACAGAAGACTTCTAACGAAATCCGGAAAATTGGAAATGAAAACATTTGAATTTCTTGACGGGTAAAGTCATAGCGATTATGTTTCTTATGCAGCATAAGCGTATGGCTTTTCCCCTTGGGATTTTTGACTGTCCGTCCATCCAGTCTAATCCGAGTTTCTGCTTCAAAGTACGAAGACTGAAGAATTTGTTGCTGTAAAAGACAAATGTGGAATTTAATTGAAAATAGTCTTACACTTATACTTATTCTACGTGTGCTTAACTTTCCATTCTCCCCTTGCAGGAGTAAATAATAATACCTAAATAAATATATTGTTTACTGTAGTAATGGTTAGCATAAGTTTACTCATGTGTCTATATATAGAGATTAATGCATCATACATAATACAGCATAACAATAAGGTCATAGTCAACTGTTGCTGAAAATCTGTGCCCTGTTTTCAGACTTTAGTTTAGGATTTTTATTGAAAAGACAAATACCGGCCGGTATGGTTTTATCATGTATGTGTCAAGTGACAGATAGAGTGATCTAGTATATAAATAGATTCTGGGAATTAGCTATGGTGTAAATGATTACGAAAGTAAATGTATTTTTGATGTATAGGTTACAAAAGAATGGCGAAATGTAGCGAACAATGATGTTAGTATCGGATAGGAGTCCAATCCAAGTAAAGAGTGATCAGGATTCTTGTGTGTCCCTATTGGAAAGGTGTGCCAAGCTGAGAAAGTCTCTGTACTCCTCTTGGACTGTAATTGGGGAATTACAGGAATCACTTACCTGTCGCCTCCTCCGATCGCCGGAAACGTGAAATCTACGAAAATGCGAATCTACAAGTAGTTCCCAGGAGGTATGGAAAACTACGATTTATTCGGCGATGACTTGGGAAGTGGAATGCTCGATGGTTTGGCAGACCTAGGGACGGGCGACAGCTTCAGCGCTAGCTCCCAGGCCCAGTCGAACCCTTCTCAAAGGTCGGCTGGTAGCGTGGAGAGCGTGATGCAGAGTTTCAACAGTCAGCCGCCTAGCTACACGCAAATCGGTCAAGGGATGACCCCTCCATCTAAAATGGCATCCGGACCAGGAGGATACCCTGACTATACGAATCAGTATGGTCAGTACCCGTCCAGCTCTCAGCCCACTCTGGGGAGCTACGGGACGCCGCCGGGAGGGACCCCCTCCCGTCCAATGGCAGGCTACCCTCCCTACCATCAACCATCTAACGTGGCCAGTCCTAGCATTCAGCATTACCAGGATTACTCTGTACAAAGTCAGGGGATGATGAGACCGGGCGGGGGAGGGCCTCCGCCGCCGACGCAACAACCGCATGCTCCGCCTCCTCCGCGAATGGTCAGTCCAGCACCGCCTCCGCACTCTCAACAACAATTCGGAGCATACAGAACACCCGGGCAGGACCCAATGTATGTCCAGCAAATGCAACGATGGAATGAGCAGCAGACTTATGGATCCACCTTGCCTCATCACTACCCTCCGAATGCGGCCACGGCCTACCGTCAACCTCACGCTTACCCCTCAAACCTTCCGAGACCACCACAGCAACCACAACTAAATCAGCAACAACCTCCCAACCCCCAACAACAACAGCAACAGCAGCAGCAACAACAGCAACAGCAGCAACAACAACAACAACAACAGCAACCTCAGCAGCAGCAGCAACAACAACAACAGCCTCCGCAAAGCTCTCAGCACAACATTCCGTACATGGCGCGACCCCAGGGGCCGACGCCAGTTATGTCACAACCTCAATATGCGCAGAATATGTATCCTAATGCAAATCAACAGTACTCAGACTACCACCATGCTTCCTCTGCGGTCGGAAGACTTGGAAGTGGTCCTGTGGGTCCAACGGCCACTCCGAGCTACCCGGCTTCTCACCACAGTCAGCAATACAGTATGCCTACAGCCCAACATAATCAATATGGGAATCAGTATGGACAGTATTATCCAGGACAAGTTCAAGCGACGCAAGGGATGACGAGTGGGGGTGCGCCTCCGTCGTCGAACCCAATGTCAACGCCTTACCCTGGCTCATACGCGGGCCCGACCGGAGTCCCCGTCAATGTGAATTCTCCGGTTCCTAACGGAAGTCCTAGTTATAGACCCGGCTATGCTCAACTTCCTCAACTCTCACCTCGACTTCCGAACGCGTCTCCGAGACCTCCGGCACCATCACCTAGGCCTCCTGCCGCTACAACACCGACGATACCTGCGTCACCCGTACAAACATTACAGAGTCTCTCACAGAGTGCCGGACCCAGTTCCACGGGTCCACAACCCCCGCCTCCCCAACCTAATCCTCAACCCAGTAGTTTACAGCAATTAGAACAGATGGTTATGCCTCATGTAAATAAAAATTCTCCTTCTCCGAAACCACATAGTATGCCGGGAGGTGGGGTAATGAGTCCGATGAGTGGGCCCAAGACACCGATGTCCATGCCTATGTCACCCAGTATAAGTGGGCCAAAGACGCCTATGTCCCCCACTCAGTGGCAAACACCTCCAATCCGCCCTACTCAACCTCCAGTGTCTAAATCCTTTCATCAACAAAACAACAGCCCAGGAAACCTATTGTCACATATTCCTGGACACAGTGGGCTGCCCCACTCTCCTCTCACACCGCACTCTTCAAATCTCGATAACACCCTTTCCAGTATTGTACGTGCCCAAGAAGCAGACTTGGAGCTGAGTAATTTAAGTGCAACCATGGACACGTCCACACCAGAATGTCCAGTTCAGTCCTCGAGAGAAGATAATATGCTGGCTAAACCATCCACCCCCGCTCCCCCTCCTCAAAATTCAAATAGTTTAAGTAATGAATTGACTTCTCTAAGTTCCTTGTCTTCTTCTTTAAATGTGGGAGAGGAGTCGTCCCATAGCACAAACACACACGACTCGTCAGTAGATAATCTCAACTCAAATCAATCACAAGGACCCGGGTCAATGTCAACATCGTCGTCCATGCAGCTAGACGACGCTAGGTATTCAGTCATTAATTCTTTAAATGAATCTCCTATGGGCAATGACAATAGTATGTCAATGTCCTCTTCGATGGACAACTCTCAGGTTAATCAGCAGCAACCACCGTCTTCGTGTGATTCATCAGGCTCGCTCGTTAATTCTGTAGGGAACAATTCCATGACATCTCTAGGCAATAGTAACTCAAATACTCCTCAGCATAATATGAGCTCGGGTAACGCTTTCTCTTCAGTCATGGGAATGAGTCCGCAGGTGTCCAACTCTTCGTCTATGTCTACACCCTCACCAGCTCCTCAACAACAAGGCATGTCCCAAGTGAACTCACAACCGGGAGGCCCCATTCAAAATCAAAGTAGTTCAGCAATGAATTCAATGATGGGAGGGTATGGCTCTCAAAATTCTATGCCTCCTCAGGGGCCACAACAAAATGCCGGTTACCCAAATAATTCCATGAATGTTAACACCTCCTCCGCATCGGGAATGAGACAACCATCTATGATGCCTCCTCAGCCTCCTCCTCATCAGTATCAGCAACCGAGGTTTCCAGGAAGCGTAGATGGACCTAATCCAGGACAACCGCCGCAACCACAACCCTATATGGGAAACTATCATGCAGGAAACGTTCGACCGGAAATGTATCCGGGAAACCAATACCAACCAGGTGGTGTTCATCCTAGTACAATGGGTGGCATTAGACCACCGCCAGGCCCTTCTCAGTATCCACCTATAGGTCATGGAGGGCCTCCACAACAAATTCCACCGCATATGGGCACTCCTGGAACTCCAGATCGCTACCAATTTGAAATTCATCAATTACAACAACAAATACAACATATGTACTCCTTGCCGCCTAATCAACAAACACAAATTCAGGTATCCATCTTTTAGATAACAGAAATATTATTTACATAAAAATATTTACGAAATTGTGGATTAAATATTAATTTTCCGCTGTATTTTTGTTTAGATCAACGAATTACAGGAGAGATTACGGAGTTTGCAACAACAACAGCAGCAAGCCATGCCTCCTGGTAGCTCTCAGTATGGTATGCAGCCTCCAATGGGTGGTGTGCCAAATCAGACTGGAGGACCTATGTACGGCCAGCAAAGCGCTATGCCCATGCCCCAGGTAATTACGTAATATTGTCACCTGAATAATGGATAAGTACATGATAGAAGTGAGTATAGGAACCGAGATAAAATCGTTCATTGTAAGTTACGTTGATTTGATGGCGGTATTGTGTATGGAAGGGAGATTATAGAATATTACGGAGACTGTTATTGATTTTTGTGTTGAACGTAGGGAATGCCTATGGATGTTCTCCCTGGAGACATGTTGGATGAGCCCGTAGGGAAATCTAAGAAGAAGAAAGAGAGGAAACCTAGGGAAAATAAAGGTGGAGGTAAAGGGAAGAAGCAAAAAGAGTCAAAAGACTTGAGTGGGCTCGGTGGAAACTTGGGCCAACCTGCGTCCAATTTTTCTGCACCTGGGCCCTTGCCGCACGAAGTATACGAATTCCAAGATGTACCTCCGGAAATTCCTGAGAAAAAACCCAAAAAGCCTAGGTATGCCTTTTTGCCACTTTTTATTTTATTTTTATTCATGCTTGTATATAGAATTCATTTAAACATCGATTAATAGGAAACCCAGAGAGCAGAAATCTCCAAAGGAAAAGAAAGCCAAAGAACCTAAGCCGGTGAAGGAGAAAACTCCTAAAAGGTGTGTTTATTGTTTGTTTTTGGTTGATTATTTTGGAATGATATAATTAGATTTATAATTGTATTTTGTGATGTTAAGATCGAGAAAGAAAAAGCCGGCTGTAGAACCTCCTCCGACAAGTGGAGAGAATCAAAACTCTTCACAGTTCGGTGAAAGTCTCGGAGAAGGAGACACAACAGGCCCACCCGGTCTTTTAGACGATACAATTGAATCGGATCAAAAAAACGGGATTGGTGCTGCTGGTATCACAGCAGCTGAAGGAGGCCCCTCTGTGCCCAATAGCGGAGGGGAAGGTGATACCAGCACCCAAGATGGCACAAACACTGAAGCCATGTCCACAGGACCTCTTCCTGCCCCAGAGCTTGCAACACCAGAAAAGCCAAAAAAGAAGAAATCAACAAAGTTGAAGTCAAGCGGATCAAGTAAAAAACGACCCTCAAAGTTAGTCTCTCGTATTCATATATTTTTCAGTAGGAATGACTATATTTAAAACTTCACATATTTATGCGTCGATATCTTTTTGCAGGACTCTATTAGCTTTGTCGAAGAAGAAGAAAAGGAAGAGGAGCGACTCCGAAGGATCCGATATGGATGCTACCCCACCTCCTTCACCCCCACCCGAAGATGACAATTCAAACGTATGTGTACATTGATCACTTACTGATAAATTCTTTTCAAAATTTAATTAGTTGCATTTGTTTTTAGAAACGAAGATCAGCTCGAAATACGAAACGAAAAAAGTATGTTGATGATATCGATCTGGCCATTTCCGATGATGACTTGCTTCTTCCCAATAAAGAGACCTTGAAAGCTATTGAAGCTGCGAAAGCGGCTTCTGTGGCGGATGCCGTTGCTGCAGGCATTCCAACGGAAGGCGACGTTGCGGCCACCCCGGCTGCAGAAGTCAAACCACCCGAACCAGTTAAACCAACTCCAAAGTCTAAGTCTAAGAAAAAGGAACCAAAAGAAGAACCCATTAAAGAAGTTGTTTCTAATAAACCTAATTTTGTATTTGTGGTAAGTAGGAGAAGATTCATTTTGTTTAATTTTTGTATGTTGTAGTCATTTACTCTTTATTATATATGTACGTTTTGTATTTTTAGAATCCTGCGGAAGAGGACACAATGATAATTCAACACATTCTGTCTATGCGTATGGGTAAACGAGAAGTCGTTTTTGACTCCTCTGACGACGAAGATGAAACAAAGGAAGATGAGAATAAAGAAAATGTTGAATCCAAGAAAACAGACGAGCAACCTAAAGAAGATGAAAAAGTTAAAGAAACAATAGAAGAATATAAACACGAAGAGGGAATGATCAATCCAGAAACAGGAGAAATGGAAAAGATTGAAAAAGAAGAAAACAGGGAAAAGGGTGAATCTGAATCTAAAGAGGAAAGTAAAACAACCAGCCCTGAAGAACCCACTGTCATTGTACCAGAAGTCGAAACGGAAGCAACACCTAAAGTTTCGGATGAGGAAAGTGAAAGAAGTGAAGAAAAAGACAAGGAATCAGAAGTAGAGAGTAATTCGGTTGACACTAAAGAAGAAACAGTTGAAAAAAGTAAACCTGAACCAACTGATATTGAAATGACTGAAATTAAGCCGGAAACAGACAATAAAACTGAATCGGCTGAAGAAATTAAACCAATAGATATTGATAACAAAGAAAATTCTCAATTAGACGAGAAGTCTGTAGACCCAGAAACGAAGTCATCTGAAGTCGAGGAGAGTAAAGCAGAAGTTTCCGATAGTGTGGTCGAAGAAAAACCTAATGATAGTGAACCTGAAAAGGATTTGAAAGACAGTGACAAAGAAAAGGAAGAGAAAAGTGAGGAAACGGAGAAAGAAAACAAAGAAGAATCAGAAGGAGAAGTGAAAGAAGGGGAGAAAGTTGAAGGGAGCGAACCCCCTAAGGAAAGTAAAGAAGGAGAAAATAAGGAAAAAGTGGTAAAGAAAAAGAAAGTTAAGCGGGAGCCTGAAATAGTGGAAGTAGAGGAATTTTACGTGAAGTACAAAAGTTTTTCATATTTACATTGTGAATGGAAAACTGAGGAGGAGCTTTTAAAAGGCGACAAGAGAGCGACGCCGAAAGTAAAGCGTTTTAAACAGAAATTGAATCAAAATTCGAATATTTTTGAGTTTTTGGAAGAAGAGCCTTTCAATCCGGAGTATACCGAAGTAGACCGAATTCTGGATATGAGCGAAGTAAAGGATCCTTCTACTGGGAATGTAACACGAAACTATTTGGTGAAATGGAGATCTCTACCTTACGACGAAGCAACGTGGGAGCTTCACGATGATATCGACCCAGCCAAGCTTGTCCAGTTCCATAAGTTTTACAAGCCACCACCAAAAGATCAATGGAAAGTGAAGAAGCGGCCTAAAGCCGGAGAGTGGGTGAAATTAGAACAAAGTCCCGTTTACTGCAATGGTAATACACTGCGCGAGTACCAACTGGAAGGGCTTAATTGGCTTTCCTTCTCATGGTTTAATCATCGTAATTGTATTCTGGCAGACGAAATGGGTAAGTAATGTAATTTATGCAGACTCACATAATTTTTGGCTAAATTGGAATTTTATTGTGTATTTATATGGTTCTTGTTATTATTCCAAGGTTTGGGAAAGACAATCCAGTCATTAACTTTCGTTGAGTCTGTGCACCGTTATGGTATTCGAGGCCCGTTTTTGGTCATCGCTCCTCTCTCTACGGTTCCTAATTGGCAACGAGAATTTGAAACGTGGACTGATCTCAATATAGTTGTTTATCATGGCTCCGTTGCAAGTCGAAATATGATACAAGAATATGAACTATTTTACAGACACCCAGATAATCCTCAGATGAATATAAAAGACGTGTACAAATTTAATGTTCTCATTACAACATTTGAAATTGTGTTAACTGACGTGATGGACCTGAAGGATTTTCCTTGGCGTCTTTGCGTCATTGACGAAGCACACAGACTCAAGAATAAAAACTGCAAGCTTTTGGAAGGGCTCCGAATGTTGAATTTAGAACACCGAGTTCTTCTCAGTGGCACTCCGCTGCAGAACAATGTTAACGAATTGTTTTCCTTACTTAACTTCCTGGAACCTGCTCAATTCAGCTCGGATGAGAATTTCACAAAGGAGTTCGGTGAGCTCAAGACAGACACGCAAGTTTCAAAGCTACAAGCAATTCTAAAACCGATGATGTTGAGAAGACTTAAGGAAGACGTAGAGAAATCAATTGCTCCCAAACAGGAAACTATCATTGAAGTCGAATTGACAAACATGCAGAAAAAGTATTACCGAGCCATTTTAGAGAAAAACTTTTCCTTTTTGAGCAAAGGAACGAATTCTTCAAATATCCCTAATTTAATGAACACGATGATGGAACTTAGGAAATGTTGTATTCACCCGTACTTACTCAATGGAGCAGAAGACCAAATTCAATTGGACTATCGCCAAAGTTTTAATGTCACTCATGACGATCCTGACTTGTACTATAAAGCTTTAGTAACCTCATCTGGTAAAATGGTATTGGTGGACAAACTGTTACCCAAATTAAAAGCAAATGGACATCGTGTACTCGTATTTAGTCAAATGGTCCGGTGTCTTGATATTCTTGAAGATTACCTCATTTATCGAAAATATCCTTACGAAAGGTTAGATGGTCGCATCAGAGGACCTGTTAGGCAAGCCGCTATAGACAGATTCAGCAAACCTGACTCGGACAGATTTGTGTTTCTACTTTGTACCAAAGCTGGTGGTTTGGGTATCAACTTGACTGCTGCTGATACAGTCATTATCTACGACTCAGATTGGAACCCTCAGAACGATCTTCAAGCACAAGCAAGATGTCATCGTATTGGTCAAGCTAAAATGGTAGAAGTTTACAGACTCATTTGTCGAAACACATACGAAAGGGAAATGTTCGACAGAGCGTCCCTTAAGTTGGGTTTGGACAAAGCCGTTCTCCAAAGTATGAACACAAGTCAAGTTAGCGGTAAAGTCGATCCCAATGCCACTGCCTCTAAACAGCTCTCAAAGAAAGAAGTCGAGGATTTGTTGAAGAGAGGTGCTTACGGTGCTCTCATGGACGAGGACAACGCGGGAGATAAATTCTGTGAAGAAGATATCGACTGCATTTTGCAAAGAAGAACTCAAGTCATCACTCTTGAAACAGGAGAGAAAGGTTCCACATTCTCCAAAGCCAGTTTTGCAGCTTCGGGTAACAGGGAGGATATCAACATCGACGATCCTGATTTCTGGAAGAAATGGGCACGGAAGGCGGAAATAGATGTCAATGAAGACGGAGAGAAAGTTGATGTAAGAATCAATGCTAGTGAATGTAACTTCTTGATGTTGGCAACCTTGGTTTAATTAACTTTTTAATTTTTAGAATGAATTGGTAATCCATGAACCCAGAAGACGAACACAAATTAAACGCTACGGACACGATGAAGGAGTTATGGACATATCCGAATTGGAAAGCTCGTCTGAATCAGATGACGAAGGAGGTCCTGGAGAAAGAACTCGCGGTAGGGGTCGACGAGGCCGAGGTCCTGGAAAAACTCCGAGGAGAACACGTCGTAATGTTGATGAAGATTATCATGCTGACGATGGAGTTGTTGAATACGGAAGATGGTCGAGAAGCGAGTGCTACAAAATTGAAAAGGGCCTTCTTACCTTCGGGTACATTTTTACAATTTTCTCTAACATTGATCTAGTCTAGTGTGTTGCTTTCACATAATTTAACAAATTACTGCACTAGCTTTTAAATGATGATCAGCCATGCTAATACTGAATGCTAACCTTTAAGGTTTGTATTATGCGTTAAACTACTTCTTCTCACCACTGAAATTTCGTACACGAAATATTCATGGTTTTCCCAAATGTGTTTTACGTAACTAACCTACTGTTTTCATTATGCAGATGGAGTCGATGGGACGAAATTCTTAACCAAGGTCAATTTAGAAAAGGATGGCATGATCAGAACATTGAAGATGCATCGCGTGTCATTGTAAGTAGCTACTCTTACGGACAAATAAATATCATTAGTACATCAATATTTTACAACACAATAACAATGAAATTGATTGTTACAGCTCCTTCATTGCGTCAAAAATTTCAAAGGCGATGAAAAGGTCAAGACTTTTGTGCAAGATTTAATTTGTCCTGTCGAAAACGGAACAAAAATTACAAGAAATCATTCAGGTACATTACTCGTGTTTTACTAATTTCTATTAATTATTATTTTCAGTAGGTAGGTACTAAATAATAATGCTTTTATTGTTGCGTTTAGGTTTAGCAAATCCAGTTTCTCGTGGTGGTCGGAAAAGTAAAAAGGAGAAGAAATTATCAAAAACGGAAAAATTCCCGGAAAATGAGGATTGGCTTAAAGATGAGAAATACGATGGAGACGTTCATTTGGACGGCAACTACAAAAAACATTTAACCAAACATGCCAACAAGTAAGATTTCAAGATTTAGATTTGAAATAAATTGCTATTCAGAATTAATGTGAACCGAATATTTCATTCAATATAATAATATTCTTAGGGTTCTTCTCCGGATTCGAATGCTGTACTATATCAAGCAAGAGATTATTGGAGACTTTGCTTCCAAGATTAAAGAAGGTGTTCCGTATACAGAATTGAAAGTATGTCCATCAACACTAATAGTTGACTCAGGTCCAGTTGAGTGGTGGGATCGGGAAGCAGATGCATCATTACTCATTGGAACGTATAAACACGGCTATGAACGTTACAATATGATGAGAATGGATCCATTGCTCTGTTTCCTTCATCGTTGCGGACCTCCGGATGGGTCTGCAGTTCTCGCAGAAATATCTTGCGAAGTGTAAGTCGTTTTTCTCAAATCTCGTATAAAAGTGATATTTACATAATTTACTAATTTATCTTGATGTTTTATTTGCAGAAATGAAGAAGAGCTGGAAAAAGCTGTAGCTGGAGAAGAAATGGAAGTGGATGACGAAAGTAATAGTAATTTGGAAAGTTCTATGGCCGCTGTCATTGATACGTCTACATCTAACGAAAACTCCATGTCTAAAGATACTCCAGTGTCCACTCCATTGGCAGCTGTTGAGGTAGAGAAAAAGATGGACGAAGTGGAAACATTTGAAGGTATTGGAAAATCTAAAGAGGAAACGGAAGAAAAAGCCTTAACCGAAAAAGATACATCCGAGAATCCTGAAAAAGCTGAAAGTTCTGAAGTAGAGAAAGTCCAAAATCCTGATGCTGAAAGCGAAGAGAAGTCCGACAGTGTAACTGTAAATGAAAAAATTACTAGTGAAACTTTGGAAAAGGATTCCGCGGAAGCAACAGTTGACTCTACTAAGGAATCAGAAGAAACTTCAAAGAAAACTGAGATTGAAGAAAAATCGGAAGATACTGAAAAGCCAGATTCGACCCAACCTGAACCAATGGAGCTTGATAAATCAGAAACTGTTGAAATTAAGCAAGAGCAAATAGAAAGCATATCTGAGGTCAGTGAAAGTAAGGATAAAGATCAAGGAGAGAAAAATGAAGCTGAAACTAGCAGTAATATTCCTGAAAGTAGTGAAAATGGAGAATCGGAAATAAAAGTGGAGAATACGGCTGAAAAGATTGCAAAAATTGATAGTGACAAAGTAGAGAGTAGCGAAAAAATAGAAAATTCTGAAGCGGTTGTAAGTAGCACCACCCAAGTTGCAATAAAAATAGAAAATATTGAAACTAATAAACCGGAAACTACCGAGGAAGCAGTTTTACCACCTGAAGATGAAAATGTAATGTACTGGCCTACTGTCTCTGATCTGAATACTCGGCTTAGAAAATTAATTACTTCCTTTCAGCGGAATTTCAAGAAGGAAGAAATCCGAAATGCCCAAAAGGCTAAGGTATTGACTGATATTTTAATTTTTGCTATTTTGGTTGTGGTTTCGGGCAAAGGAATGAAAATTTATACGTGTATTTGATTCTAATTAAGATGCTTCGCCTTGTGTCACAGAGAATGGAAAGAAAAGAGAAAATTGAACAAATTGTTAGAGAAAGGGAAAGGCAGAAACTGGAAGTATACCAGAAACGTTGGTCCAAGAAAGAAGAATCAGATTTCTATCGTGCTGTTTCTACGTTTGGTATTCAATACAGCAGTTTTAACTGCAGGAAGGAAAACATTTATGATTGGTCAAAATTCCGTGCTTTATCAAGACTAGATAAAAAGTTTGACGAAACTCTTACTGAATATTTTAAAGCTTTCTTTGCCATGTGCAAAAGAATCTGTGGGAAAAAATTAAGCGCACAAGAAGGTGAAATTTGTAATCAAAATCTTGCAATCTAATCCTTTGAGGTTTTGACTTGTACTAATATTGTTTTTTATTTGTTTCATAATTCTTTTGGCGTGGCTGATATTTCCTGGGATAGAATTTGGTGAGAAAAGATTTTGTCAAAATATAATTATAGATTCAGATATTTACCCTTTTTTATTCTAAATTACTTTTTTCTATTAGATTTAATTCAAGTTCCCGTTGATCCTCTTCCCGAGGAGCGAGCCAGAAGGACTTTGGAGCGAATTGAACTGCTTAACAAAATACGGGAGGAAATCATCAGTCATCCTTATCTTGACGAGAGACTCAGATTATGTCAGCCTTCTCTTGACATGCCCGAATGGTGGATTCCCGGGAAACATGACAAAGATCTTTTATTTGGGGCTGCACGGTATTTTTCCATTACAATTTTAAGCATGTATTTTTTACACTTGTATCATTTATTTGTCAATATTACAACTAAGTATATTTTAAACAGACATGGACTAGGACGTACGGATTTATTTTATCTAAACGATCCTGAACTATCGTTCCGAGAAATTCTTCGTCGTCATATTGCTGGAGAACCTTTATTAAATGCTTCGGAAAGATATGGTTACAAGAACATGAAAACGGAACAGGATGAAATGAAGAAAAGACGGTCTGATTTCGTTGACATTGAAATAAAGGATATTAAGCAGGAGCGAGAACAAATGAGGAAGAAGAGAGATGCTGAAGAACTTGAAAAGGGAAAGGCAGCTATAGCTCAGCTGGAAAAACTTTTATCTGAAAAGAAAGCTAATGCCGCTGAAAAGGAAAAAAGAGAGCGTGAGAGAAAGGCATTGGAGGAAGCCAAGGCTAAGGAAGCTGCAGAAGAAGCCAAGGAGAAAAGTTTAGCGGAGCTGCCAGAGCAAGTAGAAAAATCAACCGAAAATTGTCCTGAAGAAGAAAAACCGAAAGCAGCTGAAGAAGCAGTCACTGAAAAGAAAGATGATTCAGAAACTGAAAAGAGTGTTGAAGATAAAGACACAGTGGAGAAATCTGAAGAGAAACCCGCTGAGGAAAAGACAAACGAAAACGATGTTAAGGAAACCGAAGAAAAGTCAGCTGAAAATGATGTACAGACAAACCCGGAGAAAGCAGGTGAAATTACTGACGAGGAAAAACAAGATAAACCACTTGAAAAAGACTGTAAAAAACCTGAGTCGACGGAAGATGAAAGTAACAGTATTTCTGAAAAGGTTGTGATTAAAGAGGAACCCAAAGATGTTCAAGAAAAAGAAGCTATTGATCTTTCCAAGGTTGATACAGTTGATGATACTAATGTTAAAGAAATTGAAACTAAGAAGGCAAATGAAGAGGTCGGAGAAAAGGAAAGTGAGGAGAAAATGGTCGTAGATCCTCAAGAAACTCCTAAAGTGACAGAAGAATCCGAAAAGGTGGAAAGTCCGAAGAAAGTTTGCAATGAGCCTGAAGATTCCAAAGTCACGAAAGAAAATGAAATGGAAGAAAGTGTAGAAAAAGGAGTTGAAATTTCCAAACCGAAGGATAGTTCCATATCAGAGGGAGTTACTCTGGAAAAGAACGATAAAGATAAATTGGAAATCATCAAAGAAGAAAAGCTAGTAGAGAAAGCTTACAGTAAAGAAAGTTTCGAAAAAATGTTGATGGGGAATGACGATAATGAGCGCATTGCGGCATTTCTGAAAAAGCGAACCGAGGAAATCGAAAATGACTTTAAAAATCGTCTAATGTCCGAAAGTCAGGCTGCGGCAGATTTGGCTCGATCCCGGTTAGCAGATGATGAGTCCAAAACGAGTTCTTCGTCTGAGATGAACGAAGTGCAGGTGGAGATAAAGGATGAGTTTAAGATCACAATAAAGCTGCCGGCGGAAAAAATGAACCGAGTGGAAGTGCAGGTGAAGGGATCTCCCAAGTTCTCGGTACCCGACCTTCCAGCACCATCAGCTCCGTTGTCTGTCCTCCAGCCTTCGTTAGCGCACGCCGTCCAAGGAGGCGACGACTCGAAAGGTAATCCCTCGAAACTGACTTTGTCCGATATTTTAACTGGTGGAGACAGTAATAATATCGAAGGTTTGGGCAATCTGTTGAATCAAGTGAATCCGATTCGGTGGCCGAGGGATAAAGCCATTCAAATCCGGCTGGAGCACATTGTGCACGCGATCGAGAAAAACGAGTGGCCCGTGTCCAGATTCTTCAGCTCTGCAGGGGTAGCCGACATTTTTGAGTTCACGCCGTCGGGATCAGGGGAATCTTCTGGTTTGGGAACTGGAACTCCCATGCGAGACACACCTACTCCGATTTCCGAGTGCTCCGACCTCGCACCACCCGAAGACCTCATAATGAGTCTCCCATCGCAGACTCCAAATCTTAACCTTAACTCTAATTCTGGTGCTCCTGGTGTAGGTAATTTGCCACCACTGCAAAATTCTATGCCTCCTGTTTCTAGTTCCGGCTCCGGTTTACAGGGACAAGGGTCTGGCTCTCTATCTTCATTGGTCCAGGTCTCATCTTCTGGACCTGTTTCAGGGCTTATCTCCAGTCTTACTTCTAGCCTTAGTTCCAGTCTTGCCTCTGGCTTAGGTCACAGTAACTCTGGTTCAGGGCAAAATTCTGGCCACGGTCCGAATTCAGGTCCTAATCAGAATTCTGGTATGTCCATGTCGAACCTACCCACACTCAATGTTCCCAGTGGAATCCCCCCACCGCCTATTCCTGGTTCAGGGGGAAGGAGAGGCAGGAGACGCCGCATTGCTATCGACGTGGAGACGGAAAGAGCCAAGCTTCAGGCTTTACTTAATCACAGTATTCACCCTCCGAATAACATGATGCCTCATGTGCCATCTCCTAGGCTCTCTCCTCTCGTCACCTCATCCCTCGAACGAAGAGGGCCTCCGCCTCCCCCTTCGAGTAACAATAACAATAATAACCAATCTGAGAAAAACGAAAGTGAAAACGATAACATCCACCAAAAACAAAATAACCAAAGGGAACCGCAGAATCAAAGACAGCGCCAAAATCAGAGTCCCAGTCAAAATCAACGCTCTAGAAGTAATACCCCTAACAGGGTTCCCGCATCATCGCAGTCTAGAAAATTCGAACCTCCTCCTCCTGCTCACCAACACCATCCGTCGGTCGCCTCTCTCCTTCGCTCGTCCCATCAACCAAATATCCAACACAATATTCCCCCGTTGCAGTCACCACAGCAAAATTTCTCATCACAATCTCAGTCTTCCTCTTTGGATTTGAGTATTAAATCAAATAATATGAGTAATGCTGTGGCCGCAGCTGCTATGTCCGCATTGTCTTCTTTGAGTAGTGTTACAGTTACGCCTGTTACGCTTAATTCACCACCAAGTAACCATAAAAACACTAATAATGCCAATAGCAATAACACCTCCAATTCCGCACCAATGGATTTGTCTGCTGGGTAAGAATTTTTCTCAATTTCCACAACTTTACTAATATGTGCTGTATTCAATTTTTAGTTACATAAACTGTGTGTTTCACTCTATATTTTAGTATGTCAAAGAGACAGCGTAGGGAGAGTCCAAGTATGTTCAATCCTAGACGGGAAGAAAAAGAACGAGAACGAGAGAGAAGAGCTCCCGCTCAAGCACCTCCTCCAGAACCAGAAATTCCTGGACCGAAACCTGCTAAACAATCAAAGTTGGAAAATATGTTAGATAAACTTAGAAAACGAAAGGTAATAACTATAAAATAAAACTGATATTTACCTCATATTTTGTTGCAAAGTTTACTCAGAATTTGTATTTCTGATTTGTTTGATCAGTTGGGTGATTCCGATCCGTTGCCTCCACCTCCGGCAGACAAGGATAAGAAAAGAAAGAAATTGGACGAGATTGTATTTGGGTTGTCAGCGAACAAAGGACAGTCTGGATCCTCGATTTTCGACCGGCCAGCTCCACCTAAGCAAAACCCAGCACCACCTCGAGGAAGTGGAAGAGCAAGCGCTTCCCCTCTAGCCAATTTACATTCTCCACCGACTTCCGCTCATCAGCAACCTCCAACCTCAAGTCCAAAAGAACACCATAACAATCCAATGGCTCAAAATATATTTTCAAATCCATTACTCAGTGCCACCCTATCTCTGTTCAACTCGGCTGCAGGAAAGGAATTTAGTCGACTGGCAGCTGCAGGTGCAGCCGGGCATCAACAAAATGCTTCATCTCTCCTAAACGCCAACAAAAAAGATTCAAGTCCTCGTGGTAAGCGTTTTTTCCCTTTTCTCCTATTTAAAGTTGGCAGGAGCTATTATCGTCTAGGCAGTTGTTTTGTTTGAATTTGAATGAACGTATTTCCCTCCGTGTTTGTCTTTTTGTCCCCTTTATTTTTTTGCTGTCCATGTCATGTATGTCATGTCTTGAGTAAATTACTTGAGTAGAATTATCTAAGGATTTTTAAATCGGGACTTGAGAATCCATTAGTAATTGTTAGATTGAAAAGCTTGGATTGATTTTAGTATTTCTACCTACCCATTCGTAAGTAGCATCATAGAATCCAAGCTGAAAATTATTTTAGTAGATAGTTTGCTATGCAGACCACTGATGATTTGTGCCTTAAGCAAGAACGTCTGTGCATGACTATTTTAGGAGCAGCGCCAATGCCGGCTCCATCTCATTTATCAGAAATGCCCAAATGTGATTTAAGTCGATTGGCAGAGCTTGCAGTGCCCAAGTTTGACTTATTTTCTCATGATGCAAAAGTTAACAAGTGGCTGGCTGAGCATGCTAATTTGACGCCGGAGAGACCCGTTACCCCCGAGTTCATGGACGGGAGACGAAGAAGGCGACCCAGGGTTGACCCCATGCTGCTCGATTGGAGCAAGTTGACGGGAGACGAAAATGTTACCGTTGTCAACAGGATTACTGGCAAAAAGGTGAGAAATGTTAGTTTCACGGATAAAGCTATAATTACCACTACCGCGGTATTTACGTATTTCCTGTTTTACGTATCTAGTGCATGTAAAAAATAGCATTTTACGGAGATTTATAATATTTTTTGTTTTCTAATTAGATCACGGGACCAAAGGCACCGCAACTAAGAATACTTTCTCAGTGGCTTAACGAGAACCCGCTTTATGATGTGGATCCCCGATGGGCCGATTTGGTGCGAGAGAAAGGAAACCTTCCTACAGACTTACATCGACGAATCTCTGGTGAGAAGAAGAAAGGACCTGGGAGGCCACCGTTGTTGACTAGTCCGCCACCGAACAACCCAACAACACAAGGAGGGACAACTCCAACAATCCCTACCTCTGCTGCGAACGCGTATCCGAACCTAGGAGCCTTTTCTTCATTGCCAGGTTTGAAAAGTTCCTTGTGGCTCTAGATGTGATTTTAATACAGGTTTTATGGATTTGGTAAGACGTTTGTTGGTTGGAACGTTTAGGTTTGTCAGGACTGAATCCAAATCTCCTCGCAAGTCTTCCACTGGGCTCGCTCGATCCGAAGAATCCGCTGTTCATGCCTTTCGGAGGATTGGGCTCTTTAGGAAACCTGGGTTCTCTAGGAAATTTGGGATCTCTGAATAGTTTAAGTAGCCTAGGTTTGACGAATCCTCTCTTTGGCTTTGGACTTCCAAATATGGGCATGGGGTCCGACATGCCAGGTATGTCAGGGGTGGGAGAGAGCAGTGGGAACAACGCTAAGCAAAGTTCTAAAGACATGGTCCATTCCTCTGGTGCACAACACTCGTCCTCCACCTCCATGAACAAGAAGGAGGAGAAGAGTAACAAAAAGTCTTCGGCAGCTGCTTCCGCATCTCAAAACATGCTCTCCAGTGCTTTGCCGTTCCTGTTTCCAAATCCGGGACTGATGTACAATCCGTTGGGGCTTGGCTCCTTCCCTCTTGGGGCGGGGATGACGCCGCCGTTCAGCAACCTTGGCCAAGGCTCTCTTGTCAACGGACTGGGTGGCAACGCGGGGAACAAGAAGTCGTCTACAACAACAAGTAAGAGTGGGACGAGTCCCTTGAGTTCCGCCGGCCTCTCTGGTTTGAACATTCCGTCTTTTTCTAAGAAAGACGTACCCAGCGGGGTAGCAGCGGCTCTGCGGACCAAGAATCCAGCCAATCTAGCTCCGGGACCAACCAATCAGCCCGTCGTCAATCCAGACGACTCTGATGATGAGAGTTTACACAGTCTGATGGGAAACCATGCTGATGACTTACCTGATGACGACTCTCCGCAGGATGAGCACACCGAAAGAATAGTACTTAAAGGTATTTAAATTAGATTTTGAGGCTTTTATGGATATTTTTGTAGTTAGGTGTTTGAAGGACAGTGTTTAATAAATTGCTTATTGAGTAGAGAGTAAAGAGCTGGAGAAAGAAATGGCGCAACAAAAAATGGAGACGCGTCGAGAGAAACGTGAGCGAATGCGAGAACGTCCATCGTCGTCTAACAATCCTGCAGAATCGCATCGTGATCGAGATCGTGAGCGAGACTCACATCGAGGCCTTACAGCGGCCGAGCGACAACTACTAATGGTTAAGAAAAAAGAAAGGTTAGCTAAAGAAGAACCTCCGTCACTGCCATTCCGTGATTCTGGAAGAACTACTCGAAGATCAACTGCTGCTGCTGCGAGTAGAAGCCGTCTCGAAGAGGCTGTTAATAAAATGCGAGAGGCTACAGAGTCCCTTGGTTCGTTTTCGGAGCATAATTCAGGGAAACGTTGAAAAACCATTAGAATAGTTACTAAATATATAAATCTAAGAGTATAACTATATAAATAGTAAGCTGAATGATAATACAAAGATAGTTGTCGAAATCGAAAATGTCCGCTGAGTCCCCTCCACGATTTTTACTAACTCACTCCCTTCTCACTCTGTGACTTACCCGTATAGCCACTACTATACTATGTACTATCTTTGTGAACTAATTTTACTCGAACTGAAACGATGGACAAGCTTTGCTGTTGCTAACTGAAATCACATCACTTTTAAATACCTAAAATCTACTGCCTACCTAATTAGCTGCAAAAATCAAGGACAGTATCGACTTTGTTATAATAAACTGAAATTGTGTAGTTGTACAACTGAAAATGAGGATTTGACTTTTTTAAGCGAAGGGGTTCCTCTTTGCACTGCTGCACAACTCCAATTAATTTTTACTACTCCCAAGAAGTGTTGTGGTGTCAACCTGAACTGACCAACCAGAACCAGGACAAATGTCAACTGATAAATTCTCGTGAATTATTTGTTCAAATGGTTCAGTTGACTTGACTCGTTTGTTTTTAATATAATATAGTTAATTAATGTTAAAACTTACTACATACAAATACAGTTAGCTTTTTCTGTAAGTAAATATACAAATGTTGATTTGTCTCATGTGTATAATTATTAGGAATATTTCTTTAAATTGTTTAGGAATTAAGTACACGTTATACTATAAATGGTAATCTATTGTGTATTATATAAATGTATGTGTAATATAAGTATTTGGAATTAAATAATGAGTATACATACTGTGGATAGTGTAAGTTGCTATTAGCTAAGTGTAAGTAACATAAGTGAATACTGTAGTAGAGATTTTGGCTCTTTGTCATGTCATTTGTAACTTTTTTGAAAGATTGATCTTTGATGTAATGTAAACGAAACGAAACACTACAAATAAAATGTTTTATGGAATAGTTGATGAATATTAAAGTCCGATTAAGGCAAGGCTACTGTTCAGTGCAAGAATGTAGGATAGATGAACTAGGTTAGATCATAGTATTATTATTACTACAAATAACTCACTATTAGCATGTGAAACATAATAATTATTAGACTTCGAAAATAAATTGACGACACGACTTGACTCTAGTAGTAGAATTTGTACAAGAGAAATATTATGCATAATATTAATATTAAAACTATTATAACTGTCTAATCTATACTACACAATAACTATAAACTATCGCGTACCTATATAATAATGAACAACATAACAGTAAATACAACACACATAATAACAAATTATTTAAAACCTGAATTTTATGGACAAAGTGGTATTGTATAAGTAAGTCTAATCTACCCTTAACCTATGTAACGCTAAGTAAACATCAAATTATAAATTAGAAGCAGAAAACGGTAGTGTACATAAAATGATGATCATGATCAGGTACATAGTTTGTGTTAGAAAAGCGTAGAAGAAGACCTAAAAACAGAACAGCCAGGCCACACTTATTATTACAATAGGGGACGTATGCATGACTAGGAAAGAGCAGAATTGAGTATAGAGCGTTTCTAAAATGTGTTTGTGTTGTGTGTATGTGTGTGTTCATTGATTAGTTGGAAAATAATTGATTGTAGTGAGAGTTGGTGTTTTTATGGCAGACGACGCCTATTTATGTATTAATTACTTATAACTGTTATTACTATTATTATTATATTTCCTTTTTGTTACAACTTGTTCCCATGATATTCAACATGGTCTATTTATAATCTTAGCACTTGTTCAGACAAACTAAAGTACTGTTGTATGATGTCATCGTGATAGTGTACTGTATTCTACTGTACTATTATGCTATTATGATTATGACTTATGACCTTTATATCCATTATTCAATGTGTAAGAGCAGAGGCTCAGATTTGGCACCAGAACCCAGAACAAACGAAAGAAAATCCCAGAGCAATCTCAACAACGGGTCTGTCAAACCCAAACCTGTCTTGTTGAACTGCATTCTGTGCTCCTCTTCCCTTTGTTCTGGTCCATGTCCTGTCTGTTCCAACAAAATTATTCATTACCCATACTAAGGTAATATTCACCAGAAGTATCTTAATTATTAATGAGGCGTATCGTTGATGACAAATGAATATGTATTGTGTACATTTGCATCGTGAAGGTGTGTGTAGGGAAATAAATTCATTACCATATTCAGATTAGCTCCTCTTTGTGTATGCTCAGAAAATTTTATTTTTCATTTTTGCTATTAGTAAATCTCATTTTATATCGTGTTTGTATTTATTCACATCATTTCATTCATCTCACATAATATTATTACTCTATTTCATGAAACACATTAGTAGCTCTATGCGAAGCATAAAGTTCTTTGGTTTGGTATTGGTACTCAGAAGGGTTTCTTTCTAGAACATACTGGTGTGGTAGGAAAATTAGGTCAAAGCTGTTTTCGTAAACTATGTCTTAATTTTACTTTTTGGCAGTCTAATATTTTACTTTCTACACTGATGCCCTTTTCTCTAGTATTGCAGGGACTTCGTCAGCACTATATAGTTCTTCCTCAGTTCCACTTGTATCTTGTTTATATATTCGGCTGGAGCGACTTTTTCTTTTGTATAGATTTTGAAGATCCGTCTAGAAATTAAAATATGTTAATGTCATTCTTCCCCTTATACATATGGTTGGAATAGTGCATTCATAATAGCCACAATTTTCATGCAAATTCATTAAACAGTATTTCCGTACATATCTCGGATAGCAGGTGCAAGAACAAACAGAGACTTGACTGCTGCTGCTGTGACACACTGTCAAGTCACTCTGTAAGAGTTTTCCATTTGAAGACATGATTTCACCGTCCACTGTCACCACATGTTGTGACACTGGTCCTAATTCTGTGTCTTCACGTTGCATTTCTTCTGATTGCCTAAAATATATTCATTAGTTATTCATAAGGTAATAGCTGGTAGGCATAAATAAGAGCTTATAAAATTCAAAACTCGAAAGTGAACAGAAAAAGTCAGGAATCAGTTCATAGTTCATATTGATTATTGCAAAAAGATGAAATTGCAATCACATACATTGTCATGAAACGTAGGACCAAAATATTGATGCTGGAAGCAACAACAGCCAAACCAAATACGATGAAAACGACACTTAGTGCCATATAACCTGGTTGTCTCTGAAGTGCATGGTCATTCTGCATGAAATTATACAAAATCAAATAAGACTACTTAGCTTAAATACATACATTAATTCGGTTGTGCAAAGGATATCAAAAATATTTGCCTGCAAAGCAACGTAATCCCCAAATCCAATTGTAGTCAGAGTTATGAAGCAGTAATAGAATGCATCAAAGTAAGACCATCCTTCATATTTTGAGAACACAGCTGCGCCGGTGGTCATGATTATCGAAGATAGCATTCCTGCCAACATCATCTGGTTTATCTGTTTATAAAGCAACCAATGTTAATTATACATCCTTAACAGCCAATATTTGTTCGAGGATGATAAGAATTGCGATAAAATAATGTTGGGAGGTATAAAGTATAGAGATAAATACAACATGGTATTTCATTACATAAGTATGCTTCTAGACTGTATTCAGTGTGATTGTAATTTGAGGCTTGCAATTAGGGTTACCTCTGTTGCTTCTGTTTTTTTGCATCGAAATAATTTTTTCAAATGTGTAATGATGATTGAAGCTCCTTTATTTAGACGCTCTCCTATGCTTTGGAACATAACGATTCCCAGAGGAATGCCGATTGCTGCATACATCATGCAGAATGCTTTACCACCCGGAGTAGATGGTGTGGAATGCCCATATCCTGATTAATATTTAAAATTATTCACTTTTTTACATGCGTACTATGCGTGTACCTATCTTGCTTTAACAAAGTGCTTATGAAAAATGCGATTTGCATAACTCGTTTTACATTATAATACCCTTTTTCCTAAACGAGATTTTTGAAGATGGCCAGGATGTATGGCTCCTCATCTTTACTTCCTTAGTTAACTGTGACGTGACAAATCACGTACGTACACCATAACACACAAACCCATAGCACAAATTGGCATGTAGGAATTTTCCCCCAATTTTGCTTTTTTATAATTTACTTTTTCCTATTTGTCCATTGGAAATGGAAATATATATCACTATATTATATACCATGCATTCCGATGCATCTTTCAATATTCCTTGGTAAAATGTTTTTGATGTTTTAAATATTTTATAAATTATCGAAATTATTGATACTTGATTCCAAAAACAAAATTTAGTCAGTGCACAAAATATGCTTATGCAGTAAATTGTTGTCTAACACAGATAAATGGGCTATCATGGAAAAGTAACGCTCATCATTTCATCAAGAAATTCATAATGTTCATGATCTGAAGTCATTAGGAATCATTACCGTACTTGCTGTAGCACGGCCTTTATATGAGAATGGTCATGGAACTTGTATTCTCAATTGTAAAATAATGGCGCCGCTTTTTCGATAGATGGCATTTTGGTTGTTTACCCTGAATTGTCATTGGCACACAACAATCATTGATTAAATCTACGAATATCTTTTGATTTAATGCTTTTACCTGACTGTCTTCTATTGACGAAGGTAGAGTTTTCTTCAGGCTTTTCAGATTTGCCTTTGACGACCTTCTACGTTAAGTAGAACAGAAGTTACAGACACATTTCCTCAAACACATGTTCCCAAGGGTGTCGAAATTGTCTCATATTATTGTCCGTTTTGCCCCACTTTGATGATAATTTGTCTGTAACTTCTGTTCTACTTATCATAGAAGGTGGTCAAAGGCAAATCTGAAAAGCCAGAAGAACACTCTACCTTGGTCAATAGCAAGAAGTGAGGTAAAATCATAAAAACAAAAGAGATTCATTGATTTAACCAACTATTGTTATGCACTACTGGGAATTGAGGGTAAACAGCCGAAATGCCATCTACTGAAATGGCTGCTCGGTTATTTGAAGTTTTGGAGCGAAAGAGATACGGAGTTAGATGACCATTATCATATACAGACCGTGGCTGTAGTATGCAGAATAGAATGAAAGTAGTAAATGTTTAGTAAACATATATAGTTGATATGACTCACGTACCTATCATGGCCAATCTGAAAAATCAAAATATAGAAATAAATATCTGTAAGTTCAAGTCTAATAATTAAAAGTTTATTGCTTTATTACAAAAAGATAGTTTGGATTGCGGTATACAATCATCATAATTTGTATGATCTTCTACTTCTTGGTTAAGTTGTAAATATTAAGAATCATTTGACTTACACGACTGTGGCGAAGTAAAATGAGCCGGCGAATTTCCATTGTGGACCAGCCTTGTGTGGAGTGTTCTCAATGACCATTTGCTCAATCCACTTATAATCATCCTCTGATATGTTGTACTTTGCTCTCAAATCATTACTGATTTCTGATGAATATCAAATTCAAATGGAAATATTTTGTCAAATTAAAAGTCACAATTTAACATAACATTACTTAACATTCATTTCATTTAGCTTTATTTAAGTTTTTAGTATACTAGTACATTCAACCGTGCAAACAGTTAAAGTAAAATGCAATATTCAAATTGATTAACATAATATGCTAACTGATTTTTAAAACATATAATGTGTCTTTGTATATACACAACATTTAACATACAATACAGTTAGGTATTAGGCATATTAGTTTCTTTTGCTGTGATAAATAATGCTACTCGAGATCCGGGGTTATCAGATTTTATGAACGGAAGACTGTCAGAATAACTCATAATACACTTTAATGCATTGAGTGAAAGCTTGGTGAAAACCCACATTAAATATTAAAATAGTAAGAGAAAGCAGGCGTGTATAATTTGAGGTAGATATCTGTAGGTGGTAAAAAATGAAGCGGTAAAGAAAGCAATCGATATTGCAAGAACTGTAGTATTTGTCAATTAAAAGCCTTTTCTTTGTACAATCAATAAAATTTAACTATGTGGTACAAATATAAATACTTTCCCTTTGTGTTTCGTTAAAATGAATTAAATGATGTCCAAAGATTAAAGAGTATAAATCTTAATAACAGTTAATACTTGCCTTTGAGAGCGGAGGTTACTTTCTTTTCAGTTTCAGATTCCAAGGAATCAAAAACGGAGGCTCCTATTAGCAAATAAGTAAAAGTCGTGACAACCAGAGAAAGCGTTCTAACGTTCTGCCTTTTCATTTTGCCAAACTAGTGGTTTGGAATTATTTGAACACTGAGCTGTAAAATTAGGTTTTTTACATGATCTGTAGATCCTACCTGTTTACTCCACCCATCTGGTAGAGCCTGGTTCATCAACATTTCCTTGCAGGGAAGACAGGAAAGTGAAATGCTTTCTATTGATTTTTTCATCTTTTCTCTGTTGCTTTCACTACACTTTCAGTTTCATCCCACTACTGAGTTGGATGTTCCACTATAAGAATATTAGAAATCTGTAAAATATAGGTATAAGCTTTATCCATTTGACAGTCCGCCTTTTTCGTTGCTCCCTCAAAGACGCTGCCCAGTGTGTTTATGTTTGTACATTACTATCATGGCTGTCATTACTAACTTGGTGCTTCATTCGCTTATAAAATTTAATGTCACACTTTTGTTGTGCTATCGATAGCTAATAGTAATACTGTAATACAATTGTCACACAATAATGGGAAATAAGTAATGAATTGCTGCATTCACATCAACTTACAACTGTCAATTTACATTTAATAACCAACACAAAGGCCTCATCCCAAGTTTCATGTTTATACAGAGTACATTGTCCAGTGTCACTATTCTCACTATGAAATTAATTATCGAAATAACACCACTTATGCGTTTTTCGAGCGCATAAGTGCACTTATGCGCTCGAAAAACTTCCTGCACAATTTTATACTTAGTTTTAGAAAGGTGCATTACCTAAAGCTTTCCTTTGATACGCTTGCATAAACTACGGTTAGGCAACAGTTTATTTTGATCGATCCTGGTGGATAATGAAGGTGGTTTAACTGTGGAACAATCAAATAGTAAACCAGAGCTCTGAATAACTATAGGAATGCTAATTATTTCTTAAAAATGCGTACAACAACTGTCAAAGTAATAGATAAAGAGAAAGTTGGAGAAAACTTTTGTTATTAGGTTTTTAGAAATTGATTTAACTTTTAGTACTAACAAATCAACAAGGCTTAGTAAATTATTCATGAATGCTGCTTCTATGTTCACCGGAAAAGTGCTTTCTTTCAAATCGTATCATGTGTTGAAAAATGTGGTATTACGAGTGGAGGCAGATAAAACTAGCTCGAATGCTGCTATTGCTATTATGCTGTTGTAATTCTCATTCTCAAATTTAAGAACGTGGTACGTTCAGGGAAGAGTATCATGATAAATAGCAAGAAAAAATAGTTTAATTAGTTTCTTTTGGTGTAGGCAATAAACAGACTATTCGAAATAAAAATCTGCATGCCTTCATCGATGAAATTCACAAGCTAGTGAAGCTAGCAAACAATTATCATATTATATCATTACAAACCAGTTAAAAATCTAAAAGTTGCACAGTGTATGCTATATGTTAACTGATGTAGAGTTAATAAAAATGGTGCACTTTTCTTAGAATTAACGGCAAAAATCCTGGAATATTTACCAATGAATTGCCGTCTTGTATACAATTATGTGATGATGTGTATGTCGATGTAGGACTCGAATTGACAAGAAACAACAAGGCAAAAGTGCTTAAAAAATTCTGACTTATTAATTAAGAACCTGCTCTTCTTTGAAGATTCATGAGAGCTCAGGACTTCTCAATTTCCTTGCAGTCAGCAGATCAAAATTGACCCGAGTGGAAATAGTACTGAATATCAAAACGGACAACTAATATCTTATGAATCTCTCAAATTAACAATTACGGTTTCTGAAGCCCTAAACAAATATGTCTATTCGCATTTTCTTAGCAAGAAGAATTAAGCATTTAAGCAAGGAGTTCATTTTCGAACATGGATATTTGGGACAGTCATCTGAAAGAAAATACGCAATGTGTGGTAATACATGGTCCCCATCACTTGAAGGGATCGAAATTGTAGAGATTGGAAAGTAAAAGAAACAAATTGAAGACATGTTCGCAATCCCAAAACTCAATTAATTAAAGAACTTCGTATTAATCAGGATATGAAAATATCCTAACTGCTAGACATATCCATAGACAGATCTTCAAAGCCTGTGTGAACCATGAAAATTTTAAACGTTTATGCTTGGGAACACCATTTCTGGAAAAATGGAATCAATTTATTATCAGCAACATGAAAATTGGAAGTGCTTCAGTTCACTTGAGGATGAGAATATGGCTTGCTTATAAAAGGAAAAGGAAATGAATGTAGGAAATGAAAGGAAATATGAAAAATAGGAAATATGAGGGGATATATGGATATAAAAGGAAATATTTATTTGCTCGGGATTTCGTCGCACTCAACACAGCACGGTTGAGCGAAATGAACGGGAACAGAATTCATAAGGACTACATATTATTCTTGAAAAAGCTTTATCTAATATATTGACATAAGGCATGCATTGCATGATACATTCATGAACTTATCACCAAATGGGTCTGTATTTTGAATCAGCTTTTTTATCTTGAAACACCAAAGTACAAAGTCCAAGACCTACACCTGTACTTTTATAAATGCAGGTTTTGCATCATTAATTAGTCGTTAGGTCATTTATTTTACGTAACAAACAGAAACAGATACTTTGGAATCGTCGGATCGGATCGCGGAGGCAAGGGGCTACATACAATAAAAGTCATCTTTTAGTTGGAAAGCGTTGAATGTTACTAGGAAGAGCCTCTGTCGGCTATATAAACAAACGTGATGCATGGAAGCTACAAACACCGCAGATAACTCATAAGTAAGACGAATTTCCAGAGATGATGACACATGTTGAATATTGAATATTAAAGATATCTTTTACGATTTGCCTAGCTTTCTTAGTATACATACCTGGATGAATCTCAAGAATCTAATCTAGACTTCAATCCTTAGATCATACTTTAGAATCATTTGCACTTTTATTACATCATTCATATTTTTGTGCATAAGTATTTGAAAAACGAAGAAATGGGAAATGAGGAAGAATGTAAGGGAAAGTGAGTCAGAGTCTTGGGAAAATGTTTGAAAATTGAGCGGGAGAAATTGGCGAATAGACGGAAACGGTCATTTTACTCCACCTCTTTAGCCGGTAACCCGAATACAATAGAACCTTCAACAGTCCGCACGGACGACGGCTCTTTCTTTATGCAATCCCTCACTCGCTCAACATTCAACATTTGCCATTGATTCGTTCGTTCCTATTTCGTATTAGGTTGCTAGTTGTCGTTGTCGTTCCTCCAATTCAATTATTCCTTTTATTTCGTTCAATTATTAGTAAACTGATCATATCACACACTTCGAAATTCTACGTCAAGGTAAACTGCAGCTGTGCACTGAATAATATATTTTGTGTCGCTGGACGTTAAAACAGAATTTAGTGGTTTCAAGTAAGGTTTCAATTCGTATAGGCCTACATTGCAATTTGCAAGCCTAGGCAAAAGTTATTCTTAGGATTTTGACATTTTGGTAGGCGCCAAACTGAAAAAATGAATACCGACTCAACAACTTCGCAACTTATCGTGATTTTGGAAAAAACTGTTTCTCCAGGTAATATTTCATTATATAATAATATTGTTGGACACATTTATGAAATTTTAGTAATTAATTTTAAGGTGCATCTTTTTGTGGTGTTCAGGTATTGTCAGTTTTACCCTTGTTACTATTTATGTAAGAAGAGTCTATTCAATGTATTCAATATTGACTAATTGTGTAGGCTGAATCTAAATAATCTTCATTCGAATATTTACTTAAGGCAGTTTGTTAGGATAAATCAAGTACTTAAAATTTAGGTCAAAAATATCGTATTAATACTGTACGGTAAATAACACGTTTAATCAAAGCAAAATCCAACAATAACGTACCTTAGTAGCCAACAGTATGTCATGTGAACTTGTTAATAACCTTTTGCATTTATTAGTTAATAAAACAACATAATTATCGAAACTTAATATTCCTCTAATTTTTCCTTTTTAGACCAAAATGAACTTACAACGGCACAAACGTTTTTGGAGCAAGCAGCTCAGTCTAATTTTGTAAGTCTTTTAACTTTAACTTTTATACCATTTATTTATCGGTCATCCATAGGTGGCATAATTATTAAAATATTGTATTTGCGTGTTACAGCCTCAATACATCCGAAGCTTATCGGAAATATTGGCTCATGCGGGTTTAAGTCCTGTAGCTCGTATGGCCTCAGGTTTGCAGTTGAAAAATTTACTGACGTCCAAAGATAGCTCTATCAAACAACAATATCAAAGTAGATGGCTTTCACTTTCTGTGGACATACGAAATTACGTGAAAAAGAACGTTAGTCGAATTCAGATTTCCTACTTCATATTTTTCATTTAATTATATTGAAGTTATTTGATTTAAAAATTGTCATCTTAGGTCTTAGCCGCTTTGGGAACAGAAACAGCCAGACCTAGTTCCGCCGCTCAATGTGTGGCGTATATAGCTGTAACAGAACTGAATGTTCAGCAATGGCCGGAATTAATTGGCATGTTAGTAAGCAACGTGACTGGAGGAAGTAGTAATGGTATTAGCCCAGAGCTTCTTAAAGAAGCATCTCTAGAAGCCATAGGATACATTTGTGCCGAAATAGTAAGCAGTGATTTTTCCATTTCAATTTAAACTAATTTTACGCTTATGTCACTTTTTTATTCGTCATCACTTAATTTACTTTTAGGATCCAGAAATTCTTACAAATCAAAGTAATCCGATTTTGACTGCTATCGTGCATGGTATGAAACGAGATGAACCTTCAAATCGTGTTCGTTTGGCTGCAACAAACGCTCTACTCAATTCCTTGGAATTCACTAAGTCCAACTTTGATAAAGAAGTAAGTGACATCAAAAATAAAAGCTGTAGTGATACTGGTTGACAATAAAATTCTTGTGTCAATTCTATAACTGTATGAATTTAATTTCAGAATGAGAGACATTATATAATGCAAGTTGTATGTGAAGCAACTCAAATTACAGATACTCAAGTTAAAGTAGCAGCCCTACAGTGTTTAGTCAAGATTATGTCTTTGTATTATCAACACATGGAGTTTTACATGAACCAAGCGTTATTTGCAATTACGATGGAAGCAATGAAATCTGATGTTGATGAAGTTGCTTTGCAAGGCATTGAGTTCTGGTCCAACGTTTGCGATGAAGAAGTTGATTTAGCCATTGAAGCTAGTGAGGCTAGTGAATTAGGACGACCTCCTCAAAGGACATCTCGGTTTTACGCAAAAGGCGCCCTGCAGTACTTAGTTCCTCTTCTTATTCAAACTCTCACAAACCAAGTACACATTTTAAAAATAATTCATCTTTAATAATGTGTTATTAAGCACGACATACATCCCTTGTATTTACGTAATGTTTGAATTGGGCCATAAAACTAAAATAATCAAATTATTCATAGGAGTTGAATGATGATGATGATGATTGGAATCCGTGCAAAGCTGCTGGAGTTTGTCTCATGCTCCTAGCAAATTGTTGTGAAGATGACATAATTCAGCATGTTATACCATTTGTTCAAAGCAATATTAAGCACGATAACTGGCGATTTAGGGACGCAGCAGTTATGGCATTCGGTTGTATCATGGAAGGTAAAATTTTCATTTTAGGATTGAGCGCACAAAGATGTTCTTTAAATTTCATTCCTAATGTCTGAGCTCTTTTAATAGGTCCAGAACCACAAACAATGAAGCCCTTGGCAGAGCAATCGCTGCCAACACTCATCACATTAATGCAAGATGTAAATGTAGTTGTCAGAGATACTACTGCATGGGCACTTGGAAGAATCTGTGAAGTAGTTTCGGAAGCTGCTTTAACGAATAACTATCTTCAGCCATTGCTGGAAGCTTTGGTGACCGCCCTCCAAGCAGAACCAAGAGTAGCAGCAAATGCTTGTTGGGCTCTTAGCAGTCTTGCTGAGGCCGCTTATGAAACTGCTTCGGAAGGAATGCATAATGATGCCTCTGAGCCTGAAACTTATTGCCTATCGTCATTTTTCCGACCTATTGTAGAGAAACTTCTTACAACAACTGATAGACAAGATGGTAACCAAGCTAATCTCCGTCCTGCTGCCTATGAAGCTCTGATGGAGATGATTAAAAACTCTCCAAGAGATTGTTATGAAACGGTGCAACACACAACTCTTGTCATTTTGGAGAGACTACGTACTGTATTGGTATTAGAAAATCAAGGGTCGGGTGATCGTAACCAGTATAATGAGTTGCAAAGTTCCTTGTGTGCTACTCTTCAAAGCGTGCTGCGCAAAGGTAAAGAATATGAATAGGGAGAAATGTGCTAAACCATAAAATATTTGGGAAGTATTTAACAATTGCAATTTAATTTTTAGTAACTCCCAATGACGCTCCAAAAATTTCCGATGCTGTTATGGAGGCTTTACTACAAATGTTAAATGGTCCTGGTGGACGATCCGGTGGTGTTCAAGAAGATGCTCTTATGGCCATATCAACATTGACTGAAGTCATGGGTGAAGGTTTTATCAAGTATATGGACTCATTTAGACCTTTCTTGGTAGTAGGACTGCAAAACATAACGGAACATACAGTAAGAAAGTTCATAATATAAGCTATCATAATATATATGTGAATCTTATCATGTTCAACTTTTTTATTTTTAGGTTTGTTCTGCTGCTGTAGGAGTTAGCGGGGATATTTGCCGGGCGCTCGGTGTTAAATCAGTTCCTTATTGCGATGATATTATGGGTCTTCTTTTGCAAAACTTAGGGGTACGAATACAATTTCTATTTCTCCATTTATTCAGTGTATGCAATTGTAACTTGTAACTTTTATAAATAGCACGCTACTGTACATCGGTCAGTGAAACCTCAGATTTTATCTGTATTGGGAGACGTTGCTCTTGCTATTGGTACAGAATTTAAAAAATACTTAGATGTCGTTCTTCAAACTTTGATGCAAGCATCCCAGGCCCAAGTTGACAGAGTTAGTACAAGCACAAAAAATTTATACCGTAATTTCCCCATTCTTGTGTGCATTAATATAATTTGTCTGATTTTAGAATGACTACGAAATGATTGACTACTTGTGTGATCTAAGAGAAGGAGTACTTGAAGCTTATACGGGCATTGTCCAAGGACTTAGAGGTGAAGCTCAAAGTACGGGAATTTCAGGTGGGCCAGCCACTCCAGACTTAGCATTGATAGAGCCTCACCTGAATCATATGATTCAGTTTATAGGCGAAGTTGCCAGAGATAATGAAAAGTCTGACGGCAATATTGCTGCAAGTGCCGGTCTCATTGGGTAAGTATATTTGTCAAATTCTGGAAAATAAAATGAATGAATATTTTTACGTATTGAGACAAGGATTGTTAATTGACAAATGATTCACCGCTTGAATAAGTAACATGTCTGATAAAGAAGTGTTAAAATTTTTAGTGATCTCTTGGTTGGCTATGGAGCCAGACTTCTTCAATATTTGGATAATGAGCTAATCAACGAACTCCTAACCCAAGGTCGTCGTTCTAAAACAAGTAAGACCAAAATGTTGGCCACTTGGGCGACGAAGGAAATGCGAAAGTTGAAAAATCAAACTTCTGCTGCTGCCAGTTGGTAAGTGTGTGCCTTGTGTTTCATATCGTGTACTTCTGTTATAAGTAACTTCATGTTACATATTTTTTATCTAGTGAGTCGAGTGACATGTACTTACCTAGGTAATTCATTGGAGTGACACTGTGATAATCTGATAATGTATTGTGATACTAGAGTAAGAATGGGAGATCCCAAAAACAAAATCAGAGTTACTTCTACAATCTACTTAATTTTGTTCTCTTGATCTGATCTTTACTTTAATCTGTTTAACTTTGAACTGAACTTTTGCTTCTTAAACCTGGAATGTCTACTTAGTTTTTTTCGGCCACAAAGCTCTTTGATATGTATCTGTATTTTAGTTTGAATGAATGGAATGGGAGAGACAGTGAGAACGATAAGTAAGTTATATAATTGTTGGTGTTTTATTTCGTACCAAAACTTTGCTGTTATTTATAGAAAGGAGAACACGGGTAGAATTACAAAATAGGGTTTCAGTTTCAGTTAGTAGTTTGCCTCCTCACCGAAAAGGATAATGTATGCAGCTGGTTTGTTTTATTGTATTTTATTTTATTGACTAAAGAGTGAAAAGTATCGTAAGATATTTAATGTGATGACTGTATACTTGTTAATACGGCTAGTTAGTGAAATGAAAGATGCAAATTTATTGCCACAAAGAGGATACCTACCTATATGAGATTAAAAGACTAGACTACTTTTTGTTGTACTTGTATTGTTATTTTAAACATTATTCTCATTTTGAAAAAAGACAATTAGATCTGTAATTTTATACATCAACAAGAAGTAGGTAGTTAACCCTTTGTCGATTTGATTTGTGCGAGGAAAATAAATAGGAGTCCTTAATTACTAATTGTATAACGTGTGGTGTTGTTTGAGATGTGATGTGTTGGATTGTGAATTGAATGACTGACGTATGGGTATGGTAACTTCCTTGCAGATGAGATATTGTTGTGGAATGAAGGAAGGAGCGTTGATTGGACGGTTGGAGCGCTGATGATGAGTGGAGTGCAAGGACGGAATGAGTGATGATTACGCGTGAGAGTCGTCTTCAATCAATTATCACATATTATACAAAAACACAACAGAACAGACTTGACACACAATTACATTTACATTTATATACGCAAAGAGATGTGAACGTTCGTGCGACTATTTCTAGGAGTATTAATGGGTATTTAGTTTTACAACAAAACACTGAAAACTACAACACATGATATCCCTAGACATATTTACCTAACATTTTAGACTAGTAGTAACTAACACAGTGAAGTGGTCAACTCACTTTGAAACACATTTATTATTATTATATATCTATCTGTACTGCACAATAAAGTGAACTGGAGTGCAGTAGAGTAGTAAGTCATTGTACTCTCACACAACATATACCTACCTATAACATAAAATATAGTCTAAACTAAGTAAGTATACGTTAGCAATTAGTTACACAATATACGTAGTAAAGCTAACCTTAATAAGTATCTTGATAGGCATTATTAAGTGCAGTTTATGAATCTTTAACTATCACAGGAGTATAAATGTGACAAAAATGATTGTGTTGTATTGTATCGATGTTGGTAACTTTCTGCTGTGCTATATACCTATATTAATTACGTATACCTTATTACATGATTATAACATAGTTTGTAAAGTAACCGACTGCAAGATATAGATGTAGATTTGATTGACGTAGTGAGGGAATGTGTACATTGTAGTTCGTTATGATAAGGTACGTAATATATCTATATTTAAGCTAATTTAGCTAATAAAATTAAATAATGGTAACTACTATACTCTAAATACCTACATAACACATATACACATTCTAAAGTAGTTTGTTAAAATTATTTTTTATGAATGAGCGTGTTTACGTTGGAAATGTTTGTCGCGCTCCGACCTGAAATCCTGAATTAGAAATACCAATAAAATAATGTTTGATGAGAAAAATTATGACTGGACGTGGTCTGTTGGGATTCTATTCTCCAGATCCTGCATTGAATGGCTGTGTACCATATTATTATTTCTTTGAAAACTATAATTCTACAGCTTATTTCTTTTGATCCTTTGCATTTTTATTTCTGTTGTAGGATGAGCATTCTGAGCATACTCATTTTTATTTGCGCTTACTTTTATTCATTTACATCAATTCCTTCTAGCAATTCTTGTCATTTTGTGGATTGGCAATTGCAACTTTATTTACTATTGCTACCTACCTTTCTTATCTGTGTACATAATAACGGTTTCATTATAATTTTACCTCGAATTCTTACTTTTCGTTGGATATTAGGACTACTGCACTACTTAAAACTCTACCTCTCTCCAAGTTAGAATGGTTATAGGTGTCAACGTGTGGAAATCATAAACCTATCATCGCTTCCATAAAAACCTTATTGCTGACATGACAAAGAAAAATCTGCTAATTGCCAATTACTAACAATAATATTGATGCTGACGTATTTCACATAATATGTACATAAAGACTCTAATCTAACACTGCCTATTCTGCTCAAAGGTAAGTATTTTATCTGCTAACTAAAGGTACGCATTAATCAAACTGAAATATTCAACAGTCTGCAATAAAGTATTATAATAACTCTACAAACGAGGAAATTGTGCACTTAGCTTAGCCAATGGTCCAAACGGCAATGTTCTAAGTTGCAAAAAATCTATGGATTAGCATAGTTGGAAGTATAAACACCCTCAACTTTAATTAGTAGCAATACCAATCCAAAATCTTGTTTATGCATATTATGACAGTATAACAAGCATTCATGCACAATGGCTTTTATTATAGTGGTTCTTCTGGAAGTACTTAGTATTGTGCAGGGAGTATACGATCACATAGGTATGCAATGTATGAATTGATTTTAGATGGCAATGTTCTGTCAATGAGTTATGCGAATAATAGATTGAATTAATTGTGTATCAAGGCAAGAAAGACACTTGTGGAAAACAGAAGGTCACAATAGATTCAGGACTTGAGAAGGCAAGGGTTGTGTTGTGGTTGTGTTTCCAATTTGTTCGTTGTAGTATCAACATAGGTGGTTTGGTTTGGTTATGTCTTGTGTTATGTTATGTGTACGTCCGTATAAGATAACATTATGTTCATTTTTCAAAAGAGTCTTGTAGAGCATGAGGAACAAAGTAGAATGGGCTCCACCCTGCCCCCGGTCTCCTTTGTTTTGTCCTTTCTCAAGATCTACGTAATAATAGTAGGTCCTATCTCGATAATTATTCATTGCCCTGCATTCCACACTTGAAATTCTACTCCAATGGAAATACATGGTTTATTTCCAGCATCGAATTCCAACTCTAAAGTAACTATTTGTGTAAGGACAACTAATCGATTACACTTTTACCATTAGGGAAATTTTTTATATCGTGTTACGAGTACGCAAAGGAAAATTCCGAATTGCGTCCTCAAATACTATAAATGTCATTTTATACAATATAGTATCTTGTTCTTGTCCAGACCAGACATGTGCGTAATTTGGCCATGTGTAAATATAGACTTCGATCTGGTTTGACGAGGCTGGTCAGATTAATATGCTTTTTGCAAAGTGAGATCGGTATTTTTATTCTTTTAAAATCAAGCGTCATATCATTGAATGAGGTAGATAAAGTACATAAATAAAGTACTTTTGTAGGGATTAGAACCTAAATAGGTACTAGAGGCACTAATTAAAAGGTAACACCTGTCTTATATTACAGTCAGGTAGTACCAATAGAATAGGTACTAAAACTGTAGCGTAGAAGTTATATGGTTGATTAGCATTTCGCAATTCATTGTGAACAAAGAGTTAGGGAAGAGCAAAAAATAAAATGGATCTTTGCTCTACAACTTGAAAAAGAGACATAAAAACTTGGCGAATCCTATCATCGTCAAGATCAAGACTAATAAATGCTAACTTCACTCGCTCTCCTCCTATCTATATCATTGCTTCCACTTTGATACACTTCTATTTGGCGTGCCAACAAGGAAGGAACAGGATTCAGAAAGAAAAATTGCAATCATTATTTTTGAAAGGGGAACTATACGACTACGACAAGTCAACTTTATTGATTCATGTACTGCTTTCTTGAATTCTTGATATCCACGCAGACATACCTACCGACCACTAAAGATAAGTCATGCATAACTACGCTCTGTCAAATGCATCATTTATTAACGTCAATGTAATTACTAACAAATTAATGTTCATTAAATGTTACGTATTAACAGAAAGTAACCTTACCCTATACTTATCTAGGCATAAATGAGTGGAGTATATTTTCCATGTGCTACTCCACCCAGAATTCGTAGGTATTTGCTTGGTCTTATCTTAGCAGATAACATGTGCATGGGAAAGCGAGTATTATCAAATAAATCAAGAGTTCAATTTTCACTTATTATGAATAGATTTTTTGATAATTCTATAGATCCCAAGTGGAAATGGCTTTAAGCATGATTTCATAATTAGCAATTTCCTTTTGCACTAATAAGTATTATTACTACTACCTACAATATTATGAGGTTAGCAGAGGTAGGAAAATTAGGAGCACCATTATTAAATTGTGGTTAATCTTGGTAGTATAAATTGCGAATGAAGATGAAAGAGAAATGGTAAGTGTCATGTATGGACACTAATAGCAGTCCCTGTAAGGAAACTCATGTTACGCTAACACGGAAATAGCAGTAGTGAAATAAAAGCTAACTGGCTGATTTTATAATAAAGCCCCTTAAACCGGATTCTTTAAAATGTAAAAAATGATAGCATCTGCATGGCATCTGCCCAACTTCCCAAAACTCGCGAATCTCGTACGGATTAATTAGTTTTTTGAAAAATGGCAAACCTGGAGTACCCATAACCTACTTGTAGTATTTCAGTGATTTTTAGTCTGTGGAATAAGTAGTACATGTTGTACCTAGCAAAAACTTGTTTTAAGGGTCTGAAATAAGTATAACTAATTATAAACTGGCTTACTTGTACGATTACCCTTTTATTATCTCTCAGTCTCTGTCAATCTGCTGTCATCCTTCGTCTAGATGTGTAGTAAATGGCATTACTATTTCAGTTCAAGGGAGGCCTTCTTATAAGGGAAGATAGCAATAAGGGAAACAATTTTTCATGTCTAAATCCATATGTGAAAGTTGGGATTATGTAATATTGAGTTCAGTTCATGAATAAGAGATAATTTATTAGACATCTACCTACGTGTTTATGTAAGCAAAAGGCTGAAAATCTTGTATCTCATTTCATATAATGATGCCGTCTGTAAATCACTTAGACTAATACTACGTACTTGCCAAAAGCTATTTATCTTTAAATGCGTACATACTTAGGATGTCTTTCTGTTTGTATTATCGTTTCAGACGTTGCATAAAAGACAGGTAAAAATGTGCAGTACTAGGGTTAAAGACTATTCCGTGTAAGATGAGATGAGTGGCCTTGCAAGGTCTTTTCCCTGTACACTGCCACATGCCAAGTGGAAAAGCAGGCTTTTTCTGCTGCTATTTTGCTACTAGCCTGTTTTCTTATCGAGTTGCAGTTCAACTAGTTGGACTTGATGCGATGTTGTTGTTCTTCCGAATATTTCCTATGCGTAAATGTAACAAAGCACACTTGCAAGCCACAAAGCATCCATCCGCAAGTCAAGTCCATGAGAAGTTAATCCCCTCTTTGTGTAGGCAGTAGGCAGAATGTTTATTAACTTCATTTGTTGGCTAAGACGATGCTATGTAATGTTATACAGACAGATAAACCCAACACTCGCTCTTAGAATGTGCATTAGTGGAAATTATGTTCCTATACTCCAGCTATACGCTATAAAACACAGATTAAGCGAAGAATTATTTACCAACTCTTATAAACACTGGGAAATGCTTGCTGTATGCTTACATGCAAAATAATCAAGGCAGAATGATATATTCGATGAAAGTACATTGTATGGCAAGAATGCAATTACATAACGTAACATAACACAAACGAATTAGCATACTGTACCTAATCTTCCTTAATATAAAGATAAAGCACTTATGTTGATGTTATGTCTGCACATCACATCACAGCACATTCTAGAGACTCTGTGTAATGTAAACTTGTAGGTACGGAGCAAAAGAATCTGCATTGTGTTGTCAATTGTAAAAAAGTGCATTCTTCTTTTATTCGAATTCTTTTGTTGAAGTAGGAAAATAAAATACAAAGTGTAAGCAAGCTGATTGCTGTACTCGGCATTCTTCCTATTTCACAAATTGACTGACTTGGCGACTTGTACTGTTGCACTTAATTCACTTTCCACTTCTTCACCACTCCGTACAATGTAAAGACCAGACTTTGATTGATGTAATGGAACGCGATAATTTTTACGATACAAAAACCACTTTATCACATTTTAACATTCATCTACTATCTCCTTTATTAAATTCTTTACAATTTTCGGTACATTGCTTTTTTGCGTAATTTTAGTAAATACTTCAGATTAGCTAAGCTAAGACTTAAGTCTTTTGAATTGGATGTCGTCTGGTCTGTTTGTCGTCTCAGAATGGAAAGGAATTAGGAAATTTTGTAAAAGAATTCATTGCATGCTCGCATTGGTTATTTTCTTCCAATCGTTATCAATTTTCTCTATTCAAATGTCCAAAATGGGTTTCGTTTTCAAATACAGCAGGTAAGTTTCAATGCATTGCTAAATTAATTTAGTTTTAAGTATTACAGAACCAAATTTCTGCTTTTCAATGGGTATTATTTTCTCGAGATATTATTTTAGGACGTGGACAAAGTATTTACGCAATTTCTTGCAGGTATTTTGCTGTTTATTTATAGAAAAAAGGGTAGTATCACTTCAACTAGGTATCTAGTATATATTTATTGAAGATGACATTTTTGGTAATGCAACATGCAAGTATTGCAGCCAGTATCTTTAGCCAAGAGTTATATTTGGTAATAGGGAAATTGATGGTGAAAACATGAAATACAATATACAATGCAATACAGTATTATTTAGTATTACTAGAGCAAATAGGTGTATTTATAAGAGTGGATGAAATAGAATGAACATGAAAGAGACAGGAGAAACAAAGAGAGTAGAATATGATTGATGGTCGATGGTGCTAATTGTAAGGATTGACGAGAGGAAAATAGGAGATTGGTAAAGCAAGTGGACAGTTGTGTCATGCTTCAATCTGTTTCTCTCCTCGGCATCTATTCTTAAATGAGTAATCTGATTGGAATTCATTAGAATTAGAGCTGCAGCACTACGGTATGATTTCCTTTTGAGATGAAATGAATTGCTTGCTGTCTCTTTATATGGTTCAGGTTGAATGCCTCCGCTGTACAACTGGTACACTTATATACAACAATACAACATGATGTACATATAAAATATACCAATACCTCAGTCTGTTAATTACATTCAAAATAGCCAACTGTTGCAAAACTACTTGGATTGATTGTAAGCTACCTTTTAAATGCTGTATGATGAAACAATCTACAGGTAGCATTGAAATAATAGTCATAATCCTCATTACACTTATATAAAGTCATGCCTTTTCATGTACCGCCTTAGTTTAATGCTTTAAGTTTTCTATATAGACGGTATTTCTACCTAAATATTTGTGTATAGCAAAACTGTTCTACACTACTTGTAGATATTGAAAGATTGCATATCTGTACTGTGCAAAGCACGTCACAGGCACGAAATATGTAGTCTGCATCCCATTTTAGTCGAAATAAATAAATGCATAATAATGCAAAGTATGCGACAAAACATTTTGCATTTAAGTTGTGTAAAAATACAAAGGGAGCAAATCCTGTACACAATACATATGGATGTAAGAAAGGGTTATATATTAGTGTCTTATGTAGTTTTACTTATTCCTTTGTAACGTAACACTAAAGTTTGTGCAGTTTTGTACAATCTACATTGTTTCCTTTTGCAAAAATCGAAGCATACCTTTTCATACCAGCTTGTACTAATTAAAGTAGCCCCTTTCACTACTATTGTAGTACAGAACAAAATGCACTATTCTATACAGGACGTTAGTAGTTTTATGAGCCCATACCAACCTAGTTGTAATTATATTGTAAGTAAATTGTAAAACAGAAAGAATTAATTGATTAGTGAGATTACAATAATCGGTAGGTATATAGTCGTAATTTTATGATTTTATGTGAGGTATACTTAGAATGTAGTACATAAGTTAGATCCCATGTCCGCTTCAAGAAACAAAAGTCAAAACGGCTTTTCTTAAGGTACCACAGATAGTATTATGTATCTTACAATATGCATCAGTATCCTAATTGAAGGATCAACTTCCTAGAAAAGCTTTCTTTTGCAAAGATTTCAAATACTCTAAATTAGGCTAGTAGGGACTGGAGAAAGATGCAATAAAAAGAGCGACCATAAAAGAATCACAAAGGTAGAAGGGAATTGGCTCTAATTTTATTAGTAGTGACGTTTTAGAATACTTACATGAAGTGAACAGATTAAACATATGAGCATGACATGCACTTTACAAGCAAATCAAACTTGGCATGAATTACAAAGAACCTCCTTACTTTTCATTTCAAGGAATAACATTCGGATAGAGTTGCGTGAGTTTTGAAAGTACCACAAATGAGTGCCCTACACAATATACACTTGTATACTACATATAAAAGTTGTATACCTAATTCCGTTGGGGACCATGTTAATTAAAATTGAAAATAATCATCAATATAACTCAATCACTCAAGCCATCCTAAGTATCCATAAATAGAGTTTTCGAAACTCTCACTTGAATGGTAAATCCTTATTTATTCCAATCTCTAATTCTCATTATATTAGTTTGTGCATTTAAAAAGGATTAGAATAATTTTCTGTTTTACCTAGTTTATTTTCATGTAAATTGACACCTTTGCAAATCTTTATCATTCGTTATACTTTGTATACGCAATTAAAAAATCTTAATTGTGCAGATTATGAAACAGATGTATGTAGTTTTCAGCTGCTTCCAATCAAGAAATAACTTTTATGAAAGAGCAAGCTGTGATTGCTGATATCCTGTATGGTTAATAAATCTTTAAAATGCATTCCACAATTAATTAGTAGTATAGGTAGTACATTTGCAAAGTCATTGAACGAGAAAATTACGGAAATGTAAAGCTTAAATTATCAATTTATTATCAGTTTGGTTTTACTTTATTTACTGCGCTTTACGTATGTAAAATATCTATTAGTATTGCGTTAAGTTCCTGTTTCTCTAAATGTTAGCAGTTAATTTGGCAGAAATGTATAAGCAAACACAAAATGCAGTATTGTCATTAACCACATAAGTATTCTAAATAATTGTAAGTGCATATATCGTTCATTATTTATGTACACTGTTCGTACATCGTTCATATCTCAAAGTAGGTATGTAAAATTTATATTACATGCAGAGAGAAACTGTTACTGAAGTTCTAACTGAGATGGCGGAAAGCATTATTAACCTTTGCATTAACCTAAGGATATAAAACCGATAATACCTCAATCAAATTGAGGTATTAATGAAAATAAAACTATTTTTTACAACTGAAATAACAGCAGGATATAGATAAATAAATTTTAATTCCAATCGAATAGAATCAATTGCTGAATTGTTGCTTATTGCTAATTTATAAAGCTTAGTATTAAAATACCATTGAGATTCCGGATACAATAATGCGAACTAAAGAGAGGCCAGTTAGGAAGATGCAGTGTTACTTATTCAGTATCAGTGCTGAATTACGTACGAACTTGAAAGAAACGTTTAATGACGACTGAAAACTGATTTTCATAATATCGTCTATACCTTGAGTACAGGGCATAGCATATATAAAAAGTACAGCATTGTGAGCATTACGTTGTCTTGACTTATTTAGAATTTTTTGTAAAGAAAAGGAAAGGGAAGGTGTGTACATAACATAGTCTACATAGAATTCACGTACAGAAGACAAGACACGTTTCTATCGGACTGACTCGTTTACTTTACGTTTACATTTACAAGTACAGGTGAGTGAATGGTTTGATAAATTCTGTACTTATAACACACTGAGCTATGCAATTGCACATTTACGTGTGTATAGTAAATATAGTTATAATTCCGTATAAATATATTTGTGTGTGACTTGAGTCGTCTCGTCAATAGATACTTTGGGTATTGCGGATGCCTAGGGTAGGCCTTTAGAGGGTTGTTCTCTTTGTGGGGATAGAGAGCAGAGTATTGTATAGTGTGGTTGGCGTGCCCTGCCGGAGGGCTGTTTCTTGGCCACTGCTCCTCTCGTCTCGTCAGTCGACTATCTTGTCTTTTACTTTTCTTATACACCTAGTAGGGACTCTGTGTGGAATATAAGTGTATAGAATGTTTGGCATATGATCGTGGTAGAGTTAGGTAGACTCGTGGATTTGTTACCTTTAGCTCTGTTGTAATTGTAATGTAAGGTTTCATTTGTATTGCATTATAAGTACCTGCCTTACCTACTAGTGTAAATTGTAAATGCATTGTAAGTTTGTGGCATGGCAGACAAGGCAACTGCAAGAACACAGTCAGTGACTCAAGAGGCCTTCTACCTGTCCCAGGCCGCTGACCATCTCTCTTCACTTCCACAACAAACGAAATCTCTTGAGATTTAGATTTCTTCAGTCCACATACACAGAGCCACTACGTAAGCATCTGCCTTGCATGTTTCTCGTGTGTGAGTATTAGCAGAAGAGACACACAGTGCAAGTTGTAGTTTGGATTTGTTTTATCAGTCGTCTGTGGTTTGGTTTAGTTTGACTTGAGTTGTCTTTCGTCAGTCTATTGTTGATTATTCATCCTTCTCGCCAATTTTAGGTCCTTGGATAGATTTAAGCGTATCGGATTTATCTGGAGGACTCAAGAATTCAGGTTCTATGAAATATAATCATGGCTACACATAAAGGATACGATTTGACTTGAATTTGAACTGAATATATAATTGTACAATTAAAATTAACCCTTACCAAAGCCAAAGCCAACCTTAAGGGCAGACCGTTTCGTTTTCGATTTCTTTTTCATTACAGATAGTCAGATTGCAAATTGAACTTAATAATTAAATTTGTAGAGTACACCCTTTCCTTGACCAACGTGTTTCTCGTGATTTGTGCTTCTAGCGTAGTAGTTACAGGAATGGTGAAGTTCGTGTGAATTTCTGCAAGAGAATCGGAAGGCTCAATTAGCATAGAAAGTCGGGCAGCAGGAGAAATCTGCACTTGAGTGAATACGTCTTGTGTGTGGAGTATCCTTCCTTTGTATCCTTATTGCCATTATAGTACCAGTTGTTTCTACTACAGCCACACCAGCCACGCTACACTCATTTACCGTTTCGCCTTTTCTGTTTATACGTACGTACGTGCATAGTTTATTTTATATCGTGCATTGTTCCTCTCTGTTTACACACAACCAACAGCCAAGCTCTCGTTAATTTCCAATTTCAAGTAAGTGTCCTGTCGTTTCGTTTTCTATGTATCTCATGTACTGTTCTCATGTCTACTCTATTGTATTATTACATTTCTAGATTAATGTTCACAAGTTTGTACTCGTATTTGTATTTCTTTGCTCTATCACATGTATCTTGTACCACTATCATTTTCTGTGGTTTCGTCTCGTTTCCTTCCTTCCTATTTTCAGTTGGCGTGTTTAGTTACAACACAAAAATTCAATTCCTAACTATTCAGCCCAATTTGTCTGCTCATTGCTCGAGTTTTGCTCTTGTGGCTCATTGTCATGCTAGGTAAACATGTATCTACGGTTAGTTATTCTCATTCTCTGTGCATACAAATCATACAATACAGGTGCATTCGTTCTAACTTAATTTAGCGATTTTTAATCATTAGGTAGCTATTTACGATAGATAATAAATAGGTTCTGCATAGGACCGGAAGTATCGCGAGTTCGATTTGGTCTAGTCTTTAAAGAAAATGTTAACCGAAGCCAACTTTTAGATTTATCGTACTATTCTATTGTATTCAACATCCTCTTAAGGTATTTTTACTGCTTTTCTCACCTTCTCTTGTCTATATAGCTCTAAGCTCCACTATTATTATCTTTTCTATTGTACTTTATAATTTATACGCACTATACAATTCAACTCTAAGTGTACTGTTTACTTCGATTCAAGTCAAGTATAAGTACAAATACTTTCATTTATAAAATTCTGTTAAATCTACATACAAATACAAATAAAAGGTAGTACTTTAGTGTATTTACGTGAATATCTTTATAACACTTTACCAATTATAATAGGAATGCCATAGGTTTTTGTGGAAAAGCTGTTTAAACGTTATGTGTGTAGTGTGTACGGTTTACATGCATAGTTTTTTATCTAAAGGATTACATGCCTACGTGTTGCTTGTTAGCGTTTACATTTTTAGTTTTCAATGCGGATCTTTATCGTTGCCTACAAAGAAACTTATTGCAATTTACAATCTCATATTAATTATTATATTATCCATTTTTCCTGTTATATCAACTTAGCGTCAACGTCCAATTAATTAGTTTTGATTTTTGATTACACATTTTGTAAACCTGCCTTACCTGACGTGCATATTACAATAGAACAACACGCTTACCTAATAATGTAAGCAATCCCTTTAGATTCATAATTTCTTATTCGTGCAGTATTTATTTGTTCGATAAGCCTCTTTGACATTACTTTGGGGAAAAAGTGACAGAACCACTCACGTATTAGAATTATTGGAAAATATTACGTTGTTTAGTGTTACATGCAAAATGCAAAAGTAGGTTTCTAATCGAATAGCACGTTATATGCATGTGCAGTTTTTTAAAACGTATTTATATACTTTCTATAATATAAGGAAAGATTAAAACTTCAAGTTGTCAGCGTCACTGAAGTGAAGAGTCAAGTCAAGTGGAAATAATGGAATTAACAGTTACTTGTGTTTTGCATTAAAGTTATAAATGTATATGTTGTAGCTTGTAGCATGCAATTACATGGAAAAGAGTACTAAACTGTACTATTAGTAGAAAAATTTTTAGAGTTAGGTACCTACTGGTTCGATTGAAACTTTATTTTATTTGTCTAATTTTTCAATAGCTCCATCAAATGGTAATTGTGTTAAGGATGTTATTATTATTACATAGATTTTTACATGTCTGAAGATAATGTAGCCATAATTAGTGTCAAACTCTCAAGTTTTTTCATTCTCGATTTTCAACTTAAAATTGTCGGCCTCGTTTTGTAATAAGCTGTAATTTTTGCGATGGATTTCATGTTCATACGTGTCCTGTTGTATTTTGAAAAAAGACAAGTTGAGTTTGACGATTTGATTTTACGATCGTATCTTTGGTTTCAAATTTGTCTTCTCGTACGCATAAATCGTAAAATCTAGTAAAACATACTAAAATGCCACAAATGTGGCATTCATTTGTCTTGAAACTGTTTACTGTGTAAACGGTGCATTTGTTTTTGTGTGATAGTGAATCGTAAACAGAGAGATGAGAAGATGATCTCATGTGTCAGTCTCAATTATAATTATACGTACTAAACTGGGATATACGAGAGGTAAAATAGTTTACTCTTCTTTTATAATATTATAGACAGTTGATAGTACAGCATGGAACGAACGGAGTGACCTGTTTTGTTTTGATGTGTTCATGAAAAAGTTTAGGTACTTTTTCTGCAGTTTGGCTTACATTGCTATTGCTGCTACTACATCTACATCTAGTACACTGCATTTTTCTTTAACCCTCATACTATATCTTACAATGAATTTAATACAAGAAACACTACTCTATTCTCTTAGAAGCATATCTCACTACACTTAAATATTTATAAGATTCAATTCAGGATCACATCACCTAATAAAAAATAATGCTCCTTGCCATGCCATAAACTAAGTAAAAGCAAACCACGTAAACTAGAAACTCGGTCGAGATGAAAACGCTCATTCTGAAGATCATCATCATCATGATTATGTGTGGTGCGGTAAAATTGTTTCAAGCATAGCATAACGCATACCTACTTATTACAGTCTTATATATTGCTCTACTGCAATACTAGATAAAGATTCGCGTAAATATGTATGTGGATACCTAACACTTAATTACAATTACGTCTGTCTGTGGTACACATCTAAGGAGAGCGAATAGAAATGGATATTAATGTTTAATATTCTTCTTTTTTACATTTTAAAAGTCTAAAGGGCAACTTATGCATATTAAATTATGATTTATATCATAATTTAACTCTTCATTAAATATTTTAGTAATTTACCTAATTGGAGGGTAATTAGCATTAATATCTAATAATAAACCACAGAACAATTGAGCAAAAATCGTACTTTTTGAGTCTAGAATCCTCTTTAGGTCAAGTTTTTAATGATGTACACGGTTTTTGAAGAAAATACTAATGGATTGTGCTTAGGTACCTAAAGGTACCATGAGAAAATTTTTGATAAAATTAGAGTTAAGCTTTCGTTAATGTTGAGAGTTTACCAGAGTTACGTAACTTTATAAGTGTTAAAATGTGTAAACCGTAGAAATTTTATTGTTAAATTGCTGGTCCTCGATAAGTCGAATTAAGACAACAAACACAAGGTTAATGGGGAGTCAAAAAAAGGAACGAAAATCTAGGATTACTCGTTTAAACCATTAAATGAGCTGTTGTTTAACATGCAAATCTACATTGTAATTTGAGCTTGGAGTTCAATAATAGATAACATGGTACATGTAGGTATTTAAATATTTAGATATGCTGAATACTTTTAAGAAGCTGTGATAACTCAGTCTATGTACGACTTTTTGATTGTGATTCGTTTCTTATTGAATTGTGTACACATGTCTGCAAATAATCTTGTCTCTTGTATCTTGGTAATTTAGAGTTACTCATTGTTGCAAGGATTTCCACATCGCATCTGCTCCTTGTCATACTGCTTTGTCGTGAATTGCCATTGCTCTGTGTTGTGTGATGCATATAAATATTTATATGCATTGCATATGCATACACCTATATTCCTATAATAGTAATATAGAACACTTTTTCATAGAACATGAACATGAGCAAAATTCCTGGTTGCTCTCTTTCATTTTACGTGCATTCCTATTTGACATATGTAGGTGTATTACTTGTAATAAGCGAACTGCATTTGTACACATTAGGAGTACACATGTTTATTCAGAACCAGAATAAGAGCAGTAATGAAGAATAAGTAAATAAATGACTGGCAATGCTCATAATATAAATTATTATGTACTCTTATGGGAATTCTAGATAAGAGTACTAGCTCCTGTGAGTAGTCGCAAGGCAAGAATGTAGGCAAAAACTTAAAGCAGAGCAAAGCAACTTACTACTTACGTTACATTAACTAAATATTCTCTTCTTTATGTATAACGATATGTATTTTTACTGTGTTGCAGTGTAGTAGTAATGAAATGGGTAGTATCTTTAGGAATCGCTTTACTTCACACTTGTAACAAGTAGAGTTAGATTACTACAGAATAGGAGGCAGAAATATTCGAGAGGAGTCAGACCACATCCTCATCTCATCTTCATTCTGATTTAGCTCATTCATAAGTTAACTAACCACAGAATCTTGCTGCATTGTACTTACAATCATCTTCATGTTGATTTAATGTTGGAAGTGATGTGATTCCAAGCCTAACGTTTGCCTCACATTTTATTCTATTCTATCAAAGCGTGCCATTATCAAATTATCATATCATTAACTATGTAGGTACCTATATACTACACTAACTTCTGGTTCTATTAATGCTAAAAAATAATATATAATACAAAGTAGGCATACTTTAATAGATAGACAGTGAGTGTATAAGGTAATACAATATGCATAAATATAGAAACACAGAAGAATGTTCTTAAAGTAGTTCTAGGCAACTATTCTTGTAGTAATCTATCTTTCAATGTAGTAGGCAATTTATTTATATGTTTTACTTTGATTTACATCCGCTTTAATTGCAATTGCTTTACTATTTTAATTTTTCCTTCGTTCCTTTCTGTTTTGTATCTGTGTCTTTAGCAGATTACATTGTAATTGTTATACAGTAAGTAGGTAAGTGTAAAATTTTAAATGCATTGCACTTGCATTTACATTAGAATATCTAGTACCTTTATCAGTACAGGAGACCTTTGCAATGTAAACTATCTTTGTAAATTGTGTGTTTTACAGGAAAAACCTCATTTTTAGAAGTAATTACTGCCTTTCATCGTGTTCATGAAAAATGAGAGAAAAGAATATAATAGTCAGTTAGTATTTACAATCACAATCACGTAGCAGAAGCATGAAAATATAGGAAAAATTATAATGATGGAAATAAAAATTGTAATCTAAATATAGTTCGAGAGAGCCGTTTTCATGCATTGTGCACGCGGTCAAAATGTGACAAGGTGTATTTATGGAAACCAATATATAAACAGGTATTTTCAATAGCTATATCACGATCAAGTTGGCTAAACCCTTATTAAAGGCATTTCTCTTGGGGAAGGACCAAGCCACACCTGTTCCAACTTTCTTTAGCACCATTTCTCACTTATTTTGTCAAAAGTACGTCAGCAGACCGTTCCGTTTCTTTAGAATTCTTTGAATGTCTCCATACGTCTTGGTTGTCTCTTGGTATTTCCGCTATTCATAGCTAATAACCGGTATTGTCCATAAAATGCAGGAAAGTCATATTTGAGTTTCTAAATTCAATTTTCCACTCAAACTGACCTATAATCCATTCCATGCCTTAAGCAAACAAATAATCGTAGAATAAATATAAAGTGAAGGTGCCCCATCTCTGATTATCACGCAAGTGATACCTACTGATTATTTACATGTCCAAGGAAATGCTAAAGTAAGGCAAGGTCAGTCATGATCCGGTTCCTTAATGTAGCCATTTATTTCTATACGGATACCTAGTTTATATAGTGAATTACAGCAACCTTTGTTCTATATACCGAAACCAACAATATTGCATTGTATCTCTATCTATATTACAGATTGAAAAGAAAATTGAAAGCATGAAAACCGGCATGAAGCTTTTGTGAATTATTTGTTCGTGTTGAAAGCATTAAACGCAAATAGATACTAAAAATACATAAATTTTTATTGCAGCACATACGACGAATTTTTGAATTGTCTTAAATATTTTATAGTGCATACTTAACAATAGATAAAATTGTTTCAAATGAAATGATAGCACATGTAGGTAAAGCTGCACTTGCTTCAGAATTGTGAAAAAATGCATTAGGAACGACAAACACGAATTATGTAGCAAATGTTAGTTTTGCTCACGAATAGTGATTTGACTATCTGAACATGTCCACAGAAATGAGAGGATGAAATGACATGTTAATTCTTACACATCAGTTTAGCGTTTATGTTAGTTATTATTGTATTCACATAGTGGTGGAGGTAAGTTACATACAATTAGTTAATATTGCAGGCCACAATGAATGGGTTGAAGTAACAACTACAAAATAACTTGTTGCTTACACACATAATCAACATTAGGGTGAAGCAATGATATTGTATTTACAAAGAGTAGTAAGAAATAGAAATGTAGCAGTAGCATAAGAGAACAAATATGCATTTAAGTTCCAATGTGGTTTAGGTTGCTCAAAGCTATTGCTCCGTGTTGTGAGTGAATTGTGCTATGCAAGCTAAGTTAATGGCTTAAGGAGAGAAGAGAAGAATGCTCCCATCATAACCAACGCAGCAATAAGGTGAGCTGTGTACAATAATGATAGATAAATATAGGAGAGCACTGCTGCTTAACAATGTGCATAATATCTGTTAGTAAGTAATAAACAGAGAGACGTAAGTAGAGTATGGGAAAATAGGCCACAGCAGAACAGTGGAATCTTGTCTTAAATATTATAATGGCTCAAAGGTGCACTATTACAGAACGCAAAACCAAGGCGAAGCATTACCCTTTACTTCGTGCACTCTAGTTATTATTTCTTGCCTGCAATCTAATATAATGTCGTCCACCTCGGTTTATTACAATATAAGGGAACATTTCTTAGAATACAGGTATACCTATTGCCAACTAACACTTTAGATTAATTAGTCTTAGTAACAAACCAATCCATCATTTATTTGTCGTATTGTTCAATGTTGAATGCTGAATTGTCTCTAACTAATTGCAAGTACGCATTATTCTACTCATAATTTATTATTCGTGTTTATTGCCACCTGCATTATTTGTCCCTATTTTTAATTTGCAACCTTTGCAATCTGAAAGTGCAATAATTATTTATTAGTTCATGTTCATATGCACCATTTAATATCCTGCAATTAGCAATATTTTAAGAATCATTAATTTTATGGAGACATGGATTCGTTTCCTTTGAACTCATAATTCCGTTTTCAGATTTTCTAATACTATCGTTCACACACATAATATAGGCACATAATAGCATTCTTTATCGTTTAATCAAACGATGTTAGTTGTAAGTGTTTGTAGACTTTCCTTCCTATCAGGAATAAATAATGTCTCATGTTTCTCATTTAGAGCTACCCACTCTTACATTTTATCTGTCTAGTGATGTAGATAACACGCATAACTAATCCAGAAACAATTCTTACGTATTGCTGTAAACGAGGTAATATTATCGAAATCGACTAATATGTTTACTAATGCATATTTATCATATTAATTTATTACAGAAGAATGTACTGGCATTTTGTAGCCAATACTCGCGTATCTGATATGCAGTAATTCTGCATTATATAAAAGTAATTTTTACTGTATAGCATGCAATGCAGATATGATAGAATGAAAAGTGAAATAGAAAAGCTACAATAAATAAGATTGTGAGTGGACAAGGAACTCATTTACATTTACAAGTGGAAGGCTTAACGAATATATGATAAGTTGTTTATAAATTGTAACTAGTGCAATTGCAATTTATTAAAATCAGTACACACATTTCTTGTGTAAATATAAATATAAACACCCACAAGATAAATATTATTGAATCGTTTGATGCAGGCGTGGTATTTCATGTGTTTGGTATTTATTATTATACAATTGTGAAGATAACGTCGCATGTGCATTGTATTTACTTGCTTTTGTAAACAAAATTTTTAGGTAGTTATGTAAGAAAGGGCAATGGCAATAGGGAAAACAAAGATATCCATCATTTATAAGAAAGTAGGTAAGCGATTTTTGAAATCTTACTTAACAAATCGCTTACATAGTTTATAAACCATTTTTCTTATGTATAATCTATCAATCAACGAATGTATGAAGTTTACTGTAAGTGGTAAGGGCAGATACTAGATTATAAATATAAAATGCTACCTAATTAATACATTTTATAAAGTTTTTCTTTGGAAAAAATGCTGCTAGTTCTGAAAACAATTTCATATTGTTTGTGAGTTGTAACTGTAATATGATGTTCTGTTTTACAAATATTATGCTGACTACAAGTACCTACCCAACAACAACGTGATCTTTTCGTTTCAATTTCCATTTCGTTGTTCAATGGTGATGCTATACATTTTGCACAGACCAAACTATCTGTTCTGTTATTGTTGTACACCTATATGAATGTTGTAGACTGCTGCGACGACTCAATTGCTCTTCTATTGTCACTCATTCATTTCTTCTGGCCTGACTGGCTCTAAGCGTACTCGGCTGGTTTGGTCAGACATCAGATATGCTTTATTCTCTCATAATATCCTAGCCTATATAGTTAATAGCCATTCTATATAGAAATTCCCTTTCACTTTCTTGAAAAATGCAATGCTCGTCACAAGTCTGACTCTCCTCTTTCGTTGCTATCTGCTCTTGTCGTCTTAAATCTTAATGTGTGCATTGTCATGTTACCTTTAGCACAAGTAGAAGGATTATCATTAGGGATGTGGAATTCTACAATTTATCTATGTTAAAGGTACTTGTGCTTTGCTTGTGTCTCCTCTATACGTAATTACGTAGAGTACACATGTTATTGATAGTCCTTATGCCTATTTACTTAAGTCACATTCAACATTGCAGTAGACTATTGTTTAAGTTCATTCATGCTAATTTATCGACTTCAGTTTTAATAGTTAGGATATTGCTGAATGCTGAATAATTATGCTTTAGAATAATGAATGCTAAATTACAGAGGAACTTTATTAAGCTAGCTTTATTTATTATGTGTATTGTACCGTACAAATGCAATTAATATTTTGTACCACCTTTGAGTGAAGGTGTGAAGGTATCCATTGAAAAATTCAAATTCAAATTCTCATGTCAATTATGAACTTTATATGAATTCACTCGAGTATATATCTATAAGTTATAAGTTTAGAATTTTGAATAAGGATATAATATGCCTTTGCAATTGAAATTGCAACATATTCACACAGGACGGACATAATTACAATTTTCTTGTTCTACAATGAAAATACAGTAAAATGTTTCTTTGTTAAAAGTAGCATCCTTTTTTAATTACTTTGGGGGACTTTTACAGCGTTTCTGTGGGATTTCATTTCTACATGGAACTTAAAGCAGAGGAGATATTTTGTACATCAGTAATACTTACATTAAAGGTTGAATTATTAGATTGTGTTTATTTATACTGAAGGAGTTTTCATGTCTTTTTGATTTGATGTGATGTATTACATCGCTTTTCACTAACACACTTGTTTTGTATGGTAACTAATAGATAAAAAATTGGATAATCTCACTTTTTAAGTAACATCTCTTCCTTCGTTCGATTTAAATCATTTGCCACTCAATAAGCTACGGTAGCCAACAGGTTTATTGCAAGTACTGTTAGATTCACAGCTTCATGCGTTTGTAACGGCTTTGGATTTAATTTAATTTATATGTGTCAGTGTATTAATGAGATTACATGCTAATTTTACTAGCAAACAATCGTGTAGGTACTAGGTACGGTTTTGCATATTATCTGTAAATTATTTATTATTTTTTTAGTACGCATGTACACTATGTAGAAAGACAGTATATATGGCTCGTCCTCTCTTATAGAATAAAGCATTTAATTTGATAGTAGCCATTTATTTATGAGTAAGGATGTCAAGCATCTAGGAAGGGATTAGATTAGAAACAAGCGGAGCATTATAACTTTCTACTACAAAAGTAATAATTTTTAGAATTTATTTGGATTCGGCAACTTGTCTGCATTCCAAGTAGAGAGTTGTATGTCTATTCTGCAAAGAAGTGATATGATTACGAATAATAATGATGGGAGATAGTACATAAGTGGAATGAAGAGTGTAAAAAAGGCAATTTCATATAATTTTTTGCGCGATTAGCGGATATTAGATATGATCACATCAGATTTGTCGCAAATATTGTACAGTACGTAATTGGCTATAAAATCACAACTTAGAGGTGTTACGTTAATATTTTAAAAGTGAGTTTTGTTGTGACTGCATTCAGCATTAGAAATTCTATAACGAACAGCAAATCTTCCTCGTTATTGCATCTATTATGATTGTTAGCGGTTTTTTTGTAAAATACGCAATGCGGTAGTTCTTTGATTGAGATGAAGAAAAGGAGAAAATTGAAAATAAGCTTGAAAAATTGGAACACTAGAAAGAAGTAAATATAGTTGGATTGGTTTGGTCCATAAATAAAAGCATATGTGCAGTGTGCAGTACATGTATGAATCTTATTCGTTTATAAATAAGTCTAATTTGCATGTAGCCACAAATTCGTGGGGTTTCTAATAATACAGAACGTAGAAAGTTGGGCCTGCAATATTTATTATGAGAGTTCTGAAAAAATTCGCAAGAAAATTAAGAAATTAGCGAGTAAAATGTGTTCATAAAGAAGAACAAATGTAGTGTGTATCTTTTTGGACATGAATATAATATAACTTTAATTTTATGTTCTGTAATCGTGTTATAATGGTTGAATTAAGTTCTTTAGTTAGGTATTACTGCTATGGCCTTGCTTCTGTCCCTGTCTTATTAAGAAATTACATGTAACATTCAGTATACATAGTGAAACGTGAGAAGCAATGCAAAACTCATTCTAATAACATGAGGACAATAAATTGTTGTGTAAGAACTTCTTACCTACAGCTCTATATACATAACCATAACTGTGGTACAAGTATTACGTGCATTACTTGGGCATTCAAAGCAATTTCATTCCCCATTCGGCTAACTCACATGTTATATGGCATCAGACACAACAATCAGTCCTTTTATTCATTGTTAGAACTTAGAACCAAAGCCAAACACATAATATGATATAATTAGGCGTGTTCAAGTAATATCATATGTAACTGCATCATGTGTATTGTATAAATAATGGGAGTATACAGTTTATATAAAACTGCGAATATTATATTCCCAAATTACCTCGGAAGTCATTTCGCCCACCAGAAAAAACGGGAGCGCTGTGTCGAATAATTCTCAACTGATTCACTACTGAACTAAATAATGGTTAAGTGGGCGAGCAGAAACTGCCATTAAAAAATCAAATGAGCCACTGCCACTTGCAAGACTACGTATTGCGTCCTTTGGAGAGGGCTAAACAGTAAAGTCCTGAAATAGTAGAAGGAATTCCTCAGCACAATTCAGAGTCGACTATTTTTTAACTCCTTGTTTATCTGTCTGCATTGCTACTCTAATGTAAATTAGTATAACCTGGCCTAGGTACATTTAAAAATGAGACATTTTCGTACTTCCATTACATTATATTCTAAATGGTTGCCAGTACATACCTGCATTAACGCAATATAAGAACAAAGTTGATTTTGGATCGCGGAACAATAGAGGAAGGTCATCTACTACATTGTTATCCGATCTTATAATTTTCCTTTTGATATTGGCACAGTTTGTGTTCGAGGTGTCTACTCTTTTTATATCCTACAGATACACACTATTCTAGCAAATACTACACTGCTAAATGAAATTCAATGCAAATTAAATAGACATGATATTTTACTAAACTCGATCATCGATCAGGTAGTTGGGTTGTGCAATGCGAATGCAAACGTGTAGAATAGCACTTAGATCCCATAGTATAGCTAAAAACGCAGGGTGGTTTTCTTATAGAGATTTTGCAGAACATGTCCACATTAAATAAATTGCTTGGTGGGGCTGCTTGTGTCTGACTTTCTGACCAGATGTGTCGTACCACTTTGTATTTCGTTATGCTCTTGGTTCACTCATATCTTCTGTTCCCCGTTGTCATTTCAGATTCCTTTATAATGAATGCCTTCTTGTATACACCACTTACACCAGAGACTATTAAATGCATTTATTGCATTTACTTTTTAACCACATTTTACAGTAGTATTGGCACTGCAGCAAAGAATTCTCCATACCTATACTTATTTGGTAATATCTGTACACTAGCATCGACTCATATCCAAATCTTTTTACAACTGGTTTGAATTGCCATTATCAGTAGTAGGGCTACCATGCTTACGTTGCAGACATAACTAAGTTTGGTAGGTGTTTTTTTGAATTCGCTTGCAATAACTACGCATTTTACTACCTAATGTCTCTTGTACTAACTTTGAATTGCCAAACCACACCTAAATGCAAACATCTATGCTTCAAATTGTAAGCCATACCACAGATAAAAGTTAACTACGCAGAACAATGTTAAATCAGAGTGAGGCACTCTTAAATCATTATTATGCTATTATTTTTTCTAACCTTAAAATCTCTTGAATGTATCCTTTAGAATCCTCTGTACTACTAAATTGCAATTGATTTTAACACAATTAGTACCATAAACAGGTCAATAATACATTTACTAAAAAGAAATCAGAATGTTGCATAGGATATTTTAACTATAATTCATAAAAGTATCAAATATCTTAAGTATGGACATTTTACTTCTACGTACTGTAAAACTGACAGAAGTACAAATTTATTTATCTTACAGTTAGTTACTCCACACCGTGTATCATAGTGTGGAGGTGTTTACGTTTGCAATAAGTATACCTAGCTAGATGTGTAATGTTAATGTTTTATGTTAAACTGGATGCAATATCTGGTATAGACTTGCAGACAAGATAGATTTGACCACATTGATGCAACTCAGAGCTCACCTAGTCAATGGAGTTATTTAGATGTGCGATTGTATGTCACTATCACTGTATTACCATAATATGCCATTCCATCCACCTACTACCTAGACCAGGTACCAATGCTTGTCAGCTTATGAATAAATTGAATAGAATGACTTTCAATCTCTAAATCTTTGTCCTCATCTAGCTGTAGCTCTTGATGAAAAATGCTAAGCAGATGGAAAATTCAAAGCAGACCTACGATATTTAAAGTATGCTTCAGACAATCAAGCAAGTACATTCTTGGATTAGAGAATAAGACTCAATTAGGCGTGGTTACTTTCCCATTGCGATGCATTCCTCCTAATTCCTCATATGAATACTCAAAAACTTATAGGATTTTATTGTAGATGTGTAGATATTAGCCTTCTTAAAGTATATACGATTCTTTGTAGTAAAATTATTAAGCAAAAACAGTGTACAGTATGGATTAGGGATCATACAACATCCTATATAATTATCTTGAAGTTACTTTTACGTATAGTACAGTAATACTAATAATTATATTGCTTTTTGGGAGCGAACAGGATTTCCTATAATGCAATGTAGAAACTTCACTTAGCATAGTAGTACTCTCTAACAAGTAATGCTTTACACTCAGAAAGCTAAATTGTAAGCGCAAAGGTACTGGTATGCAAAGAAGCTTTGCCAAATATTAACTAATCAAATCTGCATGATTCAGAGAGATGATAGCTACTCTTTTGGATTAAATTACGAAGGAATAAGCTGTGGCTCATTTTGTGACAATTATTCGTGACGAGTAAAGAATTTATCCTGACGATGAGATGCCTTCTCAAGTTGGTACAGATAAAATAACTGTTCTGTTTTCTATTCATATTCCAATACGGGTATAGATATTTGCCATCTTGATCATTGTTCTCTTCATAAGAATCACTTACTTATCACTTTTACTTACTTTTGCTTTTTACCACCAACCGAACGTTAACACACTTATACTTATTGAGCTACAATACATATTTGCACTCATATGTTGTGTGTGCGCCAATAAGATTGCCAGGTTTTGCTTTTCATTTAAAGTCTTGTGGTGACTGTGACTGTCTATTATAAGATTTACATAACTTGATATAAATAAATTCGTCATTCTAGCATTATTGACTCCATACGTGTAATAGGTGCCTTATTACAATTACTAATTTGCCGTACATGCATTCCCTCTGCATGGGAGTTGTATTGCGTGCAAACAAAAGGTGAATAAATTCTCCAATTTACTAGATATTAAGAGTTGGCGAAAATTGTGGGCGTGTTAGAGATACGAAGTTATTAAAATGACAGAAAAGTAAATTATTAGTATGTATTGGGTAAGGAATATAAGAAACAAAGTCAGGTCTCTTCATTTAGTATAGTATACCATAGGTAATGTTCGAAGTGATAGAAAGTCAGTCTGTCAGTTCAATACACCTAAGAAGCCATTGATTATCATATCGGCTAAAAGATAAGATTAAGTAAATTCATTTGCTGAAGGAGGTATGCAAACGAGCACATTGTAGTTCTACATCCAAATATTCATGCAAAAAAGTTTCTTTTAAGTAAAAACAATAGTAACGTACCAGGAGTAAAATGCAAAGCTGAAATGGGTTCCCAATAATCATTAAATTATTGTAAACACATAATATTCTGCGTGTATCGAACTTATTTGGTACATACGTAATATTTCCAATTGGAAAAGTTTACTTTTGATATTTTTGAGAGCTTTCTATTATCGAATATGATGCATATTTTTAAATACGATCAATATTGTATGTTAGATGACGTTATGTTTATAGGATTTCAAAAATTAAGAATACGTATTCGCAGCATTCTCTTAATGATCATTGTTTAATTAATGATAAGTATTCATAACACAATCGTTTTAATTAGAATTCGATTGTACAAATGGAATTTACACTTCTCCGTAATTTCTAAAGATAGTGTGACTTTATAACGCTTACCAAATTGTAGAGTATCGAAAACAATGGAGGCAGAGTTCGCTACCTTGACTGAAATGTCTTCGAAAAAGCCTAAATAACAATCAGTTCTGATTTGCATACAGCAGAGAGTGGACAATCTCTTAAAAAGTTAATGTTATTACCTTGTTCCCTGCTAGTTATTAGGTATAGGCAATCTACAGATTATACGTTTAGATTTCGCACTGCATGAAGTGCACTGCATTTATAGATCATATCGTACAATAGTTATGTACTTATTTGTTATTGTGATATAACAGACATTTTATAGCCTTTTATGTATTACTTACGCTTGCGAACAAGTTCGTAATGTTCAGGCATTTAATATTTAAGAAGTAACGTATATGGGTAGCATTAGTCAGGCACCTATGTATTGTGCTACTTATTTTTCTTCCCATTTGCTAACGTATACGAATTTCTGTGCATTTGAATGAGAATTGGTAGATTACAGAATTGCAGTTAGTGGAGTGAAGGCAGGTTGTCTTGTGTAGATAGTCCAGTGAGTGAGTGAGTCAATGTCCACTCCAGTCCGTTTACAATTTACAATAAAGCCTATCATTCGCATCACATCATATTAGAGATCTAGCCAAACTTACTAAACATTCACTTTGTCTTCTTGTCTTGCCCTAATGATCTTGGCTTGAAAATTATTGGCAATCGAATCGGCATTACTTTTATCAGAATGAGTATTCACTCAACTTAGCCAAACAAGCAACCTACAATACAACACAGCGACATGTACAATACAACCTGAAGATACTATAATATGCAATGATGCTAATGGTTTGCATTTTGTTGAGTAGTTCTGCATTTACCGTAGTGTATACTATTATATATTATAAGTTGTAACTTTACTTAGGTAGTTTCCTTTCATTCCTCGCTTCTTTATGTGTGTGTACGATCTTTACCATAAGACAGTAAAGACAACTAGAATTTAGCCGCATATGTACCTGCCGCATGTTTGCTATCATTTAAATAAATGCTCTCCATAAGAAGGGGAACATATATTATGTAAAGTGCAAGAGTAAACTTGTTGAATGTTGAATGGTCACTATTTCATCACTCGTTGTCTTATGACGATATGGAAACTATGGGACTATGACAAACCCCTCCAAACTAGTAGTCATTTGAATGAATGAAATATGCATTTCATTCATCTATTTGTACTGATACTTCTTCTAATAATTAGCTAAGTATTAATGTATTTACACTTTAAAGTAATTTCTATGCTTGGGACTTGGGAGACCATTTCTATGAGTACACAGTAGTATCATTTGACATTTACAATACACAGTGTCACTGAGGGCAATTCCCTCGTTTAAAAATAGACAAAGGTTTCATAGTACTTTTAGTTTTGGGGGATTTTTGAATTTACTACGAATTCTACGTAATTGGAATTTGTAGCCGTAATTTGAAAGTATTAGAGTAGTCGTTAGGCTCTTAGAGCTTCTTTTCTTGTCTTTGACTTTAGATTTAGAAAACTATATCTATAGTTTTATAAAACGAAAACGATTTACGATTCTAATTCATATTTGCTTACCTAAAATTAATTATAACCCACTTTTGTGATTTAAACAACTGTGAGTGAGGTAATTTACGGAAAAAGCGAAATAAGTCTTATTAATGTTAAGTAACAGTAAGATAACATAGCAAACTAATTGTTAAACATTTTTTGTTCTTACAGGGATATACGGGAGGGAGAAGAGCTGAACAAGCACAAAAGCAACATGAACGTTGCTCCAAATCTGAGGTCGCACCTCTCATGTAAGTCCGCCAACTATGTCTGGTTTTTTCCTTTAAATTTATTCCGAGTACAAACTACAAACCTTTTTAAGAAGCATGTTTATTTTTGAGGCGCTGCCAGGCGTATTGAGTAACAAATTCCATATTTTTGACCGATTGTCAATAAATATCTCAGCAGTCCTTGTAAGGTCATCATTTGCATTTTCATGCTGAGTTTAGGGTAGGTACATACCTTAAGGGAAAAAATTCTTCAATACAACTCTTGATAAAATGTTACTTATCGTAATAATTCGTTATCATTATTGACAGAAATACCTAGGTTCTCGGTTGGATATTCCCAAACAATTTTGTAAAGCTATTTCCAATATTGTATTCATAACAGAAAAATTGTTATACAAATAGGTTCCTAATTATAATGGAGAAGACTACATACTTAACATAGTTTAAATATGCATCACTTCAAGAGTTTGTTAGTATTTAAATGAGAACTCGTTCGTTTTAGTTAGTAAATCACATTCTTTGCGATTTTAACTGTCCGTGGGACTATTTTTTATTGATTTAGTACCACAACCTCAACTAGCAATTATTGGCCTTCATTAAGATTTTTAAAGGGTTTGTTTACACAAGATAAGATAAATACCAAAGAGTTTGTTCATTTGAATAAAAAATAACATTTCTCTGCACTTGAACATTGAACAGTAAGAGATTTGAAATGAAAATAGAGTAAAGATAAAGAAGATATGGTAAATACTTGTGCATGTATAATGATTTCTGAAGTTTAAACGTAAATACATTAGGTTCTTAATATCAGTGAGTACAAGTACAGTTAAATTTTTTGTTTGTTCCCTACTATTGCTTTTCAGTGCTTATCTCTATTATTACAAGAAAAGAGTTATGTTACAGAGTACTTAATTTTATGTTTCGGCTACGAGAGATAGACTAACTCTAGTGCGGCTAACTCAGTTTGGATTCGCTTGCTTAGCAAGAAACTGGGCCATGCGAATCGTACGAGTGGAACCTTTTTGGCCCACTTTCCTTATTTTAAACTAAACGAAAATCTTTATGTGTCTATGTCCGACGGACGTTTGCAATGTAAAATAACATTACGATATTAAGTGTGGAGGGTACCTTCAATTTTATTTCGACTTGTATTCTATAGCGTCTAGTGCTACATTGTTAAAAGTTAGTTCTTTTCATTTAAAGCAAGGGATAAACTCCAAGCTATACGCTCACGAAGCACATGTAAGAAAAATGGAATTAAACTCGAGGTGTAATGTAAAATGTAAAGACACAATAAAACTCAATCTTCTACTATGTTATTGAAGTACACATTATAATCCAATCCAATGCCCCTTAAGCCAAGTACAAATCAAATCTTAAAGCTTTTACGTACAAGTATGCATATTGCACTATATAATATTGTAAAAGTAACGCTAACAATAAGCAAAGTATTAAATTGAATTCGTACTTATCATTAGCAGATTAGAGGGAGGTGTAGTACTGCATACTTAGAAGATGTAGATACATATTTATAATGAACTCATCCACAAGGAAAAACTCTTGTACACTATAAACTGACTTGATAATGCATGCAGACACAGATGAGAGATATTTTATTGGCACTAGAAAACTTCTTACATAGTAATGTTATGGTTTCCCTATAGGAAATAGTAATGCACATATTAAATACACATTCGATAGATCTGTATCTAATATACTGTGTAAAAGTAAAGCATTAAACTTAATAGCCTCAAAGAATAGACAAAACAAGCCACAGTCATTCTCTTGGAAATGTTTTTATGTACGATCATTCATTGTCACTTGCCTGAATATGATGTGAGTTTGTGTTGAGAGTAATAATGGCTGCATGAATGAGACCCTAACACTTTGTACCACGACTACGACAACACATTCTTATCTGCACAAATGCAGGTGATTTTTGAACGAGAAACTATTTTATTCTGCAAATTATCTGTAATTTAATGAATCTGGTAAAGAACTAATACGAAAAATACATAAAAAATTATCTTCGAAAAGCTCAAAGGCATGTACACATTAGCTTGCAATTTTGGTAGCCGCCTGAGGTAAGGTTGACTTATGGATTCACACAATGAGCATTAAACTTAGTTATCTAGTTAGGTACAAGATTCATTTACAAAGTTGCACTTGGAATTTGCTTGAATGATCATGAAATGACTAAATGTAAGTTGAGTTGAGTTTTGCTTGAATTCAATGATCTCGTTTCCTTGATTTGCCTAAGGGGACAGCTGAAATGGAAGAGGATTGCCTTTTACTTTATTTAATGCCTTTGTTAATTCTTGGTGTAAATTGGAAATGTAAATGTAGATTGCCTTAACTTTGTAATTCTGCCAGATACATTTTCAATTGCATACAAAGATAATTATTGTATTAAGATTAATGAGTGATCTCAAGGCGAGGTAAAGAAAGAAATTCACTAATTCATAGGGTTGACCGACATAGAAAAAACAACGATACAGATACATATCTTACCATTATGAATCTACTTAATATTAGTTATGTTGAAAGTTAGGATATAATACGACACTATAAGTATGAATTGTAGATTATACTGTAAGTCATGAATTTATGGAATGTAAATCAAAGGGGTAGTAATTTAATTTAATAATTGTTTTTGAACTTGTGTTTCAGAGAGCAAACCATTTAATTACTCATACAACCTTTACCATAACAAAACAAGAGGACAAAGACTGATTCAGAAGTTAGAGACAAACCATCACAATGCCGTCAATGAGACTAGAAGCCTCGGATCCTGAGTATAGCGATGATGAGACAACTCCGTTGGCTCATCATGACACCTACGCAGGAAGGTAATAAAACGTTTTCCGTAGTGAAAAAAACTTAAATAACCAACCCTTAACTCAATACTCCTTATTACACGAAAGCACACATTTAATTACGTAGGAAGAAGAATGCCAAAGATTTTGCTTGATGAATAAAAAAACAAAAACTCTTTAAAAGGTTTTGTCCGTTGCTGGTTTCATGTATTTAATATTCTTTTCTAAGAATGTGCTTAATGAATTCGTGGATGAAAGAACAAAGACAGAGTTGACATTAAGATAAATACAACCGTAGTAAAATACACCTACTAACATTTGTTTAGATTCAGATATATTTAATCGTGAGATGAGATGTAATGCGGATATCTCATGCTCAAAACAGATTTGTAATGGTTTTATTTATTAATATTTTTTGTTTCCTGACAGTCATAAGAATGTGGAGACAAAGAACTGGGACGTGTTCCGAAATCTTCCTCCTGAGACAGAAAGTGAGTCTATAGACGACCAGGTGTGCTATTTGTTTGTCATCCGGAGTCTTAAAGTAAGCAACTGTTAATTCTTAACTAAACATGCTCACTATATAACTTTTATTTGTATATTTATGGGATTGTTATTGTTAAGTAGTAGTAGTTAATATGAGTAAAGGCTTGAGTGAGCGAAGACGAGGAGAGAGTTACCGTTAATATTACATTGGAGGTAAAGGTATAGGTATGCAAATGCAAGTGAGGATGATTCACCATGAAATTCGTTTTAAGTATCAAATGATGGTGACAGCATTAGTTATGAGTCGAAGAAAAAGTGAATGACCATTGTGGGACAATGACAATTGAATGCATGTAAACGTCGAATTGGGAGGTCTGGCAAAAACTTCATTCAAAACCCTCTCCGTGACTTTTTATCTGATATCTTGCGGTTTAATCATATGTACAATTTGCATTGTACAGTATATCTACAACCGAATGGTATTGGTCTTGCAACAACAAAGATACTGATCATGTATCATACTACTCAGCTAGATTCCCTTGCTCAATTTTTTTCCTGAAAATATAATCAAACATACTTAGGATTAGCTCAATGATCTGGGAATCTATGCTTAAAATGTGAAAGAATATTATTATTACATAAGGGTTTAGTTTAAATGGTTAGTGACCGTGAGTGGTTTATTGCGAGCGCTATGATTGATCATCCTTTTGTTTTGTTCTTTGTGATGTAATAGATTCTGGCGTATATTATCACATTCGCTGCTGTGCTAGGGGGAGCCGTTCTTGCCAAAGGTACTTTATTGTTGATGACTTCTCAGCTGGAGCCGGATCGTCACGTTCCATTTTGCAATAAAAAATACGGTAGGTATACGCATTTGTCTTTGTTTAGTTGTGAGAGTTATGATAAATGATTGCGGAAACTGTCCAATTAATAATGTTTCTAACTAAACGATTCTAATTTTTATCTGTCCAGGTCGTGACAAAAAGTTTGAAGCGTCAATTTCAGAAGTAGAAAGAATCTCTTGGACATGGGCAATTCTTTTTGTTTTTCTTATACCCGAAATGGGGAGTTTTATACGATCACTTCGTATATGTGTTTTCAAAGCGTGGCGTCGGCCCACTACTATGGAATTTGTGATACCTTTATTTTTCGAGGTTCGAATTTAAAGAAAATAGCAATTTTATGAACGTTTTTTGATTTTCGGTATGTCGACAACTAACTCAAACTGTTTTTATACGCAGACTTGTCATTCCATTGGATTAGCGATATTTGTTTTCACCGTTTTGCCATCTGTGAGCGTTATAAAAGCTGTAATGCTCACCAATTGCGTCTGCCTCATTCCAGCCATTTTCGGTTTGTGAAAATAATTTTCGAATTTTTATGTAGAATGGTTTTAGGTTCTAATTTCCATGTTGAATCTATTTAGGAATGTTATCGCGTTATCCTGAACGAGATAGCAGGGCCAAATGGTTGCTAAAATGCTCAATTGATTTACTGGCCATCTTATTTCAAATCAGTGGACTTGTTCTGTGGCCATTGTTCTCGTCTGAGAACACATCGAAACCGTGGTTGCTCCCAATATCCGCTGTTTTAATTTCTTGTGGCTGGTGGGAAAACTACGTTGACAGCTCGTCCCCCTTTGGTAATTAACTTTCTCTTAAGTATGTACGACCGTAGGTTAATACTGCAGCTTCCTTTGTGATTACAATCTCCTTATTAAAGTTCGATTAATCATAGACGTGTGGAAGTCATTGCCATTTAGTTATCATATAAAAAAAGTTCATTGATGTTTGTTTTCAATACAGGTCCAATTAGGGCTTTAGGCAAAATGAGGAAAAACTTGGTGGGAACGCGATACTTCAGCTATATTTTCATATCCGTGTGGAAGATGCTCATGTTTTTCTCTGCTATGTGTTTCTCTGTTTATATTGCTGGAGGAAATGTATCCAATTTGTTCAACAAATTCTCTGAATCTTACAGAGCACATAGAATCAACGTGACAGAGGTGAGAATTTAAAACAATTTCTTATTCTTAAAAAATAACACCCTATCCTATACCAAATAGAAATTACTGATATTATCCTTTTACAGATTCGTCCTCAAGAACTCGGAATTCTACCAGATATTCCTGGATCGAATCTTTTGCAAGATATTATTCCAGAAAATTCAAATGCATCTACCATTCAACAAATAATTCTTCTTCAAATATTTGCTGCTTACATTACGTATATTTTTGGTATGTTATATATAAAATGTTTTTGGGTCCTTTAGGCGTGTTTGTGTTAACGAAAAATATGTAATTACTCATTACTGTTTTTGATAAATAGGAAAATTTGCGTGCAAGATTTGCATCCAAGGATTCAGTTTTGCTTTTCCAGTGAGTTTAACTGTACCGGTAACTCTATCAATCCTCATTGCTCTCTGTGGTCTTCGATCTGAAAATGCTTGTTTCTGGGAAAATGTTCTGCCGCAATATCTTTATTGGAGATGCCCAAAAGGAGATTTCTTTAGTGAATTCATTGCCAAAGAGGTAATTTTTCTTAGAATGTATTCATGTAATCATGTATTGGAAATGTTAGAACTTTTAAATTAATGTTTATTTCGTTATATTTTAGCACGGATGGGCTTGGCTGTTGTGGTTACTGTCACAAACATGGGTAGCCCTCCACATATGGACTCCAAAGTGCGAACGTTTAGCAAGTACAGAACGTCTGTTTGTGACTCCGATGTACAATTCATTGCTTATTGACCAATCGATGGCATTGAATCGTAAGCGAGACGATGATAATGACATCAGGACGGACGAAGTCGAGCAGGATCCATCTGAAACAGACTACGAAGAAATTCGATCGATTGACTCATCTCACAAGGAAAAAGACAACAAATTCAAAACTGACACAATTCCTCGAATTTATGCTTGCGCTACAATGTGGCACGAAACTAAAGTGAGTATTGCTAAACGAGTGCTCATGAATAATTAATGGCTTCATGAATAAATTTTTAATAATGCCATGAAATTAAACTTAACAGGAAGAGATGATGGAAATGTTAAAAAGTATTTTCCGAATGGATGAAGATCAATGTGCTCGTCGTGTTGCCTTGAAGTACTTTGAAGTGGTTGACCCCGGCTACTATGAATTCGAAAGTAAATACTTTGATTATATAAGATAAACGCATTACTCATTATTAGCAGATCGCGATCACATTTAAAGGAGATAAAGTCAAATAAATTCTGATACAAGTGTAGCATTCTTCTTACTTCTTAGTCTTCTTACTGAACAATGTATTTCAAATTGTGACTAATTATGAGTCACGAGCGAGAGATAGGTGTTGATGAGCTGTAGTCAAAACTGTAATTATTAAATGATGACCTTGCATTGTTATTTTTAGCTCACATCTTCTTTGATGATGCTTTTGAGTTGAGAGACGAAGGAAGTATCAACGCCCCTATGATTGTCAATTCTTTCGTAAAGTTGATGGTAGACACAATGGAAGAAGCCGCCTGTCACGTTCACGAAACCCAAGTGCGAATTCGTCCACCGAAAAAAATTCCTACACCCTACGGAGGAAGGTTGGAATGGATCTTGCCAGGAAAAACGAAAATGATTGCCCATTTGAAAGACAAAGCAAAGATTCGTCATCGTAAGCGTTGGAGTCAAGTCATGTACATGTACTATCTTCTCGGACATCGTTTGATGGAACTGAGCATTCCTGTGGCTAGAAAAGAAATTATTGCTGAAAACACTTACCTTCTCACGCTGGACGGAGATATCGATTTTCACCCAAATGCTGTGGAACTTCTTGTCGATTTAATGAAAAAGAATAAGAATCTTGGTGCTGCTTGTGGTCGTATCCATCCAATCGGAACAGGTCCTATGGTCTGGTATCAAATGTTCGAATACGCTATTGGCCATTGGCTGCAAAAGGCTACTGAACACATGATCGGATGCGTACTTTGTTCTCCCGGATGTTTTTCATTGTTCAGAGGAAAAGCTCTTATGGATGACAATATCATGGCTAAATACACAACTAAATCTGATGAACCAAGACATTACGTGCAGTACGATCAGGGAGAGGATCGTTGGTTATGTACACTTTTACTACAGAGAGGATATCGAGTAGAGTATTCTGCTGCTAGTGACGCTTGGACTCATTGCCCTGAAGGATTCAGCGAGTTTTATAACCAACGTCGTCGTTGGGTTCCCTCCACTATGGCCAATATTATGGATTTGTTGATGGATTACAAACGAACAATTAAAGTCAACCCGGATATCTCTATGCCTTATATCATCTACCAATTCATGTTGATGGGTGGTACTATTTTGGGACCTGGAACTATATTTCTTATGTTGGTGGGAGCTTTCGTCGCCGCTTTCCGGATAGATAATTGGACAAGTTTTTACTGGAACATTATCCCCATTATTCTTTTCATGGTTTGCTGTTTTACCGTCAAATCAAGTATACAGGTGAGAAATGTCATTTTTATTGCATCTACATAGTAAATCCAAGAATAATAGAAATACATGTAGAAGATTATGCCATTACGGTTTTATTACAATTGACTGATTTGTATTACAGATTGTAATAGCCCAGATATTATCGACACTGTACGCATTAGTGATGATGGCTGTGATAGTCGGTACAGCTTTGCAGTTAGGCGAGGACGGTATCGGATCGCCTTCTGCAATTTTCTTGATATCGCTCACGGGCTCTTTCCTTATAGCGGCTTGTTTACATCCTCAAGAATTTTGGTGCATTGTCCCTGGTCTTTTGTACCTCTTGTCAATTCCTTCTATGTACCTGTTGTTGATTATTTACTCTTTGATTAACTTGAATGTCGTATCCTGGGGTACTCGTGAGGTCGTTGGTAAAAAATCTAAGGCAGAATTGGAAGCAGAGAAAAAAGAAGCCGAAGAAGCTAAAAAGAGGGCGAAGAAATCTGGATTCCTTGGATTCATCCCTGGAAGAGATGTTGATGATACGGAAGGATCACTTGAATTGTCCTTTGCTGGCTTATTTAAACTCATGTGCTGTACTCATCCGAAACCTATCGATGAAAGACAACAATTGCTCCGAATCGCAGATTCTTTGGAAAAAGTTACTAAACGATTGGATTCTATTGAGAGGTCTATGGATATTGCTCCAAGTGGTCCGGGTAGAAGAATTTCCACTGCTGGAGGTTCAGCTGTTAGTCCTCGCAACAGAGAAAATTTGGATACATTGGAAGAAAAGAATAACGAAGGCAGAGATGAAATCAAAGATGATGACGATGATGAAACTTCTTCTTCTGGTAAAATAAATGCACCTACTATCAGTTCTATTATACGCTACGCCCTTGTGCCTTTTCTAATGTACTTTTACTTGTGTTAATTTTGATTGTGTTTCACGAAGGTTTGTCGCTTGTTTAGCCTCTCAGAGTTTTCGTTTTTATTGCAGTCTTGTATTCTCTCTTTACTCTCTTAGTGTTTATATTTTGCATGTATTAGCATTTTCAGTTTTTCATGCGTCATGATTTGTATATATTATCACAATTTTCAATTTGGTTTGACCATTTGCAAACATTTCATAGTTTTTAGGTTTTGATGCTTTACTTCTCATGTAACTGTTTTTTCAATATTTATGCTTTTCCAGGCATTGGTAAGAACTTTTATACATTTTCATGATGAAACATCTCTTATTTATAGGAACTCGAGAGAAACGTGATGACTTAATGAATCCTTATTGGATTGAGGATCGTGATTTAAAACGAGGCGAGGTTGACTTTTTGTCCGGACTTGAGCTTGCGTTTTGGAAGGATCTTATTGAAAAGTACCTTAAACCAATTGATGCTGATAAAAAGAAAGAGGTTCGTCCAACTACTTTTCTGATATGTGTCCAAGTGGAAGCTAATTTCATAGCGTTGCATGAATGTATAAAGTGTGTTTTTTATTGCAGGCTGCTATTGCCACACAATTGGCAGAGTTAAGAGATCGGTCTGTATTCTTCTTCTTTATGATAAATGCCATTTTTGTACTGATTGTGTTCCTCATGCAATTGAACAAGGATCAGTTGCATCTCAAATGGCCCTTTGGTATAAAGACAAACATTACATACATAGAAGCAAGTGGAGAGGTAAGATTCTCAAAAGTTCTTAACTAGTTCACAGAGAAAAGGTATTGAATAGTAGTTAATATGAAATTGTTTCTTGTTAGTTACTCGTCCACAAAGAATACCTTCAACTCGAGCCGATTGGTTTGGTTTTCGTGGGATTTTTCGCTCTTATTTTGATAATTCAGTTTACTGCTATGTTGTTCCATCGTTTTGGTACTTTGTCTCACATTTTGGCTGCAACGGAAATAACTTGCGCTAAGGAAGTGGACACCATCAATAAAGAATCAGCAGTCCAGAAGGAAGGGGTGCGGCTTATACGAAAATTCCAGAAACTTAAGAATTTTGATGGTAAGACTTACTAATTAAAACACTTGTTAGAATTACTTTGGTATGGGCTTTCTAATACATTTGATTACTTTTTAGGTGACAGTGATAGTGGTCGTAATTTTGGACCTGGAGATATTGGGAAACGGAAAACCATTCAAATCCTGGAAAAACAGAAAAATTCTCGTAGACAAGTGGGAACTCTTGACGTTGCTTTTGAGAAGAAATTTAAAGAAATTCTCAATTGTAAGTATATTTAAATAAATACTGTTATATGAATTCTTGCGGGATGTTTGTTAATACTAAATGTATCAATTTGTAGCTCCTGATAAGCAAGCAAAAATGTTTGGAGGAGATAATTTCCAAGTGACATTCCAAGCTTTGAAGGAAAGAAGAAACAATGTTCTTGAAAGGAGAACTTCAGTAGTAGAAAGGAGAAAGTCTCAAATGGAAACTTTAAAAGGTCCAATAATGTCTCCCAATGGCAATGGAACTCTTGTTCCATCTACAGCAGCTTCTCGCACTCGCGGGAAGGCTCCCAAGCCAAAAGTAACAAATATTGATTTTACCAACGGTAATCATAACGGAGCGTCCTCAGCTTTGATGAACCAAGGCTTCATGTCCGATGATGAAATTCAGTTGTACAACGTGCAGCAAAACCGCCGAAACTCCATAGGCTGGAGAGATCCTGAATTAGGGGAAGCTCCATCCCGAGGAGGACTTTACGGTGAAACTCGGCGAAACAACAGTCAAATGTAGTCGAATGAACTTCATTTGTGAAAATTAACTACGACTTAAATTTTTGACAATTTAAACCACTTCCCTAAGTTTTGTCTTCCCATTATTGGAAATTGTTGAATTTGCTGCTTAAGTTAGCTAAACTTTTCAAAGACAAGAAAAGACTGCTTTCACCAACCTTACTGAAATTATGGCAGCAGGATTACACAATATTAATAGAGGTTTTCTTAACAAGTGCCTACCTAGTTTAAGTATTGGTAATTATGTTGCAACGATATAGTAGACATAACCGAATTGATTTTGTATGTATAATTTATTATTTTTGTCTTAACTATATGACGATGAAACTGATATATTCATCACGATTATTTTACTATTAATTACGTGTTGCAGTTGCAGCTATTGCAACTTTCTTCGTAATAATGAATACATACATACCTAACACTATAAGTATACTCCAGCCTTCGTTTTATTACAAAATAGACAAGTGTTTCTTGTTTCACTCATTTTAGTTTAGCAACTTTCTATGTATTTTAGTTTCTCAAGAATTTCAACTATAGTACATATTTGTAAACTTGTTTGTAATCTCTGTTAGGTACCCCGCTGCTGTTGTTATACTTTTGCGATATTGGTATTGCAGTAGTATGCAAGCTGTACTACAGAGAGTAGTAATTGATTTCCAATAAGAAATCAAATTAATCGTCGTTTCCTCACATGTGGCAACTAAACTTACTTACATTACACATAAATATACATACTCGCTCGTGATTAAATTTTCTCACATTGCCTTGTAATGTAAAATGTATACCTATACATAAAACAAAAAAATAGCGATGATATATGATATTTTTTGAAATGATCTTGAATAAAAACTACTGAATCAATTTATAAACAAAGATTTACAAATCTCTCAGCTATTTTTACTTTTCCACTCTCCAGGCATTTCAACAATAAATTGCTCTCTGTAGGTATTTTCAGACCGCTTGAAAAAGTTTTGTTTACCTATATCGTCCTGCCAAACTACTATATCTCAATTCATTCACTTTCTTTTTAGCAAACCTTTGATCCGACTTCCGGATATACTGTGTATTGAATACGTAGCTATATCATTCCATTGGTTTTCCTGTTGCGAATATAGCTATTTACATTAGTCTTCGTCCTCACTTAAGTGGCCAAGTCTCTTTCATACTCACGTCTTGTGTTTCCTCAATGAGAAGACAAACAACATGTTCTGCTCTTAGAATTCTTTTAACAAATTTTTATTATGTGTACCGTATGACTGCACATTAATTTTAATCCCTTTTGGCTGAACGGCTGAAGGCACTGGTTGAACAGGGACGACATTTCTGTAGCGTAATTTACTTCCCTGCGTGTTTTTCTTTTTGTGTAATTGAGTGGTCGGCAAATGAAGAAAGTAAGCTAGAAAGCGTAAATAGTGTTTCTTAAATAGTGTTTCATACTTTCGCCAGTACTTTCCCTTTCCAATGCATAATAGTTTATAAGTATTTTCCAAATCTTTTTTAAAGCAGCAAATCTCGAATCCAAAAGTTTTGAGCTCGCACCTTTCAATTTTTTATTTTGCGTTTTGCAGTTGCAATTTGCAATACACATGGTTTTACATTTTGTCCTACATATTGCAATTAAATCAATTACCCTACCTGTCCCAATGGATTTTTCCAGTAGCTAGTTAGTAGGGTTAAGAAGAACATGAGTTTGGCCCATAGTAATTAGGTCCATTTTCCTTATAATTTTCATTCCTTAATTTTACACCGGAACATGTATAGGAATATGGTTATAGTTACTTAATAAAAGAGTTACCTAAATGTAAGTGTGATTCTCAAGCAAATTTACTGTGAGTAATACAACAAGCTGGTACAATAGGAACCGAAGGAGAAAAAACGAGTTTTGCATCTGTTTTCTTTCCAATTGTGAATTGCCTAGGTAGACTTGTGCTTTCTCCGTTCCCTTTCTTGGTGTAGACAGACTACTTATTTCTTTGTGATAGGAGATGGGAAAGAACTGCAGCCAAAAGCAAGGCACTATAGATTTGTAGTAGTATTCTGTAGTTTGGTGTAGAGCGGAGTCCGCCTACAATATCGATTCTCATGCTTCTGAAGGTTCGTCTATTCTCGTCTGGGTATTTTAGGGGATTTCGTTGACCCTCAGATGGTCTCGTCCAACCGACGAGTGAGTGAAAGAGCCTGAAGGAAATGAAAGCAACCCAATTGAAGTTCACAGCCAAGTGTGTTTCATCCGTGCTCGCTATGGACTTCTTTAGTCACTTCCACTTCTCTGTCTCTCTCAATATGCAGCTCTTTTTTCTCACTCAAAGTACCACTATTCTCAGACTTCGGTCTTCTCTTGATGCCCTGTATATATTTGTTGATGATACAGTAGTAAGAATCAGGTTACTAATAATAACCTGGTTTATCTCATCTTCTATTTTTTAACAACTACTATTGATCTACTCCCAAAATAGAGTTATAAATATGAATATATCAGTATTTCTTTACTACTATGAAAAACAGGTAAAGCATTGCCTATATTCAGTTTACACGAATGTACGTAGTGTCTATTGTCTTTTAGCAATACTTTATTTTTTGAAATAGTTATCGTCATTCAGAATAATTTGATTCTACTTCACTGTAGACCCTTGAAACAATTCTAAACGTTAAGATATCCCTTTCCTAGTAGTCCATTTAGGTATTACATCGCATGATTTTTAACACAAAAAGATCCTTACAAATCTGAAACCTAAACTGAATGTGAAATGAATTGTAATGTAGTAAAATATTATAAATGAGGATATATTCAAATGCAAAACTGTGTTTCAGTTAGAAATATGTAGCACATAAGCTGTGATGGGTGATGGATCAGACACATTGCTTACCGTAGTGGCAGATAAGCCAAACTTTTGCATTGTAGCAAATTGTAAAATGACAGTGCAGAAACAATAACAAAGTATTTAAAAAAGCAAAAGTTGTTGCACTGTTTTGCGGAAATGGCAATCCGCGGTAGTATAGCTTCAAAATTTCAAAGTAGAAATAAAAGTAACTAATTACTGTTTGCGTGGGCAATACGGAGTAACTTGGGAATAACAAAGGAAGCGGACATGCGAAAAGGGAGTGGGAGTGGGAGTAAACAAGAATTTCGCCTCAATGGAAATTATAATTTCGACAGATGATAGTATTTCTACGCCTTATTAATACGTAAGTTTCTTTTCTCTGACTAGCGAAAGCAAAGACGACGAGAGGAAACAGGAACCTGTCCTGTCATACCGACTTAAGGAGAACAAAGATTTCATGAAAAATGTTTCTTCTGATTTGATTTACTTCACTTCTAATACAAATTCCTGTTACCTTTGTTCCTTCTAATACGATTACCCGTACTTTTCCTGTTCTACCTACTCGCAGTGTAGTTTACGTTTCAAAGAAAGGAAATGGTAAAAGTCATAAGTCATAACGCAAGTTTTAAAACATCTCTCAGGTAGCTAAAATTCTTAATTAGCTCTTTTCTTGTTAGTTCTCGTAGAGTTACCCCTACTGCCATCTGAATCATTTCTAATAACACTCTCGTACAACTAAAATCTTTCTTTTTGTAAAAATAACTAATTATCTAATTATTTGGGTCCCAGGATAAGAATTGAATTTCAAATGAAATATTTCAAACACTCTGAATTTTCTAATTAGGTATTAGGTTATGGTGGATCTTATCTTCATCAAAAAATCAAATTAATACGTATTCTATTTTCTATTATGACATGACATACTAATCCTCTACCTCTTGCTAAGGTAGTTCTTCACTATCTTCACTACAAGTAAAGATCGGATTTACAACTTGACATATAAAATGAAGATATTGTTTAATGCCGTCACTCCCTACGATGACGTCGAGGACAACCGTTGCGTATTACATTTAGCAATCAAATTGATGGTGTAATTAATAGTTGACATTTTGTTAAGTCACATTTATTTATGACGTAACGGATAATCCTTGTGAACTTACAGTTAGCAATCAACTTGATGATGTCGTGACTTTAAGTTCATTGGCATACTTTGTATAAGGTTAAGTTCTTAAACTAACCGATTTATAAAACAGTGGATTTTATTTGCATTAGTTGGGATGTTTGTTCGAAAAGAAGGAATAGCAAAGAGAATTTTAGAGGTAGGTACTTAACATTTAATTTTGTTACCTGTATATCACATAAATGTGGATTAGATCCGTATTCCAAGAAAAAGTTTGTCTTAATAATACAATGGCATTTTGGTGAACTATTGAACCGTAGTCTGCAAAGATTTGTTTTTGTTATGACAGGACTATTTAACCTAAAGGTGTTTTTGCCATTCATTTTCTTAACTGGTGGTTTCGATAACTCAGTTTAATTTGTGTAAACCATTTTCACAGATTAACGAATACCTATATTATTCATTATTTCAAAAATGTCATGTTTCGATAACTTCATCTTTTCTGTAATTTCTACTGTTGGATGATGTTAAGAAATAACCAGTTTAATATTTCAAACTGCCTTCTAAGAAATCGGTAAAATGTCAGATATGAATTTCCTCTTGTTTCTAAATTCTACTTTGGAATTCCTTCAGGGACATTTGATTTGGCAGTGGTATTTGGCATTTGGCAATATTATCATTTTATGTAACAATTTATTTACTCAAGCTATTATTCAATCCCCGTAAAATACCTCCTTAAAAAGTTATCATTAAAAGGCCAAAATCGTAGTGTTACTATATATAATATGGAAATGACATTTCTTTTATTTATCTTGGGAGATTCTCATCCACCTACGCTGACTTTAAATCACGTAAATTTGCATATGTAAATTCATAAAGTCAAAATACATATTTATTTTTTGGATATATTAATAATTGAAAGGTACAGTACACAGTAGACACTATAATTGCCCATACATAGGTTGACATAAGACACACAAGCACATTATACTTTGCATGAACGAACATCTAGGAAAACGGCCTTTTTATTGCAATAATACCCTAAAAGCAATACTATTTGCAGCATTGGGTTGTAAATCCGTACTAGCTAAACAATAGCATTATTGGCTTTATCGACTATAAAATGATTGGTAAATAAAGAGATGATTAAAAGTGTTTTAAAAGCATTTATTAATATGGTTCCCATTCATGGCCTTTTCTTTAAAATAATTTAACTCCCCCAAGTAATCTAGGTATTTAGTGCTAATTATTTGTCAAGCTTTGTAAATTGACCTATTTTTAAGGAATGTGATTGGTGTGTTTTATGTGTATGTACTTTTATGTATGTATGTGGGTGTATTTTTTATTATTTGAATACTTTTGATTGTCAATTGTATTACCATATGTAATATTGATATCTGTGAACTTTGAGTAAAACATTTTCTTCTGCATAACTTAAACTAAATGTATGGTATCAATTTACAGACACTATATCTACGTAATAGATAACCCAATTTCCTGGAAAACGGAAGACAGTATTTGACTTTATTGAAATCATATCACAGGCAACAAAAAGGATTTTCTTTCATGTTCGGAAGCTGCAGAAATGAGAAACTAATAAGAAATACATTTACGTAAGTAGAGGCACAACTTACGTAAATCATAGACCATGAATTATCATAAATAGACGTTGAAAGAAATCACGTCTCAGTTAACCTTCCTCGAGTAACAAAACGTATCCTCTAACAGTAATAGATGCAGAAAGGTGGTTACAGAAAGCTGAGAAGTGCATTGCATCCATTGATATCTGTGATGTGTACTTAGAGCTGATTATAAAGAAGAGATGAGTTTACAGTGTATAGAATGTACTGTATTCGACTAGTGTAGAATTTCGACATGAAATAATAATGTCATCATTATACCTTAAGTTAAGGTATATTATGGAAAAGAGAAGAGACACCGAAGGATTTTTCATGGTAAAGTTGCTTACATAAGCTGTAAGCTGAAAGCGAGCATGCTACGGCAGAATCTCAGGCTTCACAGTAGATCCAATATTTATTAAGTAGAAAGCAGAGAAGGTGGAAAGGGGAGAAAGTCGTGGGAAACGAAGCCGTCATGAAAATGATGATGTAATGGATCCGTGATGTCACAACGTTGACGTCATGTTAGGCTGGGGCAGGAGAAAATCTGGGCTGGACAAAGTTGCAATGCAAGGGCAAAGGAGCTGGAGTGAGCGTTGCTTTCTTTTCCTCCAGTCCCCAGAACCAGAAACCGCAAGAAAGTTTACTAATGCTTTTCCTTTTCGTATTTGCAAGGCCACATCATTATAAACGCAAAATATTGCGAAAACTGCGAAATTTTAAAAACTTTCTGAATTTAATTTCCCTACTTGACGTAGCATTAAGCGTATTGTCTACAGCTATTAAAAATACAGGAAAAGATTGGAACATGAATATTATATTTACTTATGTTTAAATCAATGCGCTTAGAACAACTGGATTAATGTTTTTCATCGAAAATGTAAGATCATTGGAATAAAGCTAGGAAAACGGAACGACACTTATTGCATTGTAGGGAATAAAAATTGAATATGAGAATGTGTCCGGAAAAGGAACGCGGATATGGCGATAGGCATCAATTTGTATGTACTCTGTGTTTTGTGTGGCACACATGTACATTGGAGATGGGATAGGTATATTACATATAAGTAGTAGGAGGATCGCGAAAAAGTTGTATACAGAAAATTCACGTAATAGTGGAGTTAGGGAGGAAAGCGAGTTCGAGGACGAGGTCGTAGATCCGTCGATAAAATGCCTGTTATATTGTGGTAGACTCTCTATGTCGAGAGAACATGTAATAGATATAGTTGCACAATTTCCAGTGTTTGTGTATGAACATGTACGTATATTTGCATGTAGCTAAGTGCTTTCCTTTTCCTTGTGCAGAATTTCTCCTAGTATTTTGTAATTTGGTATAGGCAGGACAAGTAAGCGGAGAAACTCCAGAGAAATGTATGAATGACGCAAATGATGGCGTCATTTATTTAAAGACGTCATGGGAAGGTGGACGGTTCCCGGGACGGGGAGCTCCTTTCCTGGGGATCTCCTTATAAACGTTACTAACTCTACTTCTCATCTTCAAAACTTTACACGTGTTCGTGCGAGACGGACTTGTCTTGTCCATTCTCAGGGTAGTGACCAAGTCTCCTCTGTGTCAACAATCCGGATATTATTACGACACAATCATTCAACATCAATATTCATTCAATATATTTCTACGTGTTGATTCTACTCAATATTCACCCAACATTTACATAAAACAATCCCGTCAATTCAGTTCAACGCTTTCAGTTGTTGACATCTCAATTTGCCTCCTTCCAAATCCAATTCTCAATTCAATTGACACCTACCATTGTCACATCAACATTTTAATTACAATTGACAATATTTTACAAAGTGTAACTTACTTTATCTACAAAGAGGACATCACTGTGTACCTGGTTTGATTCACTTCAATGGGAAATCATATTAACATTTCATTCAACAAAATACTAAGACATTTGTTCTCTCAATCAGTAATTGGTGATAGTGCGGAAACTGTAATAACAAACTGACTCTACATTATACTGCAATAATAATAACTTCAATACATTGTACCTTGGTTCAATTGCAACAGTATATCTACACGGATACCTAAAGAAACAAAAGTTACCTGTAACTCAATTGTGGATAAAACATTTTACATTCTAAAGTCTACTAAAGAACAGAAAAAGTTATCTTAATACTTCTTCATCTTCCAAGCAAGATTTGCTCATCTTAGATGTTATACGACACCTGCTAATAAGAAGTACCTGTTTTCTCTATTGTGACAAACTGCCTGGTAAGCTTCTTCAATAAAGCATTAATACTTTACAACTATGCATGTATTACTATATAAATTAAATATTTGAAATTACATGACAAATACATCTACATGATTTGTACATAAAAATTTGAAAAGATTAATAATGCTGTGATAGTACACACTGATAAATGAAATTGGTGAAAGTCAGGATTAGGAAATGTTATGTTATGAGAAACGACAATAATGTAAATATAAATAGAAGGATCACGAGATGCATTGTGAGTGCGAGCGGATTGGATGTGGAATCTGGTCTCACATCAAATCACATGCCACATGTAAATGAGTCAGACGAGAAAATAACGGAAGAGCAAAGCACTTGAGATGACAGTTAACGCATGACATAAGATCATATGATAGTGAGAAAATAATAGAAAAATTCTTTGGCCGAAGAGTAGATGCACACCACATTACATGAAGCTGTGATGAAGAAACTAGAAATAGTAGAGGAAGTGAATTCCTTTGTATGTTAGATGACTGGGCAGTAAGTACTTGTAATGTGGTGTACGTAGGTACGTACTATTAGTGATAGTGGTAGTATGAGTGCATGCTTAAGAGACAGGAGCCAAGAATTATGTTGGCACAGATTCGGATAGTAGCACGTGGAAGAAGGCCGGGACTTGACTGGTACAAGCGTCTACATGACGTCAATCCGAGTTTTGCACCCGAAAACGAACGTCATTGAGTATGACGCCAAAGAGAGCCATCTCCTCCCTATAGTGCCACATTAGTTCTATCATAAAATATTCTCGGTTCTTCTTCTCCTCCCGCTATTTTCTCTTATGGCTCACCTCCCTCAGTTCCTTCCTCACCCATTTCCTCTCCAGAAAAAGAAAAATTCCCTGATTTTCTCCTTTAAAATTCACTAGGGCTCCTGGAGACGAAAATAAAGGTGTATTATTGAAGCGTGAGGAATTATTCTGCAGGGGTACATTTAGGAAAGGGATGAATCTGGTTCGGTGGAATCTATGATGTAATGGCTGCTGGGCCTAACCCTTCCCTACCTCCAATACCATATAACTCTTATTACATTATTGCAGTGTAGAACATTCGGACGGGAGAGGCACGGTTCTAATTCCAGTCTCATTTCCCCGAGTTTTCGTGCTTTGTCGTATACGTACCTACTTTAATATAATGCGATGACGTTGGTTCACCACTCTTTTTCCTTCAGTTCCCTTCACTTCCCTTACTTTACATTACATTACACCACTACACATTCTATATAGCTAATGCAGATAACTCCACTCAGTACCTACTACCCACTTCCCATACAAACACAGACACACTCACATAGTAGAACGACTCAGGTAGATATTTATTATGTATATTTACTACTGCTCCTACTACATTCTTTCCTCTATCTCCTCTATTAGCAAACTTAGTTTCACATAACAATATTATCCTTATAATGCTAGACTTTTTACATCATCTCCGGTGCTTCCCAATACCTTTCCTACCAAGGCAAATCTGCCTTCAATACCTATAACTATAAAAATATCCTACAGATTCCTATGCACAGAATATTTTTAAGCACTCTTATTCTTTTTATGCACAGTCAGTACACAGTTACTTGTGTGAATAAATGATATTTTTATGTTAATGCAGCCGTAAAGCTACACTACTATTCTATGTGACAGAGATACGTAGTCCTAGCGTTTTATAAATAGGAAATACTACCGTAGTATTTACAATCATACATTTATTATAAGCTGCACTACAACTACAGCACTGCAACGGAAACTGCGAAACATAAAACAGTCAAATACTATTAAAAACGCAGCCACCTTGAATCTGTCTATAATTAAATGTATTAAACCTATTTCTCAATGTTTCATTATAAGCTATGTGTATTTTTATCTGTCTGCAATTCTCCAAATAGATTTATGAAGTCTACAATTAGCTCACTACTCCCGAATGTCTGTCTGTTACGTTCTCAGCTCACTCCTCCATCCGCCTCCACTATGCACTATAAGAAGTCCGCATCTCTAACCATTACGTATTAGTTTTTCCTTGGGTTTACCATCGCATACCTAATCACTCACTAATCGCATTTTTCTTACCGCTCCCACGCAATATTTTGTAAACTTTGTAAATTATGATACAATTACTTGTCTAATTGGTGGGCAAATACTATTTGTTATATCTTGTTTAGTATCCAACTTAAGTCTACAAGATATAAACAGTTATAAATTGCTTCAACTGATAATTGCAGGTAGAATAATTTCCTAATTTGCTGCATAACATTGTGTAGCTATCTCAATTCTAACAATTACTACTTTATTATATGTTCGAAACATTGTATTTCGCATTGTACATTGTATACACTATTTGAGAATTCGAACTTCCATACACAGCACAGCTATTCTGCGTTGAGGTATTGTGGGTTGGTTTTGGTAGTTGGTAGTCGTCCTTGTGTTCTGTATCCGCACACATTCTTCAGACAAATGCTTTCTCACACCCACCAGACCAGAAAATTCTTTTATACGCTTCAGCTATGTAGAATTGGATATTATCTCCTACTCAAACAACTTAGAGTTTTCGGTGTTTATTTGGCTTAGATGGATAAGAAGAGCCATTCCCTCTACTTATGTATTCCACAGACTCATTTAATTATTGACACAACCTACAATGCTGATATATGTACATGAATTGGGAGTTTTTAGTGCACATGCAGGGAAAAGACTGCTTTTAAAGGAAATCATTGTTTTCGCCATGTAAGTCAATTTAGAGTAGTTTGTGACAAACTGGTCGTAAAGCAGAACTTTAACATTCAAATAATAAGTATCTCGAAAGGTACGTATAGCTGTTGTACAGTTCAGGGCATACATAAGTAGCATCATACATATATACCCGTAACGATAAGTATGTAAATAACACAAAGAGTAGTGTCAAGTGAGATCAATTCAGAATTCACAGCAGGCAGCCGCGACTGAAACGCTATCCCCCTAAGCCTTCCTCTTAATCTATACACATATACATTGACATTCACACATTACGGATATTAAATATGATATGGCTCACACCTGCGATCCTAAGGGACACATTGTTAATTCAGGACATTCCTCTTCCTCATTCATGCTCATGCCGTGTCACATTCAGCAATGGTGCAGTTAAGGTATCGAACATCCAGTAGGGCTCCTGGCTGCTCCCATGTCACAGACGGAGATCCTTAGTTGACCTGGATGGATTACACAAGTGTGACATCCAATTATTTATTGCTTGCTCTGTTTGAAAATAATGATGCAGGAAGAACATCCGATGATGTTTACATCTGTTGCTGATTTCATTTAGTGAAATAAAAGGAGTAAATTGCCACCTGAATAAAAACAATATACTCCAAATTGTAATATAATACAACAATTACGTAGAATCAGAGATCATCATCCTCCTGACTTAATAATAGAATATTTCAAATGTTAGTAGCACACATTCATCGATTCTTAACATGTATCTTATCATTTCTGTTGACGATAGTGTTGATCGTTGGTTTAGAGTTACCAATTACCTGAATTGTTCCAAACGCTGACAAAATCTTTAGTAAGTAAAACACCGCTTGTTACTAACAATTTTGAGGTGTATAATATTCAATTCAAGATATTGTTTAGATACTAGTTAAAGGCGCATGGAAATTACGAAACATTCATAATTTCACAATTCAAAGTGTTCAAAATGTAACTTTATTTTTTCTCAAATAAATAAAAACAGGAATCATTAGTTGCGAAGTAAGTTCACTTGGATAGGTGCAAATGTAATGCAATTTAGGCATTAATGGCTTTTATAACCTATATAACCGTATTTCATAATTAATACTAGTCGAAGTACAGTGATGAAGTGTTTTAGGTTGGTTATTTAACTTCTTGGCGTGTGCAGACACTTTGTAGTAAAAGTGTAGTCTTGTTTTCAGGTGTTCTGTATAGTATAGTAAGGTTGTTTCAAGAAGTAAGTCTTAAAGTCGAGAATCTTGCATGTATGTGTCTGCAGTATGTATCGTATTACCTTATTACCTTATTAGATGTACGGTTACTGGTGCCCATGGAATACACGAGCAGGAGGTAGATTTGCCTAGATTGGGTGTATTAAAAAGATGCCGGAGTACTTTAGGTGCCTACCTTTACATAAGGCAATAAAAGCAGAGGAAGAAGTGAAAGGAGAGAAAGGAAGAGAAAGTGGGCTTTCTTACAGGAGCAGACATGTAGAGAGTGAGTGGTCTGGTTTGGTGGGATGTGTATTATTGTAGGTAGATTAGACAAGGAGAGGATTGCCAGAGTGGCTCGTAAATCATATCGATTGAAAATGAAGAAAAGATTAGGGGAGACAAAGTTGCAAATTTATGAAGCGTCGAGCAAATAAGCAATTCAATCAAACAACACCGAACAATGGAGTGACTGAGCCGTATCGAGATTTTGGAAATGCCACTAACTCTTGATGAGTCCAAAGGGACTCCGGTGAAAAGCGGAGAAATTCTCACGGGAAACTTTTCTAAACATATTAAACAAATGACCCTTGACTTGAATTGTAATCATCTCAAACATCCTCCACTTGCTTTCCTAGTAAAATAATAGCCTCTTATTTTATTACGTACGATTCCATCAAAAGCATATTTTGCATGCTTACATTGTATTAGCAAGTCATCATGCCTGCGTAGTCCATGACATGACATGATACTGCCTCAGTACTTACTGACTTATTATACAGTCATACACCACTGTCCATGCACTATGCTGTGTTTCCAGTCTGAGTAGGTGGCAGAACGCTGTATCTACTTCCACTACCATTCTCTTATTTATCAGAAAAACTAGTCAAGTCCTGATTCCAACTAGTAACCTACCAGGGGCATATCATATTTCCTCTCTGTATCATATCATTAGGAAAAGCAGTCCGTAACAATTTATCCTACCAACTCTCAATCCTTTGTCATCAATTCACAATATAAATTCAGACGTTAACAGTTTCCAGTCATTTCTCTCGTAGAAGTCTTCAGGCTAGTTCTGCCGTCATTTCCACTTACTCTTTCAGAACAAATTTTTCAGGAAACTCTCACTTCTCAGTTAATTCTTACTAAAATGACTTCTGGTACCACTGCCTACCATTTATGTGAGTATTAAGCACAATTGTTATATCACACTTTCTACATGAAGCTAATTTATTTTCAAGAAAACCAGTTTTCTAAAGTAGCCGCCAACAGTGTTGGTTTCTAATTTTGTTAGTTTTCCTTCTGATAAAAGTACCCTTTTCATACCTTAACAAAACCAATTTCTCCTACATCGCTCTAAATTAAACCTTACATTTATAATACTTTTGACATTGCTTCGGAAAGCAATTGTCTGACAGACACTGCTCCACATCTTCAAAAGCAATTTAAAAGCAATTACCATATTTTGTCCAGGGCTATTTAGATTGTAACAAACTGTCTTCAGATATTTCCATTAGGACAACAGCAGCTTCAAACAGTTTTCAAAAACTCAAAAAAAATTAATTTATATCACAGCGAGCCCTGTAATAATGCATAATCCGCGTTCATTTAGTGCGATATCATTAGGTAGTTCAAATCGTATATATTCTATCATAATACATTTTTGATTGAAGTGATCTGCAGCAATGATTATGTGTGAATTTGTACTTCTTCATGAATTTTCAATCCTGTTGAATTGAAAGTTTTGTTATGTATTTCCTTTTAGTGTAGTGTTTGCCGTAGATATAAATAGTTGAAGAATAGAAAGTTAATTTCGAGGATTTTGATGGAATGAATTTATTTTTTGGACAGTGAGACGTCGTGAAGATTGTGCGGTGGCTGAAAGGACCCATAGCTCGGAAAACAGAGTACCTCCGAGCCATCACAAACACAGTCATCATCATTCCTCCTCCGGCAGCATGCTTCTACTCCAGCCTCAAGTAAGTGTCATTCTGCATTTAAGCTGTTCCATTAATTGCCTGAAGTCAGAAAAAATGGGAATTAAAAACAGAAGAGTTTTCCCTGGAAATCGGATTTTTAAAATGAAATGTTTATTTCAGGTCTCTCTGCCGGGGTTTTCCGAGTTGCCAGGCTTCCTGGATGCCTTAGTGGATGCAGAGTCAGTGCTTCATAACTCGGATTCTGAGTCAGAGTTCATGCCCTCAGTAGGATCTTCTTGCACGGCATACGATTCTCTTGAATATAATAGTCACCCGTACGCTTTTCACTCCCATAACAGCCACCACCACAACACCCACAGCGCTTACACACCCCTCCACACTTTGACCCACGGACTTAACGGACCTATCTTCATGGAAGATACAACCAGCAACAGCAGCAGTAATGGCCCCGACTCGTGCTCTCAGCTGACAACCAGTCCTTCTGCTTGCTACATCCTCGACTCTCCGTCCCTTCAAGGCTCCGTTGAAACAAATCCGGATCTTGGAGGCTCTACTCCTGTTCCAGGAACTCCACTTCCCAGTTTCCAAGAAACTTACAGCCCAAGGTATCGTCGAGATGTATTTAGTTTCGACGAATCGGCAGTTTCCCCTTCATATCAACACCCACTCGGAATACATCTTCCTGCCTCTGTGGCAGTTTCCTCAGCATCAACACCCATTAATCCATTCCAACAACATGGCCAACAACAACAACCCCCACCAGATAGTCCGTCACCCTCTGTTAGTCCTTTGTCTTACCATCACCAAATATTTTATCCTCCGACTTCTCCTTCTTTTGAAGTTATCAACTCGCCCCCTTCTATCATTCCTCCAGTAGCTTCCACTTCTCAGGTTACCGTTCCTCGTCACCGAAAACTTACAGCAAGGTGAATTTTCATTTTCATTTCACATTTTACGATTATACTTTTCTGGGAATATTGAACTGTTGGCTCATAAAAATATTACTTTTAGTCTTAGCTCTCCCGCCGCACCTTCAAAGTCAACGAAAACATCTTCCGACTCACCCAGCTCTTCTTGCCACAGTGACCGAGCTCCAACTCCTTTGTCTACACAATCCTCATGTAGCGCCCCTCATTTGCCTTCAACCGAGTCAATGGAATGTCAATCAGGACCTTCAGGCATGTCCCATTCCCCGTTATCTGACAAGCTTTGTGCAGTTTGCGGAGATTCGGCAGCTTGCCAGCATTATGGTGTGCGGACTTGCGAAGGATGTAAAGGATTCTTCAAAAGAACTGTCCAGCGAGGTGCTAAATATGTTTGTATGGCCAATAGAGGTTGTCCTGTTGACAAAAGACGGAGAAATCGATGTCAATTTTGCAGATTTCAGAAATGTCTTGCGGTAAGATTCATATAAAACGTACTTGTTATGGCAGGAAACATTTATAATGGTCATACACCTCTGAAACCTAGATTTTTGTTTAATATAAATCAATTTATAAGGTTACCTACATGTTATTTGATATGCCCTTGTGTTTCTTTAGGTTGGAATGGTAAGAGAAGTTGTACGAACTGATTCTTTGAAAGGAAGGAGAGGAAGGCTACCTTCTAAGCCCCGAGATTCTTCTGGAGCAGGTCATTCTGCTACGTCCCCGCCCTCTCCTCCAGTCTCACTTATCACTGCACTCGTCAGAGCCCATTTGGATAGTAGCCCAGAGTCACAAAATAAGGATTTTAGCATGGTAAGAATAGAACTCATATCCCAAGACAAGGGACACTTAATACGACAGTTCTATTAAAAAATTCAATTTCTCTGACCAGACAAAAAAGTAGCTATAATAAGCGTTTTTGTTCTTTCTACTTTCCTTAGTATCAGGAGCCTCCCTTTAACGATCGAGACCTACCCCAAGACAAAGATTCCATAGTCAATCATCCAGAACACATTCAATACTTTTTCCGACTTCTAACCAACTGCTTTGATGTCATCAGAGGATTTTCGGAGAAAGTTCCAGGATTTTGTGAATTCAACCGACACGATCAGGATTTACTCATACAAAGTGCATCCCTTGAACTATTTGTATTACGCCTTGCATATAGGTAAGCCCATTTACTCCAATTTCATTTCTTCACACATATATTATGAACAAACAGGATCAATAATTTTATCCCCCATGCAATTATACAACACAATAATAATTTTCCTTCCTTCTCTTCCAGAATCACACCAAACGAAAATTCTTTGACATTTTGCAATGGTGTCGTCCTCCACCGGGAACAATGCCGGCCAGTATTCGGAGATTGGTATGATGCCATTTTAGAGTTCAGCAACTCTCTACAGGGAATGCATATGGATTTATCTACAATGGCTTGTTTGGAGGCTCTTGTCCTTGTTACAGGTAAAAATACATGCATTAGCATAAATCCTTATACCCCAGCTACTCTGTTAATTAGATACTCGTCTATTCCTATAGTATTACAGAGTACCTAATTAGCATAGCTTATAACTGCAATATACTTAATTATTCTAAGTTAAGACAAATGCTCTGTGATTTTGCAGACCGTCATTCCCTTCAAGACGCGGTGAAAGTCGAGCAACTGCAAATGAGAATAATTGGCTCTCTTCGTGATCACGTCACTTACAACGGAGAGGCACAGCGAAAGCCTCACTACTTCTCTCGCATATTGGGAAAGCTACCCGAATTGAGGAGTCTCAGTGTGCAAGGTCTCCAGAGAATATTCTACCTTAAACTGGAGGATCTCATTCCAGCACCTCCTGCTATTGAAGCCATGTTCTCATCCACACTACCCTTTTAAAGTTACTCTTCCCAAGGTGTCCTTTTATGTGTCATCTCTTTAAATGTGCACACCGTACCACCATCCTATTGGTATTGTTACATACTATTCACCACAAGTACACACATTATTTTAACTTAGGTACATATTTAATTTAAAACTTAATCTACGTAACAAACTACTCATTAATATCACATACAGGTATACTAAATACAATTATTGTTACACATATAAAAATTACATGTACAGACACATACATTGGAGGGATTGTAATAGGTGGATGTTAAGTGTTGCTGCAATCTAAATAGAGTGTGGTGGATGCAGTATACCTACAGAGAACGGTAAATGAAGGACTGTGGATTTGTGTCAGTCGGCAATGTCAGCTCGTCACTACAACACAGTATCAAGTAATAATGACAAAAGAAAAAAGTAAACCACATAATCACAAACTTGGCACACGTAGAAAAGATATATTGCAGAAAGAAAGATATATATTATGTATAGGTAGCTAAAGCTTTTAATGACTGAACTATATGTAATACAAAAGCATTGCAATGCAATATTGTGTGCTGTAGGTGATTCATGCAGTATAATTAAGAAAGAATAGACACTTATGTTTTACAATTTCGGTTTTTATGAATATTTATTTACATACTATGTTTGTAAGGAAGAAATGTATTTACAATCTACAGCACAGGGGAAAACGTTTACGCAAATTCAGTTAATTAAGGTATTACCTAAACCTTAGTATCGATGCAATACATACAAAGGAACAAAAAAGACCCATTAAGTAAGGCAAATGTCGCTATTATAGGCATACCTCAGCATTATACATATGCACTGGTGTTTGCTGCCTATAATATACCACAACACACCATAGCACAGCCACAAAAACCACATAAGAATAGTACATGTACAGTACACATCCACATGGTATTTGGTATGCGAATTGAATGCAGTTAAGCATTATCAGAAATATTGGAACTAAATAGTATTAAATGTAATGCTGCGTTGGCTGTTATTTAAATTAGAAAGAAATGATGATGTAATAATGTATGGTAATTAACGTACATTTAGAATGCCTAAGCACTACACTACTATAATGGTATAAAAGGTGAAAGTGAAAACTGTAAAACAGAATCCCTTCCACAGACACACCTTCCAGTAATAAATAGCAATGCACATTTAGTTTCTCACTCACACGTCCTCGCCAGACCAAATATATAAACGTGTATTGTATTACATAGGGAGTAAGGTGTAGGCAAAGTAAAAGTAAAATAAGTCTTACTTGAGGAAAATTCAGTAAATGAATATTAATTATTATTGGTAATTGAAGCAAATGCCCTGTTTGAAAGAAAATAGGATGAGTCGCCTATGAATAAGTAATAATAAAGGTTTCAATCAATAATATACATTACTCTTGTTATTGTAATATTATTCATATCAAGTACCTGTGTCGTACTTAAGATTTATTGATATATTATACGTATGTATACATATTGTAATGTTTTATTGAATCTTTATATAGAGAGTGAAGCAAGAAAGCTGAAGATCATTTTCGTAATTATTGTGCTAAGTTACATACTTGTCCTGTCAATTCAGTTCAGAAATGAAGTTCATTGTGAAAAAATATACGAAGACAAGTTTTATTTGCATTTCATTTCTTCTGCCTCGACTGTTTAAATAAGCTTACAGGCTTGTTGGCATCTTGATCATTAGAAGATTCATAAGTACGGTTTGGAGGAACGCCACTTCCTCGCTCTATCACTGTATCTCTCACACTTTCTTCTGGTTCCCGTTCTGTATGCTTTACTTTCTCAATAGTTGCTCTTTTAGATTTATTGCTAGGCACAGGGTTTTTTGAGGTACTTGTTATTGAACTGTGATTTGTAAGAACATGATTGTAAGCCATATTGTCATCGGCTGGAGGTACGTACGTATTATTAGGCCAACTCTGACGATGTGCTTTTAAAATCGATTTCGGTAATCCAGTAGGAGATTGACAATTTGATCCAGCACCTTTAGTACCGAAGAATTTTAGAATATCACCTGGACTTCGTACTACTTGGCTATGATTATTGCATCCTTCGGGATTAGATTCAACATTTATAGGAGCATCCGCTTTATTGTGCTTAAAATGAATAATCAATGGATCTGGCGAACTTGGAACTGCTGGAGATGTAGACTTAGATTCATTTGAACTATTAGAAGCCATATTCATTGTTTTTCGTCTGTTTGGATGTATATAAGGTTTTAAAGGACTTTCTTCCGTCAATGTATGTACCACATTTTCAGAACTAAAAGATACTCTTTTACTTTTTTTAACTGGAGGGCATTCATTCGAGTTAACATCAGGAGTATTTACTTTCTTGTTATCCTGCTCAGCCACTGGTATGGCAGCAGCAGCCTTTTTGCTAACTTTTTCCGATACTGGTTCAAAGACTTCATCCATTGTTGCTTCCGATTTTTCATCGCTGTCGTCAATTGTCAAAGAGTCCAGACTTATCCCAGCTTCTTGAAGTTCTTCTTCCAACTCTAATTCGTCCAATCGGTTCCAAATGTCATTCTCTTTGCTAGATTCTTCACTCTTTTGCTTTCGCTCCTTTGCTAGATTTTGGTGATGCTTTCGCAAATTCTCTCGGTGTTTAAGTCTCCAGTCCTTTTCCTTTTCGTCATCATATTCCTCCTGAATTTCAATAGTTCCTTCATGCATAGCTTCAGCCTTTTGTCTGTTTGCCTCTTCTCTCCAAGATCGATACAGTTCTTCTTCCTTTACTAGGCTGGTTAACATTTCTTCACATTCTGAATAAATTGCCAAATGCTTAGTGTAAAGGTAAAGAACAATACCGACATAGTAAAACCTCGTAAAACTTTTACATTAGTAATTTAATATTTTCCTTACTTTTCAGTCTATTTGTCACAATCCTGGCTGCAGTTTTTGCTGATGTTTCAACATACCAGGTATCCCCTAAATGGCAAATTATTTCATTCGTATGCACTATCTTTCCTGGACAAAAAGCTCTTGTTCCTAGAGGCAGCATTGCGTCGTATTCCAACTACAATTAATCATTGGAAACAAAAAAAATCCCGTAAAAGTTCTTCAAAGGATATTTAGGATATAAGCTTTGATGTCAAAGCAATACCTTTATAATTAGTACAAAAACACAGTAATGAATAGAACTTACACTATTGGGAAGCGTAGTAAGTTTTTTCCAAAGTTGCAAATAGTCGCCTTTAGACTTTTCACAGCTAGCAATCTTTTCGGAATTGCTTTGCAGAGCCTATTTAAAAAACGTTAATAATTACATTTAATTTCCGAAAAGAAATTACGCTGCTAGCTAGACCCTAGACGGCAATAGAATATAGAACAAAAGCCAGATATATATTATTTATTTATATACCTTTACCTGATCTTTATTTATACATTTATAGATCTTTACCTGATCATATTGCTGGATTAAAGTATCCAAAGCTGCTATGTCAGATTTTAGAAGCCGTCCTTTCGGAGGTCCCAATAAACTTCCAGTATCAGACATTTAAGCTACCTAATGTAAATATCGATCCAAAAAACTGTCAAAATGTGTCAACTGCTGCTGCCGGCCAAAATGCTTATAACTAACCTAACCGCTGACAGCGGGACAGACAGTTGACGACAACACAGACAGTGTTACATATCAGCCTGTCATCTTTTAATGAGTTATTCAAAAGAGATCAGATGTAAATTTTAGGCGTATCTTAAACAATACTGAATGGACCTCTTTATCGCATTGTTAATGTTTAAGGAAGTTCGCTTTTTCAATATGATAAAACGGTTTTTGGAAATTGGAAGATTTGAGGAGTCAAAAAGTCAGTTGACCGTATGATGTTACGATTTTGTACTAATGTATTATTTAATGATTTTTAACTTTTGCGCAACTTTCGTCGCGGGAATATAGTAATTCCAATGGAATCCATATTACAGATTTCCTTTACTTTCTCCAGTTTCCACACTAAAAATCATCATTCACCAGATTGGAATAACATTTACTTTTACTAATTTACTTGTGCAGTTGTGCATACATAAATACATAATACCCATAATATGCACCTCTTTCCACCGTACTATAAGCATACATACATAGGTAACACATGTATTATGTGGTATGGTTGCAGTTGTCAAACACTTTACAGTTATAATAAGGTTGGACATAAACATAACTAGAACTAATACATAACTCATAGAGATTATACGTATATCTCTTTTGAAGTGTTTACGTATTGGAATCGGCTTAATTTTTCCTAATTAAATTACAATAGTAAGTCGTAAAAGGAGAGTCGTTCTTTAAGTACACGGAGTACAAGAACAGTTAAATTCAAATCATTGCATGCAGTACAATAATTGAATTTGTTCAGAAATAAAACAAAATGTTTTACAGATCTTCGACTGTAACAGTTTTAAGTAAATTCTCTAAATCTTATCGACGGAATTTGCTATTATTACGTAATGTAAGTACCGATGGCATTCGGCAACCTTTATTTGCCCCAATTTTCGATCAAAAACTGAAAGATCGCATAGCCTTTACAAATCATAAAGGCCAGTCTTTTACTTACTCGGAACTAGGCGAAAAATCATGGGCATTAGCTAATGAATTGAAATCCATATCTACTAAAGAAGAAAGAGTCGCTTTCCTTGTTGACCGTGATATTATATTTCCTACAACTCTTTGTGGGACATGGGCTGCCAAGCATACTGGTAAATAAAAGGATATGACAATATGAATGAAATGAAGCTTTTCTTGTGAACATTTAACAACCTATACATATGCATTTGTAATAATGGCATAATCATTTTGAAATTTTACAGCCCTCCCACTGTCTTCCAGTCATCCGGAAAATATGCTGGAATATTTCGTGAAAACAACTTCGGCAAAAATTTTAGTGTGTACAAAAAACCATGCAGACAAAATGAACAGGGTAGCAAAATCGACGGATGCAGAACTAATGGTTGTTGACTACGACGCTTTAAAAACTACACCAGTAGAAAAGAGTTCAGACTTGTTAAACCCAAGTGTTTACGAAGGCAAAAATGCTCTGCTATTATTCACAAGTGGGACTACAGGACTTCCCAAAGGGGTTTTACTAACCCACTCAAACCTACACGCTCAGGTTTTAATCATTGCTATTACTCGAAATCCGACTAGATTACCTAACAACATAGACTTAATAGATTAGGGTAGCTATCTAGCTATGATATGTTATGCTTTCTTAGTATTCGATATTTTAGAGACATCAGTGGTCTTACTTCGTAAAGACAGTTCCCAATAACGCAAGTAGTTTTTAAGAGAAAATAAGTGGATGTTTTCTGAAATTGGAATTGTATTGATGTGGTTCTAGGTTGTCAATATCAGCCAAGCTTGGGAAATTACTGGAATCGACACAATGTTGCATGTACTACCCCTGCACCATACTCATGGTCTTATTCACGCATTGATAAGTCCTCTTGCAGTAGGGGCCAGATGTCACATGATGGATAAGTTTGACGCAGCCAAAGCATGGACGCAACTGTTATTGAAGGATGAAGCAAGACCGAATGTCTTAATGGCAGTTCCCACAGTTTATGTAAAGATGATTGAAGAATACGATAGGACGTATGCAACAAGCAAAAGCACAGCTGAGTTTGTCAGAGAAACATGTAAACAAAAAATGAGAGTAATGATTAGTGGTTCTGCAGCTCTTCCTGTCCCAGTTCTGGAAAAATGGGAAAGGATAACTGGTCATCGTTTACTAGAACGCTATGGGATGACCGAAATTGGCATGGCATTGACCAATCCATTACATGGAGAAAGAAGACCAGGTAGGTATAAAGGATAGATACTGCCTTTGTTGCAACGGTTGAAATAACCATTATAAATGAAATAATTTACGCAACATGGAAAAACGTTAATTGCTTAATCACGCTTAATATTTTTACACAGGATTTGTAGGTGGTACATTCCAGTCAGTGAAAGTTCGAGTTGCAGAGTTAACATCTCGGTCAAATTTTACAGTGCTTGCCGAAGGGGACTGGAAACATACAGATATTAAAGTCGGTAAAAATGAAAAAGTCATTGGAGATCTGTTAATCAAAGGACCTTCAGTGTTTAAAGAATATTGGGGAAATCCAGAAGCGACTAAAAAGGAATTTACAGATGATGGGTGGTTTATTACAGGTATTTAAATAAATACAAGGTTTTAGACAAGGGAAAGAATTGAAAATTGCAATTATTACCGTATACAGTGCGACTTAACAAACAATATAAGGGATCATGCGACATATACCTAAAAGTTCTCATTTTTTTCAAATACCCTTATAGGAGATACTGTAGAATATGTTGATGGCTCATACAAAATCCTTGGAAGAAAATCCGTAGATATTATCAAAAGCGGTGGGTACAAGTTAAGCGCTCTGGAAATCGAAACACAGCTTTTGTCTTTGCCAGAAATAAAAGAAGTGGCCATAGTTGGTCTCCCTGATTCTACTTGGGGTCAAAAAGTGGCAGCTGTAGTTGTTTGGAATGGAAAAGAACTAACAGCAAATGAACTGAAAGAACTAGCTAAAACACGGTTAGCTCCTTACTCATGCCCTACTGTTCTCAAAACAATGTCAGAGCTTCCACGTAATCATTTGGGAAAGGTCAACAAAAAGGAGTTGGTGAAAATTTTCAATTAAATAGTAAATAAATTGGAATGCCTGGGGACTATCAATTGCAAAATAATAACAATCAAAGCAATTTAATATTCTCTTAAAATGCTGTGATTAAATAACAAGCAATCCTGTTATATTTTTAATGTATACGTTTATCAAATTATAATTCTGCTATTCATGACAATAAATCAACAAATATATTTAATTATTAACAAGATTTTGACCTTAAAGATAGCATAAATATGATTAATGATAAAAATTAGTTTATGTTTACAAAGTTTGAACAATTAATATAAACTATGAACTAACCATTACACATTATGCCACTAGCAAGTCCTTGTAATTTGGAGTAAATGAATCGTCAATTTCTTCCTTATCATCATTGGCAATAGTATCACTATCACTGTCGCCTTCAATTGCTTCAGTATTTGTCAAATAATTCATTACTTTAGTTTTCTTTTGATTATCTATGGAATTATCACCAGCGGTTGAGTAGAATCCTTTAATTACAAGGTACAGTTGAGGAAATTCCACAATGTCTTTGCCAATGAAATTTGCCTTCAGGGTTTTCTTTAAATCAAGCTGATAAAATCTGAAATATAAATGTTTACAAAAATTACTTTAACGCTTTATAAATACTGTACATAAATACTCAGTTCTTATTTTCTTCGTTAAAGTTTTAAGCGTGTACTCAACTTTCTCTAGTACTTTCTCTGAACTTAGAGTAAGAAACATAAACGTAATAGAATATGTAAACAAGACATTTATATCGACTTTGTATTGTAAATATAGCATGCATCGTGCATTGCGGACGCTAACCATGTCAATTGGAACTAAGAAAACTATTTAGGGCGTCCCCGTATTTTCTCCAGCTTTCACCAGCGTTCCCTACCTATTTTTAAAACAATTGCACATCCAAATCTTACTTTTTTTGAGAATAGGAAACTTTTTCAGTTTTCAACAGTACATCAATAGAAGGGACTCCAGCATGCCTGTAAGCTTTTAAACTTTTTCTTGCTTTTTCCGGGATAGTAATCGAATTTGAGAGATACTGCTCCACGATGTCTTCAAGTACAGTGTTTTCCGAGCAACTGAAATTTTGAATTTATACATTTATTAGTTAATTGTAAGCGAACAAGTATACACGGTTCTAATGAACAATTAGTTATGTAAAACGAAACATCTGTAATCTGCAAGGAAAAATTAGGAAGAACCCACCTTTTCATACTAAGAGTCAAGTTGCTTGCATTAAGGAAGGTAAGTTGAACTTTCCAGAAAATTATATTAGTGTTATTGTTCCAATGGGTTGTATTTGAGTCATGTCTGTGAAATTTCAATGGTAAAAAATGCAGACGAGTTCCCCTTCTCAGTAGAGCTAATTTTAATTTTTGTAGTTTCTGTATAATATAGAAACAATTTTACAATGGGTAATGTATTGGCACATCATTGGGAAAGTGGGAAACGATCCTTTTAAAGCAGAGAGTTTTATAGACTGCTGAAATGATTATAAATATGTCAACTTTTAAATAACAACTTTCGCCACGGAACTTACATAAGGGACATGAGCACCAGGCAATGGACGTCGCCTTAAATCTCTTCTACTTCTATCAACAACCCGCCCAGCTTCCTCCAGAAGTCGATAATCTGTAATCGTGAAATCAAATGGCAAACTGTACTGTAATTCCGATTTAATAGAATAGATAATTGAAATTGTTAATTATAAAACGTACCACTTAAAATATGAAGGTCATTAAATTGTTTTAGTCGTACAAATGCAGTTTTAGAACGGATGCCTTCACATTCATTGATTTTTTTGTGCTCCTTCACACAAGACAAGCTGCAAGTGACAACTTCACAAGCTGGGCATGTATATTTAGCTTCTAACTTTTTACAAATCTGGCAAATGCCCAGTCTACAATTAAAGGACATGTTTCTGTTTGTTCAATTAAAGTACTATTAAATATTCTCTTAATCACGCCAATTATGACGACAGGCTTTGTTAGCACACTCGTAAAATGTAGTCATGGGCTCATCGGCTGACCGAGTTTGCATCTGGTAAAAGAAAGCCTCGTTGTGTGTACACTGTGGACAAATTGTTTCCGTTCTTTGTCTATGTTCGTCCGCTTTACTTTGTGAAACGATGTCAATCTCTTCAGTTTTCTGTTTAAGAATATCGTGGGTATACTGTCTTCTCCGTACCATCGGCTTGATGTAGGGGCAAGTAAGACAACACAAATGAAATCGTTCTAAATTTTTCCTCTCATTGCTATCACAAAGTACCAAAATATTGCCGCAATTAAGGCAAAATTTGTATTTCGAACCTTTAGGTTTTCTGGATTTTACCAGAACGACTTCGGGTTTATAATCTTCCGGTTTGAAACCACTCTCCTCAATACTAATTGCGTTTTGAAAGCTTTCTGCCATCAAGAACTCCAACCAAATGTCTATTACCACAAGACTAAGAGCACAATTAAAACGCGCTTAAAATTACTGTTGTGACCTACATAAAACTGCTTTCAGAATAAAATAAATATACTCTATTTTGTTGAGAATCGTATGCCTGCATTTCAGAAATTCTTATTCAAAACCAAATCAATCAAACACAGACCCAGACCAGAGAACAACGCACATTGCACATGTTTAAGTTTTTGGAGAGTTGAGCTACTGGATCTTAGTTGCATATCCTTTAAAAACGCCGCGTTGTGTGTGCCTTTCTGACTAAGTGATCAAAGAGGTCAGCCCACTTCCAATGTTTACTACTGCACCAACTTTATAGTCCTGTAATGCTGTAATAATCCAATAAATAAAACCCTTTCGTAACTCAAACAAGTAAAGTCAAGAAACAAGAAACAACCACTCTTTCCGTTAGTGTAAGTTACTTGTCGATATCTCGCCTATACCAATCATAGAGTTATTTGTGTAGATTTTTTTGTTCAATTTAGGTGATTTTTTTAAAAAATTTTACACAATTTTAAATGATATGAAATGTTAGCTTAATCCTGTCAATGTTACCTATGCGGTAAGTAAGCAGTGAAATTGTATTTTCCCTTGCCTCAAAGTCAATGTACTCAGCTTAATTGAGAATGCAGTATACTGACAGCTGTAACCTGTAAAAAATTAAACTTCCTAAATATCAGAGTAAAAGGATGGGAAATGAGGTTCTAGGTATCCATCATAGAAAAGTTTAGAACAATGATGAAGCTACAAAAGCAGACTTTTATTTTACTATTAGTCCATTTGATCTGGAGCTAAGAGGATGTTTCACAGCCTCTTAGAAAGTAAATTGCATATGTGGAGGGTAGATGGATGAACTTTTATGTCATTTTCATTCAGTGTCTCGTATTTTTATCAATGTCCGTAAAACTTTAAGGCCTAAGGTACTAGAACTCGTAAGTCCTTTAAAACTTACATCTTTTTATTTACTTTTTATTTTCCCATTTGTTGCAATAAGTATTTCTAGAGGGTATTTACTTAGGTATTATGTTTTATTCATCTTCAGTAATAGCAGTAGTATTACCTCCATGCACTAAAGGAGAGTAGTAGTAGTAGTAGTGTGTAAAAACCTGTCTACTGTGCCCTACTACTGCCCTTGAGCCATAGCCATGGTTTTAAGTTTCCAAGTATTGCATTGAATTTCACCGCATTTATTTGTCTCCGCAGAAAGCTTGCAATAACTTTCTCCACTGAGGAAACCAGTAAGACATATATGGTCAATAATATCAAAGCTTATGGCTTGCACACATTTATACTTTACAATCAGAGATGGGTGCATTAGACAGATTACATTCCGTAGGTTAAATTTAACAGAGCTATATACTTTACTCGTAACTACGTTTATGTAAACCTATGCGGTTTATTATTCCTCTATAAGCTACTAACGATAAGTATGTATATAATACAAGTAGATTTCTGTACCCTGTATAGTATACAAACAAATTGTACACGATATTAATAATAGTTTGTGTGCTCCATTATATAACAACATGGAGTCTATACTTCACCGTAATATATCCAACTAATCTTAAGGGCGAGAATCATGTCCCAATGCATTCAATTTTGCCAAGAAGGAAAGGAAGTTGAGTTGCAAACATCCCAGAAGGACTACAGAGAAAACTGAAGTACAACTGAAACATATGAAGAATTCTCAACCGGAATACTTGCTGGTACTTTGAGTATTACTAACTCGTATATTTAGGAAGTAGCTTCCTCTCAGAGCTCAAGAGTCCATGTCATATTCCCACTCCTCTTACTGTACTGTTACTCACCATTACCAAACCACATCAACATCATAAATGTCAGTAAATTCACTTGGGGAGAGTCATCGTCAAATCATTGGTTTCGCATTGCCCATAAGACTCAAGGCAGTTAGTAGACTAGGTCATCTCAAATCTCACAAAGTTACCCTTAATAATCTGAGCAAACCGCCGACTAAGGCATAATAGTCAGGTTATGTTGACTCGCATAGACAAGTATAATTTTCCTACAGCTAAACCCCTAAACTGCGTGACAAGTCTAATCTCTTTGCTTATTTCTTATTATATACATACTATTATTTAACTTGATTTAATGTAGCAAGAGCCAGTATAATGTAGTGGTGCTAGCTACTTAAGTAACAACCACTCCAATGTAGTAAGTGCCCAGTTACAACCAAATGGCCACATCACATATTATGTTAACGTCAATTATGTCACGTTAGGTGGTTACTATAAACCCATATTATTCACAAACATTATATAAGTCTAAGCCCACTCAGCCAACCTAACACTTTGTTAGTACACCTAAAGCTAAACATAACATTGATGAGTTTCATGTCAACTTGCCAAATCGAGCTTAAAACATGGCAAAATGCAGACAGTCAGAACACTGCTCACTGCTCTGACTGAATTGTGCTAGAATTGTTTGCATAATACCTACATAGTACCTATAAGTATACTAAAAATATAACTTGAAACAGCCCAAACAGCTAATTGTTTTTTAATTGCTTGTATTTATTCTAATACTTATATAGCAAGAGTACAAATACTACAAGTGCTTATGTAACTTGAAAAGTTTTTAAATAGTTAGAATGCTAATGACATTCTTTGATGTAATTTCGTATAAGAATAAATATGCTTATTTTCCATTGAACATGTAATAATTCCCTTCATAATCTTAGTTTGTGAAAAGTTTTTCTGGGGGTGATTTTTCTGAGAGTAGTAAAGTAATTTTTTGAAAAAAATAATAAATTTCACCACAGGTGGAATTCGGAATTTCTTTTGATATCATAGATGTATAGGTATTTGTTTCTTTTTATTTCATTATGATAATATTAGCTTACCCTTGATAGAATGCAAAACTGACATTCATAGGATTAGAAATGTTTGGAGTAAGCCCCTTGTTTTAATAATATAAAAGAACTGTTCCATGGCCTTTAAAAAGTCTACTTTATTCTCCGTCAGTCAGGTTAATGTAAGCCTATGTATGAAATAATGCTGAGTGAGATTGATAATTGGACGAACGCTGCAGGGAAGAGAAACTGGAAAGTTTTCTTGAGTGAATCAGAAAGTTTTTCTGTATTACATCTAAATACATTTGTAGTATATAATGGCAGGCTACTAACTTATTGTAAGTAAAGCAACAACTAATAAGGGAAAGCTAACTCAGTATTTTGTATGTATTTTTAGGAGGAGGAATGAAAACTGCGAGTGAAAAACGGTATAGTTTAGTATTTTACTGTGTGATGAATGCAGGACGCAGAGGGGAAAAGAGAAAAGCACAGTGCGAGGCAAAGGGAAAGCGCTTCAGTTTACGTTTTTTAATTCCCCAGAGATTCTCACATTCTATTCTCTATTTGATTCCATTTCGTCTCCAACAATCCAACTCTCTTAGTCTGGGTTGTAGTGAACTGAGAAGAGGAGAAACGACTTTCTGTCTTTCTCTCCTTTCTCCGTTTGACTGTGCACTTTTCATTTTGCTTTCACTTGCTTTCTCCACGTTGCTTTCGCAATCTCAATGGAAAATGCAGTGCTTAGAGCTTTTTGTTATTTTGTCTTGGGATTAGTGTTAGCTTTTTCTGTTTTACGATTCTTATTGTGTCTAATAGTCACATAGGGGTATTTAGAAATATTTACACAAATTCTAAAGTCTATTATAAGTAACCAAGCGTGTAACTACTACGATGTAATGTAAGTACATATTTAATGAGTACTTTAAGACGATACTAATTGCGAATATGGATTACGTTACCTATTAAAGTAAGTGCGCACAATTAGAATGTCTTTGACCCATATATGCTTCTACGTAACTTGATTTTTCGATTACAGTTGCACTTGAAATGTAACATCAAAACTTCATGGGCAAATTAAAATTTTCCTATGCAGTGAAAGTACACAACCGTCGATTTTATTCGTGTTTGCTACTTAAATAGACTGGAAACTGTATTTACTGAAGTAGTTCAGCTTATATAAGCACTTCCTTAAATTAAAGTGTCATTTTTCTATTTGCTACTACCCATTTTTTGCTTTGTACTCATGTTGTAGAGATTGTATTACTTTTGTTAGTTTCTCTGCATCTGCTAAAGCTTGTATGTACTTTGGTATGTTTAGGTAGCAAGTACTATTGCATTTCAAATGAATAATTAATTTTCTAGTTTTCCTCCATTTAGAAGTATCTTCTCAACTTACTCTCAAATCTTGAGAATTCAAACTCAAATAATTACTTTGAAACTACTCAACAATATGTTAAACGATTTTAGAGTAGAAAGTTGTGACACATTAACTTTTCCTATTTACTTTTATGCAATAGGAATATAATAGGAATGCAAACTATTTCTATTGGTAGCACAAGGTACTTGAATACTAGCAGTAAGTACCTACTTAGTACAGTATAAGCACTCAAATAGATATGTAGCATCTTCTAAAAGTCTACTGCGCATTTGGTGTATTTACAACTATAGTTGTAGTTTGTAATACATACAAAATTATGCAAACTAAAATAAACTAGCCGAATAATAAGGTAGGCAGATCTCAACCGTATACACAACTATTTCTACTTCTGTCAAATATTTGAAGAAAAGTGAAATTAATGGAATTCCTGACCTTATATACTAACCGTTATAAGAATTGATATTTAGTTGCAGTATCTCAATTTACATCACAACAAAAGTTGCACATATTATATAGTAGTATGAACGACAACCCTGAAGAGATCAAAAGAGTCACGAGCTAAATGGATAACTCTTCTAAAATATTAGAATTACTACGTATTTCTGTTGACTGTTAAATCAGGATAGCAGTGCATTTACTACAGTTCAGTAGTTTCATGTCTACTCGACCTAAGATTTTTCCTGATAACCCCAAGGATTCTGTAGAACGACATAGGTATTTGAGTTTCTTCCTCGGAAGTATAATTTCTTTGATATCGTAAGTATAATCGAAACAGAGCTGAAGTAAACTAGCAAGACCAATCACCCGGAAATAATTCAAATGAGACTTCTCCTACAGTATTGCATTGTGTTCCGCAACCCTCGGTACATACAGCTACAGATAATGTGTACGTATATAGTGCACGTAATTTAAGAGGAAGTGGCGTTTAGTGAAGATCTGATGAACGTAGTAAATGTACTAGACAGAGTATACATTTCAGTTTAACAACGGGAATTCGAATTGGAAGACGAAGGGAGATCGAGAAATCCATTTGGCAGAGGGAAAGGAAGTCAAGTTGTCTCGAATACTTTACAGGACGATAGAATACAATAGTACGTAGTTTAGTTAGTTTACAACATTACAACTATCTTCTTATTCTGCTCCCTACTTATTTCTTGTACTTGTACAGAAAGATTTCTGTGCATTTCGCTGTACCTTACATTTACAAAAGTTACGTGTTTATACAATTTATGTCAGAATAGATAAGTTCTTCATTCTTCTTACCTATATTGTATTTTGCTTATGTATACCTTTGTCCATTTTGGCTGTACAGTATTTTTTAATTCTTGTCGAAAGACAAATGGGCAAATGACGGACAAATTTCTATCAAGTAAGGAGTGCGATCTTGGTTGTTTGGTTAAGGTTACCGAGCAAGTTAGCTTAAAGAACCTGAAGTACGAATGCATTGCACTGTGCATAGGAACTTACACTAATGCGACAATATTACCCAAAAGTCTTTAGGCGAATTTGTAAGTATTATATATTACGGAGAAGTTAGGAAGGTGCCATCATCACTAGGCAAATGAAAGCACCTTGAATACAGGAGAAGAAAAAGTAAAACCGTCGCCTTTCTTTAATAGGCAGCAGTTCCCTAGTTTCGCTCGGCTAAAGATACTCTACATAGTGTTATAAATTCTTTTTCTTTTGTATACATAGGAAAAGTAGTCGTTAATATTACTTTTCTCTCTCCCACAGACTTCCTGATGAAGAACCAGAACCACCAGAACAAGAGAACAAGTTGACTGTAACTTTCAGCAAAGAAACAAAACAGTAGCGTTGCCAATCTATGCTCTAGTGTTCTGTTTTTAAAGAACGAAATGTACTACAAAAATACTGCAGCAAAGAGTAGCGTAAAGACAACTTAAAATCAGCTATGCATTTTTGCCATATGCAAAGAATTGAAATAAAATGAAGTAATATGTCCTCCACTTTCTCCGAATCCACCATCGCAATTCTGAATAATAACAATAATATTATGATGAATGCAGCATAATCAACCATTTGTCTTGCCTTTTGCCTAAATAATAGACCAAATCTTTTTCAGTCTACTCAAAGTGTATTATAAAGTGACTGTATTGACTTGTCTTTGTGCTTTTGCTGTACCTCTGTGCCTTTGCAAGTCAATAGTACACAGAAAAAGGAAAAATTCGGAGAATTTTCACTGCTTATTTGAGAATAAATACATGTACTTAAACATGCAGGACTCAGACTGAAACGGAAATGTTTCCAAGAAGGCTGGGAATTATATTCTAGTACAACCGTGCAAACCACAACTCCCGTAAGCATGCAAATAGTGTAGCACACATATAGTAATAAATATGAACTTCAAACAGAAAGTTATTGGTGACAGTTTGTAACTAGATACGTGCTCTAAGAGCAGTAAAGTATTGTGGTTTTTGTTTTACTGCCGTCATTAGAATAGTAACTACGCAGTTGAAGTTTTTAGTTAACGTGTAATAAAGTTAGCAAATGTGTAATTTAGCATTTTCTTTGTAAATGCAATACAATATTCTACAAAAACTTCTAATCTTTACATTGTATATCAAAAATGTGTTATTTTTCGAAAACTTTTTCTGAAAGTTATTTATGGTTATATTTTGAATTCCAGAAGTCGGTAGATAGTAATGCCATTAATTTAGTTTTCTGAATTTAGATTCTGGGTTGTCTAAATTTTTGGATTTCTGGGAATTTAAGGAATTTACTATTTAATATGTATGTATTGTGAACACTACAAATTTTCCAATTCAAGTAGCCAATCATAACTTTGGATTTGACAGCTGCGATATTATGCACATAAAAAGTTAACAGAGGAAACGATTGTTCGTTCAAAACTTGTCCTTATTGACTATCTGCAGTACAGCGTGGCCTAATTATGAATTTAAGTGCGAAAGCAAGGCATTAATTCTCTGATTTGCTCATTTGAAATGCAAGACTGGGTTCGAAAGACATGTATCATATAGATGTCTGCGTTTCTTCCTAGCTTTCTTTGACTTGCTCTTCACATAAAATAATGAAGAGGAGAGTAACATTATTGAAGTAGAAGCCATGATTCAAATGAGATGGCCGATTTAAAGAGAATAAAATTTTCTAGAAATGAATAGGTGTTCCTTGACTGTGGCTATGAATATTATATAAACTAGTTTCACTCACGTAGGGTACGCATGTATGTGTTTCCACATATACGGGTTCATTTCTTCAAGACAGGAAGGTGAATTCATAGCGTAACCAGTAACCGTGTTATAACTAAAAAACGTAGTGAGAGAGAAATAGGAAAGTAACAAAAGTAATTCAGCATAAGGTACATCCGTCCTTCCGTATGTAAATAGTACGTACTACTAACGATAAGTAGGACTATCTAGTAAATAGAGTTCACATGAGTTCAGTAATGTTAGTTGGGCTGCAGGAGAAAAGTAACCGATGCGATGGTAAGTAGAGTACAACAGGATATTATTACAGAGAGAATAGGAAAAGGAAATAGACAGAGGAGAATCCTCTGAAAAGCTCCACAAAAGTTAATCCAATTTCCATTCACCAAGTCTAAACTAAACTGAACTAACAGTAAGCTAAACTAGGAAAAGTCAAGTAAGTATCTAATATGTACGTTATTTGTAAAAGGGAGACGAAATGGACTCGACTGCAGATATACGAAGTGGAGCTTTACATTATAAAAGTAAAAACAGGGGTAGATACTACATAAGTAATGTTAATATAGGTACAGAGACATTTCCTTATAGAGAGCCGTGTCTCCGTGTCTGGTATACCCTGTTATTCTGTTTTCCTATTCTTTAGGACATTGCTAGATTTCTAATGGACAGAAGGACGCAGTGTACTGTCGCCCATTCCATACTTTTGCCATAAGCCTAACCTTTCGGTGGAATGCATTCCTCTCATGATACTATTTCATTTCCTCTTGGGTTACCATTTAGAGCTAATGTCTTCCATGCTTCTAAATTATTGAGCTCAAACATTTTGACTCTTTTTAAAACATATTACAAGTAGTAAAACCTATAGACACAAAACTAACGACACTCTCTCTGTGCCAAAGGAAAGTTAACTTGACGTTTCAAGCTGCCATTACTTACATACTCTTTGACTTTTCACGTTCCTTGTTTCTACGTACTAATGTTAAGAATTTCCGTATACACAATGTATAAAATGTAAGTCTTTCCAATTTTAGTTAAATTACTTAGCTTCTCTCCATCTACCATTGTATAGTGCATACATCCAATATACACATTAATAGTGACAGTTGAAATGTGAAATGTAATCAAATTTCACAGTAGGAGTGTATAACTAAGTACTGTATATAGTTGCTCGCATTAGTATTAGCATTAGACATGTAAGGGAAGTTAAGCGAACGAAATCAGCAAGATTCCCACAGTTAATTTATTGAATTTCTTTTTCGTGTTCCCCATACTAAATCGGAACGAGAATTTTATTTCATCAGAAAAGATAGCAGCAAATCGTTCACATGGAATCATTATTGTAAAGAAAAGATCAAGAGGAGATCAGGTGTGAAGCCAGATTGCATTTCAACATCTACTGCGACTACAACTACACTGAACTCACTCCTGGAGACTAACATACGCAAAAGACTCAATGCATTTCTTAAGTGTTCCATGTCTCCGAGTAGGTTGGTTGGGATTGTGGGACATGAAATTAGATTAGATGCTCCTTCTCCTCCAACTGCCATTATGACCTAAGAGAAAGCCTTCAGATCCTCAGAGAGTCGTAACGAGGTCATTTATGTGTCTTTGGTGACCATGACTGCCGACGAAGATGTGAGTTCCCTTTTACATTTTAGTTACATTTACTTTACGTTACATGGCTAATTTTTTCTTTGTTGAGCACACGGCCCAATTTCACTTGAGCACACTTTATGAACCAAAAGCTAATCCTTGGCTTCACTTTGCTTAGCTTTAAACCAGTGCTAAGTAAATAAAAGAAAATAGGATTTCATTAGTTTAAAACAATAAACACAATGTGCAATTGAATCGGGATTAATTAAATTGCTTTGTTTTTAAAATGCGTGTAAGGAAATGGAGAGCAAGCGGGTGGACTTGGACGATGTTTTTCCCTATGTGGGCGAGTACGGCAAGTACCAGAAGCTTCTCACATGGCTCATTGTCTTACCCGCCTGTATTCCTTGTGGACTGCAAGGATTTAATCAGCTATTCATGGCGGATGATCTCCCTCATTGGTGTCGTATCCCGGATCCTCTTCTCCAAACAACCAATTTCACACTCGACCAATTAAAAAGATTGGTTCTCCCTCTAAATCCGGTGAGTACCTCTAACTTTACTTGCATCGCTGCATTATCTTTCCATTACTTTCTCTCCAGTCTTCTCCTACAGGCTTTATAATATATTTACATATAGCTCAGGTACCCTCTACCCACACATAAGTGTCTTAAACCTAATGTAATGTGTGTCTAACCTTTGAGTTAAAATTTCATTGTCTCAAAATCTTATACATAGATTACTTGTACTATTTACTTGTAGGTCGCACTTACGAAAGAAAGTAAACTGGCATGTAATGTTCTTTTATAGGTGATTCTACATTACATAGATACTCCAGAGCTTCACAAGTGTAGCCTATGTCCTCGTATACATAAGACAAGTAAAAGAACAAGGACTTAAAACTTAGTAATACGAAAACGAATACATTTAAGTAGGTATGTTCTGCAGTGTATTGTATTTATGTAACCTTAGCCGCCACGTCATGGCGTTTCGCATTTAAGTAGTTCTTTTCGAGTTGGAGGGAAAGCTTCGCTGTCATTAAATTACATTCTACGTTGCACAACACTTGGATATGCCTTAATGTAATACAATACAATGTAAAATAGAAAAGGGTACACCACGGAAATGGAGAAAGTACGAGTGAAATTCGGAGGACGCTACATCGAATACATTATGTATGTTTTTGGAAGATTTTGATAGGATATACCTACGGCCTAGGTTATGGAATTGTTTCCAGCAACTTTATGCTCATGTACTTTCGTTTCTTAGTCCTGCCTGGTTTATGAGTTCGACCAACAGTTATTATTATGATATGACGCTCTCCTCTGCTCTCCTCCACAGCTACGTGCTACGTACATATGTTTTCTCTTATTGTAACGTCTGCCACTTACCATGGTGGCTGAACACCACCTACCTAGTATGAAGTGACTATGATACCTTCCTCTGTTACGGAGCTGTGTAATATAACGTAAACATAAGTCAAGTCCAAGTCTTCCATGGTCCTAGTCCTAGTCTACTGAACAAGTTAAGTCGAGCAGTCAAGGAGACGAAACTAAACCAGAAAGAAAGTCAACTTTAGTCTAAGAACTTAAAAGAAAAGATAGTTTAGTTCAGTTTAGTGAGTCTCGTCTTTTCTACTTTAGCTATCCCGGCTTGGTCTGCTTGGTTACACTTCGTTTGGTTTAGTTTACTTTGCTTAGCTTACTGGTTTTACTTCAGATTCTCCTATCAAATAATACTGTCAGATGGATTGGATGGGTTCCTCTTCAGCTACAATACACCAAACACTAGTCCACATACGTAAACAGCATTGAAAAATTAAATTGATGAAACAACCTCATCCTTTTTAAATTACGTATTCACAACCAAAACCAAAAACTATCAAAGAAATCACGAAATAAGCAAATTAGGAATTTTCGGTTACCAAACTGTTGTATTTGTGTTTGTAGTGTGCTGATTATTTGCCCGTGTAAAATCTAAAGGACAGGAACAGATAAAAACAATTGTGGAAATTGTCAGATACATATTTACTACACCATAAAAGTAGAATCTAGGTCTAACTTTCGGTTGTGTAAAGGACACATGTGTGTTTGCTACCTAAAAGTAAGACAAGATAGGGCAGTGGCTCTTACATACATTACTTAGGAACTTTTGTGCAGCTTTTATAGGTGTACTTTTTATAGGATAAATAAATGTAGAGGTATTTCCTATCGCCAGTTTACGGCATACTTCATCAATTATATGTATGTATGTTACGTAAGTGCAGTAGCTACGTATTTACAATGTATAAGACAAGCAGGAGTAAGAATAAAGAAAAGACAGAGATCTTTTGCTCTGCGTAATTGAGTCTTTGGTTGATCCCATGCTTAGTGCTTAGAGAAAGAACAAGAATTCTTGTGAGAAATCTTACGTGGAACATAAAGGAATGGAGGGAGGGAAGGGAGCTTATCTGTACTCTCAAGAAGAAAAGTTTCATGTTCCATGTCAACATAAGTTTCAATTTTGAGAAGATGAGTTTGGATGTTCACTGTGCAAAGTGATGTTCCTTTCATATCTCGGCACCGTCTTATGACCATATAACGACCTATTGTTCAAACACACAAGTCCAAACTACATACCTTACCACGTCTTTTAATTTGAAGGAATTATTATCCGACAACTATTACACTTTCATAATTATATGTCTGCACTTTTACATTAAGCCATATTACTTTTCCACCCTATATACAAATGAATGGCTTTTTTCTGTGATTTATCATAATTGCTATCACGTATGATATTAACTGTTGTACATTATTAAAGTAGACTTACCCAAAAACAAAGAGGTCAACATGTTATATTTTCTGTACACCGAGGGGCACACACGCACGCTTTTATGTTCTGTTCAGTAATTAAAACAGAATGTATGGTTTTTGTACTTCCGGTAGTGAAATTCCTAGTAATTTATCATACATTTGAATTAGCATTTTCTTCCACGTGATGTCAGTCCAATATTGATTGATAAAGGGTGTAGACATTTAGGTATATAAAACGAAAATCTATTTCTCACAATTTATACATAAAGCATTTGATTTTGAAAGAGTTGTAAAAGAAACTAGTCGACTGTTTTGTAGACGCTATGCGCTATGTGGAGTCACTGTAGAGTTACTTCACCTACCTTGATGATATAATGAAAAAATACAAAACAAAAACATAATTCCGGGTGTTACAATTTTGCTAATTGTACATTTATGTTCAGACTAATTCAGTTTGTAATTGTAATCAACAAAGTATGAATCACTAAATGTAGATAAATTCACTTTTAAAAATGGTAGATTACTACTTTTTATACGTATGTGTAGCATATAACTTGGCATCCAGGATGCGAGGATGGTTGTACAGCATTAACAAAAGATACAACATCCTGACTACATAATTGACGCATATGAAAGCAACAATTGATTGAATGGGATTCTGGGAAGGTTAAAATCCTTTTCCAAGTAATGATTTCTAAGTCTACTTCATATTATATGTATTTACATCATGATTCTATTTTGTATCTAGTTATTCAATTCGTATACTATGGTATTGTGTACACTAGTGCGAATCGGGTAGAAAATGAATTCCAGGTAGCGGAGATGAGGGAAATTATTTTGGATGCGAGCTCTATTGTCTATTTATACTATCAAACACCGAGGAAATGTATTTAACTGGAATATACATGTACTTCAACTACCAACAGGAAAAAAACGCTACTAGTCAATGTCTCATTAAAGACGTGGACTGGGAAGGAGTCCTTCAGCACCTAAGTAACGACTCGTCGACTCCAGATTATTATGACGAACTGATGGATGAATTCCAGGAAGAGAACTTCGGAGGACGCAGCATTCCTTGCCCTAATGGATGGGATTACGATACATCTGAAATTTCTCATTCTATCGTTCGAGATGTACGTAAGACGGGATTTTGTTCTCCCTCAATTTCGCTTTCGTTGTCCCCAAACGAAATCTACTTAAACTTTCCTTCGGATGTAGTAAAAATGCCTCACAAACATACATCTCCGATTGGTAACACCGTTTGGCAAATATGGCAATTTTTGTTTTTGGAGATGCATATTAAATTAATTACGGTTTCCGTCAATTCATATTGGATAATCCTTTTCGATGCAAACCTGAATCTTCCAAAGAACAATGAGAATGGTTAATGGCAGCAAATCATATGATTTTGAAATAGAAGTTTTGAGCTAATTGAGCAAATAAATCTGGAAATTATTTCCAATGTTTGGATTTGTAAATTAGCATTACTTCTTATAAGTGAAGGGACTATGTTTATTTGTCTTCTGTGTCGCTCATATGCTCATTGGTTAGAGCACAAAGGGCGCAGTCGTTTAAAAATTCAACCACATTGATAAAAATTGAAATTTGCTAGATTCGTTTCTGCAAATCTTAGATTTGCTTTGAATGCTAGATTTTAGTGAACGCTCATTGGGAGTGACCGCCTTGTAAACAAAATCTGCAGTATTATATTTATAAAATCATAAATGTGTGATTTAGTAATGTCAACAAATATAAATATTATTAGTGAAATGGAAGTACAGTTGTTTTCATAGGTGGTAGTTTTGCCAAACGAGAGTTGCCAATAGAGGAGTGTCCTTTCAATAAGTGTTCCGTTCTGTCATATTATTCATATAATGTCTTTCTTATCTGGGCTCAGTTGAGTAAAAATATGTCTTGCTCCATGTCTTTCTGAAAATTGCATTTGAATCTCCGTCATGACATATTATTAATATAATGTCATGTTTAGCTAGAAACGAAGCGACGGTTATGTTATGTCATCTCTGAAATCCAGTAAAAAGTAGATAGTGCTAGTAGATTGGATTGCATTTGAGAATATCCTTTCTGTCTAGCGTATACTATAATAGATATAGAATGCTGAATGATGAACGTGATGTTGATTAGACTTTGAAATAAATTCTCATCGTTTCTCAAATTCCTTCTTATTCTTCTCCATATTAATCAAAGATTCATTTACTATCTGCGGAAGAAAAATGCAAAGTTTCACTTTAACTCGTCTTACTAACCAATATTTGTATGGGCTCGCTCGTAGCTATGATAAATTACATAAAAGCACTAGAATAGATAAGTACTAGAAAAAGCGCTGTAGCATTATTAGATGTAGTTAAGTTATGCAAGTACCTACTGCCGTAGGTATACTAAATTTATTTCTTTCTCTGTAAAGTTTGACTTGGTTTGCGGAAAAGAAATTTATCCGACGATTGCACTGTTCCTTTTCAACTTTGGAGGACTCTTTGGAGTATACTTTTTCGGAATGCTGAGTGATATGTAAGTTTTGTGATTTTGCAAAACAGAGAGTACCTCATTTGTAAATACTGTAGCATAATAATACTCAGGTATGTTATGTATGCACATAGAAATGTATGCAATAATAATAATATGAGAAAATAACGCAGGATACTAATGATATAAAATATTCCTGATTTCTTGGCATTGAATTTAGTTCAGTGTGTTATTTGCAGTCTTCAGGGCAAGAATGAAGGGGGTATACGTAAATATGAGAGGAGGAGAATAATAACGGTATTGTGACTGTGATGTTATGTTGTATTTGTAGGAGAGGCCATGTAAAGTAATGTAATGCCGGTAAGGTTCATTTCAGTTCAGCTCAGATGATGATGATGATGACTACGACGACAATGTGGATGAGGTCCCGTTTAGAGCGAGTCACATCCAAGTTGACTTTTTTCAGTTGAAGTGAACTATCATCTTGAGCACGAAGTGGCATAGGATGGCTTACTTACAGCTTACTTATTGGTAGTCCGTTACTCTCCGTAGTGAGTAAGTAAACGATAATCATATTGTGAGAAGCGTGTCTTATTTGTAGTATGCATGCATCTTTTACTTCCTTTGTATCTAATGTACATAATATAGAGAGGGAGTACGAGTGGAGTTTCCTTTCTCTTCCTATTCCATCGTTTCCCCGTTTGGCGTATTCTTATGTGTAAAAAAGCCTCGTTCCTTTCCACTCGATATAGATTTTACAGCTCTACACTGTAAGTAGGTTTACATTACAACATTACATTACACTGCATTAGATATTACATCCATATTATTCCATACCCATATTCCATATCCTCATAGCTCACTTAGCCATAAAATAGTGCACTATACGGGGATGTGTATACAGATGTACACGGCTTCGTCCTGCATATCTCTGCACAGAGTCTTCCTCTCTGGTTTGCTTTCTCCTATTTTCTTTTTATTCCTACTCTCTGAACTGAACTAAGAGCTGAGCTGGCTGAACCTACTCGTACACTTGCCAATTGCAATGCTAAGCTAACGTAAAAACGTTGAATTGAAATCTTAGTATACTTTCTATGTGTGTACATACTGCCTTCCCTGGCCTCCAGTACTCCACATATACACACATTCGGCAATATTGAACAGAAAAATGCTGCAGTAATAATTCTCAAATGGTCCTCCACTTCCTCTTGCACAAAGGAAAGAATAGTGTAGTAATGTAACGAATTCTCTCTGAGTTCCTTTGTAGAATTGGGCGAAAAGGCTCGTTTTTCGCTTGTCTTAGCTGCGAGATGGTGGGAGGGATTGGATGTGCTTTTGCTACTGACTTCTGGACTTGGACATTATTTCGTGTCATCACTGGAGTCACTGTTCCGGCCATTTACCAAATCCCATTCATCATTTGTGAGAATACAATTATATTCCTACTTACAACATTAATAACAGACCTTACGAATTTAGTAGATGAGTTTTATGTTCTTTTATTGTAACCAAATTTTCGGCAAAGCTACTTTACGTACATTACGTAGCCAGAGAATAAATTTCACTACAGCAGAACACAGATATGCGTGTCTAATTCAATGTAGTTTTGTTGCAAATAAGCAATTCTAAATTCAAAACGTCCCAACTAATTTATTCAATTGTGCCTCGTCTTTTTGTTCTGCTTTTCCATTGTTAACTGGGGTCGCTACGACTTTTGACTTTGCATTCTTATTCTTCATTATAAAATTGTTTCCATTTCATGTTACTTACTTCACCAGAAATACAGAAAATATATTTTACAGTTGTACTCTGAACTTTACAAATGTTATGACAGAAAAATCCATTTTTTACTATGGAAGGAAAGGGGAGAGCAGATGCTGGTTGCCTTTTGAATTAGTGAGTAAAAGCGGAAAATCCTTGTATGTCGGTCTCTATTGTTTGAAATTATTGACCTAAATGCGTCATATTTCATTGTGTGTCTGCTTTGGATGTTTACAAATGGAATTTGTATCTGTCAATTTCAATTAAGGCACTTATAACTCTACCTTACATCAGGTTTGGAATTGGTTGGCCAGAGTTACCGAACTTTCGTGACGGTCATGACAAGTCTATTCTACGTCGTTGGAATGATGGTTCTCCCTTTGATCGCCTACCTGGAAAGAGATTGGCGGCTCATGAGCATCTACACCACTGCACCGTTCCTCCTCTACTACGCGTACATATGGTCAGTCTCCGCTTTCCAATTTTTCACCTTTCCCCGTTCTACTCTTTCCAATTATTGAAAGGTCACTCACATCAACTACTACATCACGTCAATAAAGACATTTCATATTTTACTTTCCTCAATCCCTCTTTCATTACACATAAATAAGGAAACGTAGCTAAACAGATTAACTCTAATATAAAACCGGGAACAATAGCACATGCTTCGGGGACACTTTGGCGTAGATGTAAATATAAAGAGGGTGGTCGTCCCCAATTTCATCTAATAGTAATAGCCATTTTTATTCCTAGAATTCTCTTCTAGGATGGAGATGTGTACGACCTTGATTAAATGGTGTAAATGTAAAATGCTCTAATTTCAAAATGCAATAATACTTCTCATTATTTTTTTATTGCTATTGTGTATGCCGATATTATTTGTTGGGGTGACTAAAAATGGCATAAAATAAAAATAAAAATTATTTCATTGCATATAATATCAATTGTCACTGGAATATCTACAATTCTGGTTCAGTTATTATTCTGGCAAAGGAACAAGTTTATTGTACGGTGTCCGTATGTCTTAAGTAGATACGCCACTGTTAAATATAGCCATTGTTATGCTGTCTTCATTGACGTAACATAGTTGTAAACTGTGTCCTTTGAAATAGAATGCTCTGTGATTTAAGTCTGCACTCGGGAGTCACAGCTTTCTATAAAAAGATTTTGTGTACATAAATACAGACAGTTACCTAATGCTACATGTAATATGAAAAGTTTGCCGTTTAAACTTCCTGGACTATTATTTTTCTGCTTGACATGACACAATAGAAAATTGAGTACAATAGAACAATAGATTGAACTCGCACTTAAACTTGTGTTGGAGGAGGTGATGGTCTCGTCTCGTATGGTTTGGTCAATGCAATTCTACAGAATTGTTTACTTGATGTAATTTGTAATTTCTTTGAGCGAGTGCAGTCAACTTCACTTCAGTTAAGTTTCTCGGGCTTGTACTTTGCCAGCATTTTAGTACTCTTCTCTAGTTCAGAAGAGAACATTGACATTGAAGTGTGTTCTTGTGAGTGAGAGTTGTATCTACTCTATATGGCACTGCACTCTATAGTAACTGAGCTCCATTATTCAGTCCTTTTGTTTGTTTTCCACTATTCTCTCTTTGATTGCGTTTTGTTCAAGCGTACAAGAAGTAATCTTGTGAGTACATTCATTTGTTGACAAGTTGGAAGTAAAAAAGGAAAGGAGGGGAAGAGTCTGCAACTAAGGTTATGATTGCAACTTGACTTGCACTCTCCTCGTCCTTTCTTATACGCAACATTGAGTTAACTTGAAAGAATTCTTACACAATATTGCATTCCATTCTGCAAAATGTCCTTGTTATACTTAAGCGTGCAATACACATGGCTTAACATCTAATTCCGAACCCACATTTAAATATCCAACCTTTTATAATAGGATGTATTTTGTGGTTCCTTTACCTAGGTATTACATAATAATATGATATATTTGCTTCAAGAGATTCTTATTTCGTACGTAAGCACTTTTCTTTCCCCTAACCAAAAACTTTTCTTCGGTGTAAAGTAGTGAATGAATTCGGCTAAGTTGCTCTGAAATGCACTCCTCTGCTTTATTGAACACTTATACATAAAAAGCACTGTTTAAAGTATCGAACACGGCCAAGAAATGCCTACTTAATTTATAACGAGATTTTATACAAGCATGCACATTTATTATGAAATTCGGCGAAGTGGAATCTCTCCCGGATATCTGTACAACCTATACAATAATTTTCAATATATTCGGTCTCTTGCTTACAAATAAGGGTAAACTATTTATATAAAAGTATGCGTGCGCCTTTACATCCTTGCATTGCTTGGGTTTCTATTTACGAAGTCTTAGTGTAGTGATTGCAAGACAATTCTTCACAACCTCAATATTAAGTATACCGTATACTTATAAGTTTGTATTATACAAGACAAGACAGTATATGGTTTAAGTTATTAAATTTGAAGACGATACATATCTTCTTGTGTCTGACATAAGATTTATGTACTTCACAAAAGGTTAGTGACAACAAGTAATTATTTTTCGCTGACTAATGCCGTAAGAGTACAACGTTAAGTACAGATTGTTCGAACTCTACTAGGTATAGAGAAACTTACGCGTAATAAATATAATGTGTTGTACACATCTGCATTTACCGTGATATCATTTCTTTAGCTATATACTAATAATATCTCCAAAACTATATTTCATACAGCACGGAAATGTATTTATCTTCTACCTGTCTAACCTGGTTAGCTTGCTGAACAGAGACCAACGCATTTATCTACTTTTGAACTAAATACTGCAAATAGTTGCAAAAAAGTATTGCTTAGGGTGCACATAATGGTAACAGTAAATGCAATACTTTTTTACTCAATTATATACTTTTTGCAGTATTATGTAGTAAATAGAATTTGTAAAAACATCTAAACAAATACAAATGCGTAATGAAATGTTATTTTTGTATTATGCAACTTCAGGTTTCTTCCCGAATCCCCACGCTGGCTTTTGGCTCAAAATCGAACAAAGGAGGCTTTAGAAATTCTAGAGAAATTGGCTCGTGTGAATGGAAAGACTCTACCTGCTCACCTTGTCGACAAGATCAGTCTGAAAGTAAGTTATTGGCTTTGTGAAGGTGCACATAGGTATGCGGCGGAGATAGTAAGTCTCAATTGAATTGGGCTGGAAATTCTGCATCTTCTAAAAAATTATGTTGGTGAAAGTAACACTTTTCCCCGTCTTTATTAGTTTTAGACTGACTTACTAATGAGTAACCCTTTCTTTAACTTTCACCAGACTCTCCTTCTACGTAGTAGATATGCATTTAGTGCGCGTAGTTAACATTGTAATGTAAGAAACCTTGGCGTAATTCAATCAAGTCAGCTCAATTCTCTTCATCTAAATTTACTGTAAGTTTTCCTTTAGTTCTGTTGAACAAGGTAAAGGTAGAGAAAAGATAATTCAAAATCGAATGAGCTTCCCCATTGTTCATGACATAAAACTTCCAAGAATTTTCTTCTTAAGGCATACCTTTATGGTTTTTACGTTTCTGTTCTATTTTTTATTTATCTTCCTCTAATTAAATTATGTTCTTATACTACTTAAACTTACTTTTACAGTAAAAACCGTGTGAAACCATAAGCATTTCTCCCATATCTTACCACTATGAATATTTTTTTACACATTTCTGTGTTCCATGCAAGGTATTGTATTAGTAATTCTTACATTCTCTGTAATGTATTTGGTGTAGCAGGACACAACTATTTCGCTACAACCTATATGTTAACCAATTGTTCACAAAAAAGTGTTTGCGTGCTACTTGGCTTTCTACCATTTGAAATATTATACAGACACTTCTGTAGATATAACTAAAAGAAAGCTTAAGTATATAATGAGGCCTTCTGGGTATGTTAGTGCACATTTTCATATGTCAACTCTGAAGAGAAAGTTATATGTTGTAAGTCTAAATTGACTTGCTTAGCACACTGCAGGACTTACAACCATCGTTTACTGATTGTGTGCATTTTATAAAATTATCTAGACACAAGACTCTAAAATAGCCAGAAACTTTTACGTCAACTTTCACTTCTTTCTCCAAGTTCAAAGTAGTCGTTGTCATTAGACTTTACAATGGAGTGAGTCAAGTTCTATGGCTTAACTGCATTATCTTATTGTTATCAAGACCAGAGTGTCATATCTGCCATCTGAAAGCAGATTTTCAGTTCAGTTTAGTTTTGGTAGACTTATCAGTATTATAAATACGTGTACTATGTACTCCAAGGTGGATATTAATAGTAATTTACTCATATAGTCAGCCCCTACTATGCTTTTACTTGTTACTAGAAAAGTTTCTCTTTGGATGCTATAATAAAAGAAGCAAAGTAAAGTCGGGAAGGAAGTTATTATTAATAATTTTATTACACGCTTTAGAGTACTAAGTAAGAAATGCTACGTTTATACTTAGATGGATATAATAGTAAGTAGGATCATTGACTCACTTAACATGACTGCATATTATTATGCTAAGTATACTTCTAGTACGTATACACAATTATATATACATTTACATACAAGGTATATCCACAGGCAGCTGCAGAAGATCGAAAGGACGAATGCGGCGACGAAAGAAAGTCAAAGAGACGATTGGGACTCTGTGATCTGCTGCGAACACCGAATATTCGTCTGAAAACTATTCTGTTGACTTTGTGCTGGTGAGTGAATGTATTTCCAAATTATACTAAATACACTCATGTCAAGTACACACTAGCAACTAACTGGGTATCTTATCTATGTACTTAGTTTGAGTGTGGTTGTAAATCTGGTTGAATAAATAGAACATATAACCTTTCAAGTCCTATTACCCTTTTACCGTAAGATTCTTATTATACAATAAGGTTGCCTACTTGCTGTCAATAAGTATTATTATACAGTGCTCTTGAGTACCAAAATACAAACAGTATTATTATAGAGCTCTTAAGTTGAATCATACAGCTGTTCTGAAATAGAATATGCACCTTCATGATGCATTACCCTCTAATACTACATACATGCATAATGATCGTATAAATATTATATAAAGTATTTTATTGCCTTATTACTGCATTGATGTATGTTGCCGTAAGGCGATGTTTGTGTGTGCAAGTGTGATATGCAGCTCTATATGTTTTTTGAAATATTTAATGCATCAGTGTGTGTGGAGGGGAGAAAGTCAAAGGAAAACTAAGTTAAGTTATCGGGGCTCGGGAGTAATAGAGAAAATAGGGCAGATCAGACCCAAGAAACCCAGCGGAAGAGAAGTGTAAAGGAGAGCGAGTTGAGTTCACAGTGAGCTACATACATACGTAAGTGAAGAAGACTGTTTCTCTGTCCTTGTCTGGCGTGGCATACATTGGAGAGTGAAAGTCAGCTTTTCTTTCCTCCTGTTATTCTTGAATGTATCAGAGTGAGTTGAGCTCTGCGTTGCTTTCTCTCTAGTCTCCTCTTCGTCCCTCTTCTCTTGTCTCTCTGATATTTCCGTTATCTTTGCTTTCATAAATCTTGGAACGAGACGGCTATAAGGAAGGAAAGTGGTTCCTTCAGTTTGGTTTAGCTTCTGCTTCACCATTTCCTCCAAACACCAAAACACTACCCAGCGCTGTAGTCCTTCAGTCTCCTGTTCTCAAGAACAGAGACGAATTCCTTTCAACTCACTCTCACTGTGTTATGTTGTGCAACCGACAAAGCTTCACCGACGCGATAATCAAATCTAACCCAAAAGCAAAAAAGACGAGAGGCAAAAGTAGACCCATGTCAAACAAAACCAAGTAGCTTTTTCAAATTGATGCATTTCCTCATAATACATACAGGCCTACTCTCAAATTAGCACAAATTAACTTCAGGTCTGCTCCCTATTCCAAGTAGAAAATATTACGCTTACTGAACCCAGTAATTAAAGTATTTATTTTACTCGTCAGGATCTGTATTTAGGTTGATTTCAATTATTAACTCGCCTTTAGTCTTCAGTTTGAGCCAAACAGGTTGCATCAACTTTTGTCTATTTTAAAACCAAGAACAAAAATTACTGCGCTATTTGTAAGTCTTATATTTAACTTTGAAACAAAAGGGCCCAACCTTATTTCTACTTAAAAAGAAATAAAACAAAAGTTTTATGTTCTGATGGGTATGTAGCGTATGGATATGATTTTTTCTGGAAAAGCCACTTTATTCTTTAAACAGAATTGTGACATTTTTCTATAGCCACTCACTCTCAGCTGAGTCTACTAAAAACGATACGCTCCGCTTATAAAGTGCGAGGTGAGATCGTTTGACGTTTTGTTGACAGGCTGTGTACTCTAGAAGATTTATTGAATCTTATCAGCATCCCATTGTTCTGTTCTCTTGTTGCATAGAAAATTTACTTACAGTTTAGCAGTGTTTTAGAATAGACAGGGCGATGTAGACAGGAGGTATGCGATATTTCGACTCTGATGTAGAAAATACATACTGCAGACTAGAATGCTCTGCTTGTGGAGCATATATAATGTATAAGATCTGTGATGCTCTGGCGTGACTTTCTCTTGCTTTCACCCTTCATTTCTCCTTTGGTTTGAATCTCATTGGAGTTAGAGTTCTGCTGTTCTGTCCTCCTCTTTGCTTCTTATTGAGGGATGTTGACGTTGCATTTGTGTTCCCAGTTGAATATCAAACTGACTAAAAGCGCACTACATATAAATGGTTACAACTATGTATATTAGCTTATGCTTCTAAACGTATATGCTTACAATTCAAAACAGATTCTGTACAAGTAAGAATTCGAGTTCTTACTCGGTAAAGTGGAAATATCAAGAGGATCGTCAAATCGTCATCCTCATAAATTTCTTGGAGAGACGCTTTGGTCGATTCAAGAGTTCAATATTATTGCACAAGTGGTCTCGTACTTAAGAACACTTATATTGTATAGACGGTGTATACACCAAGTAAGCATTATAATATCAGTACATAGTAGCTACTTAAATAATGCAGTGCAAATACTTGTCTCGTCTTTGAAAGCGTCTTAGAATTGTTCAGATAGGCTCTAGGGTTGTTTCCGTCTTGCATATAGAGAGAAATCAGAAAATGTTCACTCCTTCATCAATTCCCCGTTCCACACACTCGTTCCACATCAAATCACCATAAACAAGTTCTGTTGATAGTCTCGTTACTCATTTACTCTTCCCTTTTTAGCCTATGCTTTACTAATGCTACAAATAGAACCCTGGACGCACGCTTTAGTGTATTCTATTTTATGTAGATACTTTAAGTAGTGCGAAGTGTATACTGTATATGTGCAATAAACATATGACACATATTTTATGGAGATTTGGTGTAGTAGCAATAAAGCACCAAGTCGAAACTTATTTTAGACATCCGATTGGGAATGCACATCCGTTCCCGGCAAGTTTCTCATGTCAACTGGAGGTAATTATACACGGACTGTAGTACTTCTTTGTCTATATTGCAATCTTCCGTCCCCGTGCTCCGTATGTTTCCACTTAAGCTTCTAAGTATCACAAGGAATAGTACGACAGGCTAATAATGCCACACCACAATCTCTGTATTATATAGAAGTACGCTTTGCTTATAGACTTTCCTTACTTATTGTTAGTTAGTTAGTTTCTTTACGAGAGTTCACTTATTGAACTACTTCAACTTGTTACATTATAGTAGTTACACTATGTTACATTACGAGCGATGAGATAAGCAGTCTTTATGGCAGATGAGACGTAAACCTGTCACTTTGTTCAATTTGGCGACTTTGTCTTCCTTCCTTTCCCTATGCCGACTCTCTACTCCCTACTTACATAACACGTAATCTATATGTGCATCTGCATTACTAACAGAAGGATATTCTACCTACACGTGCATACACAAAGGAGATAGGTAGACTCTTACTTTGTATTATGTCCCACCATATCGTACCAACCAACCAAACCACCGAGTCAATTTAATACCTAATATCTGGCTTGGCATGTTGGTAAGTAGTACACAGCTTCAATGATACACCAATTCCATTGACTACCAAAGTAAATTGATCCTGAATGTATACATTGCATAAATTTAACCAATATTGTATTAAGACGCTAATACATCCAACTTGGCTCATTGAACGTTACAGAACCATAGCAAAGACAGTAGTCAATATATCTAAAGATTGCAGCTCGCTTTGCAGTTTACTTTTCTTTATTAATGGTTAACCTAATATTTAACAAGATTACTCTGTCTATTTCCGTCTTGTGCTTAGTGTAATGCTCCTAACTTTAGTCGACCTATATAAGTAGACAAAATGTTACTTCAATTTTGCAAGTCAGCGATGTAGATGATCAGCCATTGATTTTCGCTTAACAGAAAATTCAAGATGTTTACTTTTACTGCATACAATTTACTTATTTTTATTCTATTTGTGCTACGAAATGCCTGAAATGCTTGAAACTAACCTACGAGTTTATATAATAACTTTAGTTTATCTTTTAGTACAAAAGAAATGAGGTTTCTAAATTGTTATTTAAATCCAAATGAAATTAAATAAAGTTTCTTTGAGTTAGATTTATTGGTTAGGGGTAAGGCATTAGTATTACTAACCGAACGTAAACTATTCAATAAATAACTGTCCATAAACTTCATTAAAATGAGTAGAAGAACTACAACTATGCAAATTACTTTTGAACTTTTTAGGTTTGCGAATTGCACAGTTTATGTTGGGTTAAGTTACTACGGACCTTCTCTCGGAGATAATCCCTACTTGAGTTTTTTCCTGGGCAGTGCGGTCGAGTTACCCGGCTACTTGTTGTGTTGGTATGTCATGGATCGTTGGGGCAGGCGATGGCCACTCTGTCTTTCGATGATAATTGGAGGCATCTTTGATATTGCTACCGTTCTGTTACCACCTGGTAAGATTTCACATTGACATTTCCTATCGTTGTTACTTATTAAAGCACTCTAAATAATTAGTAAAGGGACCAGGTAGGTTATTCTTACTTTGGAACATTCTAGTTCTGGAAGCTTTACGGGTACCCTAATAAAAACGTGCTTTTTTCCAAAGTGAGCCAATCTAAAGGCTTCATCCATTTTATTGGTTTATTTCATTAAGTTTGCACCATCTTGTTGGAAACCAACGGTTTGAGAATTCTGTGCAGTTCCGAGAATAGTCTCCAAAGTTTGCTACAAGAGATAACTTCAGAGAGCTATTTTTTAGAATTCCATGTAGAATGAATCCATTAAACTTGATGAGTTATTGTTTAATCTGATAATTGTTGGTTACCTTTGCTTTAACCCTTTAAGACGTAAGTTCCGGGTATGATCCATTTCCTAACTGTGGAAAATATATTTTGCAACGTGTGCCCATTTCTGTTTTGGTCGATTCTAGGTTTGTGTCTGGTCCAGATATGTATTGCTAAAGGTATAGTATTTCATAATTAGTCACTGACAAAGACCTAAGGCCTTATAACTGGAGATTGGATATGCGTGAGTGATCCCTCAGAAAGTGTACAAGGCGTATGAAATAAAAGGTACACAAAGGGAAATTGAGAAAATGTAAGAAAGTAAAAATCAAACAAAGAGATGATGAGTAAGTATGAAATTGAATTGAGCTACTTAATGTAAGTTAAACTAAGCGTAGAAGTTTTGGTAGTTGAGGTAATGTCAAAGGCGAGTATTCGATATTGATTGAAAAAGCTTTTGGACAAGGAGTGAAAGTTTCCAGTTGGTTGGCTAATGACGGTGATGGGTATAGTTGAATTAGCAAAGTTGCGCATACTGCGTAGGCAAAGTAGATACACACTAGTTTTGAACAAAGTACGCACACGGAAAAATGTGACAAAACAGATAGCTAGCAACTTGGTAAACTCAGGTTAAATATGGAGTTGGACTATTTGCGAAGGTAAGATACTCTGGGATCACTTGCCTTTATTTTACTTGTTCAAGTTTTACTAGTTTAGTAGGAGTGAAGGAAATGCCTACGGAAAGATGAAAGAAATTCTAACTAAACCGAACTAGTAAACTAAACGAAACGAAACCAGGGCAAGCCATAGCCACACTAAGTATATCTACATCCCAGTAAATGTTCCTTTTTGTTCTGCTGAAAAATTCGCGACCGAAGTAAACGAAGCTGATGCTGGGAGGTAAGGAAAGCTAACCCATGAGATGGCAAGGCTATCAAAACTACAAAAACATAGATAATATACAATATAGTCCATCCATCTTACTTTTAGTAGTGTGGAAAATAGAATAGTGTGTAGTGGGAGCCAACCTTAGAGGATGGGGCATTCGAAACAAAGTTTGGGTTCGTTTTCTTGAGTCAAACTATGTACAGAAGTATGGAGTATAAAAGCGGTGAATTGAACTCATCTGAAAACAGTTGAATAAAGGCAATAGATAGGAGAAAAGACAAGACAGAGAGAGGAACTCTAGCGTAGCACTCAAATGTTCAATGTTGGCTATTCAAAAAACTTTGCTAGAGTCTTCTAGGTTTGGATTGGGGAGAAAAAGAGCCTTGATATTGAACTGTTCACTATTCAATAGTTAGTCTTTCTCTGACTGATCTGAACCTTTCTATCTTCCTTAAAAATAGAGAATATCCATATTTATATCGAAAGATACAGTCCTCGCTCTTATCTTCTACTCCCGGATTGTGTCCAATTTCCTTTTCACAACCAAATCTACAACAAGAACAAAGGGCCACTCTACATATAAATATAAAAGACGCTTTTAATGGAACCGGGAATGTTTCTCTTCAGCCACTCTTCAACTCTTTAGACTCTTCACTCCACTTCCACTCACAATGCAATCAGCTGCATCCACCAAACTCCAAATTGGGAATTCGAAACCAAATTGTTGATTGCACTGAATGTATCTTTCTTAGGAGTACTACAAGGAAATATACTTTACTTTCTCTTTCCGTCTTTCTGGATTCTCTAAGATGTTATTCGAAACGGAAAGAGTGATTATCACATGAATAGAATATTTTACCACACCTTAGCACTTTCTTTGTTCTAGTTTTGACCCGGGGTGATTGTTTTTTAAAAACCCATTTCCTCAAAATGAAACTACAGCTGCTGCTTTCAATCTAACAAAGGCAAAGGCTTCTAAAGAAAATAACTCATTTTCTTCCCTTTTACTTCATTTAAATCGAAATTAAGTGTCGCAGCAGCACAGATGCTCATTTACTCTTCGATGTTTTTCCCGTAACTTGTGTACTACTTGTTTGTTTACGTGTTTACTGTTTACTTGTTATTTGTGAACATGAAAACAACCGAAAGTACATTATCTTGTTAATTTTCTTGAAAGTAGAGAACTCCTTTTCAGGAAAGCTTTCATGAACCTTTTGTATAAGATTTCTTTACATTTGTCATAAGATTTATAATATATAGAAGTACTGGCTCATTAGTAAGTGCCGCTTAGTGTTTACTTAAAATTGTAGCCGGTACTTCAAATAGTAGCAGCAGAAATGAAACTTAAAACAGTTCATCAAGATATTAACATCGTTTGCATCCATGAATACCCTACCTGACCTTTTGAAAAACTTGTTTGTACAACTACATACTTCATCCACACGTTTTGGTTTTGTATTACTGAAATTCCAGGTCTTCGGTGATTTAAATCAGAAAATTTCGTACACCAATGAAAAAATTCCAGTTCCTTCTAGAATTACAATATTATTGAAGTATTTAAAGATTGAAGCAAGTATAATGTGGATATAGAGGTAGGTACTATGTAAATACATGAAAGATAGAAACGTAGGTGTTTGTAAATATGAGATCTTGTAGTTAGTGTAAAAGTATGAAATATAAAAGCGACATTTAGCCACTTAGAAGAGGCGTTTCAGCTGCTTTCGAGTTTTGAGAGCGTAGAGCTGAAATAAAAGTGATCGAGAGAGCGAGAACAGTAATGTTTGAAAGCATTAAAAATATATATTAAGATGTGCTACGCTTTTTTGGTTCATTGCTCGTCTCAGATCCAGGATCAAGTTACTTTCTTCGGTGAATAGCTGCTTGTACACGGAATATCAGACAAAGACGCCACTTTGCAGTCCAACAAAACAAAACTTACCCATGCTTGATAGTTAGTCTTCTAAGGGACTCGTAAAAATATTTTACGTCTTCATCGTACTTCGTACAGGTGGAAACACATTTGGAAAATGGATCGCTCCATCGAAACTTTACCTGCTTTCTCCGTTACGTCAAATAAACGAAAGTTGGACACTATAGATATAGATTTCAATTTCATATCATTCCTCTTACCCTTTCACATATACGACACAAGGCGGAAGAAAGACAAGAAAAAACTTTTTCAGAATTGAGCCGTGCCATGAGTTGATGGGAACAAGACATAAATAAGTATAAACTATAAACAAAAACATACACTCAGCTTGTACGTGTAAGTGATAGTGCTAAGTAACACAGTTATGTATAGAGTGATGTGATACAGAAGAAACTCACTTGATGCACTGCTAATAAAATAGAAAGCAAACCTATTATAGAAACTAGGACAATCCTCTCATATCTTTAGAAGCACAACACGTAGAAATACGAACGAATGAAAGACGCCTAAAAATCCTAATTCAATCTTAAGGAAATGAAGTTTCTGAAATGAACTCCCATTTTCGTTTTTCTAAACGTCTCTTGATGAATGAGGAAAATGTTAAGTAGCAGAGTCACGCATAATAGAATTGTTTAAAATGTATTTTTAGTTTGCTTCCTTCATGTTTACCCACAATAAAGTATCTTAAGCACTAAAGTGTTCACCATAATAACTACTAACTACAGTCTTTATTACAATAATAGACATTTACATGGAAAAACCTGTGTAATACTTATTAGAAATAAATATTCCACAATATAAAAATGTTACACGCTAATTTATAGACGTAAAATAACTAAATAATTCATTGATGATATTATGGTAGCATTTACGGTAGAATAGAATTTGCAAATACTATGTACAATTTACCTGAGCTCCAAATATTTTACACAGTAGATTCATTGCACAACGGTATAGGTTTCTTGTGCTTTGAGTTTCTTAAGTTAGTTTCATATTTCATCAGTGAGCAAATGCATATGGGGAGTTATTAGAGACATGCAGAAGTGGAACTGCAGCAAATGCAAGTAGAGTTGATAGAAAAGGATGAGGTACATACATATGTCGTATTTGTAGGTATTCATTGGTTGCGTAGGTTGTTAGTACAATGTGATTCTTGAAAGCTCCTTGTCCAGTCGTTGGTATTCCTGCGATGGAATAAGAAAACTATAAACTGGTCTCTTTACAGACTCGCTCTTCCGCTCTCGTTCTCTCTGCTGCTCCTCCAATGGACTAAACGAGAGGAAATTCGGATGCCTAACTTTGTTTCCAGTCCAGTCAGACTGTCCATGCAGAGCAAATCGTTAGTCGTAGACATGACTTGACTTATTAACTGCCTCTTGGCTTCCATGCTCTCTTCTATATCCACACATATACATAATATCCTCGGTTGCTGGCTTAAGTTAGTCTTCGTCTGCTCTGGCTCATCGCATTTTCCCTCTATTCTATTTTATTATGTTCTGTTTGTTTGCACTTTCCAGTGGATTGGAGTCTTCGAGTGGATTGGATTGGTTCGCTCGCCTGACTTTTTTCTCTTTCCGACATGATTTTTCTTCATTTGATTGCTCCTCTTCGAAAATATTCATGTGACACTTCTCCTGCATTTAAGAACGCAGCCTTTCTCCCCTTCCTTCCTCCACTCCTCAGACACAATCTACCCCGGACCAACAATTTCATTCTCCAGACTCCAGTTACATATGTAAAAGTTGGCGAAATTACTTCCGCCCCGTTATACCTTTTGATTTCCCTTGTTTCTTCCCCTTCTTTTCTATTTTTTATAACAAAAAATTCCCGATTCCCCGTTTAAACAGCAGCGTTCTCTTTAAAATCATTTTCGTAATGGCGAAGCCATAATCACTGCTCTAGGACGGATTGCACTGCTGCAAATTCTTACTGCGTAACTGTAGGCAGGAAAGCAAAATAGTAGCCTTTTTCATCTACATTCTCTATTATATTGCTCTTCGGTTAAATTTTCACATTTGATTTATCATTAGCTCTGTTTATTTGGTGTTCAGTTCCAAATACTTCCAATAGTGTTCTAGAAACGTTTTTGAAATCTGAGGAATTTTTTGTTCTGTTGGTTTTTCGTTTCTTGACGAAGATTCGTTTCTTTCCACTTATAGTGTGTTCACCTTGTCAACACATTGCACATTCCGTCATTTGACTGATGGGGCGATTCTTCCCGTTTTTCTCCAGCCATTTTTCAAGGCCGTACGTGCTACACTTTCTCATCCCAGCTTTCGCTTGCTCTTGCTCCGGTTGAGTGAGTGCTTCGCTGGACAGAACACTCCCAGAAAAATCTTCCTTTCAATATGACAGCTGTAGAAAAGATCAGCGAGACAGAGTAAGAGTGGTTCTAAATGAACAAACCGAAGGATAAAAGAACGCAAAAACCAAATCCCTGAACCGTTTTATCAATGTCATTGAATATATTTAATTTTCTAGTGTAGTATACCAGTTATATTTAACTTCGCTTACTACTGTACGAATGCCCAGAACATCTGTATCTAAATCCGCCAGAGTTAGAATTTCTACAATAACAATTACAATTGGTGGCTCGATTCATAAAACTATTATTATTCTTTGCTGTATTACGAATGTACGTTTAAAAAATTAGAGTTCAATTCATTTTCTTGAGATTGATTAGCATACAGATGTATACATATGGCGGTTCCGAATTGAATGCATGATGACCCCTTCGTTTTTAAAAGGTACAATACCGTAATGTTTGTATGCAAAATTTTGCATTTTGAAAATTGGAGCAACTTTTACATGCTGTAGTAGTGATCGTTGAAGGGTGAAGATAATATCAAATATTGGTTCAGTTTTTCATGTAGGGTATTTATTTCCATTTCATTTGTGGTATGTTATTTGATATGTGAATGTGCATACCTTATTGCATTACTTGGTAGCTCGGTAGCGATTTGAGAGTGCGGTATGTATACTTATTGCATTTGTATTGAGAGTACTCAAAATGCAAAGATAAGGGGAACAATAAGAACTTTCTTCTGTAACTTTCCCCGCCTGAAGTGGATTACTCTGCATTCCCGTACTGCAATTGGATTGGATGTAGGTAAAAATTCCATAAAAATATGTAATATGTACGCGATGTCATAATGTGGTAATGTTAAGTTGTGGCTGCAACTTGGAACTATACCTACTCACGAGCTATAAGTTTTTCTGTAGCGTGTGCTACTTTTCCAATATCATCTGTAAAATCAATCTATACTAAAACGCATTGAATAAGCAGAAAAGCAGGCAATAATGATATTGGAGAAATATTCTGCGTTGTTATGTTCCAGTGCTGTGCTTTGCCTTTCGTAGAACCAGGGTGAAGATACTTCGTGCTTTTACTGCATTTGTATTGAAGGAAATAGTGACAGAGAGAAAAGAGGAGCGAACACGTTGATATTTTTGTGTTCCGTTTCTATACTGATGTATCAATTCTTGTCAACCGAATGGAATATATCTCCTGTCCTCGAAATATCATTTCGTTTGTAGCAATATGATTGGCTTGAGTGTATGTAATAACATTTATTGATACAATTTCTGCACATCTTTAGAACTGCCGACGTTTATTGATAGTACCCAACTAGTAAATACCTACCGTCAAACGCTCCGAGTAATATGAAAAATATACTTATGACTATTGGCTACCTTATACTACTACTGTATTATTTAAATGGTCTTTATTTTTATCCCAAACTTACGCAAATGTGCGTACAATTATACAGTGGTCTCCTAAGAAAAATTAACAACTCTTACAACTGATCAAGTAAAGCAAGGTAAATGTGCAACGATTACATTGTGATTGTTCATTACGTATATTGAAAGTCTTATTTTAAACATGATTGCTCATTTAAAATGTATTTGATAAATGTTTATTAGAATTCAATTTTTTTAAAGATTATTGAATTATTAAAGATAATACGCATCTAATTCTAGGAGATTTCCTATTAATTTGAACTGTAATAAGTATTGAATTATTTTCATTATAAACTGACAGTGGAATCAACTTATCTAATAAATGACAAGTAAGATTTACTTTCGAACAATGGAAATGAGCTAATGGCGTAATTTTTTTCTTTGATACGAATTGTATTCTTTTATGCATTTTGTATGTACAATGCAAACGTATATTTTTGGCTCTAAAAATAAAACAAGGAATAGTGAATATATTACAACTTGGATCACACGTACCTATGCTGTTATATAACTATTATAAAGGAAATAGGATAGGTGGGTTGGAAGAAATGTGATAGGTTGATATGCGATATGACGAGATGAGTGACTGAGCAAACGTGGCAAGTGGCACCCACCCGAGTCTCCGAAGAGCCGCGTTTATGAAATTGATATGTATGGGAACATGAATTGGTAGTTGCAAGTGACGTCGTTTGCTTTTCCTCAGAAAGGGCGAACAACTAAAGCAACAAATTTATCACTTATCTCTTTGTGAAATATAGAATAGACAGGCCGTGCATGAACAATGAAAGGAGATAGAAATGGAGATATGCATATAGAGGAAGAGAGAGTATGTGAAGTGTAGACTTATATATTACATTTGAAAATTTGCTCATCCGTTCCATTTCTTGTCTTTCGTAAGAGATCAGATATTATATAGTATCTAGGATCTACATAGTTGAGTAGAGATTGCGCTTACGAAATATCTATTGTAGCCGAACAGTGCTGGAGCATATAGAGATATGAATCGTTCCAGGACGTTTTCTTTTAGTGTTCTGTTCTGGTAGCATGGGTTGTGATGTGAAGAAAGCCAAATCTGGGTTCTCTCGCGATTTGACTGTGTGAGTTGGGTTTGGAGTGCGGAGCTAGAAAAAGAATAGATGTATGATCTGGTTTGAAATGGATATGAACTGTGATGCGAACGCCAAGTTAAAGGATGCACGCAACCAGTGAGTTTAGTCTTGGAGAGATTGTCCCATATCAGTGGTCCATTTGATGCCACAGTGGAGATAGCATTGCTATTTGGAGTTCTATCCCCTTCTGCATTACATCACGAGTGTAGCAAACGAGATGTGATGAGGAAGTCTTAATATTTTATACAGTTATACATATTGTAAGTTGTTACGTGTTTTCTTAGTATTGTATTCCTTTCTTTTGTGATTGGTATTGTGATAGGGGACGAATGGAAAGCGAACCAGGCCCAGCCAGGCCAATTTCGTCTGTTAAACCGAGATGTAGTAGCGAGGAGTTCCTTTAGATTCGCAGACACTGTTTTATTCTTGTCTTACAGATATATTTGTATTTTCCTCTACCGTATTGCAGCAATAGAGAGTATAGTTGTATGTGTGTACTTTGTTTTTCCCCGGATTCTCCTATTGGACATTGTCTGTCTGTCTTTCTTTTCCTCTCCCTTGACTTACTTGTCTTCAGTTTTCTTTGTTTCTTTCTTTTTTGATTTCTTTGTGCAGAGTCAACGATACTTCTTATGACTTTCTACTTGATTGCCAAGTTCGGGATTTCTGCCTCTTATCTCATCGTCTACCCTTTCGCCGGAGGTGGGTCTTTCAATATTGCATTATACTATTACACACACTACTGACTTCCTTTCAACTTTCACCGTACCTACTTTCTCTGTGAATACACTCTCCAAAAACGAATTTGCATCGCCCTCTAAACAATTGGGACACTTTCCTCACTCTCCCCAACTCCTCTCTTATCAAAATCCAATAGTTCTCCAAAAATTTCGTACTTTTATTGCAAAAAATACATTTAACAACTCAAATATTTGCTTTCAGCAAATTGATGCGTAAGACTGTCTCTGTCTCGCGGATAAAAATACTCTAGTCTAAATTCACCTCGTGCTTTGTATCCCAAAGATAATATTATCATAGGCAATGTTGACTGTCATTGTAATGTAGCTACTCCTTGCCTCCAAAGCACATACAATATACACATAATAATGCCATGCTCTACTTTACTGTACTATTTTATTCGCCAACTACTCTTCCTATTGTATTTCTTTCTGTAGGAGTAGGTATGCACTAACTTTGTAATATAGGAGTTAGAGGCACTGCTACTTCCAGTATTCATATTCCTCCTATACTATCAACTGTAGCGCGATATTCTTGTAAAAAATAAAGCTGACAGAAAGAAAACTTTTGCAGTTTTCCTCTGTGCACAGCGATTTGGTTTGGTTTACTTGCATTTACTTTCACATTTTACGAGATACCTACCTAGGTAATGTAATATACATCTTCATATTGTAACAGTAACTTGGTAATATCTGGTTTAGATGTATTATTAGATAATCCAACTGAGTAGCTCGTTATTTGTTCGTGCTCTGTATACCTAAGACCTAATAACTTCTCCCTACAATGTAATAGAAGTATTGAGGTAGAGTATTACTGTTTTCTATTTTTATCCGAATTTCCATTTCTGAACAAAAAATATTTAAAACCTCTGAATCGTAATTGGCCAATTATCGTTCGGTATCTTTTGGAGATAGAAGGTACCTTAAGTATCTCTACTTCTGCACGTGGTAATATATAATGGAAAATGATGATTCCCCAGTTTGAGAGTGAATTGTAATAGTAGAAAGTAATTTTATCTTTTGGGTTCATTCACAGAGTTGTATCCAACGGAAGTGCGAGGTATTGGACTTGGGTTTTCTGCTTACATCGGGGGCATTGGCATCTGCTGCATTCCTCTCATCAATTATTTGGTAAGACTTTGAGTCTCGTCAAGTCAAGGCAGTCTCTATCTTTTGGTTCAATCTTTTGGCTTTGGCTTTGAAAAAGTGTGGATAGTCACTGACAAGACTGTGAGCAGACCACTACCTTTGGTATAGTTAAGTAACTTTCCTTTTCACTCTCTCTCATGTTCGCAACCCAATAACAATCGCAAAAGGAATTTTAGATAGGGGAAAACTCAAAGTCAAGTCAAGAATAAAATGGCATATATGGGTATCCACAAATAGCTAAATAGGAAGGAAACCGAACCAAGTCAATCCAAAGTAAAATAGGACGGAGAGGAAAGGAATGGAGATCAGAGGCGACCAAGAAAAGTCGAAACGACAAAGCAGGACATGAAGGGAACAGGACGTCTCATTAGCACTCTGTCCCACTCCTTGGCTAAGATTACTCTTTTCCTTGATCTTTCACTTATTTCCTTGAAAGTGAAGAGAAAGCCAAAGGAAAGCAGCTTTCTTTTTCCCCTTTTCAATTGCCTACCCCGAGTCACCACGAAACAGCGAAATACCGTCGATTACATTCTTCTTCCCTTTCAGGATCTACAGATACGGAAACAGTACACTGCGTTTCCCCACCTACTCCTATATTTACACTATTCCCTTCTCTACCATAATCCCACATGTCTTTACTAAAAGAATTAGCCCGTATCTGTTTTGTTCTGTTCTTTTCGTTTCGCCTTTCTAACCTACTATGTCAGCACATACCTCCATAACATTCCATTATTGTAGTGCTTCACTAGATACGCAGACCATACCGTTAGTCAACTTTTCCAGACATGGCTAGTCAAGTCAACCAACCTAGCTTGTTCTCTCTGTTAACTAATGTAATGTAATAATAGATATCAGAGAATTCCTATCTTAATGCTAAGGCTTAATGATTACTACACTGTCTGTACATCTAATGCCTTTTAACGTTTATATAACCACATGCGCTATCTAACATACCCATCTCCTTCCTACCTACCTACACAGACATACAACTCAGTAGGTACTTATTTACTTACCTATAGCTAGTGTAGCAAACTTTGTCTACCCACAGAAGCGGAGAGCGAGGAGTCTAGACCAAACTGACTCACATCACATCACCAGCTCAACTCGCACTAATTACATTTCATTACTCTGGTCCAGGGACGTTCTCATCTTCTGATGCCATTGATTGTGATGGGAGTGGTCTCCGTGTTCGGTGGTCTGGCTGGTCTTCGCCTACCAGAAACGTTGAATTCGCCTCTGCCTCAGGTCTCTTTACTCACTTTTTATACTTTTACAGCATTATATAATGCACATCTGCGTTTTTATTCACATGGAATTCTTTTAAGAGCGCTATTATCTTTTTATGCAACCATATTACTCACTCGTCATTAGCTAATACTATTATTACATAAAATTCGGTGATAAAATAAACATAAGAGGAGAAAGGCACTTGAGTTGCCATAAAGCAAAACAGAAATGCTAACAAACATGTAATATTATTGTTATAGTATATCATAAATAGCAACTAGTATATCATAAATAATGATATAGTTGAGATGAGCGGAGAGTAGAAACAGAAATACATCAATAGAGTAAATAGTGTGGTACTTCTGTACTGGCAGCACTGCAAATAGAAGTGCAAAATACAATAGCGAGCCGAACACAATAAAATGGTAAGGTATAGAAACGTGCGCCTATTAAGAACCCATTTGCAGATATGATATCACAATTTATTTTATTTTCTCTGTTCTCTCCAGTCACTCCAATCAAGATTTAAGATGTTCTCAAAAGATTTATAGTAATCTCCCTGAGAAATTCCATTAGCGAATATTTCACAGATATTCCAAATGCCTTTACACATAACATGGATAGAGACGTGTTTCACGTCCAATTGCGTTTACCGATAGTGATGTTTGTTATACCATTCATATAGCAAAAAATTACAAGTCTAAGCCAACATTTAAGTACCTACCTAACTGCAATACACCACATCATTCCATCCCAGTGCATTGCACATAAGAAAACTTACATCAAATCAAATCAGAACTCTCCTATAGTTTGCTAGAAGGTCTTATAGTATACAGAAGCCAGATCAAACCAGGCTTCACTGAGTTTGTGTACCTTACTGAGAGTATCTTGCCTACTAGGCTTGCTTTCACTTTTTCTTTTCATGTTATCTGTACCGTACAGAACGAACCTTTTTTTGATAACATACGTACATACAACTTAGCCTTCCAATTTTGCTTTACGGACACCGTACACAAAAAGTTTCATGTCTACGTCGTACCCGTAGCACTATTGACTGTAGTAAGTGCAGAGGAGGCAAACAGTATTGTCTTTTGATTTAAGAGGATGCTACCTGCTACACAAGGATTAAGTCCCTAATTAACAGAGGATATTATTTTGTGTTTCTTCTCTTCCATTGCCATTTGCAATGACTTGTTATCGATTGAGTTGCCATTTATAAATTGGTAGTTGGTTATTAGTTGGCAAATAGCTGATAGCAATTATATTTGTAGAGACCTGAGGTGTACTGGAATTTATACGGTGTCGTTTGCAACAAAGTTTTGAACTACATACAGAAGAGTTAGAAGCAATTTATACTTATAAACGTACGTGAACTCACAATGCCTTGTTTGAAAAATTAAGGAGAACTACAGTGAAAAACTGACCTTGTTTACTCTGGATGTGAAAGTAACCATAAATTTCAAAACTTGAGTGAAAGTGACTGGGTAGAGTAAGAGAAGGACGAATGTTCAACATTCACGTATAGGATATATTGCATACAGGTATAGGATATATTACCTTTCGTGAAATATTAAATCTGCTCTGCTAGCTTCCATTTGGAACCAGAACATGTATATATTCGATATATTTCTGTCATACTGCATAGAACACATAGTATGACAGCTTTACATGTCTTTGTTTAACTTTAGTGCAATGCATTTGGAAACGATAGACGAACGAATCGAAAATAAAGTGACCACATGCACAATTTGCAATTCTGCATCACAATCAATATAGCCAACGAACGAAACGAATACAATACAATATGTGGGATAATATTCAAATTCGTTTATAAAGAAATATGGTATATTCAATCCAGGTTGGTTTTTGAAGGTTTCTGTGATGTAGTAGTGCTGTTGGTTGTTTGGTTGTTACAGACTCTGGAAGAGGGTGAGGAATTCGGGAAAAACTTCACCTGGCGTGATTGCATCCGCTGCTCAGCTCCTGTTCCTGAAAGGTGTGCACTATTTTTGCGTTTACTCTCTGTTGGAGTCTCCGGGTCTCCACAATTCAATAACAAGGTCTATTCTGCTATCTTTGGTTTAAGTTCTGCTATAATACACGTAGGATTCGGACTATGGGTTCTTTGGGCAGAGCAGAATCGATGGTAGACTCGGAGGAGAGTTGATCAATCATAGAATGGGAGAGTGTGTGAGTTGAGTGGACTCGGTTGTGATGTGAGAACACCAAGTAAACGTAATCTTAGCTCTGTTCCTTTAGCTGTCTCCACTCCATTGCTTTTACCTTAAGTTCCTCTCTCACTCTCTCCAGTTAGTTTCCTTCACTGTGACCAGTGGCCGGAACTGATTTCCGATTGCTCTAGTCAGATACTCCACATACTCAAACTCTCTCCACTAAAACAATCTCCTTGATGCTCAGGATTATACTCAATACCCCTTTATTCACAAATCCTATTACCAGAATTCTATAATTCAAAGGAGTTCTTAATAGTATACTACTATTGTGTATTAAAGTGGTACAATGAGAGTATACATTTTATACCAGTCTTTCAAAGGTAAAAAGTAACTCGGATTTAGAAAGAATAATTATTGGTTATTTATTTACATAAATAATACATCTATTTTTCATTTATATAAGTATAGTACCTACTATCTACTATCTTTTGTTCACATTAGTTTTTCTGTAGTAAATAGCTAAGCTACAATGAATGCATAATGGATTTAATTAATTGAGGTTGAGAAATCAGAATAGCTATTCACGTCCATTTCCATTTACACATCTCATTGGAAATGTAACTGTTTCTACTTCCTATAGAAGAGTGAACCAGAGTACAGATATAGCACGTGCACTACTACCTATGATGCAATATACATTAGTACTTCGATTCGATTCATTGTGTTCCTTTCATTTCCCTTTGTGTATTACAGTAGGCTAGAATTTCTGCATAGAGCTGACATTGCAGATTAAACATTTAGCATGTAGGAATAGAGGTGTGTGGTGGTAATATAATAAGGAAAGGTAGCAGTTAGAATATTATACTATACTAGAATAACATATGAGTATGGTTAGGATTATAATATATAATAGTTAGAGTGCGTGAAGTGAGTTTCCGTATAGATTGTGCCTTGTACAGATAAGGGTAGGAGCAATATGCTTACTCAGATTTGAGAAAGGCGCATAAAACACTTAAGTGAGGTGAGAGTGAAAGAGAGAAAGCATTGAATTGAATCGAGTATACTTAGCTCCCTACTCAGCCAAACCAAACCAACAGTAGATACAAATCTTGGTAGTACACAAATAAACCGAATTGGCTAAAATAAAATGAACAGAACAGCAAAGCGTAAAGTGAATGGTAAGCAAAAGTCCTGGGAGCGAGGATTGGAGTAGATGGAACCTTAGGAGAGGAGACTGGAACAGACTAACCCACGTTAACCCTGACTGCCTGTGAAGTGAATGAAACGAGTTCGCAGGAAATGTCTACTTGTGATGCTGAACATTAGCTCACAAAGATAATGGCATTAATTTTGATGGGGAGGCAATGGGCAAGAAGTGGTTTGCTTCGGTTTACTTTCCCTCTCCTTTCTCTCACTACAATTCACAGCACTCTGTGACTTCGCAGGCATTTGTGTATATTGTGGTCCACACCTAGCACGGCATTATGTGCACTACGTGCAAACTTGCATTTCGCATCCAAACAGTATTGTGCTCAGTCACTTCAGGTTCCAGGAAGAAGCCCCACTTTTATCATCACCCCCTCTCCGAAATGCCTCTTAATACTGCAAAATAGCAACATTTTAAAATTTCGTTTGCTACTTTAATCTAGAAGTCAATAAATTTTGTACTGTCACAATTTTATTTCGAGACTTTTATTTAGTGACTGAAAAAATGACGCCTTTTTCAGCTTCTGGCAAAAATGCAAAATTACCTTGAAATGTAGTTCAATTCCTTGATTGGGTTAACACAAACGTAATGATTTAGCCGGAAGTAATATCAATGTAGTAATTTGTTGCAAGGATGACATAATTTGGAATAATTTGCAAGATCTATTATAACATAATATTCTTAAATTTAATATCCTTGGTTAAATATATTAGCAGTCTCCCAAAAAGGCACTTTTACCATGAAGATTTTCCATGATTTTGTTATTGTAGATTGAAGCCCAAGCATTTCACCTAATTAGTGACTTTGTAGGAACAGGGAAAAAGTATTAATAGGATGCATGGGAGTATTGTACCGAATGAATATGCAGTTGATGCCTTGCCATACGGAATAATATTCAATGTATAATATCTACTTACAATAAGTAGGGCTGCAATCATTACGTACCCTTATTCAATATGTTTCGTTTGTTGCTCTCTGATATTTTGTATAGCACAGAGTTGCATCCTGTATAGTATGTAACTGCTTGTTGTGGTATAAATTTCCTAGATGCCCGGACTGGACCATGGTTTCACAATCCCCGTATGTTTTATTTACCAGAGACGTTTCGAAATGCCATTTATTCTTCCCCTTTTGTTTAATGCTAATAAATTATGCAGCTACAAATAAGATTCTATTGTACTACAATTAAATAATCTTAAAAGTCAGGAGATCCGTGGAAAAGAAAAAGATGTTTCAAAAGCGTGGCAGACTTTTCTCTTGTATCAGTCATCAGGTTGTGAAAATCAAAATAAGCAGAAGACTACAAAGAAACCCTGAAAAGAGTAAAGAGTGATATTGTCTAGCCTGGTTGGCATTGTTCTATTGCTTTCTATCACTCTCGACTTACTTAAGTTAATAGGAGACCACACGCAAAGCTAGCCGTTGTTTTCTAACGGGAGAAAGATGGTCTCCGTCAGAAAATTTCATTAAGAGCCTTAAGTAGAATGGAAATGATTTTTTCTGGCCAGTCGACTAGAGTCAACTGACTGAACTTCAAGAGGGCTGCACAGACCTCCATGCACTAAGAGAAAGTCCATTGAAACAGCTTCTCTATTGTCTTCTGTGCTTTGTCATGTCTTTTTAATGCATTCAATTAGAGTATCCATACTCCTTTTATTTCCCATTATTTCCTTTATATTTATCAGCGGACTAAAGTGGGATTAGTCACATAGCGCATTCCCACTTTTCATCCACTTACAAGATTCAAGGTATTACATTTCTCTCCATCAGTACCACTTTTTTTATTTCAGTATGTGCATCTGTGCTCATAAAAAATATTTTTGCCTTTCAATTAAATGATATTGCCTTTTATTAATTTCTTAAACTATTGCTGACGATCGATCAATTAACGGAAAAAAGGGAGACGTGATCTGTATAACTAGTTATAAGATTAATTTCAAATTCAGTTTAAATTTTTAATGGCGATTTTATTTAATTCTTTACACACGTAAACTATTTATACTAAGTGTTTGTTAAGTGACTATATGGAACTTTTTATGTATGTACAAGGGAAAGCAGCTCTTCTTTTTCGAGTTTGGCTGAGTACGGAGGAGGGAGTGGTACAAATGCGTTGTTAAACAATGAAAATGCCTCTCATGTCACAATTCACTCTCCAGAAGAGATCCAAATGACAGTGAGAAGTTGGAGGCGAGGGGAAACTCGTAGAGACAACCGATTGGAAAGCGTAGGAGGCATTTTGAATCAACAAGCCACGGAGCGGAGTCCATTGCAAGGAGTTGCCAACAGTGAAGATTCTCCAGTGCATAAACTGCGGAGAACGAGCAGCAGTCGAAGAAAACTGTTGGTGAGGCAAGGAAGTACTTTGGAAGCTCCGACAGACTCGAAGGGTGCTATAGTTATTACTCCTTGGTGGTAGCTTACGGAGATGTGCTTTTATGAACTCTTCACTCCAAGTGTCTACACATTCACTGATAAAGTAATAAAGACCGACGAATATTAATACAACTACTTTTACTACACATATTAAATTCTTTGCTTTATATTATATTTGTGCATGTAGCTGCACTTCTCTACGGAGGACAGGACATGACGAGGTTTCTTTGCACTTCGGTAGTATTTGCAGTAGAAGCACTACTTTATGTGGAAATGGTCTTTGTGTTAACTAAAGGAGTAGAGGTACACATAGATAGATATTTTGTTAAGTTGATTCAACTTTCATTTCCTCATTAGCCGTGGCTCCTCTTCCTTCCACTTACTTCCACCTTAACTTTCTCCCTCTTCACAATCAACTTAATTACTTTGCCATGAACTGACGAGAGTTTATTAGGCAATTTATACTAACTTATATAACAGTGTAATATAACTAACATGTTACAAAGATAAAACTATAGTCCATAGACAGAGCAGGTTAGACAGATCAGAGAGCCACATGTAAAACTCACTGTTTTGCATACTACAGACAAATTACCATCCACCTTCCGACAGAGAGTCACTTACCAAATAACCAATGGCAAACCTTTTCAAAAGTCTTTTCATACATCGCAGGTGTATTTGTTACAGTTCACGTGCTAAATCACACATTTTACAATAGAATGAAAGTACTGCAATGCTTTATTGCAGCCTTTCACAGATCGTCATTCATTTCAATACAATACATATTACACAAACAACATTGTTGTTGAAACAGTGACAGGTTGACAAATATTCTAAAATGGAAAAGATTTCAAATATTATTTTAGCACATGTGAGAACATTTGTCGATTAATTTTCATGGAATTCATCTTTCATGGTTTTCATTGTAATGCGGTAACTTATGGAGAATTTAATAAATAATAGTATGCTAGTGAGATAATTTATTTATTTGTACTTTCACTGTAACACAAACGTTTGTCTTTTTTTATTAAAGTGAAATATCCAACCTTCCTCTTCCGCTGTGTTGACTGCTGCCGAATTTTGCTTCATCGAATCTTACTGGAGTATTATTACCTTTCCAGTTGTTTTATAGAATCCATCCTTCCCTTTAAAAGTATAAATAACAGAGATTAATAGAGACAGAAAGAGTTTCATATGAAAACCGCAGAAAAGGCGAAAACTTTAATGATTTATTGCTAATGAAGGTTATAACGTTAGTACAGTCACAAAAGAACAGCTGTCTATATCATTGTCTATTGTTAAATACTGTCTATTCTATGTATTGTTGTACAAATATCCACCCTTATTTGTAGAGTAGAACACACTTATTACACTCTATTATGTGTATATAATATACAAATGTTATGACATTACTAATGTACAAGTTGGAATTTACAATTAAGTAATATTACCACACCTAGTCATTCAAAAATACAATATCTCAGATGGTAATTAAAGTGTATGAGTTTTATATTGTATATGAGTATATTGTACCTAAATTTTAGTAGTGTTCGCAACTCTTTTGTTAAATAAGTTGTACTGGTATTCATTACATTAATAAACACATACTATAGGTGTGTATTCTGAGTGGTTGTCAATTGCAATAATTGTATAACAAACAATAGACTATTTAGAGTTTATTATAGCAGCATTTCAGATTTCACATGGTATTATATTTGTAACTGTAGATGATGTGTTAGGTTGCCTTCCTTCATTATCATCTCAACACTTCATAAGACCCTACTAATTTATTACTTAGCACTCCGGAAATTCCATATGGAGTGTGTGAATGGGAATGTAAGTGGAAAGTGGAATGTACCCAAGTAGCTACTGGGACAGAGACGGGAAGCGAAGGAGAAACCGAGTGAAAACCTTATGAGCCTTGTCATAGCCTTTGCATTTGTCATGTCAACACACTGCTAAAAGCAATGTCACACCAGGCTCTACCCAGAGAGCTGAAAGGAAAACAGTAACTAAATATTTCCTGCACTACGTATACATAAATCTACAAATTATTATATTATAAATAACTTAGATATGTAATATAGAAACCGTTTTGCAAACCAACAAACTTAGGGTTCTACTCATAGTGCGCACCCTAAAAACATCGTTTACGATATATATTCACGAAGTTTGCAGCAGTTCTCAGAAATCCGTCATTCATTTAAGAAGAACCAGCCATTAGTGATAGCGATACATTATATTAGGTGAATGGTACTTACTTTTGGTTAACAAATTAGCTAAATGGAGAAAGAGACCGAAAATTTGTCATTTGTGTTCCACTTTTGTTTCAAACAAGGTTGAAATGATTATGAGGACTTCTCAGAAAGAAAAAGACAATATTAGAGAAAGCATTATATTTATAAATCATGAATAACTATATGTAATAAAACACGTAGTGGTTTTTTCATCCAATTTTCTTTAAAGTATTTCAATTAAAGGAAAAAGAAGTTTGCTTCAGAAGATACCAAAAGGTAAAAGGCAGTAACTAAAACGTTCTGCAAGAGAATACACGGAGGATTGTAGTAGTTAGCATAGCACTAAAGGAATTCTACAAGAAGTTAATGGAAATTAGTATAGGTCATAGGTCATAGTTATAATGTTTGTAGTATTAGTTTAAAAATAGAAGTGGAAGCCCTTGGAAAAGGTAAGTGCAGTACAATTAAGTTAGGAAAGTGGGGCACTGGAAGTTAAATGTGGTCTCTTTCTAAATAGATGTTTTAAAAGGAATACAGGGATTCAGCAGCTGTTCAATTTACACGGAGATATATGCCTTTTAATTATAGAGCTCAATGGTACGTAGAGTGCGTTGTGCACAATGAGTACTACTGGACAATAATACTTTCCTGTGGGCCTCTTCGCCGTATTCAGTTCAGTGACAACATACAATGGTAACCTTTTGTACTTAAGTAGAGAAGTATGGCGTGAGAATTGTTTGGAATTTCATTCATTGGCTTTTGTTTGTCAGTGTGGATGCCATTTAATGAGGAGATTAGCTCTTAGCCGGATTTCGGTTTCCGGGATCTTCAGTTCGGTAGATTTCTGTTCTTTCTGGGTGGCTTAACTTTATTTCCTTCCTTTGTCTTCCCCATGTTGTAGTATTTAGTACACTTTCTTCCAATAACATCCAACTGCACTAAAGAATTAGAACTAAGCTACTGCGTACATTGCACATTGTTTACGTACACTCTCGTGGCTTTCGTTGACACAATAACAAGTATACGCAAGCAAACCGTTTATTTCTCTCGTGTCACTTTCTCTGTCCTTTATGCTAACGCTAGTAGCAAGTCCTATTTGCTGAATAACATTAATGGACGCCACGTGCAAAACTAAAGTAGCAGCAAATAATCGCGTATACAAATAAAACGAGTTAGGTCAATTTTCTTCCTGATATCCTGTAGTATAACTAACGGTGAAAATAAAAAATCAAACATAGGGCATCCCTTTTTCATTAACCTTGTGAATATTTGCTACACAGAATGGCTTAAAATATCTTGACACTAAAATTTCTTTTTTCGGTAAGGGTATGGGTAGAACATCTTTCAATGAATAACACTAAGGCCAGGAAACTGTGAATTTGCAAAAACAATAGATTTGAAAATGTGTTGAAAAAGTGTTGTGTCAGGGGCCGTAATATATTCAGTTGTGTCATTATTATTTGATGTACGTTCTTGAGAAAGAATCAAATGTAGCTGAATACGGTATATTGGCTATAGCGTTGTTTGCACAGAGGGAATAAGAGATAGAACACGACATTCCCATTCACAGTGATGTTTTGTTGTGTAACATTCGGCTGGAATGCCTTCACCCCTTCTGCGTTGACTTGTATGACTTGAAAACACTTTGGTTACGCAATATACGTAGGAACGTATCTGACCTTCTGTCACGGCATCGTTTGGTTTGGTTGTGTCTAGAATTTCTCATGGAACTATTGAATCGAGTAACGAAAACGAAAGGGAGAACTTCGTTCGCCACATTTAGAAAACCGCAAGAAACTTAAACTTTCTAGTTCGACTAACAATAAGATAGGCCCATTCCCCGTCGTGTCAAGCGAACACGCTTAAACTTAAACCAAAAAGACTAAAGGAAACCATAAACCAATAAGTCAAGAAGCTAAACACTACGTTTATGCCGTATCTGTTACAATTTGCAGACAATTTTAAGTTTGAACAGCTGAATGGGAGGTATCCCCTGTAAAATGCAGTCTATGAAGGGGAAAATTTAGAAAGTTGGATCTATTTTAACAAAAGATGACATGCACCTCCGATTGCTATTGCATGTAAAATAATAATAATGGAATTTTCATTTAGTGAGTTGAGCGAGTTTAATAATGTCAGTTACTATATATCAGCAGAGCAATATTCATGCGGCGAGATTTTCAGCGCCTTTGTATGGTTCATTTCCTTTAAAATACATAGAATAAACGCTTATCCCTCCTCTCCACTTGCCATGCAATGATTTAAGCCTTGTTTTACTTTTACAACTGCATGTACCATCCAAATAGATATACTATTAAGTATGCAGTTGTAGTTTAATGGCAGTTGGTTTAGCTCCGTCTATGTTCTGGTACTTATCCAAAGAAGAAAAGTAAAAAAATGCTAAATTTTTTCTATGCATTTTCTGGCTCTCTTTGGTTCTCCGTTTAGTTTGCCTTAGTGTTGCTGTTGCAGTTGCTCCTTATTTATTTGATGTCGTCTAAAATGGAAAAACTTGGTTATGTTATACATTGGCTTGGGTGAGCTTTAGTTTTCTCATTGAATTCCACGTTCATAATATCATAACGGCCTGCGAGTGGATTTCTGGTGAATTAACTCCACGAAAGACATTGTCGTTGCCGCTGGGGAAAAGAATGAGGGCAATGTATTGTTTAATTTCTTCATTTTATTTTGTTTATGTGTGCATTTTTATAGAGCTAATTTATTTGCAACTGTAAATCCATATATGAATGCTCAAACTTAGCATTCATGCCGCGTAGGGAGAGAAATTATATAGACCATTTGTATTATAAGTAAGTAGGCATAGTGAGTGCAAGTGTAACTATATAATAGTAACTCTATACTTACAAGTACCTATGTATCTACTTTACCAAGTATGTATTCATAAGTAGTTTTTCTCGGATCTTTATTGTGCTTACATTGACTTTGCATTAGTTAGCACAAAGCGTGAGGCTTTGTCAGACTTTATAATAGACGTACATTACACAGAGCCGTAGAAGTATGGATATATCGTGCTTAAATACATATAATACATAAATTGAGAGAAAATAAAACTGAGGGAAAGCTGTGTCAAGCTTAGCTTACACGTAAAAACCAAATATTATAGTCGGTATGCATGTATAGTACTTTTCTGTAGTGGAGTGTACCTAGAAAAGCGTAACATTGTAGATATTTAATACTTAAGCGGGAGTACATGTACTAATATCGAATTGCATGGCTTTGCGAGGTTTCCTTTCAGGGAAAGTTTATGAGGAAAATAAAAAGAGTTGCTGGTGAATGCGGAATTGAATATTGAAAGAAGAGAGCGAAAGGAAAGAAGGATAGAGAAAGCGAAAAAGTCAACCGCTAACGTCGGTATAAAACAGATTTCGAAACTAATTGTTTCATTCTCCTTAAGTAGAAGGAGCGAGGGATGAAGCTGAGACGAACCTTGTTGGTTTTCCTAAGCTTCACTTCACTTCCATAAACAAACCATTACTGACGTGCGGGAGAAAGCAAAGCCCAGTTATGCTACTCTAATCCCTACACTGAAGCTTTATTTATTTCCTTATTTCGGCTATTAAGACTTTTCCTCATTAGCGAGCATTTTTACTTCACGCTGTGTTGACATCGGGCCACGGAATTACACTTGCTACAGAGCTATTTCCGCATTTTTAATACACCTAATCCTGTGCTGTTAACTGTCCAATATAATACATCACCTGCTCTCTGTAAGTGTACTTAATGCTTATGGCTTCATAAATTTTCTAGGTACTCACGTGAAACACTGTAGCTATTTAAATATTTGCTGCAGTAACCTAAAGTGGGCTATAAACAAATTTTAATATTTCACACAAGTCACAGTCTTAGGTCAAACACCATAATATGTGAGCATAGCATATGCAATATGCGGGCACTAGCTACTTCTTTGCACGCGAATTATAGAATTAGCCACATTAATGGGTTACCTACCTTGTAATGGATGTGAAGAAAGTCAAATTTAACCTGTTTCACCTACCGCAGCAGAAACTTATTTTTAATTTAATACTGTTAAAAACAAGATTGCAAATTGTGCTATTGTTTACTAAAGTGAAAAGTGTAAAATTGTAAAATTACAATTAGTACACTAGCTCGTACTAAATTGAAGTACTTTAGATAACAATGTTTGTGAAATTCTTACAGATAAAATAACTTTTAATGGCTTAGAAGCATGGCAAATAGGTTAAATTGATGAAATAATGTTTTCATGTTGTACAAAATATTTTTAGCAAGCTAATAACGAAATGTTAAGAAAGTAATGCAGTAGAATTTGTAATGCAATGTTATTGTAAAAACAAATGAAGAATTCAGTACCAATAAATCAGTAGCATTTTTGTTAAATGGTATTTAGGACCCCTTTTGTCTACTGATCTATTAAATAGAATTGTTATTTTGCAATCAGAAAACTTTAGGTCGAAAATTGAATGCTTAGTTAGGGAAAGTAAGGTTAGATATTTTAAGGTAGTTAGTTTCTATATTTATCGTTTAATTTTGCACTGACGTCTCTGAAGGGAATATGCTTTCTAGGTGCTTGTAAATATGTATTAACCATCTTCCGCTGAGTTAGTCAAAACTGTGATGCTCACATTGTAAAGCACATTCATTTTCATTTCCTTACTTATCAGTTGCTGTTTAGTTAGCGTGGATTTAGGAACGTAAGAATAGTAAACAGGAGAAAACAAGTTAAACTTTTGTTTGTAACCGAGTAGTAAATAGTGGGATATCTAACTTTGCTTTGCCTTAGGACTAGGGCCATTAAATTTGTATCTGCTACGAATTTTAAGCTAAGTTATTCATTGTTGGTCTGCCTACGGAGTTAAGGCTCACTGAGAAGTTCATGATGCAAAACTAAGAAACTTGAAACTACATAGTTATGTGACTAAGGTAAATAGAAAATAAAATTAGATAGTTCGGAAATATTCTGTTCTGTATGCAAGTTTCTTGGATTTATAAGAAGGAAATGAGTAAAACTAGCGTAGTGGATCAAATTTACGGGATACTAATAACAAATAATCCGAATCTTATATAATTCTTTAGTTGGCTATTGCAAAAGTAAGTTGGACGAAGTCATTATTTACATTGTCACAATTAATACTAGGAAAATGAAAGATCATTTATGATTCTTATATGAGAATTAAACTCATGGGGTTACGCAAATGAGTCTCGCTCCACTTTTACTTGCTTACTTCTGTTAGTTAATTTAGTTTGATTGGGCGAGATGAGTTTCGAGTAGGTACATTCAGACACAATGTTTAATTAAATGTTGTAAGAGGAACTGTGTGGAGCAATTGTTGTGATACATTGAATCTAGAATGAATTAGACCTGCCCAACCCAAAATGTTACAAAGTACATATGCAGTAATGTATTCTTAGACCATTTCTATACTTTTCTCGAAACTTCTTTGTTGTTCCTGTTGTTGAGAAACCTTTGTTTTTGGTTAGCTTGACTTTTTGTGGAGGAAATATCTTTTATCTATACTACTATGTTTTCAGTCTGGTTACGTCACTTCGCTCTTGGTATTCGCATTCAATACGGCAACTCTTCAGAGAACACAAAGCAAATGACTTCAAATAGCCAGCAGTGTTGCGTTTGTTGGTTGAGGTTCATAAATGAAAGAGAATAGGAAATTGCCTTAGGAAATGCAAAATAAAGTTTCACAGTATGCCCATGTCCTTTATTTAACTTGTCTTTGGTGATTGTGCACATAATGGGTATATCCTCGAACAGTGTGGTGTTGCAGAGTCGTTTTGTGCAATACTTGTAAGTAAACCTAGCATTTCCAAGATAAAATGAATATTGTAACACTATTGGTAATTTTTTCACCAATAGTTTCGTCAGGTAGCTACTTAATACACGGTATCGGTATTGAATTCTTTGCACGATAGCTTTCTGCATAGTTGAAAGCATTTTTCCAATTTAAACTGGGTCACAGTACTTAATTTCATTGCATGCATGTGTGTGACAATAGCATTGGTCAATTTTGCATTAATGACTTTAGGAATGTTTCACATTCCCACCCGCAATACTACAGAGAGCAGGGAAAATATTTTTAGTGGAGGAACCGAAGAAACCGCAATATCAAAATAGGTTGGCTTCAGTTACCTCTAGTGCAGTGGAAGACCAATGTATACTTTTTATCGTAAAATATTTAATGGAAATAGAAAAAAAGCCATAAAACGTAATGTTGATGTTTGAAAGTTAACTTTTAAGCATTTTAAGAGGAGGAAGAAGGGAACTTTCACCCGACTTTCTCAACTTTCACTCAGAAATTCTGTTTATGTTGAGTTTCACTACCGCGTATCAGTTACTGTCCCTAAAGTCTAGTATACTACTTGGGTTGGTTAGATATCACTAAAGGACGACGCATTGTATTACATTACCTACATTACATTAGTTTTACTGGTTCCTAGTCCAAGTCATTCAGTTCTCCTCCTTAGTATACTAATGTCCTATAGTCTTAGCGAACATTGCGTACTTACTGCATCTATACACCGAATACTTACCATTGTGTCATGGGAGGGATCTGTTGTGTAGTAATTTATACTTAGGAAAGAGTACAGCGTGGACATTTCTTACATAACAAATGTGTCCAACAACTTTTAACTGTATACAGACAGCAATATACTTTACATACTTACTTTTATAGGCACAACCTAACTAAAATGTGTTGTGGGGTGCAATTTAAATTGTTCTGTATACTCTGCCGCACTCCAGTGCAGAGCGGCGTGGTTTGGCTTTCCTGCTTTCCATTTTGCACTGTGTCATGTCATTGCTGTACAGAAATAAGTAAGAGTATCGTAGATTGTAGCATTTTGATTGTAGCCACAGAGAGATTGAGAGGAGAGACGAAGTCACTTATTCAGTTGGTACTTGAGTCGTCGTCGAATGGAGAAAACAACTTTTTTGATGCGGGACTCATTAAAGGACACGGCCTCACGATAAGAACAGCAATTTGGCTTTATCCGTTTCCCCATCTCTCCCGAGAGCTCTTCGGTGGAAATCATGCGAAAAAGATAGGACAACTTGTCAACCCTCTTCCTCCCACTTGCATCCACTTCGTCCGTCCAAGGCTCTCCTTTTATCCGGACCATCGCCTCCTACCATCGCTCCTTTCTCTTATGGCACATCATTCTGTCACTGGGTCATCACCATCATCAAATCCCAAGACAAGGCTCTCTCTGGCTGCATCTTTATGTCCATCTCACAGTATCACAGCTCAAACCACCAATCCTCCACAGCCCAATCTCCGTCCTGTCCAAAAACATTCAGCTTTCCACAAGTCTTCCGATTTCTCTCCAAGTGCAGCTACCTACCTTTCTGGGGATTTCCCCAGCGTCACCACTTCCATTTCACGAAACCGTTTAACGATTAGTGTCCTGTCAGATAAAGCCACGTTCGCACAAAACATTTTTCCCTTGGAATTTATAAAACTCTACGAATTATTATGGTAATGGTAATGATAGAAATACACAAATAGCTCCAGGCAAGCGATAAATTAACATAAAATTGTTTATTTAAATTTTATTCGATACTAATTCGCTACATGATTACTATATACTTTCTAGGGTAGTATGTACTTATATTATACACGAATGCAAATTTACCTTTCAACCTTCGTTTGTAAATATAAAATTTGATTTTAAATAAGAGTGCATACCTTTGGTTAAATTTTAAATCAAAATGGTACGGTTGTTTATTAACAACGTCTTAAAAATCGGTATTTACTTTACCAACTCTTGTATAAACTTTGTATTACGTGTACGAGATTCGTCGTACATTTTACTTGCAATAAGAAAGAAAATCCTCATGAGGCATATTTAATGAATTGAAATGAAAGTCCTATATACATGTGGGCAGGTTCGTAAGCCTTGCCGTGTGTACTCTGCAATGCAACAGTCAGAAAGTTTAAAAGAGCAAATAATGCTTCAAGACCAGTAAACCCCTCCCTTGTGAGTATTTAGTTAGCAAAGAAGGGATTTGCTTTGCAAAAAGATTACAGATAAGCCGTTTAAAATTTCTCCACATAAAACTACACAGAGTTTACGTATACTTGCCCAAAATATAGCTGTAGGAGCTGTAGGAGAATACTTCGAGCCGTACCTAATGCAAGAGTTACAAAAGCGTATCCAAGTATTACGTGACGTTCAAAAGGAGAGTGGGGGTTACCAATAAAGTACACTCAACACCTGATGCAAGGCGTGAAACCAGATTTTAAATTGAGTTGACAGTAAAACTCAAGAAACCAATTTTTACTAAACAAGCGTTCAAATATGGATTTCCGCATTTAATTTTCGCTGTAAGATATTATTTCATTTATATAGCGGCCACAAAGACTTGAAGTGTAAGATTCTCAATATTTGAATTAATTTTCAATTTTTTGATTTTATTCATACATAAAATTTTTCATTCCTTATCAGTTACCACCAATTTCAAAACAATGTTATTTATTATTATTTCCCATATAACTAATTGTGCCTCCTAAAAGTTTATCCCTCTACAAAAAGTTTAAACATGATTTCTCTGCCTTCACCAGGTTATGCTTATGCTTACAGATTTTCCGTCCTGGTAAAGGGTTTACCCTTTTACCTAAATTTTTAGAAGATACGATTAGAATCGAATACAAGTAGAAACCCGTCTAAAGTCTGAATAATTCGGACAGGCTGCAATAAATTGTGGAATGTTGGTGGTTATTATAAGGCAGCTCTTGTTCACAGCCTTAGTCAAAGATTACTTGGTAACACGAGGACACTCTAACATGCAATGAAGGAGGAAATCAAATCAAAGCAGCATTAAGATATTCAAAGGAGACAAGGGAACCTTCCTCGTCTTAGTCTTGAGTTTGCTTTGGTACAATTTGCTGGAGGGAGTACGCATTGACTAACTACACATTCATATATACATACAGAAGTAGTATTACGAAAATGCTACTAAGGGTATGTGTACAGTAATGTAAGTATGGAATGGATTAGTGCACTAATGCCCTCAATACATAACCAAAAAGTAAACTGTGGCTATAATACTCTGTCGTCAACTTCATTGACTTTCACTCTGCAGCAAGAAAGGCTTAGCGAAGAAAGTCACGTTGATTATAGATAATGGAAATGAAATAACACTACAAGACCCCTAAGCCAAAAGACAAAGTCAAATCCGGTCATGCATTTCCATTGTTTATTGAACCATATACCTCCACATTACCCTGTACTCCAGAATTTTGATTTTATTAGCACGCGGAAATAGGTACAGTAAATAATACATAAGTTTACACTTTAAAGCTTAAATAGGAAAAAAACTAATCCTTTGAGAGAATATTTTCTGTATTGTACTTACTTACATCGTAATTTTTTGTGTTCATAATATACTGATGGCAAATAAATTAGTAATATGAAGACCGTAAATGAAATATATAACAAATGCATTACATATTATTTACTACTATTGCAGATCATTAATTGCATAGTAATTAGTAAGTTGTAATCTATACATAGGGTAACGGTGTACTGAAACAAAAGTGCTACAATGGAGTTCAAGGCGTTGCGCCATAATGTGACCCGACGTTTTCTAAATTCATGAATGGTATTGTATGTATTGGGCCAAGAGTAAATTGTGTATGTACATTTATAAAAAGTTTCTTATAAAAAGCGTGGTAGTTCCTTTGGTTTTTCCTGATTCGGTTGACGAGTTGAAGTTGGCAGTTTAGTTCCACTTCTTGTTTCCTCTCCTCTAGTTTTCTTCAGTACGAACCCTTATGTATTCAGTTTGGTTAGCTCTTTTTTGGCTCGTATAAATATACTGGTGGCTCTATTTTCTTACTACAAAATGTGCAACCAGGCTTGATTTGACTTTGTAGAAAAAATGCTGCTGTCCTACATAGTATATCGATCTAGGTACGTAAGGATAATCTTTCCTTACACCAGAGATACTTTCTTACAGTCTACTGTAGCGTAACTGCTATCTTTATAGGTACATACCTACCCACTTTCTTTTCCACAAGTTTTTCTATAGTATCAGTACAAACTGTCTTCGTTAGTAAAAGTATGCGTTGCTATTGCATATTTAGTCTAAAAGCATTAGAACTATGCCCACGATGCGGTCGCTTATACAATGTATGTCAGTGTCAGTCTATATTTATTAATGCGTTACATAGGTTGCTATTTTGGTATGGCTGGTATTCCTAATATTCGTGAACAGCAGCTTAATGTACAACATGAATCTAGCAATACCAAATCCATCCACCGTACATCTTCAATTGAAAGCCTCAAAAGTATTTTTTGAATTTAGTATTACCAAGTACATTTTTATAATACCCCCTGAGGATGCAATAAATAATCGCACTGATTATGCTTTAAATGTTGTAAGCAATATTAAAAAATATTAGCCAAGTAAATTATTGAGAACTTCATTTAACAGTGTGCTACAAAAATAATCATAATATATTATCAAAGAATACAAAGTAGCTCAATTCTGAGCTGAAGGGGGATTTACATTTTTGAAGACCAATTTGGATTGAGGACTCAGATTGTCAGATATTACTACGCTACAGAGAGTTTAATGGAGAGGTAATTTTTGATATACGGTAGGCAATATTTGAACTTTATTTATACTACGGTATAATGTATAGTACATCTGTGTGACCGACCATGCACTGTAGTGAAGGATGTTGACTTGGCTTGATTTGACTACAGGACTGTTGAGAAGTGAAAGTAGATGAGCTGAAAATACTATTTAAATTCCAAGTGAAAGAGGATGATTCTACGAAAACCGCGTAGAGAACTCGTAGAAGAGATGTTATGTATATATTTGCAATACCCATCATAGTTTATTGTAGGGAGACTTTGGTCTATGTATGTAAAGTTGACTGATCGCGGAAAGACAAGACAAGACCACAAGCCTAACTTTACTTTTCCCACTTAAGGATATCACATTGTATATAGGTTTCCGGTGTACTGTTCTGCCGAGTGTATATTACCGATAGAGTTGTTACACGAAAGTGGAATATCTTTCTTGGCTGCATAGTAGAAATGTAAATCTATACAGTGGAAGGACGCACTAATATGTAAAATACAAGACAAGGGACGCTAGATTTCTCTTTGGGGAATTCCTAAAAGCCGACATTCTATATGCATAAAATATGATACACCATGCAAAACATAACAGAAACATGTCTAAGCAATGCTCTTGTCATTCGAGCTTAGTTAGACAACCATAACTAAACTGTATGCGATTAAATGTCGAATTAAGAAGTTGCAAATTACTACACCAACGTATACACTACTGAAAACAATGCCTTGGAATTTCAAATGACATTACACACGGTTAAATATCCACCTATTTTAAGATAACTGCTTTGTACAGCAAAATCGGCTTGAGTAAAATGTACAGCACAACTGATCCAATTACTTTTAAGTATTGTCAACATTTATTATGACATCACAACTCATCGTCTCTGCAATATTACTATTTGAAGATAGTACAGAACTATAAATTAAATCTTGATTCTTCAATTTGGGACACAACTATTCATTTTGGAATCATTTTTACATTTACACATTTTAAATTTTACATCAAGAATTTTACAAAACTCACAAAATAGGTTTTTTGAATACGAAATAATATTGCTATTTACGATTTACTTTTACAATTTACTTCCCAAATTCTAGCAGATTTCTTCAGTTTTACATTAGTCTAGAGCATTTCAAAATGTACCTATAGAAGTATACAGACTATTTTTGTTTGTTTTCTCTTTAATAGCATATTTGCAAAATTTGCTCATATTACGTGAATAAACATGGAACGTTGACCTAACTTGGTATTATGTACTTTGAAAAGGCTATATTTGAGAATATTACAGAGATTTGCATATTCTAGTTACATAAGGGACCAAGTTCCTATGTGTAGACAAATATGAGAAAAATGAAGCATATAGCTAAATGGAAAATGTAGAGGAACTGGCTACACAACTGAATTTGAAATTTTATGTTAAGCGGGAGAATTAATAGGAATGAAATAAGAGGAGTAAAATAATGATACAGCTAGTGGAAGAAGGTTGAGAATTTTGTGATGAAGCTCATCGTGAGTTAGGTCCTTGTTGTAAGTGCTTACATAAGTATACTTATTACATGAGACCCAACAGTCCAGTCCATAGTAAGGAAGTGAGCTGTTGAGCTCTCCATAATTTTCTAATATCTTTTTCATCTGCAATCTGCATTCCAATTTACGTTCAGAATAGAGAGAGAAGAGAAGCCATTGCACTGCTTTCCTTTGCATCGCATTATATTACGCTACTCCCGTCTCCAGTTGTACAGTCTTTTGTATTTGACTGAGTCTAATAGTAAACTGAGCTGAACTGCTATACACTCACACTACATCCTTTTCCACATCTTCATTTAGCATTAAGAATATCTTTGGAGTTTCTTCATTTCAGCTTCTTCGTCGTTTTAGTGGAAAATGGAAAGTTAACGTGGTAGACTGTGTGCATAAAGATGCGAGTCTTTCGTATATTATGGAGTCATTGAGTCGTATCGTGGCATGGCAGAGCGTATCCAACGTTCCGAGGGTGCACTGGCCTTAGCAGCTCTGTCTGCACCAAATTCACACAGAGAAAGAAACTCCACTTCAGGAACGTAACACCAACAAGACGAGACTTTTTCTATCTCATTCATATTCCTCACTGAGCTTGACACACTTGAGCTGACTGAACTCAACTTCAACTGTTTAAGATTATCAAGTCCACTCCAAACTGAATAGTCTTTATTGCGAATGAACATCCAGGATAAGAGTGTCGAGCGAGGCAAATCATGATTAACATATTTTATGCTATACCGAACCTAACCAAATCTACTCATTCATACAATACTTATATTACTATTGTACTACATTACCATTAGTATGCTAAAATATCCTGTCTAATGTCTGTGAATGATAACATCGTTTCTTGCTATCTGTAAGCTAGTTTCGCTTACTTAGTGATATATATCTGTATTAGTAAAAACTAATGCTTTTATTAATTATCATTACACAATCAACTACAAAATTTGTGTCAGCGTAGCTAAATAATAGTTAATGAAGGCCACATGTCACATTAGCATAGTCGTGTAGGTTATCACTCATTGCTGATTACTATTCAACTCAACAATCTAAGAAATATTTTATATACGAACTTTTGCTTTCATGGAAGACCTAGTAAATCAACCTGTCTTTAATACAACTGAATAAATAACTTTAATAGTGCCTACCGAAACGAATATTTCATAATATTCCACTGTTTACTAATAAATCAATTAATAATACTATCCTACCAATGAAATGACGAACCAGATGTTGAAGTTTTTTTAAAGCTTTAATTAAGGAAAAGTATTCTTAAGGGGAAATAGAGGGATTTGAATTAGAAAAATCTGCGTATTGCGTAATTTTGAATGGCTTGACTTGGCCAAAGATTGAGCTGGTATGCTCTAAATGGAGAGGGGCTTTACCTGAGTGTTTCACATATAAAATGTATGTAGTGAAGTGGAGTCAATGTATCGTGACGAAAGTTGAAGTTACTGACTGAAATACTGTTGGAAAGGAGTTGAGTTCAGTGCAGTGTTCATGCAGAGGAAAGTACATCAGCCGGAGTCTTTTATTCGGATTTTTTATGCTTGGTAGCTACGGATATTCAATCACTCGGTTAAATGCGTAGAAAAACAGGAGTCAAAATAAGCCAAAGCAAGAGAAATGAAGTGGAAGGGATGCAGTAATATAATAGTAGAACAAACTACAAAGTAACGTACAGATTGAGGTACTTCCAAAATCTACAAGCATGATGATACACAAATAACCAAGGAACGTACGCTAAAGTAATACTTGAAAAATACATAAACGGTTCTTAGTCTTCATTCTTCATCCAAATTGATGAAACTCTTTTAAAGTAACAAAATACGTAAACGCTCAAACAAAAGGAACGAAAAAGTGTAGCACTAATGTGAAATAACGTTAAGTAGACACCATTTCCCGTGCTTTAGCTTAAGTAAGGTTATTCAGTGCACTGACAAAGAAACAGATTGGCAACGATTTGTAAATCTCTGCTCTTATTTGCATTAATGAATTCAAAACACATCCCTTACGGACTAATATTACTTATTTTATATTTGATTGATGTCTATTAGTAACCCAAGTGTGCATTCACAGTTTTTCTACTGTAGAAAAGTAAGAGTACCTCACATACAAAAAGACTGAGCAAACTAATATTTAGAATGTTCTAGAATTACCTATGGAGCTTTCCTCCTTTCATCCCATGCATGATTACTTTTTTTCTTTGAATTCTGAGACCTAATACTTTTACATTTATTCCGTATGGTAACTACCCCAAATTAGTTTCCATACAAGCATATAATGTTTTTACATGAAATATCGATTCGTCTCTTCAGCGAATTTCTTACGTAATAATTTCGGAGACAAACTTCATTTTCCAAAACATAAAAACCCTGAAACCATCTGTAACCCAAATAAATATAGAATAACAATTTTAATTTTCATCAGTAGCGATTTAAAACTTATGTGAACTCAATGGGAAAATGAAATTACCGAAACACAAGGAATTCATTCTTTTATGGTTATGACAGTTCAATCGTAGTACTACCATTACTTTGTATTAGAAATGAGAGTATCGCTTATTAGTAATATAAATTAGGAATTCCAATTACATGTTTAGCACATAGCAGTTCTTATTGGGAAAGTAGTACATTGTCTGTTAGTGAATTTGGTATTAGAAGTATGGTTGTAGTATATGAATGCAGTGGGATGTAATGTTTTAAGTATACGATAAGGACATTAACAAGGCTACATTACATTATAAGACAATGGCATCAGTAACTCAACTGGAGTAAAGTGGTAACAAAGTACAACGCGAAGTGAAAGCAGTAAAGTAGGAGAAGAGAATAGCCTAGTAGGCGAAGTATCATCAGTAACAGCAAAGTTAATAACATCACTAATCTAATCCTGGGGAAAATCAACGGAATTTTCGCCACGCCAAGCGGGGCTGAGGAGGAATGAGGAAGCCAAGGAAATGCATTGCAATGCCAAGCGCAGACCTTATATTAGCAAAGAGAAAGAACAGTGGAGTGAAAGCCAAACTACTTTCACTTTCTTCAGCTTTCTTCTTACTCATAGTTTCCTTGGTCTGTCTTTGGCTTCACTTTCTTCTACTTGGACTTTATCCATCGCTTTTATATCCAGTTATATTCTATTCAACTTGTCTTTTCATAAAATTCTCTGTCTCTTCAGCAGTATCTTTGTGTAAGATACACATAGCAATAGTCTCACTCACAGTACAAGAATAAGTCCAGTCTACATAAAGGAAGGGACAGATACTACTTATTTAGTTAGGACTGCAACTGTCGCCTAGACCAAGTTACGTGTCCGCAACTTTTACATCTACTACGCAGAACAACTAAAGGCCAGAAGTTTTCTTAAGCAGCAAAACTGTTAGCTATACGTATTTCTAGTTTCTGGTTTAGTTAAGACTATATTTATGCATGTGTAGCATTAAATGGTTAACTTAAACTTAGTTAGTGTCTCTAATAATAACTATGTGCCTACTTACTTCATTCCCTAATATGCGGTTTACAATTTAGAACTGCAGTACTGCTACTATAGTGCGGTTACTCTTAAAAGTACATTGTTTAAGAACTATTTGTATTTAAATTGATATTAGTAGATTACATACTCTAGTATACGCATCCGAAACAGTAATTATAGTACAAAACAGTTTTGCAGTTTATATTAGAGCACTTAAAGGGAGTACAGAACGCTAACTGCTGCAATGTAAAAATAAGAAATGTTTTTGACTGGGAAATGCAAAGAAAATGTAATATCAGTTTGGTTGTGTTGCCTGAGAAGATGGAAAGTATAGTATCCTAGAGTAGTTTCCCCCAGATAAGTAAACTTCAAAGAGAAAGCAGGGAAAGCACATCGAGTCGTGTCACCAGCTTACACACTCCATTACCTTCAATTATTCGAGTAGACTTACCTAATCTTACTGTGTTAAGGATGTATGCAGATATCTCAGTTCTCTATATTCAAATTATCAAAGAAACTACAGGAACTGAAGTATTTAGGCAGTAGGGAAAAATCAGTGGAGCATTAAACAGCAGATTAAATTAAGCTTCTTTTCTGTTGGTAAGCAGAGAAGAAAGGGAGGCCAGGTACATTCACAACTCCTTTTCTAAGCTAACCATCTTTCGTAGTGTTATGTTATGTTATGATTGACTCGACGTTGATGACTTGACGCTCCATTTATAAAATGAAGGAAGCTGGATATAATCGGATGAAACCCATTAGCTCTTCTCTCACAATAGTACTTTAGTAATGGGCTTAAATGAAATGCTCTATTATTATATTATACCTTATAACAACACTGTACATCACTTCACATTATTTCCATTCGTACCAGCCGAAACTTTCCTATTGATATATAAACCCATTTTAAGAAATAAAGTAGTCGACAATAAATTTACCTGGTACCTGTAATATGAAGGCATTAAAATTGAAATGAGGAATTTTTACTTTAGGGATTATCCTTTAAAATAATAGAATCTCTTCCTTAGCTAGTGGACTTCATTACTACATATCAACATAGTGATATCTTATAATGGAAGGTATGAAAATTTCATACCTTCCATATTTCGCATTACATTCAATGTAACTTGTAGTTGTAGTTGTTGTATTCATGTAGTATGGGGGTAGTGTATTGTGGTGGCACTCTTCAACACTACAATAAAACACATTATTCTTATGAAACAATCGAAGAAACTTCCAAGTCACATTCTACGCAAGAGAATCGTTGTTGTAAACTGTAAATGACATGACAGGATGTCATCTCCTTGTCATAATGTTGCAAAATGAGTTCGAGAAGGAAAAGTAAAGCTCAAATTCCCTGGATGCTTTCCAAGGGTGATATTTCTCTGTCGCGTTTTCAGACTTTCCTTGATGCCATCATTCCGAGTTATGTATATGGCACTACAACTTGACGTTATTGTGCATAGACTTACATGCATTACAAATGATATGTGGATATTGTAATAGGTATTACCCAAATCACAAGGGTTACTTCAGTTTACTTTGCATAATGGACTCGTTCCTTAGTTCTGTTTCCGCTGGCTCATGATCATCATGATTTAGTAATGGCTGTAGTCACACAAACACTATGAGTCGTCCACTCAACAATTTACAAAATTATCTTTCCTAAGTAATCAAATCCAAATGCAATGTGATACTTAACACCTCGAATTGAGCGAAGCAAGTTTATTCTTTGATTGATTTTCGTGACCCAATTAAATTAAAAACAATAACTTACAATTTTCACTAACATATTTTTCAGGTATATTTTTGTCCCGTTAATCACACAGTTTGCTAAAAATATAGCATGGTCAATTCCTGCACGCACAACTATTTTACAAACCAGTAAATGTTTTCAAAATAGGAAATTTTCCCCAAGCCATAAAATTTTGAGCCATATTAAGATTTAATACTTCATGTCTCGCATTTTGCTTTGAATATTTGATACTTATTTCATGATATGCTAATAACAATCCCTTTTAATACCTGTTACTATTGTGAAGTGAAACTGTTTTACTCAACGCAAAAATTATTTTCGACGTCTCCTGAATGCCTCACTGCATAAATGAATATCACAAGAAATAACCAACCAAGTAGCATTACCTTAACCATAATCTGTTAAAAAGACTAAATAATAATATGCCAAAGTTGGTAATATAATAATGTGCGTTCATCACTCGAATTTATTAAAATTGCATCCTCAGTTCATTTATTTGAAGTTATGTATTACATAATATTGTATGTAATTGAATAGTATCTAAAAGTGAATTGAGATGTTGGTTTGATTGTTGAATGTATATCTTGTCTTTTTAGACGAATTCATGTAATTTCGTTTACGTATTAAAAGCACACGGTAAAAATGGTAGAACTGAGCTATTATTGTATTTATTTATGTAGTAGATATTCTGTATTTGATTTGGCTACTTACGTCCTATGATTAAGTTATGTATATGTGACGCTTTATCGTAAAGTATGGTATCTTATACAGATTTTACTGCGTATGGTAATTTATATAATATAATAGTATAATTTAGGTGTAAAGTAAAAGTGGAGAAAGAGAGAAAGTAACTGTAAGTAAAGTTCATGTCACGTCACGTAAATACATCAGTTCAGTTTCACAATCAGTACACTATCTGTATATACTGTTGGTGGTGTGGAGTGTCGGTCTTCTATGGATGTAATCAAATTAAGTAGGTTGTAGAAAGTAAGTACATTTGCGGTTGGTTTAGAGACAGTTGGGGTGTCGTGACTGACAAGAGTACTCATCAAGAGCCGTAGTAAGCACAGGACGTTGGATGACCTAATAACAGTAAAAGACAACCGTTAGGTCCACGATGAGTACTTAAGCTACATGCGTTTCCAGCTTCTAAGCAGATTTCATCCTATACAGCTAATTGCATAAAAGATTAAGCCTCAAACTTTACTGCTGCTATTGCATTATATAAGGAAACGATTAAAATTTTTATAAAAAATATGCTTCATATAAAATCGACATTATCCCACGTTTTCAATGGTACTACTTATACTACACAATACAAAAATAGTATAGCACACATAAATGCAATATACACACATAAATGGTGGATTCTAGAAGGTTCCCCAAGGTTCATATAAAGAACAATAATAAAATAGGAAACACAAATAGTAGAGATAAAGAGCTTGTTGTGCACATTCCGAAAACACCTTAGAGAATGTGGACATTAGTGACACGAAATATCATTTTGGATAGTTCAAATGACTTTAACAGCTTTCCTCTCTACTGTTATTTGAAGGCGTGAAAGAAAGTGAATGGGTGTGCTCAAGAATTTCACGCTAGGGAAAGTCCTTTCTTTAATACATTTGTATTGTGTTGTATCTCTCGAGGATAACTAAACTAAACTACATTGCACTGCAGCAATATAATTTCTAACCCACTTGGCTTCCCGTCTTTCTCCACTATTTCCTAGTTAGCTGCCTAAAGACTGCTTCCTACCAGGCCACCACTTACACTTGGGAAAGGGTTGCTATTACAAAAGCTCAGATGCTCTTCTCAAAGTAACTACCTCCACAAGCAAACTAATGAAGCCATAAGTGAAAGATTGGGCATTCATTTTATTACCATCAAGATTGGACTTAGGAATCCACTCTTCTATAGGCGGAACTCTCTTGAAGTCGTCTCGTACCTAGAAGTGTAGATAACATCAAATAATTTCACTTCACTTCGTTTATCCAACCATTCAATCAATCTTATCTCGAATACAACTCCGAGTCTAAGCCAACTCAAACCCATGCCAATAAAAACAAAAACTTAATATCAATTTTATTTACACAGCGAATACTTTCACAACTCTTTCCAAATGACTGACAGGTTCAAACTAATTAAATATAGTTACTATAAAGGCCTACAGACGTAGCAACTTCGTTTGCACATAGTTTTACATTACAAAATCAGATTTCCATGTCACAGAAACCGTAGAAATAGTAAAAGTTTCGTTCGAATTTAACATCAATGTGTGTGCATGACAAGGATTTTGTTTCTCCATTTCCCCGATACAAAGGGCAGTGCCTAGACCTAGACCGTATAGCATGGCTGCTATCAGTTCAATGCAAGTTTGGTTCAGTCAGCACACTCACTCAACACATCACATCGGCTTATTGTCGGCTCTACTAAAGCAAATCCAAAGGCGAATAAACTTATCTCAACTGAAGTATAAAGTATGGACTTGATATCTCCAGTGAAAGCTTACAATAGTTAGCTCCGTACACTTCCTCAATTCAATCCAGCCTATTTTCAACCAATTGTACATTTTACTTCCATTATCTACTCGAAATTGCAGTATAGTTCTCTCCCCATCGCAATTTTAACCTGGACATTGTGGCACTTTCACAATCGTTTTACAGAATACAGAATTTATCAAAATCGCTTACCACGTACAGGGCCTTCAAAGTTTCGTTACACTATTTCTCTACTTAAACCTTTTACATTTCACTGTTTCCTCTATTATACGTTAGTAATAAATATAAACTAATAGATTTAATTTTTACTAATTCCTGGTCACCATCTATATAATTTAATTGGCAAAGTTCTTTTGAGCTCAATTTCAAATTTTGCCAAACAAGACGCATCGGCACCTGTATCTAATGTAGACTTCAATGAATACTTTTATTGATGGAAGAAAATACGATATTCGGATTTAAAATAATGAGCACTTGGCTTTTTCCATTGCTATTTGAAATATCTCCACAATTGGGAGAGAAGTGCAGCTATTAAGTAATGCCCTGTACATTTGTAAAGCCAGGGTTGGTTAGACAGTTGTCTGGTTTTGTTGATGTGTGAAGCCGTGCGTTTCTAAAGCTCTGTTGAAGGATGATCGAGAGGAAAGATGAGGGGAAAGGAATTTCACCAGGAGAGCTTCGGATCCAACGACTTTTCTTCCGCATCGGTGAACTTTCAACAGATATTGGTCACTACTGTCTACGAGTACATATATCCTCCTCTTTACCCGTCCTATTCACTACATTCTAACTATTACTCATTGATCGGGCAGAACGGAAGCATTTCCCGTCATAAAATCACAACCACCGAATTAATTCAGCCATTACGTAAGGAAATTCTTTTAAGAATTGTATTATAGCCTAGTATCCTGTTTTATGGATGTAAATGGCATTAATACTTAATAATATTCAATTTGGTAGAAAAAACTAAGGATTTCTGAAAGATTAAAGGCATCTTAAGAGTACAAGTGCCCATTTGGGATTTGAAAGTCTGTGAACACGTTTCACTGGTGGGTAAATGTGAAGAAAAGTGAAAGCGAGATGAGAAGGTGGATTAGAAATCAGTTAAGTTAAGGGCCACGGGCAGAGGATAATGGAGTTGAGTGGAGGGTGTGCCGGTTCAGAATAACATGGACTTATACACCCTACGGACCAACTTGAGAGCAGTAGTAACATAACGCTAGTATTTATAATGCGAACAAAAGTGCGGGTCGTCGTACGGAACGCAAGTTTATAAGTAAATGCGTTATTATCAGCAAATAGAGAAACTTTGTGTATCCAGTATCCACACGCAGCTAAGTTTTCCTCTAAGTCTGGCTGTTGGCTATGGCATTGAATTTTTTCCTAGAAACGAAGAGTTAAAGAAGAGCGGTTGAATATAGGGATATGCATGTATCTGTACTCTGGGAGTACATAGGAGTTAAAGAAAAGACGAAGAGGCAGTTATAAAGGGACAAGTGAAAGAAATGAATGTAACATCAATCATGGACTGTTCTTTCCATCTCTTGGCATGGAATTCTCAGCTTGGTTGCATTAGACGATGCTTCACTACGTTCACTTTCATTTCACCATCCAGCCAAACCAGAACTCGACTGGCATGGCACTTGCTTTCTTTCCTAGAGATCTGATACTTGGGGGCTATACCGTGTATTTTATGTTTTACTTGCAAGAGACATAGTAAGTGTAAGTGGAAGCATTATATTAAATGCTAAGGTGTGAAATGAGAGGCATTTTTTCGCAAGAGAGATTCTTATCTATACGCTCACTAGGCTCTCCCTTATTACTCCGAGATACTCAAGTAGTTACTTACTTTAAGAGAGAGCGACGGTTGCTTTCTCTTGAAAAATGTATGGAGACAACGAAAAGGAACTCACATCAACCAAGACAGCGAAGAACAAAGTATTTTCTTAGCGAGTCTTTAGTCTTTGCTTCACAGTCACTTCTGTATTAGTTTCTATAGCTCCTCCTTCACTATACGGATATAAAGTATATTATGATGTAGTGTATAAAGCCTCCTCTTAGAACATGGACTTACTGCAGCAGATACTCTTCGGTGCCAAACTACAAGTGTACCTTGTAGTTTCTGATTCTGATAGTGTTGAACAGTTCAGTTCAGATTACACTTGCCAAAAAGGAAGAGATGAGAAAACTCCAATCATGGGGAACATCAAATGCTACAGACGAGATTAGAGAGATGCCTACGCATTTGTACACCCATTCATACTTACGCATGCGGATGTATTTCTCCAGGATACACAGATATGAAAAATAGATTTAGGGCACATTCGTCTTGGTACGTAAGTACGCAATCATAAATTATAATACTTGTACATATTTCCTTATTGTTCATTCGATTGTCTTCGGTTTGTCTATTGGGTGCTATATGTCATTTGTTGCGTTTTCTATTTACATAACTTGGAAAGACGGTTTCCACTGCTGTACACTTGAAATTAGGCAGAAGAAACAAGAAATCGGGCACAGATACCCTTTCGGGTGTTCCCCAACATTTCTGGTTTGGTAATATGTCATGTACCTATGTACATACACGAGTATTCCTGATAAAGTGGAACAGATAAAAGTTGAGTACTTTTTCTGCCTTTACATGACGTCCGATGAGTCGAGTGGAGTCCTACTTTTAACTGCCTTTGCGACTTCCCGGAGGAAATCCTTTCACGAGCATTCAGAGGAAAATTACGAAAATCAGTAGTGCCTCAAAATCAATACATACATATCGTACATAGAAGAATAAGCTTAAATGTAGAACAAGAAGACATCTTCACAAAAGTACATAAGTAGGAGCTGTATGAAAAAGAAGCTTGAAATCAGAGATGAAGAGTTAGTGTTAAGGGAATCTCAATCTTATGTATTTGGGGATGCGATGTGATTTTGAATCTCCTACATGTACATAGTGAGTTCTTGTGAAGTGAGTGGGACTTCTGAACTGAACGTATCCTTAGAAAACTAACTACTAAGGACGGTAGGCACTCCTTTGGAGAGAGGTTTCTTGGCTACCAAGACACGCGATTCAGATCTTGGGACTCTACCTAGTCCTACTTATATAATCTTACTAGTAATCTAAGATGGGCCCGTTGTTTGGGTTGGGGTATCTAGTCGTACGGTAGGATTCATGTTTATACAGTAGAATCAATGTAGTTCTTCACATTTTACATTGCATTGGAAGTAGGGAGAATGTAGTACTATGTGCATACGTGGCAGTGGCTACATCTAGAGTAGGAGCACTTTTGGTTGTCGTCGCCGTCTTAACCAAGAGTATTAGGACGGGTATGTCTGCGGACTTAGACTTACAAGGATTTTTTGTAAAAGTTAGAGAGTTAAAGGAGATTTGGAAAGACAGAGACTTACAATAGTAAATCTATAGCTTGAATGGATAGAAAGAGACTTGAGAAGGGACTTACGGATTCCACCTGCCGAAAGACTCGTAAAAAATTGATCCCAACCAGCTTCTTTAAATCCTGTTCCGACCATGTATCATCCTTTAGTAGCTCTTCTATGAGATGTGGATATTTCGACACGTCCTCCAGCCCAGTTGGAACGCTATTTCATATTTAACACCAATGACACATAATATATAATACCATGTCAACTTATATTATGTATACCCAACCAAACGCACATAAGACAGATAACTGGCCAGGCCAGTCAACTCTAACTAAGGAGGTTTGGTGGCCACTCTAATGTACACTGCATCCTTACTCTTTCTGTGCGTGCACAAGAAACCCCAACTGCGATCGGATCATCAACAGATTCACATAGATGCTTTAACTTTTCACATAATAATATTATTACGTTCTATTTATATGCTCCTGATCTATAGCTATTACTCATATTTCTGTGAAACCTAGTGCTAAATAGTAACAATAGAATACTTAAGAGTTCTCTATAGAACCGATATTTTATACCTGTGACTGTTTTCCGGTAGATATGTAGTTACTTACTATATAATGTATACAATAAAGCACTAAATCTTGTTTGGTGTATCGTATCATGATGCTTTTTCACATAAAAACTCGAAAGTTTGGAAAATCTTGGCTAGGTCTCCTATGAAGACGTAAGATAAACTCTGATACAAGAAAACACATTATTTATTTATTCATACAGAGATTTCACAACGCTTTTCGTTACTCTTGCGGTGGTGAAGAGCGGAGGAGAAAACTGTGCATCAGATTGAACTAACAATAAGTAAATGGTACTACATATACATACATTCAGGCACGTATCTATCAATCATTCCAATCTGATCAGATGAGATCAGATGTATCATCCATAGCGGATCGGGTACATGAATGTGAAACAGAAAACTAAGTAGCTACTATCTAAACGAAGGAACTTGGTATGATAAAATATACTGTCTTGCAATTCAACGTATGCCATGTTTCCTATTTCGCTCTCAAGGTATCAACTACATCACATCCACATCATATACAGATACAGCTGTAGCAGCCCAGCATGAATTCACTTTACACATGTAAAATTAATATCGATTCCAAGGAATTACTCACAAATTTATTCCATCAAAGCCAGCTCCGATTCCCACGTGGTCCACACCCGCAACTTCCCTGATGTGCTCAATATGAGCTGAAAAGTAAAGTAAAATCCATCAAAATCAATCACTGTGTACTAAATTCTTACCTACAACGTGTACACAACCATATTTCAAATTATAATTGAAATTTGAGTAGTAGGTGGTCTAAGGAATCCGTGAAAAGTAATTTTCCTTACCGACAACATCCTGGAGAGTTGCAGTTTCGTTACAGGCCACGAAGACATTATAAAAGGAGACCATGACGACTCCACCTTTGGCAGCCTAAGAACAATAGTAAAAGTTTCATTCAATTAGGTCTTTTGAACAAAAATGTATTTTTGCCTTTAAAATAGTACTTAGAAAGATTAATTTTACCACAAGCTTAAGAACATCATCAGGTACATTGCGGGAGTGATTGCAGAGTGCAGAGGCAGCACTATGACTGAAGATAACAGGGGCACGAGAAACGAGCAAAGCATCTTTCATGGTTTGCACACTGACGTGCGCCAGATCTACTATCATTCCTAGTCGATTCATCTCGAACACGACGAGCTGTCAGAACATACACAACAGACATTCTTAAGAGTCACTTCACATGTCATTTTGCTCTACTTGTCACTCAAGTCCACCGAAAACGACAAAAAATACACTCATTGATAGTATGCTATCAACCGTGACCAAAAGTTTACAATGCCCCCATAGCCACACAATGGTAATACAATAGTAGCCCTAGTGCTGCTTTCACTTTCAAATAAAGACACATATCTACATGTGCAATACAAATAGTGGAGAAGGAACGGACGAGGCGGACATGCTAAAGCTTTCTGCAGTATTACCATACTATGTAAAAGAATCATTCGTTTTTCCTGTGTTGAGCTTACTTTAAAGTACTTTACTACGTGTTATTCAAGGATACTTACGATCAGTCAGTTTATCCACTCGGGTTTACATTCTAGTAAAGTACGACCAGTTGTAGTATTACCGTATTACACACCATCTTACTTTCTCTGCGTGGATTGTACTTAGAATTTGTATATGTGTAGGTAGGGAGTAGGGACTAAGGGATATTTGTACTACTTTCCTTCCATTCAGTTTCCAAATGATCATATCAATGGTAGGGTAATCGATTCTGTTGGCATAAATTGGTAAAGGCAATTGGGAGTGCAAGTAAGGTAGGGGAACTTTCTCTACCTTGAAATGAAATTAATTATTTATGCATGATTTTAATTTGCATTGGGAATATTAGAGAAAGTCAGAATGGGATTTCAATTTAAAACAATGAAATTGGTTTGTAGGATGTAATGGCTGGATTGGGTGTGAATATTCTTTTGCGAGGAGAAAAAAGGAGTTAAACGGCTGTGTGTACTGGTAGATTGGAATAAGGAAGGGAGACAGAGTGGTCGGGATGCAAAATGGACTTGTGGCAGAGTCCTGGCTAATCTATGGGTTCCCATTATCCCATGTTTCTGGCTTCTTTATGTTTTTACGGGTGTTCTACTGATTCATGGCACAAAGGGGTGTTGTTAGCGCTATAAAAGTGCGACGATCTGCTCACTATGCATAACTGAAGAGTCTCTCCAAGTCGTTTTACTATTTCCAACAAAACTCTCTTCGTGGCATTCACTTCTGTTGTTTTCCTCGTCAGTGTATCCCTACATACACTGAATAGTCTGCAATATCTAAGATTTCGTTTCGCCTAACCAAAAATTCTGGTTTAGCTTCAGACTCTCGGTTTTGCCTTGCTTTTAGTTTCCAAAAAGAGAATTTATAAAGAAATACAAGACGAGTATGTACATACTAAAGAAAGTTGCTTTCTCTTGAAACCCAAGCCGCAAAACTCAACATTACTTTTCTTTTTACTTACTTGCGTAGTTTTCAGACTGTTAGTCCACTGTATGTATCTGTAGTGCTCGCTCTCTTATTCTCCACATTATGTTTTGCTATGTGTGCAATGTGCTTTTCCTCTATTTACTTACCACGCGATACACATTTCTTCTTCGGAGAGGATAAGACAACCAACTCTACAATAGAATAACACCGCATATCTGAGAAAAACCAAAAACCAACTTGCTGATCTAACCACTCAAACCAAACGGAAAACTTTCTCTCGCTTTCAGAGAGATTCGATTGGCTTTTCTTGGATAACATAAGAAGAATGTCTTTTCACTTCACTTTTGTACAGAGTTTACTTCCTTAAAATATCTATCTCTGCTTCCATACTTCTACTATTACCAAGAGAAACTATAATTTTCTTAAAATATGTAAAAATGACACAAATAATACAGAATTTGGTCTTACTTTGAAATAAAGTTGATAGTTTGAATAGAGGATGGAAGGAAGGGTAAAAATATAAATTTCTCCAAATGGGCTACAGATACCATCGTTTCCTTACTTTCCTTTTTTGCAATCAACAAAGAATTTATTGTATTTTGATACTACTGTAGATTTATTTTTCTCAGAATATCAGATGTTTAAAAACTTTAAGATTTATTATAGTTACATTGTATTGCTCAACAAAACACACGACAAAATGCTTTCCGAGAAAACACAATAATAAAGTCTTCTGTTTTCGGAAAACCAATCATGTTTTTTGGAGTCGTAATTCAATTTCTTAGATGAATTATACTCTATTAGTATTTTCATTAGTGGGATTTCCAGAAGAAGAAATTGTCTCTCCTTACTGCTTAGCTGACACTGGATTTTATTTTTTCTACTATAATCGGAAATCCCTGCTAACTCTAACCAATTTATTATCATGTTATTGCAGAAAAGCGAAATGCTATTTCTTATCTTATTAGTAGATTAGTATGACTAGCATACCTATTTTCTTAGAAATATCTTTCTTTAGATATGAAAAGATGACAAAGAAAACAAATGAATAGCGATTTATGTTCATACAATAAATAGCACTCAATACTACAATGTCTGAGCTAATTACGTTAACAAGTGCTATCAATTAAGTAATATCTAATATCGCTATTATCAATTAAGTTAACATCTGCCAATGTGAAACAGAACTCATTAATAGTATTTGTACTGTTCTTCTTTAAGCACACCTAAAAAATTTCACTTTCAATGAGTATTTATAACATTTATTGTGTACCATGTCAATTGACCATACCATATCCATACGCAACGGCATAAAATGTCTCTATTTGACTCAATATTTGACCAATCATTGCTGTAGTCTCCATGTGGCAGTAAAACACCAAAAAATAACATTCAGTTATGTGCAACTATAATACTGTGGTAAATACCTTCAGGTAATTTCTCCGGGCGGTTTGCGTATTGTGATTTGCACAAGATAGCGTCATTTAATGACATTATCTGCACGGAATGATCGTATTTATTTGGGAAATGAGGAATTCCTTAAAATTTCGATTACTGACACATTTACACGTATAGAGTCTGATGGTGTATATCTTGATGTTCTGTGAGATGAAAATAAAATTAATGTAGCGCAACACAACGAAGGCAACGTAACGTAATAAAGAAGGTTACTGTAAAAACTAGTGAAGTTGTTGAAATAAATGATTTTTTGTGTTGGAGGAATGGTATGTGAAGTGCATAATGGTAGTGGCTTGTGTTCTTCTGACAGCTGCTCGCTAATGGACTTTCCTAAGAGCAAATAAGTATTCAAGTTTGCTCACACAGAAGAAATTTGTTATAGGTACGTAATTTTAGGAGTCCATAAAGGCGATGAGATAAAATTCCTCTACATAGTACTTAGGATGTATGTAATGTAATGCAAATTATTATATTACCCTATCCATTCTACTACCGCTACCAGAACAGAACACAGACATACTTTACTCGCATACCTAAGGGCATTTCTATTATCGAGTTTAACTGCATAAATGTAAAAATATATAAGCCTTTGCTCTGCTGGTGTTTTAGCTCCCGTAACACTAACAATACCGTATGCAAAATTCTTTTCCCTCTGCTGAATTCTCTGTTAGACTTAGAAGGCTATAGGTGTCTCTCCTTCTTATCATTTGACTTTCATATTAACTACCTCGGCTAACGTAGTCGAAAGTATGGTCGGTGGAAATAAAGTCAAAGTCAACTTGTTCTCGTTTCGAGGAGCAGAGTGGTCGTTAGTCGTTACTCTGTCTCCAGCACATCTCAGATAAGCACCACTGAACTATGAAATAATAGCATTCGGTGCAGCGGACTCCTTTCTCCAGGAAAGGAATTAGAAAAGGGAAATGGCTGAACTGAAGAAAGTTCACCTCTCAACCAACGAGGTGAATTCACTTTGTTTCATGAAAGTGTAAAATAAATGTGCGTACATTTCTATAGAACCTACCCACCACTGCATAAACTACAATACAAATATACCTGTCCACCTATACACCTCCCGCAGCCACTACACCCTTTTCGGTGGATCGTAATTCGTGAAACTAGAAGTAAATTTGTCTGCATAAGGATATCTCAAATATTATCTACTCCCAAAAGTAAACGAACAGCCTTATTTGCTATATGCGAAGTCAGTCTATCATTGTTGTTTTTTACTGTAAAAGAAAATATTTGCCGAAAGAGAGGGAAAGCGATAAGTAGCACTTGCAAAAATCGATACATATTTTATTTTCCCTAAACAATAGAGGAAATTAGAATAAGGTACCTGCCGATGTACTTCACGAGATTTCCTACGGAGATAACCATTCCATCAATGTTTCTGACAAGTCGACAAAAATCTTGTTTCGAATACAGCATGACTATTCGTGCTAATATTTAATCGAATATTCTTTCTTTTGCAGGGATACACCGTTAAACTCTGTTATTGTAAGAGTAACAGAGTTCAGTTATAATACTAGTAAAGGAAAATATACATGCAGCATGTAGGTGCATTTATTATCCTAAGGAAATAAATGACTTGATAGAAATCGTCTCTCAAAATAATAATAGCGAAAAAGTAACAAAGTAATTCCAAGGAAATACATCTAAGCAAATCCCAAAGGTGAAAGCAAAAAACATGCTGGCACAAAAACAGTCAGCAACTCTTTGTCGACAGGGTCTTCCACAATACATTAGTAACACTTTCTTAGCAAATCATATATATTTCAACTGAATACAACCAAATTTATTATTACTACATCTAATATCACGAATAATTTGCAAATGGCAAAAAATTAGCAACAAAAATGTACTTCTCTATTTACTTGGAAATAAACTTGAAAGGAATAAATTTTTACTCCTTCATCTAAATCAACCCAATAAAAATATATTTTCTACCTGAATTAAATAGTGAAATGTCAATTCACTATTGTGGGTCACTTTGTATGGATCGATTACTTATAACTTATTGAGGCGAAGGTACTCATGTCGTTTGGTATTGGAATTGTTGTGACGTCAAATACATTGCATACAATAAAGTAAATAATGAACAGTGTAGCATGGAATCTTACCTTTCCGAATTCAGTAAGGCCATTACGTTCTGGTAGGTAGTTCTCGGATGAGGCTGAGTCTGCCCTGCCAAAGTTCAAAGAAATACATATATTACAGTACAGTCATTCCATCCCATTTGCGAGTCAAATGACTCACAATCCTACTCTACAACTACATGTGCATTTTCTTATCATGAGTCCCAGATACATCATTAACTTCCATGTTGAAAAAAATGAATAATTTTTATTTTGCATGCTGGTATAGAAATGCACATTATTAAGATATACAATTTGTATACGTGTACGTAATGCATATGCTATATATAATAGATATACAAATAGGTCATCGATGGTTATTTTTGCAAAGAAAAACATATGCAAATAGGTAGCAGAGTGCACTGTTACATGTACAAGCAAGAATAACCAGGGTAGAGTTTTTGTTTTATTTTTTGTATCTGCAGAAAGTGCCAATACATCATTTAAGGTTGGGAGCTGAGTTCAAAAGAGCCCAAATTAAATGGGAACATTTTACCTTTTAAATCGTTTATAACGTCCATATTAAATAAGTAAATGCAAATGTGAAAATGTAGTCTCCATAATTTCATTAGCGAAAGAGGGGTATCGGGTAAGCCCAGACATTTGGGCTCATTTCCATTGGTTTTCCATTGAAATGTCTGGGCTGAAGATTTTTTATCAGAAAATGTCAAACTCATGTTCCCCATAACCCTGGTTACAAATATAAATCATGTGTTCACATAAGCATTTCACTCAATTCGAATATTTGCAAAGACACGACAGGACCAAGGCGTTTCTGTGGATACCAATTTTTTCATAAACAGGTGACGAGGTAATGAAAGAGCAACTTCGGACTAGTTAAACCCGACCAAACAAGCTCCCAAGGCGAAATCCATGTTCGTAGCATCGAACATTCATTTCAAAATAATTTCCCCGCACTTGTACTACTACTCATTTTGGGGAGATATACTTCCCCCTGACTTCTAGCAGTCCATTTCGGCTGAAATGGATATCAGGGGCTTCTGGTAGCTATAAATGTGAAAATAATTACTGCTGATCAGTTACGGTCAAAGTAATTATTCCTAAATACTAGCAGTCATTTGGGGTCGAAATGGTCTCAAGTGACTTCCAGCAGTCATTTGGGATCGAAATGGTCTCAAGTGACTTCCAGCAGTCATTTGGGGTCGAAATGGTCTCAAGTGACTTCCAGCAGTCATTTGGGGTCGAAATGGTCTCAAGTGACTTCCAGCAGTCATTTGGGGTCGAAATGGTCTCAAGTGACTTCCAGCAGTCATTTGGGGTCGAAATGGTCTCAAGTGACTTCCAGCAGTCATTTGGGGTCGAAATGGTCTCAAGTACTTCCAGCAGTCATTTGGGGTCGAAATGGTCTCAAGTGGCTTTCAGCAGTCATTTGGGGTCGAAATGGTCTCAAGTGGCTTTCAGCAGTCATTTGGGGTCGAAATGGTCTCAAGTGACTTCCAGCAGTCATTTGGGGTCGAAATGGTCTCAAGTGACTTCCAGCAGTCATTTGGGGTCGAAATGGTCTCAAGTGACTTCCAGCAGTCATTTGGGGTCGAAATGGTCTCAAGTGACTTCCAGCAGTCATTTGGGGTCGAAATGGTCTCAAGTGACTTCCAGCAGTCATTTGGGGTCGAAATGGTCTCAAGTGACTTCCAGCAGTCATTTGGGGTCGAAATTTTCTCAAGTGGCTTCCAGCAGTCATTTGGGGTCTAAATGGTCTCAAGTGACTTTTAAAATAATAATGGGTTGATTATTATTTTGGTTCGACGTAGAATATTTAGACAAGGTTGTTCATAGAAATTTATTCTATTTTCCCGAGTGGACGGGTTGTCCACCACTGACGTGCTAACGCAAAAAATTCAATATGTTATGCTCCTGATTACCTCAAGTCGCATTACAACACGTAGATACGCTATCCGGCTATCCAAACTCCTTTCAATATAAACTGACAGTTTTGAGGAGAAGCTGTGTGGAGTAGGTTCTTTTTCTGTTATACGTGAGTTGAGTTTGCATTAAAACCGAACATTCTATTCTTGTGTACAAACAACTAACCTATAACAGCTATAATTGAAGTAAACTATTCCCTTGAAATAAAGTCAGCTCTTTCACAAACCGTCTACATTTATTGCATATTAGTTTGGGTAAAACCAGAAGTCGGCGAAATACCCCAGTGAGAAGTAGACTTTGAATATAGGCAGAACATCTCATGACAACTAAAATATCGGCTTAAAAATAAAAGCTAGAATCCAGTTCCAACAAATTCAACGTAGGTGAATAGTTGGGTAAAATCAAAGTAGCTAAGTTGTATGTAACAATTCATACTCAAAATGGCTGTTATAAGTTATTTCAAGCCATTACGACCCCAAATGACTGCTGGAAGTCACTTGAGACCAATTCGACTCCAAATGACTGCTGAAAGCCACTTGAGACCATTTCGACCCCAAATGACTGCTGGAAGTACTTGAGACCATTTCGACCCCAAATGACTGCTGGAAGTCACTTGAGACCATTTCGACCCCAAATGACTACTGGAAGTCACTTGAGACCATTTCGACCCCAAATGACTGCTGAAAGCCACTTGAGACCATTTCGACCCCAAATGACTGCTGAAAGCCACTTGAGACCATTTCGACCCCAAATGACTGCTGGAAGTCACTTGAGACCAATTCGACTCCAAATGACTGCTGAAAGCCACTTGAGACCATTTCGACCCCAAATGACTGCTGGAAGTACTTGAGACCATTTCGACCCCAAATGACTGCTGGAAGTCACTTGAGACCATTTCGACCCCAAATGACTACTGGAAGTCACTTGAGACCATTTCGACCCCAAATGACTGCTGAAAGCCACTTGAGACCATTTCGACCCCAAATGACTGCTGAAAGCCACTTGAGACCATTTCGACCCCAAATGACTGCTGGAAGTCACTTGAGACCATTGCGCCCCCAAATGACTGCTGGAAGTCACTTGAGACCATTTCGACCCCAAATGACTGCTGGAAGTCACTTGAGACCATTGCGACCCCAAATGACTGCTGGAAGTCACTTGAGACCAATTCGACTCCAAATGACTGCTGAAAGCCACTTGAGACCATTTCGACCCCAAATGACTGCTGAAAGTCACTTGAGACCATTTCGACCCCAAACGACTGCTGGAAGTCACTTGAGACCATTTCGATCCCAAATGACTGCTGGAAGTCACTTGAGACCATTTCGACCCCAAATGACTGCTGGAAGTCACTTGAGATCAATTCTACCCCAAATGACTGCTGGAAGTCACTTGAGACCATTTCGACCCAATATGACTGATAGAAGACATGGGTAGCTGTGGTTTGCTGACCTTTGTCTTGCATTACAAAACGGAACCATATGTAGTAGTACATATTTCCTGTGTCATGTAACCATTATGTTTGCCTAGTATATGTGCTCACTTTACCTCAGATTTTGGGGTGCTCTGATCTATAATATGCTTCTCGCTTTATTGCCGAATTTTTACAACCTGGGTACTACAATGGTTACGAAGATATTTTTAAACTACCTTGGTATGGTTATAAAGAAGGCCCCTGACAGAGCATGTTTTCTTTCGTTTTTTTAAAAAAAGTTGCCTTTTTAAAACCGTTTTTTGAATTCCTCTTAAACTAAAGAGAGCACATTTTCATAAATTTCAAATTAAGCTGAAAAATAGTTGAAGTTTCTTGATATTGATTTTCAGATTTGTAAAGTTGTGCACTCGTACCTTTTTGACGAGTCAAAGTTGATTCCTATGTATTTCAAATGGGAAAACTCGTCTCAAGAAAATTATTTTATCTCCGAAACTAAAGAGAGCACATTTTTACTCATTTGGTCAGAGCTTCCTAACATATTCATGGTTGTGCTAAAAAAATTTCAGAGCCCTAAGTTTGTGCACTCATGACTAAAAATTGAGCCTAACGAAAAGCCCCAAAACGTTACTTTCCTTTGTACTGTTGTATTTTTAATTTATCGACTGTGCTTTGAGTAAAAAGGTAAAAAGTAATTAAACATAAGACAACAGTATGAAACGAACCATGAACCAAACAACGAGTCTTCGTTCAATTCACATTGACGATAATTAATTTTTTAAATTAATAATTAATTCAATGAAATGGAGATTCTTTCTATTTTTTCACATTTGCACTTACTCAATTTGGATGTTATAACTGTTTGAAATAATACACATTGCATAGCAATGTACTCCTCCGCAGTAATCTCAACCTTAACGGTTTATTGTAATGGACAGCTCGTTGACTTTGGAAACACAAGTCTCTCTTTATTCGATGCAATTTTCATGAACAGTGCTAAACGATCATTGCGGAGGAGTACAGTGTAATTCCCGGCACACACAATAGTGTTTGTGAGTAAATGCAATGTGAAAATGTAGAAAGAATCTCCATTTTTGGTTCGATTAAAGCACAATCTTTTGCTTAATTAAAGCACTGACGATAAATTAAAAATTCATTTCATGTTAATTTGGGCTCTTTTGAGCTCAGCTCTCAATCTTAATTGCATTATAAATTATTGAAAAATCTAAACCAGTAAATCTTATTAGGCATAAAAATGTTTTTTAAGTTAACGAGTTGCATACACGCAAAAAAATTGCACATTAAGCACAAAATTATACGCACTGAGAAAAATAGAACTGTCTTTTGTAGAACAATGTAGGTAGGTTAGTAATTTTATTTGGTTAACTTATGTTCCTACTAATGCACCCTTTTGACATGTTAATAAAGCCAATACCAAGCAATCAGATTAGATACTGTTCTTGTAACCATAAATTCTTGTTCTTGTAACGAAAAATTAACGGAATGGTATACTGTACACTGTACACAGCACATTGTGAGTAGACATAATTTAAGAACACCGATAATTGTCATTGACATTCGCATAAAATAAACAAATAAAGCGAATTCCCAATAACGAGGATTAGAAAGAACCCTACTATACATTATGCGAGGTTTCTGTGTTGTTTTAGTTAGGTATGTTGTTGTTCCAGATTAAGGATGTCACATTACACACCGAACAATTTAAAAAGTGAAATGGACTAGCGATTTAGATAGTAGGAAAGTTGTGTAGAAGGTTTGTGGATCAATACTTGCTCATTCATACATAAATTACAAACGAGTTTCACAAAACACAACAGAACACACTATAGTGACTGCTTAGACAAACAAAAGCAAGTAAACAATGTAAGCATAAATAGCCGAGAGAAAGAAGTAGTAGTTACATTAGATAGGTAGTGGTACACAAATGTTTGCATTATTTCACACCAGTGCGCAGTGTGTCACTGTTTACATAGGAAATGTATTATATTATTTGGATTATAAGGGTAAAGCGGGAGATAAGAGGAGTAGGGAGGGCAGGCCGGGCCAAAGGACCAACATGCCAAGCGAGGGAAAGCAGGAGAGACAATTGCGAAAGTAGAAAACAAATCAGAGGGAAAGGCCATTGAGACAAACAGGAAAAGCTGATAGGATCTATCGTTCTATCTAACATTCATTGAATTTGTGCTGAGCTGTGCCGTTTATTGTGCACCAAACATCAAAAGCAATACTACGCCATGCCGTTCCTTGCCAGACTCATCTCGTCCTTTGCGGCTCTCAGTTAGATCTATTGTGTTACACCGAAATAAGTAAATGGGTTCTCTCTCCTACGCTCCACTATTATTTACTTTACAAACTGCTGCTCTATGTTCATGCACACGAGAATTGACTGCTATGGCCTACATGGCACACTCTATTAATGTGTAAACTGAACCGAACTGAGATATTATTAATAGTCACTCTGCACGGTTACTTATTCGTTAGTTTAATGGAAACGTAAAATGAAAGTCAAGCCAAATGAATTGAATTGAGTGAGAGAAAGGAAATCTAAGGCATTCAGTGTTGGTAATTGTGTGTTACGACTGTACTGTATCTTTACTAGAATATTCAGCCTCCGTAGGCTGTATTACTAACAGTTTATTACTATCGCATAAAGTGTGTAGCATATTAATAAGTACCTACTTACCAGTATACCGTTGATGGTTGGTTACTTGTTGGTTCAAGTTAAATCAAGCATAAGCTATGGGGTGTGTAATATCCATTGTACATTGTATTTGTATTATGTGCCTATTGTATTGCATGTATTTTGCCACAAAATTTGATTTGGCTCAGCTTGCTTGGCTCTTTAGATTACAATTTCTATAGAATACTACAGTAGCCACTGCTACACAGAAATAATAGCATGCAACGAAACACTTAATTCCAGCCTAGCCCTCTCCATATCTCTGCGGCACTGTGTGTGTTCATTAAAGAGCAATTGGAAGAGCTTTTCTCAGCAAAATACGCTACCAATGGTAATAGCCACGTTTGTATAAACACAATGAACGATTTTGGGACACAGGAAGGAAATTCCACAGAGAAAATGTGTAATTAAATGCGAACGTAATTTTCATGTGTGGTTTTCAATTAGTAAAGTTCTTAGTACCAGAATTCCAGGCACTGCCTTTTACTTTAATGTAGGGGAAACATTTTTTTTCGCCATTTGTAATTATTTTTCGGGTAAAATCCAAACCTACTTTACCCAGAACTATAATTTTAAATGCAGTTGTGGTGGCGCCTTTAAACAATTTACCTCCTAGCAGGAACAAATGACTTTTGAGTTTGCATTTGTTGCAGATTGCAGTAGTAAAGCAGGGTACACAAACAAAATCTCATCATTTGTACCCGGTTTGCAAGACCATTGTTAAATCAATTCATACATACAGCAAAGATATTCTGAACACAAGATCTTACAACAAATTCTAGGAAATATTTAACATTACCTTAATAACTTACGTACAACACTATAAAAATGTGTAGTGAAAAGTGAAAATTGCTCTGGGTATACAATTCTATCTAAAAATAAGACAAGAAGCGCTTATGGTACTAGTAAAGTAAAATGTTGAATTTTTTGGCAAGGAAATCTGCAAAGGAAAGCTCATATGAAAGGGAAATGAGCTGAGAGAAGGAGACGAACGACAGGACTAGACGAGTCAAGACAAGTCAACTTTCTCCTTTAGGAAAGCAAAGGGAGTTTTAGGCACGTGCAGAAAAATCTTGGAAACGTCACGGAGAAAGTTGATGGGACACTAGAGAGAGCCTTGGTGCATTTTCTCTAAGCTATGCAACCTAATGGAAGTGTATTGCTATTATGGGGAGAACACTCACACCAACCAGCAAGGAGATAAGTGTGAATTCACTTACGACATCGCCTAGCCACGACCACACATAACGAGCATAAATATATAGTAAGTATCAGATATAAATATAAACTCTGTGCTTATAGAGCGTGTACTATAGAAAAGAAAAATGTTATTGCTTTGTACTATGTGTTGTGCATAAAGTGAAGGAGGACTATTGCTGAGCTGAAAGAAAGCAAGTGGTGCTTTATAGATAAATATTATTCATGGGAGATATAGACAGGTATAGAGACATATAAATAGACGAGTGGAAAGCCAAATGAAGCGGAGCAGAGCTACCATCAACCATCTAAGATTAATAGGCTCTCTGAGAATCAAGCTGGGATTAGGTACTGTGAAATTTGATTAATTAATATTTGAGGTAGAGAAAGTTGATGCTACTATCTGTTCAATGATATATAATATAGAATATCTGGACTATCTATCTACACAACACGACTGGAGTGTGTATTACCAAAAGGCTGCCTAGAGTTGGCAGGAGACTCTATTCGCTAAGTCAACTGGTACATAAATTCTGGAAATGCATACCGCGATGGTGCTTAATATTCTCATCAGCTTTCTGTTGACTTCCGTTAGACGGACGGATACACTTTTCTTATCGGGAACACTGACGACGAGTCTTTGTTCTATTTATATTCCCTATCACACCTACATTCATAATGGGCTCTGCTCACACATAAAGAGGTTAACAACATATTGTGCTTCACACTTGAGGAATGCTTAGATGCTTTGTAATATCATTTCTTTATTGCGATCGTTACTATTGACTTGAAGAACAAAGGGACTATCTACGTCTTTATGTGTAACTACAGCTAGACACTCTGAATACATTATTGTCCTCGCGAATCTCCTTTGAAAACCAGTTTGAAAGTGTTTTCACAATAGCAACACTTTCAAAGAGGATAAAAACCAGAGGTTAGTTTCTTATTGTCAAAATTCTGCGAATAGTTGTTGTTCGAGAAAGAACCTGAAGTTAACCCAGTTCTTAGTATAAATACAAGGTACTTAACTCCTTTTACTCACATACTTGCTGCTGCAAGTTAAAGTACGGTGCACTGCAGAATAGTAACACAAAGTGAAACTGGAGAAAGTGAAAACTATTTTACTCAGAGTGACAGTTCTTGTCAAGCCATGGAGATGATGTTCTGAGATCCTTCAGTTACTTTCTTTTAAAGTTCACTTAACATTGCCGGGATCCTCTATGCATTTTATGTACTCGCTTGCATTCATAAAACCATGTTCAGGACAAACGCGTAGGAGTAGCTACTAAAATGACAGGAGACATGATACCTCTTACACTTATCATAAAAATAACATTATTTCTCATGTTGTTCTCACTTAAAATTGAACAGGTGGAAAAATACACTCATTTTTCTTCAGTAACAATACACATCCAAAACAAAGGACCTGTTTACCATGCACTACGTGCTGAGTGGGAGATTAATAACAGGCTCTAGGTTGGAATTCCCATGCAGGTATAAGTACGTGCGTTTTGTCATTCCTACTTCTCACTCTTACGAATTTATTTCCCAAATGAATATCTATGATTTCATAAAAACTAATTTGAATAGGAGTTCCCTACGAATACTGATGTGAACTGACATGACATGATCCGATTAAATAAGTAGCAGTACGCACTTGCTTTGATGACACATAGTAATACACACAAGAAGCTAAGGTGTCTCTCAACTATATTATGAACCACCGTGAAAAATACTTTTATGGCTTTATATACGGAAATACAAATAGACTGGGGTTCTCAAGGAAAGTATGAGTGAAGTTCTGTACGTGTACCATGTGTATCTGCCAAGGCATGAAATATGGGGATAGAGCACACCCTGCAGATTCTCATAAAGTAGAATAATAAAGGAGTAGAGATGGAGATGACACATATGCGATTCGTGTCTGACTGAGCAATGTCACATAGCACAATCGTCTATACTACATTACTCTTTAGATGTACAGGGTCATCCAACAATGACGTACAACACGTCGTCAACATAATAAACGAACACTTAATAAAGTTTACTCGAATTTCTTATTATAAAACGTATTCTTCAAACACAACAGTTAATGGCCTTATTTTTCAATTACCTATTCACATAATAATTTCAATATATTTTTTATATTCTTAAGAATTATCTTTGGGGTCAAGGTTTACTACCTAGGTACTTTTAATATATTTTTATGTTTTTTGTTAATAAATAACAATGGTAAATCAGTTTGATGATATTCTGTGCAATTTGCAAACGCTCTATCAAAACTTCTTCATGTATCAGCTATTTACTATATGGAGGAAAAAGAAATAACATTTCTATCTCTCCCTGTACGCACAGAGTGCATTATCGGTATGCACCGTAAGCTGCGTACGTAAAACAGTAGATATTACACGTATTTACTGGGAGTAGATGGGTCCAGCCCAGCGAAGGAAGTACAAGTTTATCTATGTGTAACTTCATACATAATATTATACAGTCGAGTCTAAATAAATGAGAATTGCCATAAAACTAAGTCGTCTTTGCGCGTGGATGTTCCATGTGCATAATATTGAGCTATGTCAGTTAACTTTACATAGGTGCTCTGTGCATCCGTTAGTTTAGTAGAGTCCGGTGGACTTGGATCAAAGCGTAGTAAAATAGAGAGATATTACGGAAGAGAGATTGGAGATAGTAGGAAGATTATGTAAGTAAAACTAGTAAAAGTGAAGACGAGAGGAAAGGAGCAAGGAGGAGTAGAGTCTAAAGGAGACAAAACGAAACCAGAGGGCTATTGTTCAACAGACAGAACTAACAAAGAGTGAAGAGAGGAGAATAGGCTGTGAAAAGAGTCGTGGGACTGTTCCCGTTGTAATGCATAAAGACGGGTCATGAGAATAATACGAATTATACTTATGTGACTTGAGAACTTTGAAATAAACTGAAAGACTACTGGCTGGCTGCATCCGTGGAACAAAACACTAAAGTTATGTAATGTTGGAGAAGTATATTTCTGGTGCTCTGGTATACGTAGGGAGCAGAAGGAAAAGCTAGTATAATGGTCTGTAGTAAAGCCTGAACTGGTTGGTGGGTACTATTATTATTATTAGATAGGAGCATAGAGGGAGCGAGGACTTTCCCTTGTTATGTTTTATTATTATGCTATATGTATGTTGACTTGACTTGAGTTGATGTTGATGTTGACTGCATTGTAGTTGGACACGATACGTAATAATATTATGGGCTGTATAATATATGTATGCTCTGGTCTGGTCTGGTTTGGTTCTGGTCTCAATGCCATGTGGACGTGGACTCGACTAGTTTAGTTTGGTTTTGTTTTGTTTGGCCTAGCATGCTATTCCACGATATGGCAAGTAAAGTACTGCTACTAGAACAGAACAACTCGGAGAGAAAAGAATAAAAGAAATCAAGCCGATGCTGACAAGGGAGTCCAAGCGGGAGACACATTGCTCTCAACGTACTTTAGAACAGCATAGAATCCTTTAATACAGAATCAGCTCAGAATTCCGCTGTAGATACAACGAGACAGCTCTATAGATACCATTTATCTACTTCTATACAGTCTTTGATCATATTCTGGTGGAATAAAGCTTCGCCTCCCTATATAATGTAGTGCAGAGTGTACCTAGGCTAAGACAAGACATAATAATACAGGAAATACAAAAATACATAGGGCACAATACACTGAGAAAGGAAAGGACGTAAGAATGAACATACTTGGAAAAACCTAAAATCATTGCGTTTATGACTCGCAAAAGAAATAAAATCCCTATCGGTACATTACACTGTAAACAGACAGTGCACTACATATTTATAGAGGAATTGGAGGACTTGCTATGGCACAGTAAGCCCCTAAAGTACCCACTATGGAATGGAAACATATGTCTCTAATAGTTTCCCTAAATAACTATACACAATCTACTATATTTTTTACTACTACCCTTTTTTATACATAACTATCCCTAAACTAACGTAAAGTAACCTAGCATACTAGTTGTACCCCCTTATACACCACTACTATTAGGTACGATATATATCCATACAGTAAACAGTTATAAACATTGCAGAATTTAACACGGAAATTTTTTCGCTAGCGTTATATTTTTGGAAATGGTGATATGAAGGAAGCTATGATAATATGAGAGGGCCTGGAGAAAACGGGACAAGACAAATTGAAAGGGTGGCCTGGACTGGACTACTTGCTGGACGAGGTATGTGTGTTAACTTATGGATATGGACTGCCTGCTTTCCTTCCACGGCATGGCTACTCTACGGTGCAGCTGCCTGGTCTGGTTTGCTTGGCTTCGGTTGTGGTGGAGGGAAGCATTTGGCTAGTCTGATTTCCCAAGAGTCTCCATCCACATTGATACATACACTCACACAGAGCAGATAATACATTGCATCGGATACACAGCTATATCCAATCTAGAGTTGTCTATACAGACCTAGGTCTGTATACGAAGTGCAGTGTGCATGTAATGTAAGTGTGTGTGTGTATTTAGGTTTCGTGTATCTTGACTAGTCTAACCGAGAACCATCCATTCTAATCTAGCACATGTTTTCCAATCTACACTTGCTACATACTATTATACACTACTGTCTCCCCACTTCCTATATTATTACGTAACATGCCAGTGCTACCTACGCTACTCCACTCTCCAGCCATTCAGCCAGCCATCCAACTAGCAACACATGCATTGTGTTTTGCTTGGCTAGCTTTCCCTCAGTTTCCTTTGGTTACTTTCCATTATTCTGTTCTGCTTTGTCCCCTTTCGTCCTTGTCCAATTCGTAAAACATATACCATTTGGCCATAAGTCAAACTCAAAGTCTGTCACAGCAGCCAAGTCCAAGTCAACTAGACACTCTTGTTGTCTGTGGACAGCTACAAAACCAAAACCAACTACTACAGCAGAACAGTCCATTCCAAATAATGAAATGTCCTACCTACCAATACTCTATCTGTTACAACAGCTACGCTCCCAGTACTTAGCATCCATTTCAACGTTTCATTTACTATTCTTAGTAAAATATGTACTCATTTCCATGTGTGATGCATCAAAGTGAAACAAACATATGCAAATTACGCACTACTACATGTAAAGCATTCAACACCGAAAAATTACGAACTACAATTTATTGTCAAATTGAACACTTAACAATTTGTTGGTAAAAATATTTTCTAGTTTTCCACAGTACAGGTTCCAAAGTTGTGACTACAAATTTGTCATAACGAAATATGTGTTCACATAACAGTAAATTATTTCCAATGCATAAATTGAATGAACTCTTATGCCCTTCCGCATGTGATGTGCTACAAAACTCTAATTAAAGAAATGAAATGTTAAGCACACCACAGTGTGCCGATCGTAAAAATATTAGAGTACTGAATGTAAAAGCTAGTAATTTCTTAAATAGGTCATCGTATCCATTAGCCACCCTTTAGCTGTCGTTGAATTGAACAACAACTCATGAGAGCACAATAGTCAACTCACAATTCAGTAAGGAATATTCTCTTCAGTAGGCATAAACAAAGAGAAGAAGCATTTCTGAATTTGCAATATGCAAAAACTGAGAAAACTGGGAACCATAATTACAATAGTAATCATCGCATGTCTTACATCACACTACCCCAGAGATTATCAGTCATCCGCTACATGAATAAAAAAATTGAGACAACCCAATTAGATGGTTAGGCTGAAAAGCCCATATAGACTACAATAAGGATACACATAATAAGTTAGTTATTTATGTTATTTTTCCATTCTAATTGTAAGCATGTTCGGGTGACAGGCAAGGCCTTACTTACTACATCAAAATGCATTACGTTAGATAAGGGAATAGTAAAAACTTCTGCTACAACCCACACGGAATGGTTAGTTATTTATAGGTACGACTAGACCTATAGGGTACTTGTCTCCGGGAATGTTTGTATTACAAACTAGTAGTAAAGTCCAAATATTATATGAATTGTACATGTCATAATACTTTTGAGAACTACAGAGCTAAATAAATATAAGGTAGCGACGTATTACAGGAGAGGAGACAGTTCAATTTCTTGCTGAACAATATCAGTGTTTTCGTGTTGTTACCAAAGGATGGAAAAGTTGTGATGGAAGTTGGAAAAACCTTAGATAAACTAAACAAAAGTGAAACTACATACACAACAAAGATTAGTTTGGGTTGACTGGTATTGAAGTCAAGGCGCTAGTCAAGTTATGAGTGGAGAAAGCATTTATGCTATGGTGAAAGCATATCTTCCATTCTCCCAAGCAAAACAAGCTTTATCCTGTCAAATGCTTAGTTTAGCTTGACTCGGTCATGGCAAAGTGCTATAAGCGGAATGTAGGAGCATTACGTATTAAGTTATACAATCTTACTGAAAGTGAACATTTATATATAACAGTAAATAGCATTGAGATAAGATCTCGATAGGATTATTAGTGTCTATTGGCTCCCTAGCCCAAGCAGGCAGAATGCATTGCATAAATAAGACAGGGATGAGATATAAGATGACCAACTCACCAGGGAGTATTACAGTTGTGAGTCAATGTGAGGTAGCGAGCTCCAAGGCTGTAGAGCATCCGAAGAACTGCCAAACTATTCCCGATAGCATGTCCGCCCTCCACTCCAATCAAACTCGCAATCTTCCGATCTTGATGAGCTCTTTCAACATCTGCATTATCATTTATATAATGTTAGTATTTCATTCATTGCATCTATACGAAATATGAATGATGTAATAATATTACGTATGTACAAACATAATTATCGTAAATACTATCACTGTAGGTCAATGTACACCTTGATATTCTCGTAAATTCTTTATAAAATATATTCAGAGGGTAAACTGCTCTATACCATGTACCATGTAAAATATACCTACGTAAATATGTAAAAGTGCACGAACTTTTGGAATAACGTAAGTCGTTTTGAGTTTGACATAACATAAGAGAACACACCTCTGTTGGTATTGTATCTGTGTGTGCATGGGTACTTTGGTGCATGCAAAATTCATAGTAAACTCGTGCTTTCCTTGAATTACACATTGGAAGTTGAGTGTTCTGTTGCGTTAGTAGTTGGTGCAGCTGCCGCGTCGATTTACATTGTATTTTATATACACGAGGAAACTGAAAGTCGATTCTTTGCATTTTTCAGTTGTTCCTTTTTAGCCGACTGGTATCCGTAAAGCTGGAGACTCCAGCTACAGACATAGAGAAAATTGTGTCTGTCTGCAAATCTAGGAGAAAGAAACGTATTGGCAGGTTTGTTGTTAGTTCGTTGGCTCCTCTGAGCCTATGGCCTTGTACTTTCTATGCGTGACTCGAAAAGTTTGCTACAATTTACCACACATAGCGTCTTATTGGTAGCATTGAAACATGGGAGAGTGAATAGGCACTTATAGAGCTATAGAAAAGTAATGCTTATAGCCTAGCATGTGTGTGGAACTATGAACAATAAAGATACTCGTGTGCTTTAGTAGTTTGTGTACTTCACAGACTTATTTTTAACCTTTCTCCAATTATTCGTTTTACTTAGTTTGAGTTTTCTTGTTGTTCATGTGTTTGGGAAGAGGAATAGGTCTGCGAGACAGAAAACACGGTTCACTCACTCGCATCACAAGTTAATTTTGTGGGAACAGCATGTAGGGAAGAAACAAAAGAACGACAAGTCAAAGTCAAGTATACAAAATATACAATAAAGTCTTTATTTTAGTAGTGCAGGCTTAACTTAAGGCGAAACTGTTCTATTTGGTTTGACTTTTGTTCGATTCTTGTGTTTGCTATCTGGAGATAGTTGCTCGCCGAGGTACATATTAGGAATGTGTAAATGGGCGCTCTTCCTTTCTGCCTCAGCCACCAAGCCAATCCAAGTAAAGACAGACGAAGATACTTAAGCCGAGAAGTAAACACTAAATGTTTGATGAAACCACAAAAGTTACCCAGGGAAAAGAAAGAACTATGTACATAGATAGATTCCTAGCTAGGCAATGATACATTGTATACTTTGCTATATAGTTACTAATGTGATGTTTGAAGAAATAAGCCATTTCTCCTTTTGTGTACTTTCACCAGTCATCTATCCATCCTTCCTTTCCTCCTGCTCCTCCATGGACACTTCTCAATATCATAATGGTAGACGTATGTACACATTTGTGCACTTACACTTTACTCTCCATTCTCCATCCACACTCGCTCAGTCTATCTTTCCAATGCACAAGATACAGAAAACAACCAAAGTACACACAGACCGCAACTTAAGTTAGTCATTGCTTTGCTTTACTTTACTTTCTTTTACTTTCCTTCACTTTGACTTTCTTTGGCCAGTCGTTTCGTTTCGTTGGCGAAAAGGAGATGATCTGATGTGATGTGGAGAGTTGATTCCCTTTGGGAATTGATTGCCAAAACTGAGCTTTGCCAATATGCGATTTGATGTGAAAAATATCCACCTTATCTCCTATTTCAATTGCATCAGCCACAGAGTAGCTCTTCTATACATTCAACTGCCCATTTACTTACTTTCCTTCACTGTACTTTACTTACTACTACATAATGCTAACAGCAATCTTCATAGAACACATACCACTATAGAACATTTTACCCAAAATTCCCTTGAGGGGGTCATTTGACCTTTTCTACCACTCGCTCAAGACAGTCCACTTCCTTCGCTCGCACTTTCAACTATGTATCACTTGCCCATCACCCTTTCCCTCACATAGCTTTCCACTCAACTCTGACACAAGAATTTACTCCTCGACATCATAATTTTATAAACATACATCTATTTTCTCTCGACACTCGACCTTTTTAAAAATTCAAGAAAAACACGCTTACTAGATTATACTCAATATATTCAAGGCTACACCTTTAACTTTGTACCCCATTTTTAACTATTTACATTATTTATTGGAATTTACAGCTGACGAAATGTGCTCCCTTCAATAAATTAATGAAATATTTACAGTTCAACATTAAATATGCATAAACTAAGTTATAAATATCTCGTCTAGCTTGCTTGTTATAACACTACTCTCTATCTTTCTGCAATGGATAGTATAAATTGCAACATGGAACCCAGACAAGAGGAACAAAAACCAAACTTGAGTGCATTTATAATTTACGCCACAATATCTGAAGTGAGGAGATATGTGTGCCAAATTCAGTAAACGCAAAATTGACTGGAAACACAGATACTGCACAATAATACGTATGAAAGTTTACTACTTACTGTAAGTAGGAAAAATCCAAGTTGCTATCCTATTCCCTTATTTATCGCGAGTACTCAGTTTGCAGTTGAAAAGCTGGTTCTAAAAAATTAGGCTTTTTTCTCCCTTCACCTATTCCATCAATCTAAATCCACGTTTGTTTAGTCTTCTTACAACATGCACCCAGATAGATACGTTTACCGTAAAGAGATTCCATTTGAAATGTACGTTCCTCTTCCTATGTATATTGATCGAAACGTCAAGAACCTAAATTGAAGATAGAAATTGTTCAGTTTCTTTGTCTTAGGTATTGGTGCACAGAAGGAATAGCCTCTACTGGTAAGTAAAATAACCAAAGCACACGATTTTAGTGTCCCGTACAAATGCGGACGACATTTTATTTTTAGGAACATTTACTAGGCTACTCCTTTCAACAATCTACTATTTTGTTTTTAATTAACATTGTTTGCATTTTCACGAATTTCGTAAAAGGCTTTAAATAAAAATATAAAAATAAATAAAAACTACTAAATCGTTGCCTAAAGAGGTCAAAATGGCATTAATGTACTTAAACGGTAGTAACTAAGGTTTGCCTTAAGTTTTTTCCTGGAATTAACGTCTTCTTCTTATCTACGGTTAGCAGACTATACTTGGCGAAATCAAACAAGATTTGGTAAACTAAAGTTCTCGTGCATGGTGCACCGACTTTTTACTTCTACATATTTCATTTGAGGAGAATGGTTAGGAAACTTAGCTACTTGCATATATGCATCTGAAGATCGAAGTACAGGGAGCAAATATACGTCGAACAAGGATTATTTGTTGAAGTATACCTTGTTCCAGGTTTCTCTGCTAAGAAAGTGTGTAGTTAAGTATCTGCTGGTATCTTCATCTTCTATAGAATGTGCGGAGGTGCTTTGGAAAGTGTGCACTGCTATATTGCCCGGTAGTATTTGGCTTGAGTGAACTCACTCAATTCACATAAGCTTACTTACTTAGTCAATACATACATAGAGTGGCAGAACAGAAGAATAAAGTTGATCTGAGCTCATTGAAGGCAGGAAAAGAGGCTTCCTCTTATCCTCTTCTTTTTCTCCGCTTTATTTGCTAGATGGATGATTACTGCCACTCCAATAAGATGATCATCCTTCAGTCGACGAAAGTTGATGGGAGGCAACTAACTAGACTGTCCTGTTTCTATGTACATACGTGAAACTACAGCACCCCCATCAACATTGGCCATCTAGACTGATTTCCTATAGGAAATATACTTATACTACAGAATCAATCAACCCTTCCCCAGGAATCCCCATTATTTTACTTACTAGGTTTGTAGGTTAATACACTATTCAATTCGAAACTCTGAAACATAGAGCACCAATGTCTATTAATAGATACGCCAGTACCTACCTATATGTTTACATCGCAATAAAAAGTATTAGGTACTCGATGGGAAGAAACGTTACATTAGGCACTTGAGATTTCATCTTTTCAAATGCGATTGGATCGAGAATTGTGCTGTATGATTTGACATGACATGACATACAGGAGTAACCTTAGAATCAAGGTCTGACTGAAAGGTGACCTGCTTTTTACCGAAATAAAAAAGTTAAAGTGTTTCAGACAAGTTCTACTACATCACTTCCTCAATTACTATTACCTACTATTTCTTCTACGCTATGTACTACATTTTTTATTATCTGGAATGGAAACTATCTATCTGGAGAATGTTTAACAACTTCCGGACAATGTCTACCCTATGTACTATACTATTGCAGCCTGCAATCAGGTAAAAGTACCTAACACATAATACGTTACGTACTCCTTCAAGTACATTTCGGATTTTGGCATAGTACTACTGCATATGTACAGTATACGAACGAAAAAGGTACTTAGAGTAAATAGAATTTTTCAGTCTATATCAAGTACCTTGTATACTGAGCAAGAATGTGCACTTTGATTTTTTGCATAATATTTATTTATATTATTAGGCATCTTTGACAAGTTGGCAGCTGTATTATATAGTTTAGGAGCAAAAGTGGAATAATGTACGAGAGATAGTCAGAAAAGACAAAGGAAAGAATATTTTATGGCTGTTATAAGTCTAAAGGATATTAGTATGCGTATCGTAGCGAAGAATCCCATCCGATCAGATCAGGAGAACGATAAATAGAAAAGAATGAGACTGTTGGTTGCTACACTACAGTGCTTCCAAAGATTTAGAGTAAAGCTCTCAAGTATAGCATTTGTATCTAGAGGTGCATTTATTTAGAGACAAAGTAGGTAGCAAGAATTTACGTTAGTTCAGTTTAGATAGAATTGAGAAAACCAACTGTGGGGAAAATCCCTCAAAGCTAAGTAAATAGAGAGGAACATTTACTTTGAGAAACCTGGGATATCTTCTACGGCTACAGTCTAGAGTTCCATAGACTATTTGATTACTTAGAAGATGAAACGGAAAACAGAGTATAATCTGTTTGCTTTACAAGACAACAAAACCAAGTAACAAATACTCAATAAGTATTTCGTCATTATTTTACGGATATTAATATTTTCCATCCAATGTGGATTCCTCTGCTAATAATGCCTACACCACTCCTTTGTAACTATGTTTGCCAGGTACCGTTTTATTTGCTTTCTTAGCCAGAGAAAATTCATTTTATTTCGCAAATGAAACGTTTTACTGTTTTGTAGTGGTATATTTGTATTAGATCACATACTTATATAACTGCTGTATTGTGCAACTTTCCACGTAATCAGAATTTGATTCTGTTTGTCGGAAAACAAATTGGAGAGAGTAAATATAAAGTAGAAATGTGTATTAGTACATACTAAGAACTTATGTTTGGTAATGAAAGCAATTCACGATTATACAATCGCCTTGTACTATCAATATGATTTTATAAATGCAAGTTTTGTTTGGTGTAGATTTTATTGCTTAATACACAAACATGTAATATATCTGGTCTATAAAATTTATTTTATGGTATTTTAGTTGGTTCAGTGGAATAGGAAGCTGAGTCAACATATAGCAGATATAAAATACATACACGTAAGTTTTGAGAATGTAAAGTTTAGCATGCAATGTAAGAGTTATGCTACCATGTCGTGTCAATCTCAGGAAATTGGAAGCCAAGATGAAGAGTTCTCGGAGTGAAGTGCATGATATTCTGCACATAATAAAAACTGGAGCAATTTCTATTCTCTATTCTACCTGGGTTGAGTTAGGTACGTAACACTTTACGAGTATGTACATTTCGAACGTAGTCACTCCACTTATTTATAGTACACTACATACAGTCAGGCTTTACAGTCAATTCACTAACCCACAGTATTTTCTCATTCACATAGCTTATAGGTACACTGTAGGTTAAGATGAATATAGAATACACACAATAGTATAATATGCCAACTAAACTTACGACTTCTCAACAGCACGTACCCGAAGAAAAAAGAAATCTTTATTTCTTCCTTTATATATACAAACACAAAAAGGCAACGTGAAACTCCGTCCCATTTGCATAACATGCTAAAGCGTATAAATGAAAGTTGGCAATCCAGGCTAGCTACATCCTTACACGCTAGAATATTCAGCATGACCCATTCCAGTCAAAGGTTACGCAATAGCAATATAACCGAGTCGTATGTCAGCTCTTCATCAAACCAAATGAGCTCATTTCCGTGAGCATCTCCATACTCTCCTGATATTTTAGTCTCGACTCAACCAGCATCCTCTTCTCTCTCCAAAATATTCACATCCACTACAGATACGTACCTTTCTAACTATACACACTTACAAATAAAATATTCCCACTATAAAATCTCAGCTACCCATTGCTTTTCCATCCTTACTACTTACTTCTAGTACACCGCTTACATCAACCGGGCTTTCTCCATAACCCATGTACGGATTGTATACAAACTAAAAACCTAACATTTTCTTCCTTTTAGCCAATAAACCAAAATCAGACAGCACCTAGCAAATACAGTACCTACCTATCTCACAATATCTGCAATACACCACAATGGGATACAAATAGTTATGCATTAAGTACCTCCACGCTCTCCAAACGCAGTCGATTTCGAATCCAATTCATATTGTCTGCTTGCTGAAACTAATATGTATTATAAATCAACTTGGAAATAATATTCACAGTTGGCAATACAAAATACATCAAAGTTCTATATATTATATCATGATAGATTGCTATTAGACATGCTTAAACATCGCATATGTACTACAACTTATTTCCAAAACATTGCATTCTACCTTAACACTACGCACCACACATTTATTCCTTCCGTGAAAATATTTTGTCCCCATAAACATATTTTAATTAGTACATTCATTTGCCACCTCCCACAACGTTTAATAATAGAATGAAATTCCAGTTTACTTGGTATACAATTAATATCAGATCATTTACTTTCATATTATATTACACACTGTGGTTCCGATTGCTCAATATTCTACAGATGAAATACCACAGGAGAGTAAAATGTAGCTGCGGGCAAAAGAGACTTTTGAGACCGGCAACAAATTACATGAAAAGTCAGACTAACAAGTAGAGAGCTATTGCATTGCAATAATGCACTCGGGTGAAATGGCATAATGCAAATAGAAAAGTTGCGAGACGAAGGAAATGGAATGGCAGTTAGTTGAGGTTTGCATGGAAATCTTGCTACTTGTATATTCCGTGTATATTGGCAGATGGAGAGGACCAACTTGAAAATGGTCGACGTGACTTTGAATTTTGAGAGACGAAGGATGTGTATTAGACTACGAAGGGCCTGGCTGTCTTTTTTGTTCAAGTCAAGTCACGTCAAATACACATGCATACTATAGGTAAGTAAGCACTGTGGTGCATCCCAATTTTCCAACAAGAGAGCCTAAAGTATCCCAAATCACCTCAACTTTCGTAGTTTTAACAAGTCGATTTTCAAGACGAAGCATGCAGTGTCTAATAGTCCTCCAGCCTCTCCCCACTTTACCTATACCAACTTGGTACTCCACCCATAACGAGCTCTTTATCTTTTCCTAACTAAAAGCTAATAATATATGTATGAAAACGAAGCGTACAGACCAGAATCCAGATTGAGACTTAACAACTTTCTCCACCTATGTGTGTAATACAAATACATGTAGGTACATACATTTTAAGAATAGAAATGTCTTTGTTAAACCGCATTTTATATCTATATTGCTGGCTCAAAGTGTAAAGGCTTTAAATCTAATTTTAAAAGAATTTTCTGCATACAGATACCAACTTATTACATGGTACTAACACTTACTCAAGCTCCGTGGCTACTTTAACCCTGTAACACAGTAATTAAACTTTACGGATGCATGTTGAGTGTTGATTGCTTGCGTGCTACAAATTTTATTAACCTTTTACACTTTAACCACTAAAAGGCTCTGATGGAATCACTTTTCAATTTATTTTTACGCAGTAATAGACTACATTACTAAGACTGCCGTGTTGTGAGCACAAATAAGTACAGCTAATAAACTTACGTACCTGAATTTCATAAACTACATTGAAATAACTACCATAATAAACTAGTAAAGTAAGCCAACAATTAATCTATGCAATTTGCCAAAACGACGTAATGGTGTACAATAGGGATTGGGCCTGTCAATACATAGCGTGTTATTTCTGACCTTTTGTCGTTTTGTCCAGCATTTAAAATGAAAAGACTAAAGTCTGAATTTTCATTTAAATGAAATCTGCCTTTCAGAAATGAAGAATAGCTAAGCAATAATGAGCGAGAGCGACAATGCATGAAATATACTTTTTGGTGGAAGGCAATTATTACTCCTAATTATGAAATGGACATTACTGGAGCATTACTGGAGCAAAGCATTACTGGAGACACTGGAGAATAACCTTATTACCTTATAAAGCAATTTCTTTGTATTACATTCATTTTAGTGTGACTTACGTAATATATGAGCATTGACAATTGGAAAAGTGAAAATTGTAATGACTAATGACCGAAAGGAGATTATGGATATAAATACACACATAATTTCGCTTAAGGCCTGTCCCTGTCTAGCTAAAAGTATTTTTCCCTTCGTCATAGTTTTAGCTTGGCTGCATTCGCCGTCTGTTTCTTGTGACGCGGCGATGGTAGTAGAGCCGACTCGTTTCAGATGCAGCGGACCGACAAGAAACCCGCCTGAATTCGCTGAAATTCCTTCACACATGACTCTCTCCGACTTCCCTACAACATTTTGCCATACATTCTCCACGTGCATAGATATGCAATAAGTATTCAAATGAGAATTTGCCTGGACTACTTTACTTACTCTTTACTACAATATTCTATTGTATTCTTTTCTCGTATGTAATGCACATATTCTGTAGGTACTTTGTTCTGCACTTACCAGTTGGATGACAGGATTTGGCATTATGATATGACATTGTATTTATTTGAATAGCAGTAGGTACGACACATACATACATAAATAGAAATATGTACCTCCTTCCATATTGTGCAGTGTGCATGCATGAGAGCATTGCGTTAAGTGAGAATGTGAACCAGCATGTCCGTCGCTAACATCAACATTGTAGCACGTATCTTGAGCCTTTACATTACTTTTTCCTACATTCAAATAACTGGGAATCCCTCACGTACAAAGTTACAATGAAATACTTACATGAGAACTTGACAGTAGGCTAAACCCGTATTATTGCTATCTGTGCGCGGTGGATGCATGTATATTTATAAACCTAAATAATAGAAACTGTATATCTCTCGTATTACTTACGTCTCAGAACTCACAAACAACAGAAATACAATGAGCATAGTACAGTACTTGTAATATTATAATAGTATTTCATGGTACATGGATACAGAAACAGATGAGTACAATGGCTATCACAGGCAGACCTAAAATCACAATATGCCATCATTTCAAGGGAAATCACATAACCCATTTCGATTCCAGCTTGGTTAACTAATTCAGCAGGGAAAATGGATTAGTAGGTAATTTCGTAATCAGAGTCCGACGAATTTTTAAATAGCCACAGGGTTGCGGTTGTCCGTACTAATTCTAAGTTTAGTCTTTGCTATCCAGTAATGACTCTTCCTATACTATAGTTGAAAGAATTTAATTAATTAGTTTACCAGAAAACTTAAGGATACCATTTTCTCTACCTAAAGATTGAAGACAGAAGTAATATATATCGCCTGTAACGAACGGTAGGCGTCGAATTCTAGGAATTAGCCAAAAGAGTTTCTAAAGACTTCTGTGTTACTGTAGTTGAAACAGTGTCTAACAGGAATTTAGTAACATACATTCTTTCCTCTACAAGTTTGAGAACTAAAGCTCAAGCTTTCTCCAAATACTTTCCCTCAATCTAATGCAAGTACATACATAACACAATGTTATGAGAACGCATGATGTTAAGCTCCTTCAGCTTCAAACTGTAGAGCATTAACAATTACTTACGATAATGTTCCAGTGATTTTTTGGTCAGTTTCATTTGCTATATACCAAACGTAGAGGAATACTTCTGCAAGTGGAAATTGTTCAATCTCCGAAACAATGCATCTAATATTTTCATAACTAAAACCAACTACGTTCCAGTACTTCAGTGGACACTGTAGTAAAATAAATCCATTTTAACTAGATGTTAGAACAGTTACAGTACTTACCGTGCGTGGCTACCTAATAATAATACTAAAATAAAATATCATCGCTATTCTTATAATGTTATATTCATACAAACATAACAAGACTGAAACTGAGGCCGTTGTGTAACAACTACTCTGACAATAAATGAATTTGGCTGTACCTACCAGTTTGGTATTCATTTGTACTTGGATTACAAAACGATTTAATATACGATTCCGGTTTACTATAAATGTTACCTTGATAGTAGGTTATTTGATACTTAGAGCGAAAGCTTTCAATTAGTGAAAGTCGGGTGTTGCACGAGATTCAATTACAGAAGATTAGAGTAAATAGAAAACGAACCTTTAACTGAAGAGACGAGACTCAAATGAGCAGGATATTTTTCAACAAGTCGTCTAATCACATCGATCTGCTCAATGGCAATTTGAACTGCGTCCAGGTGCTGGGCAGAGCAGGGCACATACGCTGACCACAACTGTCAGTCACCGCAAAACCATCCAGCCGCAGAAGTTTATTAGAATTCCAGATTAAACATGTGTGCACGGGAGGCAGGCGAATTTTCCCATCACAACCATCAAACCGTGAAATCAAACAGAGAAAACAGTAAAACATCATCAGACAAAGCCACGTTTACAGTTCGCATCATTCGGGCTTTTATATTCCGCTATCATACCTCATACCTATACACTAGATATTATATACTATACTTTTAACTCAATAACAGAACACAAAAGAACTAGGCACTAGGCCCTACTAAGTAAGTAAATTGTTAAAATGTACTACGGGTTATTCACGAATCACGAAGATGCATAAAGGGAATGAACACGGATTTCAAACAACGAAATTTTCCATGACTCGACATTCAACAAAGCCAAAATACAGAACAAGCAAACTTTGCAGGAAAATAGCAAATGTTGTAATTTTCATTAACTTTTTTAAAAGTTGGCATTTTGAATTAAAAAATACAATATTCTACATAGTAGTTCGGTTATAACCTCAAAAAGTCAGATTAACCTCGAAAATAGGGCACTCTGTACAATATAAGACACATCTTTACTAAAGTATTGCGAAATTGCATCAAATAAAAATATTGCTTGGGAAGAATGATAGAGGAATAAGTGGAATGCAGAGAAAATGTGCAGTAATCATTTAAGAAGAGTAGAGTATTTGCTGGGAAACTACAGCTTGACATGTAAACGGACAGAGACATGACATGTCTTTATTGTTATTTATTGAATTGAGTGAGCCACAAGACTTTCTACTTTCTTTCGTGGAAAATACCTGACATATTTCTCGATGTAATTGGACAGGGGCTTACCTGAGCTCCGACGCCGCCTTCTCTCAACCGAATCAAATCTGTCTGAGACCATGCACTTCCAGCAAAAGGATCCATCTAAAAGGAGAGAAATAATTGATGTAGATTATTCATAAAGTGTCTTCAAAGAAACAAGGATAATTAGGACAGGACAGTAACTGATATGACGAATCATTAGTAAGATATACGGGTACAAACTATTATAATCAGTAGTTAGTCTTCGAAAATGATAGACGTTTACATTATGAAAGTTGATGTGATTAGTCGCCATGAATGAATTAATGAGTCTCGTATAAAATAGTGGTAACGAGAGATTCCTTAGAAAAGTGTAATGTAAGTCTCCTGGAGGAAAAGAAGAATGAAAATGGGAAAGTTGACTGTTATCTGTAAACGGAGGTGTTCACTTTGGTTTTATCAATAGAGAAAATGTGACGAGTACTAATATGGGTGAGAGGACGGCTAAGTAAGGTAAAGTTATAGTACTAATAACAGGAAAACAAAAAGAAGACGAGTGAGTGGGTTTTGGCAAGGAATTATGTCGCTATGCATTATATAGTATTATTACATTAGCTAAGGTAAGATAGTTTAGCATTGAAGAATTATTGGAAGCCTAGAGACGGAGGAGAAAGAAGAGAGAAGACGAAGGAAGAAGGATACACAGGCTTTTCTATTTTATTTCTTACCTGTCTAAGATCCGAGTTAAAGTTGAGATCCTTGAGCTGATTCTGTAGAAACTTTCTGAGATTCCATGCCAAATCATTGTGTCTAAAAATAAAGATAAGATACGAATGGATGAGAATAAGACAAGAGAATATTATTTGTGTGTTCGTATATTCAGCTGAAGTTGGTTGTTGGTTGACTACGACTCACTCACTCAACTTAACTATTTCTTCACGTCTACATTACTTTACTTTAGTTTGTATGTGGAAAATGGAATAGAATGGGAGTGGAGAGGAGTAGTAAACTTGTAACTCTATCTGTACAAAAGAAAAGATGGGAATAGAACAAGAGCATTTTAGTTTGAGACAAGACAAGACATTTCTGAAGGGAACTTGACGATGAATGGAGAAGAGACAGAGATTCCTAATTAAAATTCAACAACTACGGACAAGCAATGCAAGGAAGCCCAAATCTTGTCACATTTTCCATTCCACTTCCCTGCTTACTAGTGCGGACTACATATACTAAGGATAAGTTGTTTTTCTTTCCAGTGAATACCAAATCTTAGATTAACCATTTACTTTCAGTCAACTCTACCCTCCTATGCTTAATATATAACCTTTAGTATGTGTAACTAGAATTCTGGATGTGTGTTTACTTTGTGTGGTCTCGTTTCCTCTATCATCTTCCTTCCTAAGCTACACTATCCTTATACACACTGCAGTTGTAAAACAATAGTAGGTATTAGAATTAAGGCGTGAGTTATGTACTTGTTGTTGTGGAAGCTGTCAAGTGGTCCGTAGTAAAAGTGTCTTTCTCTTTCGAAAAGTAAATATCCTAGTAGACGAGATATAACTTGGCACATATGTATACAACGTATATAGAGTGCAAATACGTGAAGCTTATTTGGAAAGTATAAAGGAAGTTAGTTCGTTGTTAAATAAGTAAGTAACGAGGGAAGGAAGAAAGCCTTTGGTTTCCTTTTAATTTCGTATGTCTTGACATTGCTGACATGAAAAGTTCCTTGACTTCCCTCGTTTCTTCACATTAGTGGTTACAGACTGAAGAATGAAAGTCTTTTCAGTTAAGTTGTGTAGTGTAATGTAAAGCGTAGTGACTTGCAGTATAAGTTAGAATGACAAGAGATTTTCCCAGTTCGACTCCCCAGAGTATTTATGCAACTGTGAGTCAGCGTGAAATGGAAATGGTCTTGTGGTGTTAATAGACTAATTTTCTGATTATAACGACTCAGTTGGACTTGACTTCTTTATCATACGAGTAACTGAAGTAGAGATAGTGCTAGCGCTGAGAAAAGTACCTGTTTAGAAAGTATACATAATAATAAGTGTAGTAGGGCTGACTGGGTTATATAGAGAGATGTTCAAAGTACAGGTTAATATGATAAGGGTTTAAAATGTAATAGTAAGTCGTTTGAATAGTGGTGCCCATGCCCCCAGTTTCCTTTTCCTTTTGGCTAGGCTATGACAATCAGTTTTTAGAGACGCAAGACTCATGTCAGACTTGCTCTTTAGTCTTTAGAGTCTAATGCTATCGCTATGATATACTTTGAAGTGACAACTTTATAGCCAAAGAGCACAACCCAGAAAAAGCACAGATTGCAGATAGATATCTCTAAAATCTCTCTACTATATCTTCACAGCAATTGCAATACTATGGGCATTGCGGGCTAGAAAGTTTAACACTAAGCATACTATTATATTGTATGTACCCCGTACGTATTACTTCGTTAGTAAGTAGCAATTGGGAGAAAGTTAGTTGAGTTGTACTTGTACGTAAAGTATTTGGTTTCTGTTCTGACTGCTGCTCTCTTACATCTTAGTCTTAGCTCTGATTTGGTTTGGACTTTGTGACACCGAGAGTTATGCCACACACTGTAATACTTACAGTAAGTTATAACTGGAGTATAACACATAAGCGGTCCAGCTTCCCCATTTCGCCTAACTACATAATTCATTTTACATCTTCAATCTTTTCTGTGCGTGAGTCGAACTCAAAGTCAGACCCAATCCCAAACACACCCGACTGCCTCTCTATAAAGTTATATATTCACACACACACGATTCTCTGGTCTGGGAGACAGTGCCAACATAGCTTTTACAATAGTTGTTATATATAGCTACTATTAATGTAAAGAGACAGACAAAGTCAAGCCAAAGCCAAACCAAGTTATCTTATATGATATTACATTTTCTATTTACCTATGCAGTAATAATCCACTCGTGACTATATCTGAGGGGAAAGTGAGGAAGAACAAGGTTGCAGAAGTAGACAACACAGTTAGGCCAAATAAAATATACTGTAACACTATATATTTTATATTATTATGGCCATATATATGTCTTTAATGTATCTATGTCACTATTATTACAACCAATGCGAGTCTCAACTCTTTCTTTGTATTTTATGAGGGTATAACATTCATTGTAGAAATGGAAGCTCAATAACTAAGACTTTTGTCTTTCTTCAAATGGTTTTTAGACATTTTCTTATGAATTGACCTGACCCGAAGCAAAGAATTGTTCTCCTCCCCTAAACTATCCGCCACACTATCCCACTATTATAACATGTAATACACTTATACACTAGTGAGCCAACGCAAGAAATAAACTTTCTCCATCCAATTCACATCTAAAAACAACTTTCACTATTTTATACTTATTACTAACTCATTTTATGATGGGGAATTCATGATTTATTCTCGGGAAATTCAGTTACTAATAGACTATAATTAGTAATCTAATACTAAGATAACTTTTTGATTTATTGCTCACAGACTTTTCATTTGATTTACATTAGAGGCGTGAATAAATAATCTAATCAGCCAGCTATGTAACGCTAAACTAATCTAGTGCTCCCTACATTATCAATTACTCTGTCTGTAAATCAACAATACATATAACAAAGTTTACGCACACACTCCACATTCTTTACACCATGTCCTAAATCAGATATTTACGCACACGCAATACAACACCACACCATTCTACATTTAAAGGGGTATTCTATAATTGTTAGGTTCCAATCAGTGTTTCGAAGTGCTACCTCTACTACGTGAAGCAGTATATCAAACCTTACTCTAGTGCTGATATAAAATAAACAAAATATTTACGATGTACTTAACCATAGCAGAACAGTAAAACTAGTTTGTTATTTTTACTGTAGTTAATTTTAATTTGCAAATTCAGAAACGTTTTTAAAGCAATTTGTGGTTGCAATTTGCAATTATGTAATTTTGCAACTTATTTTTTTATATGCACTTTACAGGACATAAAGTTATTCCCCTCTCTCCGCGAAGTAGCAATATTTACAAGAATTTAGTCTCAAAGTGCCGGAAGTGGAGAATCACAAATGCACCACAAGGAACACAACGACGAATAACTGAGCAAGCGGTTGTGGTCGAGAATGAAAAGTGTGTATTTATACGTTATATTAATGTTCTTTTAGAGAAACACGCACAATTTTTCAAGCACTATAGGGAAATAGTTACAAGTAGTGTAGGAAGCATAGTAGTTGAGGCTCATTGTATACAATGAGCGTATAAGAGCTTTCAGAGTATTTATTTTCACAAACGACTACTGGAGAAATGTCTAATGCTTCTTGAACTTTTGTACTGCGAAGAGCTTCAAGACATTTAAAAATATCCATTAATAGTAAAGCAAATAAAAACGCATGTAAATACAATAGAGTATAAAGGGACTCTGTAGTGGTTTGGCTAATAGAGATCTGTAAGTATGAAATTGGTCTATCGATTACTGTGTAGCTGCAGTATGCATTAGTAACGTGTAAGTAGTAACATATTGGTGGTTGTGCAAATAGAGTATAAGAATGGAAGACGAAGCGGAAAATATCATAGCTCGTTTGCAAGTCTGAACCGTTGGAAGGAAATTCCTGAATTGAATAGCTACTAGGTACATTAGGGATATATGGAGGCATAATGCTATTTATAAGGAGACCGCAGAGCCCGCGGGTGCCCATTCTTCTAATATCCTCGTTCGGCCTCGTCTCTTCTGTTTAGTTCGAAGTGAGCGAGTAAACGGAATGATGCAGTCACCGGGGAAATGTTTAGAGACTTTGAGAGCTTTTCAATGTTCAAATAAGTCAAATGCCGCCTGGCTTCAGTCAGAGAAGGATTGGAAATGTAGCGTCGTCACGTTGGACAATTCCAAGCGTCCTCTTCTTCGTCACACTACATTGCCAACACGTTTACGTGTACTTTTCCTAGTTTCGTTTAGTTATTAGCTTACTCCACTAGATTTGCCATGTATACACTAACCACTTTCAGCGTATGTGTACCAATGCACCTAACATTACTTGGTATGTACAACACAATCAATGTCTAAACGATTATTCTATTTCAGGCACACAACTAGTCCCGTTTTCTGATACGGCACAGGAAGTTCGTCTCCTTGAAATTCCTCAAGTCTACACAATACACAATGAACGCACTTTTTGCTTTCGGTTGTGAGCATCCAAGGAAAAGATGATAATAACTCTTTGACATCCCATAGAGAATTTATAAGGATTAATAAATTATGTGTGTACCTACCCATTAAAGAGCTAAGACGTTCTTAATATTATATTTGAACATAGAATACTATAGTTTGATTCCCTATAACTTGAAAAGGGAAAGTGTGCACTCGAAAGTACTACAGTGTGGATTACAGTAAGAAGTTCATTTAGATTTGCTATCGCCTTGCGGAGTACATAAATAAATAGACAGAGGAGAGATGTGTCTTCGTTTATTTTGGTTTATGTGTGTTCTGTAATGTAAGCTAAGCCGTTTGACTGTACTTCACTATGAACGCGGAGAGTGAAAGTTGGGGAAAGTAAGAGAAAGTGTGTGAGCGCGGAGGCGAGACAAGATGAGATTTAAAGTACATAGAGAATGAATGAATGAATGAATGGAAGGATAATAATATGAGATTGAGAGCGATGAAATAGCTAAAGTTGTTTGAATTGAGAATGAAAGCTAAGCGAGAGAGAGCGAAGCTATTCTCCACTAGAAAGGACTATAGATAGATAGGTGGACTATAGGGGACACTGTTCTGCTATACACAAGTGTGGTTCTACTGATTGTAAGCATTAAAAGTGTATACCGTAAAAATCTACGCTAGAACCTACTGCCAATAAACCTTTCCTTTCCCAAATCACGGAAAAAGATATAATTTAATACTGGAGGTTTTCTCGTAGACGAATAGGAATTTATGGGGTTGGATTTCCTTATTTACGGCAATATTATGTAAACCAAGGCTAAGTAAAGGAAGAGATTTGATTCTTCAATCTAAAATCTACGATCCCTTCAGCAGTTCATTTCGGCTCGGCAACGATCCGCTCTTTCTTCCATTATCGTTTTCTGTTCTGTTGTTATTCTGTATTTCCTTCCAATACACATTCATTTTCTATGTACTTCCTAGTTCCGCGTCTATGTTTCTAAGTTCTACCGATATAAATGCATTCACTCCGTATATTTATTTATTGTAAGTTGTGTTTGGGTACTTTACTTTTCTCTACTACACTTGTACATTCATAAATAGTATTGGATTGTAATGTGCTCTAGATACTGTATGATAGTTATTGCGAGTATTGTTTCAAAGTTGAGGAATTATGGAAGGGAGAAAGAGCCTCCAGCTTGGCATAACGGCCTCAATAAGATGATCCAGTACCCAACCGAGCCCAGACATAACAGACTGCGCCCTGTTCTTACAAAATGCATCTTATTCCTTCTTATACACATTTCTCTGTTCAATTTCACTTCAGTTCAACTAACATTAGCTAGCTCAGGTTCAAAGGCCCGGCTTGCTCTATTCCATTATAATAGAGATTTAAATCGATTATTCCATGCCATCATGTCCATAGACTCCTACGTATATACATACTTCTTTCTCTTCAATTGACTTGTTCTCTCTTCATTGCTTCACAATCAGCCCCATATTCCAATTGCATAGATTTACGTCTTTCATTGAACTACCTACTCCTATCCAGCAACATGCATGAATTCTAACTATTCCTCTACATGCTCATAAATAAGAAAACTATTTTCATAAGCAAACTGTCCAAAATTTTTTTGAATGACAAGCAAGTGCACATTTAGCGATACAATGAGTTTCAGACAATCTGATCAAAATTACAAATTAGAAAATGACTTCTAAATTTGTCGGAAATAATATTTTTTTCTTTTTTAAACCCAGCATTCCAGCCTTGTGAAAAAGTAGGGAACAGGAAATCTCAATTCTGAGGCCGCTGGCCGTACAAACTAATAATTATGTTCACACAAATAAGAAAAAGTCGACTAATTTATCACTAAAGTACTCCATTCAAACCAGATTTCTACAAATCAGTCAAACAAATGAGAAATAGTTTAGTAATACTAACGTACATCTGCACAAGCACATCTGTAGTAGCAAATAAGAAAGCGATTGCTTCACCAGTTTTCTATTATAGGTGCACAAGTAATAATAGTATTTGCTCATCACATCAACTGTAGTCACCACCGTGGTCATATTCGCTAAGTCAGTTAGCAGTACAGAGAGGTTGTAGGTTCGAATCCTACTGTGGGTGGCAGTGTCTTCGATTTTGACAAACAATTATAATTTCGATTCCCATCTGATTTAACCGTTCCTCAGATTTAAAAATTAGTGTGAGACAATTGGTACACTATTAACACTTGTTTGAGTACACTACTTGAGCAGATACCTACATAGCTTAAAGGAAAAGCGTCTCTCTGCTATATATTTCGATTTGTGAATGTAACCACGATGACTTAGTTTTTTGTGCTGTAAATAGTTATTTTTACTGCTAGATTTAGGAATAATTAATACTTGCGGGATTAATTTAAAATATTTTTAGCGTATGGTAACTTCATATAAAAAATACATTTGTCAATCAAAAGTTGGCCAAAGCAGATCACCATTTCGCCTAGATATTTCTTAAAAATATGGAAGACCCTTACCATAGTTTAACCATAAAATTCTCTCGAAGAATACAAAATTCATAAAAGAAAGTTTTACAGGGTAATACTACTGGTTAGCATCAAAAATATTCTTAATAGACACTAAGAATAAAATAGTATTATGACTTTTGTAAAACCCGCAGTAAAAAGTAGTTGCGAGATAGGAGAAATAGTTGTGGTAGTGGGAGTCTAGATATGAAAAAAAGAAGAAGAATGCTTAAGTGATATGGACGGAGTAGTAAAAGAAGACGAAGAGGGAGTGAGTGAATATAGTAAATTTCCTGGTGAGGCGAGAGTGCGGCAGTTGGACAGACCATCATTGAGAAATTTCTCTCGCTTTCTTTCTAACACAGCATAAAGCATGCCTACCTACGTGGCATTCTTCTTTTCTCCGATAAAATGCTTTTCTACATCTTTGTATTACACACATACACTACTTACATAACTAAAAGAAAACTGAAAGCAATGGGTTTCTATATATCTATTAAGGTTGTGGTAGGAACTCGTATGTATTGTATCACACACATTCACATCTGAGAGAAAGTCAATTCAGTTCACTCAGACATGTCCTACCATATCCCTACATTTAGTAAGGTAAAAGCTCTATAACTAAGTACATACAAACAAACTAGTGTGTATAAACTAAGTAAATGTATATGTAATATGTACGTTCATGCTATTTGCTTGAATTGGATTGATACTCTGTTACTGTAACTTGTAGTGGATCTACTTGGCTGTTAGTGAGTTGAGTCCAGGTTTAGATTTGGCTTGGTCTGCTTCTGCCTCGCGCTGGCTCTGGTTTGACATCCTAGTAACATATGGGCAAGAGTTTGAGAGGAGAGAAAGAAACATTGAGTCTGTTCAAGCAATTCTGTCAGAAAGTTAGAGTAACTCAATGCTAACGAAACGAACTGAAAATAAACTCTCAGGTTATGTATGTACTTACCTTCTATTTTAGTAACTAAAGCATACATTCCTTCTTACCAAGGTATAACTACCCTATGCTCTAATACAACTACCCTCGACTCTCTGAACCCAGACCAGACTACGTTAAAGAATCTAAAGCAAGGTATTATTCTAAGTAAGCATGAAACACTATGATGGACAAATTCGTTGTCCTCTCTATATTGCGACAATGTTCTTGTATACACATTGAATTCTTTTATATTCTCAGAACAGTACGAGACCTGACTATATTTGCAATAGCTGGGATTTTCATGCAAGAGGGAATACTTAGGTACCTATGTACTTGTGAAGAACGTGGGATATCTGTAGCAATATCCGCAGTGTGACTATGTTCTGTGTACCGGGACAAGTAAAGAAACTCCAAGTCAACTCGTTCCTTAAGTCAGTGACGGACTGTGTGAAGTCTTCCGGAAAAGAAATGCATTGGGACCGTTTATGGGAAGTCAGTCAAGACTTTCTTCCCTTGCTCACCCATCCCTTACATTTCTTACGCAACGAAGACTATACACAACTCTATGATGCACTCTAAGAAGAATGAAGAAGAAAACGCCAGATTTGACAAAACCAAACTTCTATATAAACTTTCCTTTATGTGTTACATAAACTCGTAAATACAATACTATTATAGTAATCTATTTTCGCCTATCGTTAGACAAACTAAACTATCTAACTTCACAACGACAAATACGTAGTGCTACTCTAACATGCACAAAATGCTTACAATACCTAATAAATCGTATTTGTATATCTATTGTCAAAGTTGCCTTATAATAATGTAATACCTTACAAATACCACTACTCTATAACTACCTATATACTACTTGTGTATACTTATAATACTCTCTCAGGTATATTCAGGTAAGATTTGACTCACTTTAGTTTGACATTCACCGAGGAATCAATTTCCTTCGTTCTCCCATTATATTTCGACACTAGTCTATCAAAGGGACCATTAGTTTACCCCTAGCTTCATCTCATGTTCATCCAATCTCGCAATTGACTTTCTATTTCTCTGACTTGATTCATCTGCAGCTTGGCGTTTTTATTCCTTGCAGTCAATCGTCTACCTCCTTTCACATTTTCATGTGTACTGAAGACAGATAATTCAAACCAATTCGTGCTTTCACTTTACAATGCCATTAGTCTGCTTGATCTTCGCTTCTTCCTTTTACTTAAGGAGTGCTTAAATTCAAGGATGCATTACATATGTATGTACCTATCTATTAACTACTTAAGCATGTGAAGTGGAATTGAGTGGAGGTACCTAACACAAAGCAAACCAAACACTCTGTGGACAGAATGTTCAACCGCCTACTCTGCAGTCTCTGTGACACCAAATTTTTAGACGATATCAATCTCATTCCAAAGGCAAATCTCCTGTCTGCCTCTGTTCAAGCTCAATCCGTCCATTCATCCCGTCGAATCCCATTCCATCCTGACGCTCTTCACAATCACTGTCGTCCTTTCCTATATCCATTACCTAGGATATGCATTATACTAGGCTACTTTATTTCCCTACTACTATGTAAGTCTCTTAGAGAGATATGCAAACTTGTATGGGGAGATTTACTCCATGGAAAGTCTAGTTCACCTTAAACTTAAATATCTCAACGTTCAGTTTCTATTAGTACTTTAGTACTTTACTTACGAAGTCAGATCAAGGGAAGTCAAGTGTGGATAGTTTGGTTTGGCTTTGTTGGCTTCACATCACTTCCCTTGCATCGCACCGATATTCACCACCAAAACTATACTAGCAACTGCTTAGAAACCACTTTGATCAGACTAGGCAGATTCTGGAGAAACAGCCCAGATATCAAAGGAATTCTGTAAGCCATCCAATGTTTGTATACTCATTAGAGCTACCCACAGAGTGGATATGTTCTCAGCTTAATGAAAGTACAACAGCAGATTACATGATTCACTATTCTAATTATTCACATACAGGGTACGTTTACGTTCTTAGTAACACGAATGAATCAAAAGCATTTTAAATGCACATACAAGAGTCATACATAAATAGATCATATACAATAGTCCTTTATAAAAATGATAAGTGATTAAAAGATTGATTTTGAAAATACAGAGCTCCAAAAATTATTTAACAAATATTTGCTTGGAACAAAGTGCTGGTATGATATTTTGTACATTTACTCGTATATTGCATATTAATCTTGCATCAATGACGCTAATGCCAGTAAATTACTGCATATTATTAGGTTTCATGTTTTGAATGGATAAAATTGTGACCAAACTTAATGTGATACCATTAATTCTGAAAGCGGAGATGCAGGGAGCCTATTAGCATTGTTTTGTAGGCTAGCTATTGGAATTATGTAGGATGAGGACATAAATGTAGTGTATTAGTAAGTGAAGTGGTGATTAAGGGAGTACATGTAGTTACAGATTTACTACTTGTGGTTGTGTGTACATAGAAATAGGAGAGAAATTTTATTGCTTGGTTTCTGTACTTACCCATCGATGAGAGGAACTTCTGCAAGCAATTTGCGGACGAGGTCGTGCCTGAAGCCGTTCATCTGCTGACTCTGCATCTCGAATGCAATGGGCACTCCGATGGCAACACACAGGGCGGCCCCCACGATTACCACACCACTGATTGTGAGAAACACAAGACAAACCCATTAGTCATAGCTTTTCTTACAGTTAGCACTTACTCGGAAAGATATCTTGGATGAAATTCTCACAGAAAGTCAAACGGAGAAAATAGAATGTAGGAGTAATAAAGATAGTCAAAGTAAGGAACGGAAGGACGTAGAACTACAGATTGGAGATAGGCTCTGTGGACGGAGTACGTACCAGTTCAAACAGGACTAACTTTCTGTGAGTTGATAAAGAAAGGGAAAGTCGGCGAAAGTGAAAGTAAGTGTCTACCAGTGCAAACCTACATGAGGAGACACTGAAAGAATCTTATTGCAAAGTTGACTTACCAAACAAGGCAAAGCTGGCGAATATCCAGTTCGAACCCTGTAACAAAAGCCATTGCCACTGTTAGAGTTCCGGGCAACAGATTGTTCTTATGGTGACACTTTCTCCAGCCAAGGAGCTTTCCTCTCTCCATTCAACGGAAAACAACCCTAGCACACTATCCAACTCATACTCCTCTCTGTATTGTGCTCCTAATCATCTATACCGATACCTATCATTTCATCCAACTGTCTATGCACTTCCTAACTATAAACTATGTATAGTAAAAGAATGCCAGACAATACGAAGTACACCGTAAGTTCTCCAAATGAATCTCTGACACAAATATCAAAGCAAAACAGAATTTTAATTGGGAATTTGTGAACACTTGAAAAACTACATGTACACACATACTACACGCAATTAACCTTTTAATTCAAAGCTTATTGGCAATCAATTACAGATCTGCATAATCAATGAAAGAAATTCTAAAACATTATAATGTACATTATTGGGTGGTCCAAACCACAAACTCCAGTATTTTTACGGGTAATGACCTAACTCCTAACATCTATGTATAAAATAAAAATACTAATTATAACAATATAAATAGTGGATTCAAGGTCATTAAAACCAAAAAGTTTGGTACTTAATGTTTTCAATTGGCAGGTCTGAAGTATCAGAGCAGGTAAATAGTGAGGACCCTTTTGGGGTTCTACGGCAGTCGTAATACAGTTAATATGGATTTCACACGAGTTTAGTTTAGCAGAGACTAAAATTGGAGGGTAGAACAAGGCAGAACATTACATGGGCTTATGCTGGCCATAGACTGTGTAATAGTGGCTCTGCTACATATGTCCTACTACCAATCACATTACCATCACACTAGACAAGACAGCACTCCGACTCGGCTTGTCTTCTTTGCTCACAAAGGCACACTACTCAACTCACTTATTGTGACAATGCTGAAACGTCGTCATACATAGTAATTCCGTCTTGGAATGTTTCCGCCCTTCACGAGACATCACATACCATCACATTCACATAACCTAACATAACAACATGGCACAGCATCACATTACATAACAACATTTGACTTTTGAATTGTAATAAGTACATCTATTACGCAAGAAACAGAAAGAGTATAGCTTGCTGTATGTTAAACAATTTGTATATAGACAGTTGTCCTCCTTACAGCCTATACCTATGTGGAAATAGATAATATTTGATGGCAGGGTGTGCACATATCCAAAAGACAATAGCATCTGGTTTACTACATATGAGAGAGTATAAGTGTAGTAGTAAGATCTTTCTGCAACTGTATTTGCATAGGAATTTCTTTGAACAACAAACATTAGGCTAAACGAGGATGGGGCTTCCATAAACCAAGATATTGCACAAAATTCGTATTCAGAGCGAAAAGAACTACGCCATTTTCTGCATTACCATATGTAATGCTGAGTTTATGTTAAGTAGCCATGTTATTTAACTTGGGTACGGGAGGAAATACCATTGTTTACCTGACACGAGTGCGTAGCATAACTTATGAATTTTATCTAGATACTTGAGAAGATGTGCGTGCTCGCGACTCAAACACCAAAGATTATTTAACACCCTGTAAGACAGTCAGTCTCTTTAAGAGCAAGATCCTAGCTGAGTGATACGGATATATTTATCTAGCAAAACTAAATGGGAGCTTTGCATTACATTAATTCAGAGAGATTTATCAGTCACAGTCAGCAAAGACGAGAAAAGGATACCAGATAGATTGCTCGCATGGGATCCCCAAGCAGAAAACTGCTAACACACAAAAATCTCTTGCGGCGCAATCTCCTCCACATAAAGGTCCCAAATTTTCTTTAAAAGGTACAAATATGCAACATAGCATTTATAAGCTACACGGACAGATAAAACCAACATCAACATGGAAAGTATTTTTCAGCTTAACAAAACTGGATGGAGTAATGAAAATTAGCAACAAGCCGTAACAGATGCCAGCCAGAGTAAAAAGTTAGATCTCTACATTGACATCCAAATTGGTCAAAGCTTTCGGGAAGGGAGGTATGGTACGTACATGCATGTAGACAGACAACACGATTCCATTAGTTGGCTAACTAAAACTCGAAATATGTACCCCTTTTGGGATACCTTTAAGTATGATCTGATTTTATTACAAATAAAAGGTGCTTGGTGTATTTAACTAATATGAAGAATGAATTTCTGAAAAGAAGATCAAGGGAATACACTTTTTTGTGCTTAGAGTTGTTCCACCGAGGTGAAATGATCCTGAGAGGAATTTCTTCATGGAATGAAGCTGGAGAGGAGACGTGAAGCGAGAAAAGTGTACTGTTGGTTGGATTGACTTGGTTTGGAAGGAGCGGAGCTTTTGTGGCTTTGGTACATTACATATGTCCTGTCTTTCTGCTCTGAAAGTGTTCAGTCTTCACTCTGCTACTTATTTACACTTAGGTACTTGTTAGTGAAAGTTAGCATGCTTAGGCACTTGCACTATCTATTATACATATAGAAGAGAGACATGCACATTTTGGTACAGAGTGAAAGTGCATCACATCTTTATCCTTCCGCTTTGAGAGATAAGCTCTGAGATTTGGGAAAAGGTCGAAACGACGTATTTCTCCTTTGGTAGGTAAGTATCTATGGAGAAATAGAGTTTAGAATAAAACTTGTAGGTTGTAGATGGAGAGTAAATACTATACTTACGTAATAGTAATAGATAGTTATATCACGAAAATAGTATATACGCTTATATTTACTGTGAACAATTCCCAATCCCATCATTTCTGAAAATGCAACGTAGAACTATAGTATTCACATAGGAATGTATCAGAAGCGTGGTAGGCGGAGTTACCGGATGAAATGCATGAAACAGCTTAGATACACATAACAGCACAAATAGAAACAGTTTTGGCCTGTAATCCTAGATTTTTCCTTGCCATTTCCCTTTTCATATACTGATTGCCGTTTCCTAACGTGCACCTATAGTATGAGTAGACACAGTTTCCTTTATAGTAATTGGCTTAGCTCTTGGAACATGAAGAAACAGTAATACAGTTACTAATAACACTAATACTATTGCAGACCGAATTGCCGGAGCGTAAAACGTGGTCCCTGATAAAAAATCAGCATGAAAGTGGTAAATGTATTGACTGCAGTGTTTTGCACATAAGTATCAATACCTGCTCGGAGTGAAGCGAGCTTATGTATGTGTCTAGTGTCTAGTTAGTAGTTAGTTTACTTTAGCTTTGGCGTCTGGCTTGACTTGGCCTGGCTTTTAATAGAGATTACTTAATTCCTTGCAAGCGGCACATGTAATTGCATTGCCTTCATGCTCCTGACTTTGACATACGACTCGAGCAACTGGTTTATTGTAACATCAGTCACTTTAGACTGGAGCACGTAACACTACTTCGAGTTTGTTTAGGACTGGGGCAGATCAGGGCTCCTGTGAGTAACCCATGTATGTAAGTAGGAAGTAGTATCTAGGTGTTCTGTTGTGTTGTGAGTTGGAGAAAGTAAACTGGAGAAATGCTTCCAGAAACTCACGATCCGACTCATAATCAACCAACAGGGCAAATCAGAACGGGAAACGAGACAAACTCATTTAATAATAACAGTTACAAGTTACATCTATGTACTGCACACACAAAACTAACAAACATTTATATTATATCATCGCACAGACAGAATATAATATGTTACTCTTCCAACTTATGTCTGTTATTTGAGCTGGGATATTTTTTCCCTGCTTTTCCTTTTCTAGACGCCTGTCGTCTGTCTCGCTTCTCATTACTTGTGTCTTTGTCATGTCAACTATAAGCTTTGTCTTCTCATTTCCCGTACCATGCCACTTGACATACCTAACTTAATACCATTGCAGCGGAATTACTTTCTCCAGAAATCCTAAGATCAATGTGTATCCGAACATAGTGGATTATTAAGGAATACCAGATAAATATACTTTATCAACTATACAATATACAATCCAGATTATATACAGATAGGAAGTATGCACATGTGCTACATTATAGTTTCCAAAAATGTATGTACTATTTATACTGTACGACGCTTCCCACTGTGAGACAAAAATCATTAATTTTTTATCGCTGCGTTTTTCATTTATACGTGTACCCAACACTTTTATAAACTTTTTCATACTCATTCTTAATCTTAATCTTGTACTAATGTGCTTTTACGACTAAAACTAAGTTATCTGCCTAAGACACCTAAAACTTAATGTTTTACCATGTGCAGTAACTTTACTTTATAATAAAAGTCTGTCTAACCTTTATAGTACCATAACCAAAAGGGCCTAAAACTTAATTTTAGAAAAAAGAATCAATTTTTCTGGAATATACGTTGGCAGATGGAAAGTTTTAGAAAAAATGATTGAGAATGCTGATACATACTGGAAAAGCAATGTAGTTGCGAAAAAGTAGAGAAAGCACACCTTGTAAGTTTTTTTCAGCTCAATTTATCTCGCTCAAAAGCAGATCTTGGTTTTAGTGATATATGGGAGCCTGACTAGAACTGTGAAAGATGTCAAGTCGACATTTGTAGACATCATGTCAACGTGCTTTAGCTTTGACTTTAGTCTACCTATTCGGTTTAGCTTGTCGTCAAATCTCAACTTATCGTTTTCTTATTGGTAGGCCTTGAGAAAACTCCTGACTTGAGATACAACTAATAATACTTATATACCTAGTTAGGCGTAAGGAAATCCTAAAAATATACTACTGCTGCCAGAATGTATATACTACATAAATAACATTTTTTCTAAATATAACAATTGTTTCCTTTAATCCCTAATATATTTAGAATCGGGGGTAGTATTTGTGGCAATACATGTTCAAAACCATAGAAAATAGTTTTACCAATTGGTATACCATAGCATAACTATCTGACTACAGATAATCGTGAGTCATATCTGGATTTATAAGTGTATTGACTAAAGATACTAAGGAACAAACATTATAAACATATATTACATGAAAGTAGGAAGATAGAAAAGAACAGAGGAAAACAACACATGGAAAATGACATGACAGCACTAAAAGAAAAGAAAGATTGGTTTCAGGGGCAAAAGCCAAGACAGAGATTGAGAATGGGGACAACACAAAGCAACAAACTCACGAACGAAAGAAACAATTATTAGAGTCATTTTTGTTGGAGAAGAAAGTAAATGTAAAAAATAAAAGGCAATAGCCTTTCCTTGGTTTCTTTCTTACTGCCTTAGCACACCACACCCAAGGAATCCAAGAGGAGAGTAATAGAAAGAGAAAGAACATAACAGTTGCCTTCTCTTAGACTCTATCCGGAATAGCGAGTGTATTCTCCGAGAGAGTGGTACATACGTGGATCTGTATACAAAACCAAATTGGCTGTACCATGTTGTGTGGAGTAAACGAAGGAGGACAAGAGCTAAATATTTCTGTAGTTGCCTTCGGTGTAGTACCCGTGTATGTTTGACTGGCCTGGAAGTTGTAGTCCTAAAGTAGTACAAAACGAACGGTTGGATTGTGAGGAATGCAATGCTAGTAAAACAGCAAACCAAGCCAAGCCAAGCCACGCACTACGAAAAAATCTTGGCAAGAAATCCAATGATGATGGTTTACACTAGAGTAAGTAAAGTAGAATAGTCCCAATATGAAAGTACGTGATTGAACTGGAAATACTAAATCTGGATTGGATATATACTCGTATGTGGTAAGATAGACCTTAGCATGTCATGCCACAGATACCAAACCATAACAAACCGATCCGGAGCACTGTCCCATGAAATATAAAGTAGCAAACATTTATTGAACTACAGAAACCACTCTCCTATATTCAATATTGTAACTCCAAGGGCTCCACACTCGACTCGACTGGATTAGTTTCGACTGGACCGTGCTCAATGACAGAAAAGGCTCATTTCTTTTGTATTAAATCCATACACTCAACAAGAAAAGGATCGCTACAACAATACATACAAATTTTCAACTAAATTCTCCATTTCAACAGCTGTGTAAAAGATAATGCCTATACTAAATTGACACGCCATTTTTTCTCCTTCCAAAGTCAACTCTAACAATCTTATAAATACAATGGCAGCTCATTTATTGACAAACATTTTATAAACGGATCAACTACAAAATAACAAACCTATTCATTTTCTTTCCACTTGTAGTGCTGAAAGTTTCGAACGTAAACATTCTTGGATTCTGAAATTTCTCAGTCCAATACAAAAAATTAATTAATATTTGGAATTCACAAATAAATACTCTGATTAAGAACAGGTGCAGAAAGCGAGAATCATGTGATACCTTTTCTACGTAACATTTCTACTTTTAGGCAAATGTAAAATCCATACGCTTTAAATTGGGACTTAGTGAAAGCATTAGTGAAAATATTTGGGATTCTGTTGATGTTGCTTAAGAAAGAAAAAGCAAATATTAAGCAACTGTAACTGTATGTTTTTAATTTTGTAAATACGGAGAATGGGAAAAAACGCAATTCCTGTGGCTGTATTTTAGATTTTAGATGCTTAGGTATATGCTTGTATCTTTTTCGATTCAGAGAAGTAGAGAAAGACAAGGGACGAAGGAAAGGAAGGAAGGATTTGATATTAGGAGAAAGACGCAAGCTGTGAAAGGAGGATGTAAAGGAAGAGGAGTGCAGTCAAGGGAAGGAAAAGAGAAGACGGACTTTATTTATTGCGGCCAAGTTTTTATTACACAACTGGGAGATGGAATGGGGATGACCAGCGGAGACACAATGGAAGTCCACAAGTCTACAGAAGAAATCATGATGTATGAAGACGTTGCAAATCGATCTCTGAATGACTTCTGTGCTATTCGCATATCTTATCTCATTCACAATCCTCATTCCCTCTCTCCTGTGTAACCACACACCAGAACTAACGTAAGCCAGAGAAATCCACACGGGACGAGGCTTCTCAGTCCGAATCAAAAGTAAAGATCCAAATGTCCTGCCGTACTGAATTGAACAACCCAAGTTAACATGATTCACAATTACCTACACAAATAGAAAGGATATGTATGTAGTAAAAGACACATATATAGTAATGCAAATACAAATTGGAAATATGCCTGATCGATGGCATTTTTCTTTGAGGCCCGCCAATCGGATTGCTAAACTAGCATTATTATTAATGTGAACTATCTACTAATGCGAATTCTTCTATCTGTGATATTTTTTATCCAAATAAGAATATTTCTTGTGCTGCAAAATCTGACAATCAACTATCGAGTACAAAAACAAAGACTGTAATATGCGATGTAAATACATAAAAAACCTTGCGAAAATTACTGCTGGTGGATAGCAAAATTGAGGAACATTTGAACTATCATGTTTACATTCAGAGGAATTTAGGGAAGAAAATTGCTGTCAAAAGAAGTCCATCGGAATAAAGTTACGAGTAGTTCAGTCCAGTCTATTCCAATCCCATCAACATTCCACATCAACATCAAATGTAGTGAGGTGATCTGTTCTGTCCTCAAATCTAATCTTACGTCTCGATTGCTTTCCCAATAGCAATTTTATTTACAGCTTTCACCACTCAGTGAACTCGGTTAGCTTTATGTCTAAGAAAACTCTTTCCTTTGATTTTTCTTCCGCATCTGTTGAATTTACAAAACTTTGATACATAATATTACCATCATACCGTAAAATAACCACATGTTATCTTATTCCAAGACGTGACATGACACTAGCCATAATTTACAGTGAAAATTCCAACTATTTTTGATTTAGGCTGAAAGCTTTAACATTTACATTCACGAAACAACGTTTTCGCTTTGTTGGATCAAACTACCAGTCTGCATTCTCAAGGGGGCTCTACCACTTCAACAAACAGAACAAACAAACTGTGCAATATGACCAAAATACAAATTGGGCAGTCAAATCAACATACTGTAGTTTACGGTACGTAGAAGCAGAGAGTCAAAATAAAATAAGGATATATCAGTACTTGCAGAAAAACCGCCTACATTCAGATATACTTGTACAAACAAAGAAGGTTGGTAGGTATATCTTTTACTTCTTCGTTAAGTTTCACTTCCGTGAAATGATGAATCCACTCGTAACTTAGCATTAATAATTGACACAGCCAAAGCCAGGGATTTGTTGCAGCCCCAAATACATACAAAACAAAATACCAACAAATGCATACGATAGCGAATGCTCAAAATTTTTACTACACTCAAAGAAACAGTAGTAACACTGAACGAAATTAGTAAACAATCACATGTTAAACATTTTCGACATTTTTTCAACTTTCCCATTTACAAATTTTTGAAAATAAATTTTCTCCTTCCTCTCTCTAAGGAACCACATCATCACACAATGTGCCCAAATTGGTTTATGTAAAATACAACTTTTAAGTCTGAGTTTGCAGTTGTTTAGAACGTTTTGTAAATGTTTTACTGTTTCCTGAGACAGGGGCGTAGTTCTTGGGGGTGCTAAACCTCATTAAAAAGTGGAATTTCAAAAGTTCAAATATCCTAAGTTCTAATCAGAATTGCTTCAACTGCATTATTAAAATTTTGTACATGAATATTCATCGGGTGAAATAGTCTCTCACTAACCTATTTACTAAACTAAACAAACTAGAGAACTATAAGTATAATTTTTAAAACCTCACTTCCGTGGTAATCATAGTTTTAGATAATGTGGATATACTGCTTGTCCAAACCGTTGAAGTTCCTTTGTACACAAATATAAGACATCTCTAACTGCATCTCTAACTCCATTCCCATTGAAGTAATATATGCATTTATGTATGTACATGCATTAAAATAGAAGCAAATCGCATAGGCAGCAGTACTTCAAAATAAGCATAACATACATGGATTTGGTTCTATTCCTTACATATAGCAAATGGAGTATTGTGAATTGTGAACTTGATACGTGAGCTTTTGATTACGACTCACATCATTAAGCAAAATGCATTTTTGTCACGTTTTACAGTAAAAGAAAACTTTTTGATAAAGTCTGCATTACGGAGTAAAAACTTAAAACGGGTTACATTTCTAGCTGACAATAGTGTGATATTCGCTTAGGTCATCATTCTCTATTTAATAAACATTTCTGCGCAGAAAGTACTTTCTCTATAATGAAATCAATTAATTATACAACCACACAATGAAACTCAAAAAAATTACCTAAACATTTCACTTTGTGAAAAAGTTTCTTCTTTGATTATGGGAATCCATTACTTTTTCTAGATCTACTCCGGCCTTAACTGCAATTTTCCAGATTAAATTGTAACGTGACTTAAAAAGAAAAGGAAAGCAGAAAGTTTTTTAATTGAGGGAAGATAATTACTTTCGCTTAATCATTGTACTGCCATGTATTCTACTGCAAGGGTCTGCAACATCAAGAGAAAGTGCATTGATTAAGAATCTTCCTGACCTGTCAGCTTTGCTAATGCACAGTGTTTCTTGAAATATGGAATACAAATAAGAAGTTTGCCATTACAATGGAGATCGTCATGCTATTGAATAAGAACTTCATTATTTTAGAGCTGGTCGATGTTAGTTAATGCACAAAAGGGATAACAAGAAATATGTTGTGTTGTGAAAACATTAAGTGCCTCTATAGTACTCAATCCTTCAAATCCATATATTTTATTTAGCCTTTTGATACAGTTTATGCCATTAGAATAGTTTTCCTCGAAAACAAACCGGAAATAAATCATTTGATGAAAAAGAATTTTTTGTGTCGAAAATTTAGAGGAAAACTTTTAAGTTGAATGCCAATAGCACTTACATTTCCATAATACTCGGAAACTGAGACTTGAGTACATACCAAGTAGAAACGATACGAGTTCTTGGCAATATTCTTGTGCACAAATAACAGAGTCTACATAGTAGTATCCTTATACTCTTGAATCCCAAAAGCAGGAATAATATAACAATACTTAATGCTGCGTTGTATGTTGTAATATCTGCATGAAACAAGGTCATGTTCATTGGTTTGGTAGTTGTTCACGCTAGAGGCACTATCAATAGAACATAGTTTGATCACAGATAGTATAGAAAACTCGTGATAGGAGTGATATTAAAAATGTATGTACATGCACACGAAGAGAAAATTCATCTGAGAAGTGGTGTACATCTTGCACTGGTGCTGAATTATCATTTTTCTAGCTTTCCGGTATGTCAGAGTCACAGAAAACTCATAATGGTGGATGCAATGGAATTCGAAAGGACGAAATATGTGCCTGGCTTTCATTCGTCTATCGTCTGGAGTAAAAATAAGTCTGTCACCCACAAAAGATCACAACATATGTAACACTTCCTGTCGGCACAATAAATATGTACATGTCCTGTCGTTTCTCCTTCGCATGTCCTCCTCTATCTCCACGTCTGTCCTTTCATTCCATCCCAAATTCATTTCTCCCTTTCGTGAAGCGAAGCCATTCAACTCAACCTATACTCATCTCATGTCCTGTCTTGTCCAAAACTTAGAACTGTCCAAAGGAACTTCCTCCTTTCTATATATACTTTCTGCATCGAAGCGGACCTACTTTCTCTCTGTATTACAACTGACCAGCCAAAATAACCGAATATGAGGATTAAATGGAAGGATAACCCGTGTGCTTTCCTGCTACATCCTCAGCTACCCGAATTCTTAATAATAAATGATGTTTTTCTCGTACTAGGCTGTTCGCTGAAATTTTCATTGATATAGATCCTGATTAGACCTGAATTTGTAGTGATGAATTACTCACGCTGAATTAGCTTTGGTCAGGCTGCTCTATAATGCACGTAGGTAGATGGGTGACACGGCTTTCAACCTCCAGAGGCTTTTCACATTTCTAGGTTTTCACACCTGTGTCTTTTCACTCCCATGTGTCTTTCCATCTCCCATTCTTTTCATCCCCCATATTTTTTACCTCCATGCTTTTTACACGGCTGCTTTTTCATCTCTCAGTTTTCCCCTTCATTTTTTCCAATACAGTTGTAGCTGGATTGTACTACATACGTACATTGTTCTGCAAAGCTAGTTTGCAGACATATCAACTTCTGATTACATTTTAACGGCAAAAATTAACATTAACTTATCAAATATGCGTATTACTAGGTAACTTTAGAGAATTTTTACGGAAAATGTGTAGCAAAACTTTGCTATACACAAAACTACTACTGTATTTATCCTAAAATATGGATCACACTGTTAAAAAATACAATCCTCGGAAGTACAATAACTTTACAGTCATGCTTGGTTGGACTTTGAATGTTACTGGCAATGTTTTTCTTCCATACAACATTGGTGTGAAAAGCATGAAAGTGAAAACATGGGGTAAAACAGGGATGTGAAAAGACACGGGTGTGAAAAGTATGGGTGTGAAGGACAAAGGGTGTGAAAAACTAGAGATATGAAAAAATTCGAAAAGTAAGCAGGTATATGTTATTTATATATTGGGTGCCCAGAAACGCTAAGAAACCCACGTGAAGCCACGATTACATGAAAAATAACTATTGTACATGCTGCATAAAAGCATGCAGTGTTTGATAAATTATTTTCTAGTATCGAAATGTGAAACCAGTGCAAAAAGATTAGCCAATGCAAAGTGTTGGAATTCTACTACCCATGCGCCGCAATCAAAATTTTCTTTGAGTTAACAATCCGCTGAAATTAATGATGCACTCATCTACTATTAGTAGTTACAGAGCCTAATTTAATTTTAGAACTACTTTGTGTAGGTAAGCTAGTCTTAAGGTTTGTTAAGCTATTTGCGTCAGAGAAATAATTGAAATCAGGGTGGGTCCATACGAGTGTAGGAAAAAGGGCAGTTGCCCTAAATTTAGGTATTCTAATGTTAATCACTTTGGTACTGACATTAAGTACTTAAGATAGAGTGACTAAATGGAGCACTGTAATACAATAAATAAAGAGATTCTCAGAAATCAAACCAAATTCCTGCAAAGTGTATGTTATCATTTAGCTGTATTTGCGTTTCTCAGTAAGCTGATCTGCCCCCTTGTGATAAGACATCATGTTGTTTTTACAATATTGCTGCTTGTAGCTTTTAAAGTGTGCTAGGGCGGACAGACAGAAAACCAATTTTAGCCAAAGTCTTTGCGGAGAATATCGTCCCTAAAACATAACTATAACTTACACACCTATTTTCTTGTGCTTACTTATATAAACAGTGTAATAGTGTACGCCTATACGCCTATAGATATATGAAACGACGTTCTCTCGTTCCTTTCATCCAAATAACGATAACCCACTTCGAAATCAAAGAGTAAAGTTATATATAACAACCTTTCTCAATGTAGATTACGTTTTCATTTCATGTCACTCGCTAAAGCGTTTTATTTATTTCGTTATGCAGTCAGCGGAGATTGAAACTATACGACTGCCATAACATTAATACTTTCTTAAACAGTAATTATCTGTCTGTCTACATCATCGAGGTAGTTAATGAGTCACTCCGGCAAACTTAAAATTACACATCATAATAGCGTTTCAGTTCACAATGTCACCTAAATTAAATACGAAACTGCATTAACCTCATTTCCAGCCAATCGGGTGGGGTACGCGATGTGACACAAAGGTAATTACCCCTAATGAATTATAATTCTTTCCTTTACATTTTTCAATTAACCAAGTGTTATTTACTGGAATAGCAAATATTACGCTGCCAAATGTGTATACCAGTTTATACACAAGGAAAAGATTTTTGATTACTTTGCAGCTCAAATGTTTGTTGATTGGCAAGTATACTAAATACGTCAAAACACTAATGCCTTACGCGTTGCTAGTTTTGAGAGTTCAACTGCAATTGATTTAGTATGGAATGAATAGTCTTTTCGGCTTACTTCAGATACAAAATATTGATCGAACAGGACCTAAATAAATTAAACAAAATTTCATGCGGTAAATTGAGAAGTTCTGCTGTAATCATATTACAATTCAATTAAAAGCCCTCACAAGTGAATGGTATTTTGTTACCTGATGTTCAGATGATTTGATTGATACTAATAATTTATAGCTAACCACCTTTAACCGTATATATGATAGGTAAAGCTCGTAAGAGTTTTTTGCCCTATAGTTCTGTGCTAATTATGCTACAACGGCCAGAAGCAAAGTTTCCGGAGATAACACCCTATATGAAGTAATTGCTTGGTAAAAAGCAATGTAGTGTCTAAATGTTAGTGTATCTGCACGTGTGTGGCATCCATCCATTTCGTAAATGGGGATTCGTAGTTCCATAATGAAATGGTAATTCAATACGGAATGCAGTAATGGGTTAATTGGACCACCATTCTCCAATACATAACTAAGTGAGTTTTCTATAGGTAGATCCCATTATTACTTCTCCGACAAGATACTTATATCAAATCAGTACACATTATCTATGATTGGGAAGTGCAGTTAGCGTTAATCCACGATACTAATAACTTCTGTGAGTAAAACCATGTAGCCTGCTATTATAAGGTAGCTGCTCTCAGCATCCTAGTTGAGCAAGCTACTTTTTGTGGCAGGCTATGATAATACAGAGGAGATTTACTTCAATTCATTCAAAAGTGTATAACTAAATTCTTTTCTGATCATTAGTACATTTTTGATAAATATATCTTTTAAATAATTTTAACATTATAGACATTGCGTATTTTAAGATTTTCAATTCTTTGGTTTTCATAATTGCATATGCATGAGCACATTTTTGCAAACTCCTCCGTAATTTCAATATATCAGATGTACGTTTGTGCAACATTTTCTGTCACTCCTGCGTCAATATGCATTGCGTTTAATTAAACAAAATTACACTGCCCAATCGGGAAACATTAGAAAATACGTTCTCATAAATGAATGTACACTATAAGATTCGAAAGAGGAGAGCTCCATTTGGCTGTTTCTTGTAAACTGCTTGTGATTCAAAATGCAAAGATAGAAAGCGAGAATAAGATGAGTAAAGGAAAGGAAGAGCTTACCGTCACAGAAGAGTCGCTTACGAGTTGTGACTCGCGTGCTGGTTGATGATTGGGATATTTTGACACTCGATCCCATCCGAGACTCGGGTGTCAAAGACGATTCCGAGTGAGTCAACTTTGTGGCACTTTGTTGCTGAAGTTGTGGCTGTTGTTTCTCATACGGAATTCTCGTGTGGCCACTAAACTTGTTCAGGTGCTTCGTGCTTCCCTTATCGAACACTTGTATCTGACAAACAAATCCACAAAACACACATCAAGTATCAAGTAAACTTACTACACGCAATACCTTCTTTTCTAACTTCATACAATCCTTCCTAAAATCTCATAATATTTGCCACAAATGTACTTGCACAAGAGAGCATAGAATAAGAATCTTGTACATACATACATACGTACTATGCCAAATAACAGCATAGTTTCTGACAAGACTACGATACATGCTGCACAAACGCTATGCATTATGTATTTGTAGTTATATCCATGTCATTCTAAACATAGATCATCTCTGCTCTCTTCGTGCCCCTTTAAGACATGCACTCACCCACACCGAGACCCACCATGCGTTATCGTGTCCTGTCTATTTTCTTTGTCAGGACAATAATTCCATGATGACATGACATAATATTCAGGATAAATAAGTTCGATTTTTTACAATATTTTCATGAACCACCCGAAGAATGTATATAAAGCACTAGTTTTCAAATGTAGCATAAACAGCATACTTTTATTGTTGCCACAGTGGACGTGTAGTATTATTTTCGTACCATAATCTCAGCGGGTGTGAAATACACACTTTATATCTGGCCTGGCGATATAATGGCTGTCAACAAAATCATTGCCGTCGTTTTTAATCTTAGCATATAATTTACACCATAAAATTCGCGAATTTTAGGGCGAAAATTCTATTACACATGCTCGTAATTTCAATCTAGAAATGGATAGGCCCACTACTGAACACTTATTTTATGTCAGCAAGTCGATTATGTACAATCAAAGCATCTCAATGATGTCATACAGACTGTAATTTTGTCTCCTGATAGGTGTTTACACAATATTAGATGTACATTAAAGTCAAATGGCAAAACAAACTTAATAATACTGAGAAGCACAAGAAGAATAAGAAATTCCCGTCCTATTTGCATTAAAAGTTGTGCTTCTTCAAATCTTTGGGTTGAATCTAGCATTAATTTTTTATTGGGAAACTAAAGTAGTTAAAGGAAAATTCATGGGAGTATTTACAGTTGGAGGAGTATCACATTTTTGAATTAATATGAAACGCAACACATATAGTTGATACTTGAAGCTCTCTTAGATCTCTCCTGATTATACAAGTATTTGGGAGAGCGAAAGAGGCTCACTATCACTGCCTGATATTTCATGGGATTCACTGAATGCACATTTGATAGCTGCAAGGGTTTCATAGTTATTCCAGCATAACAATTCTTTCTTCAGAGTAGAAAATATTCCTCCCGATTTGCTTATAGCCTGAAGCCTGTTTTTTGTGAATGCTATGTGAGCATAACAGTGTCTAGCATTTTATGTGAGCAATAGAATAATATACTAAGTGTGATATGTATCACATATGCAAAATATCCCTAAACATCTACTTTTTAATAGTTTTTTACGTCCGTGTTTGTGATGAGGCAAGTCAGACCCAGGACAAGGCGAAACTTTAAGATGCCTATCAGGATATAAAAACCTCATAGTTCCACTTCCCAAACATTATTACTAATATATGCGAGTTTATTTTTCGGTATAATTTTTCTGTATACGTAACCGCAACTGGGATTCCATTGGCATCCATAAAAACACTTTTTGGACAGAAGTTGGATAATACCCGAATATAATTTAAAGATAACGATAAAGCAACGTAAAAAATCTGCATTAGGAAAAGTTATTGGCATGGTACGTGTAAAAACATGTACTTGACGCAGTTTAAGATCACTATAAAGAAGATAAATACAATCCATTTTAATAATAGGTACAAGGACCCTTGTATTTCCTTATCTTGAAGTTTCGTCTAATACTATAACCAATAGATCCTTAAATGAATCTACCAACAGAGGAGGTATACCTCAACATAAAATATTATATGAGGATCGGACAAACTATTCCCGAATTGAGACTGGACATTACATTTGAACAAGATGTTCCAGAGCTTAGCATAGGGCAGTAAAAGAAAGTGACACGAGAAAAAGAGTGGCAATTGGCATAGAATGCTTTCCTTTCAGTCACGACGTAAGTTTACGTTAATGTAGAAACAGGAGTTGGAGCGAAAGCAGTATTATGTAGAATACCTCCCATAAGAAATAGTTTGGAAAACAGACATTTACTGGAGTGCAGGATGGAGGAGCAGCGCAGTTTGTTGTGTATTGCTGTGTGTGCTCAAGCTGGAATTAATGAAGCCATAATAGAGGACATTGAGAGAAATTGTGCTGTCCAGCTGCTAAAAACACATTCGCATTCAGCATTCAAGGCAACTTTCCTTCCATCCCTACTCCACGTTTCCTTTTCACTATCACTGCACATCTCCCCTTATTACAGCTTCCTCTCTATATGCATAGCACGCAACTCTTTCCCTTAGCTTCCTCTCCATAATACCTCAGCATTTATCTCCCCTTTCTCCTTAATGCAATCGCTTTGTATGTCGTAGTCATAACATAACATCCACTATCTACAAATAAGGTTCCTATTCTGATGGACATTACAATATAGATACGTATCCATACAACTCTATCTAATAACGTAGGCACTTATTCCATACATCTATTACCTGTATCGTTTATACCTTTGCCGCTCAATTCAATGCTTGTACCGGACATCGTAAGGCTTACATCATTCTTTGGAATTACAATTATTGAAGTGCATTTTAGCAGACATCAAGACATTTAGAACTGCTAACTTCAGGAACTCACTCATATTACTAGAGTAATGATACCCTTATTCGGCATTACAATCATCATTGCTCAAAATGCTATTATGCTATATAATTTTGATTTTAATTCAAATTCAAATAACTTGATTCAAATATGGAACACTAATTGTAAATCCAACGAATAACAGAAATATTTTCCACAACGAAGATCTATGGAAATACTTAAATGGAATAAATAATAACTAATTGTAAATAAATGTGCGGAAGTGCGATTTTCTAAGAGAGGTATTGAATTTAGTGGTGGAATTTCCCTTGGTTTGCTTAGAAAGCGTGGTTCGAATGTGGCTTTGAATCTAGTATGGAAAAGGAGATAGGCAATGAGTAGATAAAGAAGTAGATATGGGAAAGCACTCTGAAAATGTATTGTACTTGTTATTTGCTAGTTGAAAAAAATTGGTGTTGGAATACTCTTGGGAGCTGGAGAAAGGCAGGTTGGGAAAACGTATTACGGTAGAGACACACCAAAGAATACCTAACCAACCACACAGCACTGCTATTGCCTTGTGTGGAGCTTATAGTGTAACACTTATATAATTGTGTATTTACAGGTCTTACTTCTCGGGGCTGCACATGGATGCATAGAACATATGTATGTAGCATAGCGTCAAATAGACATGGATTAGATTACATTACACCCTTGGTCTAGCATCCTTTCCTCTTTTCCATTACACAGCACACTGTAACTTAAAGTTATAGAGCTTAGAGTGTAAGCACAATAGATTTTAAAGACGAGTTATCTGGGAGTGGACAGGAGAAGACAGAAGAAAGGAGCACAACAAAAACAAGACACACTTTAGTTTCACATTCACACTATCCCGGTTTGCTTTTGCTCTTTGGTCAACGAAGTAAGTCGAGAAAGTTGGAAAGAGAAAGTATTCTTTTGTAGATTTTTTGCTTTCTCCTTTATGTTTGTGAGTAGTTAAAGGTGGAAAGCATTCCTATTTATTTGTATTTGTGTCTTTGCTATTACTCCACTGTAACGAATAGTTGCTCCAGTAAGTAAGCCTATAACAGTTAAGTATGCAGAGCCGGTTTATGTGTGCCTAAGGTAGGAAATGTGCACGTGTAATGTAACATAACGTATGTATGTAAGAAATTATTTGGCTACAAGAATAGAAAAGCACTTTGAAATCGACTTTCTTTTTGGCACTTCTAAACAACCAAAGAGGAGCCATTGATGCGATATTTTTGCATTAGTGTCTGAATTCCATTCAGTGAATTAGCTCTGATACGACTTTTTTCCTTTAGTCCCCACTTCTCCCCGGTACTACTTACTAGATATATAAAGATGTAAGCAAAGCACCGTAGTATTTACTACATAAATAGTAACATGTGCTTTCCCTTTGGCCTCGTATCTCTACGTATGTATTTCCTATCGTTCTTTTACGACTTTAGAATGTTTCAGAATGGAATCGTACAGGAAAGTACGGTACGTAAGCAGAAAGGGTTCCAGGATAGAGTGTAAGGGTTTGATAAGGCAAACCCGATGTGTACATGTACGTGCAATGTAATAGAGTAACAACTAAAAGTGTCTTGCTTGTATTAGTATGTCTGTCCATGTAATGTTAGAGACAGTATAAGTCGTATAAGGGAATTGGAGGGAGTAGACTGTAGGTACTTATTTCATATAGAAAGTAGACATACGAAGACCTTAGTTTCCATTACTTGAATTCTGCTCTGACTCGTGGCTGAAGTACTTTAAACTACAATGGGTTACATATTAGATATTAAGTCAAGTCAATTCTCCGCTTCTTATAGCCCATTGTAGTTTTTTCAATTCACATCTCTAGCAAAGCATGGAATACAATATAGAATACCTCAACTCAAGAGAAGAGATCATAGCAGATGCAGAGCAGTGCAGACCAGCAAGTATCTCCGAGCATCCCTTCTTCAGGAGTAGATTGTAGGTATGTATTACTATTATATTACACGGTATGAACGTTTCTGAAAAGAATGTAGAAAACTACCTGGAAGGCTAACAGAGAAAGAAAGAGATCTATAAAAAGTCGAGGGTCTTTCAAGGTGCAAGGAATCTCTGGAGCCTCTTAAATAACTTGCCTTACCTTTTTCTTCCCTTTCTTCCTATTCTCAAGTCAAGACTTGTAATATAACTTATATTAGTGCATTCTACCTATACATTTCTATAAAATATGCTATAGAGTCTATGAAGTGTCTAATACGAACTAGATTCTTATTGCTTGTGATGCTCTGGTTCTGGTCTGCTCTCCTCGATTCTTCAGTTTAGTTCTGATAAGTATGTCCCCAGTTTTTCCGTACTTACAAACCAGCTTCATTTTATGTTCTATATTTTAGTGAGCAAGGATGGAAATGCGTGGGTACGTTTTGCAAGGTACAGTACAGTAGAGTGAATTAATGAGTTAGCTAGATATTGTTATTCCCACAGCTACAAAAGAATCTTAAACCTATCTGTACTTATTTGTTTCTTACTTTCCTCGGTATTTTTATTTTTATTTAGGTACGTGTTCATATCATAGGATACAGCAAATGGAATAGCTAAGAAATTCTCGGCTATATTCATTTCATGTATACTCCGTAAATGCAATGGTTATAGACGTCATTGACATTTGACTGGAGAATGCGAAAAGTAATTTGCTTCATCACATTCCATACGTTCTTTACAATTTTTCTTTACTAACTACTACTGAACAGATATACTTCCTTACCTTTGCACAGAATGGGAATTCTAAGGTAAGTACTATAAAAGAAGGTACTAGAAATGTTCTTCTCTGTGTATTTGCTGTGTATTGAGTGTAGTAGCTTTGAAACCAATAGTACATAATGCAAGTAAGTAAGTAGTAAACGTAAGTAAACTAATACGTATGTGCTGTAGTAGTGAAATGGAAGAATTTTAATATGTTTTACGTAAAAATCCAGGGCAAACCAAAAAAGAAAGGGAGGCGAGAGCAGGTAAGGTATGTGCATGGAATGAATTTACATAGTACACAAAGTAAGTACATACAATCAATGTTAAATGGAATGAGGGAGTATAGAGACATAGCTACTGCATTCATAGTGCTATGAGGTAATCTACGAACATTGCATAGAGCCAAGGTACCTCTTACTTATTTTCTTCTGTGCAGTGAGTGTACCATGCCGGTACCTACTTGTTTAGAGATGTATTTAGGTGCCTCTGCCTCTATGTGTACATTAAGATCTTTTGCATTGATATTCAGGCGCTGCGTTATTATGTTATGCTTTCTTTACTTTCTCCGCGAACTACTAAGACTATTCATATACAGTTGATTTTCTCTCTGCATTACTATTCCTTACGTATGTACACATTCGTATCATTCGCCATAAAGCCAAAAATAGTAAACGTCTGTGAAACATCTCGACATCAAAGTAGAAACTTGCCAGAATCATTCCCTTAACAGCTTTACATAAAGTCAACTAGGCAGACTAAACCAAACCGCTGTACACATGGTCTTCCCTCCTATTCCTCCTTTCTCCTCACTTCACTATCTGATTCTATTATCATGAGAGCCTACAATAGTACTTACTATTCTTTCATACCTTCTTAACTGGAACATACAAATAAATGCTATACTACTCCACTACACAAAACTCACCGTATTATGTATGTACCTAGAGGTACAGACACACTAGCAAATATTATGCTCCTCTGCTACTAAATATTTCCTGTGGACTACAGAACTAATATAACTCGTATCTGTACAAAGAATAATATGAAAGACTACAGATAGCGAGGCGTTACTCTTTACTTACTCTACTTCTCTCTATGTTTCACCATGGAATTGCAATTTTAGCGTGTGCACTAAGAAATGAGAAAACGTGTGTTGTCTTCTTTGTACAGATACTCCATACAACTACAACCTCATAATATAAGTAGTGCAGTGCCTACCTACCTAGTGCAATATTCATGTATATTCATTCTCGGTACTCCAATTCATGACTATAGTACAAAGTGTTCTGTATGTAGTTCCTAAAAAACTAGTGCAGTGTACGAACACATATACTGGGTTTGTGGTACTATATATTCTATACGTGTTATGTTATGAATGTTCCGAGGGAAAGGAGTAGAGAGCGAATGTATTTAGAGTACTCACAAAATAACAGCTAAAGCAGAGCTAGAGAATTGTTAAAGGGAAGTTGAGCTGAGAAGGCAGCGGAGCTCGTGCCAAGAAATACAACATAATATAATAGATAAAACCAGTTAGGTTACTTTAGTCTGGAAAATGGAATTTTCTCTGAATGGAATTCTACTGTACTTAGAAGATATGTGCGAGGAAATGGCTAATAGTTATTGTAATGCTCGCATTTTTATTGTGACTTGTCACCCTTGCTTTCACTTTCCTACTTTTCAAATTTTACATCTTCCTTCTATGCTGATGCTCTGTTTTCCAACCATTCCAACTTTATCTTTTACTTACATTGCGAAAAATAACTCAAAATTCAGGATCACCAATCCCCTTCTAAAATAGCTATGCAGTGTGTAATGTAATGAATTAATGAATATATCTCACTAGAAAGTCATTGCATTACTCACAGAACACAGAATTAAGTCTTTACGCATATACGTATAATTTAACTATTATACTTATATTTATACTAAATTATACTTACATAGTGGTTTTCCCACCACTATATATGTATAATACAGCAAACATTAAAATTATCCCCTTACATTTATTCCTTTTAAACATGTTTCACCACAGGAAATACGGCAATCCACTGTCTTCATGTCAAGATCTCTTTATTCTTTTTTCCATAAAATACTTGAAATGGACTTTTATGAATTGAGACAAGAGCTTTGCCTTTTCAGAATCATTTTGAACTACAAAGCAATTCATATGCACGTAGAAGAAGCATAACGCGTTATGCAAAGCATAAATATAGTAATATCCTTAAGCACATGAAATTGGTTTCAGCCTACATTCATTCACTCATTCATTCAACATTACATTAGTTTAGTAGCTCTGGTGATCATGATCACTGCTAAGTAGCGCTCAGAGTAAAAGTCTTCTTTGTACTTTCTCCGAACGACTGGTGCTTTGCTTGAGTAGAACCTGATTGTGAGGAAGAGAACAATGCCGCAACGCAGAGCACCGCAGACTTTCCCTCTCAGTTTGTTAAGTTCTCCTCACAGTATGATGCTATCCAAAACAGTTATACCAGTAAACTCTAATACCTACACACAAATATCCGTACTGGGTGTATGGTATTATAACTTACATGCAGTGCATAGCGTATGTTGCATCTTCAAAGAGCAGATTCCTCATTTTCGCAAATGTGCCTTGTAATGCATGGATTTCAACCGCTGAGAGACCAAGTTAACTTAACAAAACTGCGTGTGGTATGTACTACATACATAGCAGCCAAGTGTAGTGGTTCAAAAAAGAAATGAGATTGTTAAGCACTGCTTTCATTCATCTCCTCCCACTGATCTACAGTTTCTACAGTCATCGCTGTATTCTGCGGCACACTGGTACTTCTTTATTTCTAAAAATACTACGCATAGGTAGCTGACATTAACTGCAGGCTGGATACGCACTTTTGTTGTAGCTACGTACACTATGCAATTTTAGACAGTATCAAATGATTATTAGTACATAAAAAGGGGTATTATATTTCACTATGCATATGCAATAGTACTAATGTAATGCCAGATACTGTGCGTTTTGGTTACTAAGTATTTTTCGTTTACTTGTGCTTTTTTCTGCTTTGCTCAGTCGAAATCAAATCAAGTCTACCCTAGTGAAGTCATAAGTTATAAGGTGAAACGGGCATATAGGTATACATAAGAAATAGTACGGTGAAAAAATGCTAAGATTGCTTACATACTGCAGATATATTGAACACATGTAAGTATAAAGTACGTACAAGCTTTTCTACTATAACACTACAGAAATAACCCACAAACTTTCCATCAACCCAGTTTTGTCTTTGAAAACGTTATTCCTGGCCACATAATTTATTGTATAGCAAAATCTTATTCTGATTGACCCAATAAATTACATATAAAAATAATAATTACAAAAATATTAAGAATTTTTGAAAGTCGATTTTTTATTTTCCAAGTAACCTTTTAGAACTTTTTGCATTGGCAAAGTTGGAAGTATTATGCATTTGTTTCTGAGAGGCTAAGTTGCAGACTGGTACTGAACACTACCTTTGGTAATAGGAAAGATAAATATTGTTATCAAAAGTAAAAATTTTAACATTTTAGGATTTAAAATGTTTAATTTTAAGCAAAATTTTTGAATCTTTCAGCGTTTCAAAACTTTTTGGGCCACTTTGAGAAAACTTACCTCAAAAATAAATGACTTACAAATAACTTTCCAAATAACTTTCCAAAATACCGCGTAAAATAAGCTTTTTGAGCTTTTCTTTTCAATACTGCGAGTTGGTCTCTCAGTTGTCCACCAATTCGCCGGGTACCAAAGATGACCCACCAACTTTCTGACGTCTTAAACCTCCTGAAATGTAGAGTTGGCCCACCAACTCTCACAAAGTTTAAACTCACTTGAGTTGGTGGGTGGCGGTCTATGACTACAGATCAAGAGTCAAGTCATCTAAAGCCAAAACCCATCATCATCCACTCCACACATTTCTCTCTAATGGAAAGTTTGCTTGTCTACGGAAAAGGAAACTTGTATGCCGACATTTTATATAGGTAGGTAGGTATACTAGAAAATAACTAGCATATATCTGTAGTAGGGATCTTGGAGTGAAGGTTGGCATTGGCAGTTAGAATATATGAAAATATAGTTATGTAAGGTAAATACAAGTGGTGCGCTAAGCAGAAATGAATTTGCAACCTCGTGTTACTACAAACATAGCACTTTGGTCGAGAGTGACTGTACTGTATAGCTTGTATATAATATGGTAATAAAGAAGGTAAAGAATGCTGTCTGTGATGTGCAGTTCTGTTCTATGACGTAAACTAGCAAAACATAGTCTTACGTTTGATTTGCTTGTATAGCCTTCTAGAGATATATCATACTAGATGATAGTGACTTGTACCTTTAGCTTTGGAGAGTATTTACTGTAGAAGCAAGAGAGAGATGCTATTGTAGGAGAGGCATGTCCCGAGACAGCAGTTGATGCAGACTAGCTGTCTGGAGTAGCAATGTTGACGTTAAGTTGTATAGTATAGGAGAGAGAAAGTACCTTATGCAGAGGAAGTGTATTCTTCTTTGGTTTAGTTAAGTCTATCCTCATGAGTAGTACTTTCTTTGGCTTCCTCGTGAAAAATTGAAAATCTGACTGAATTGGATGTGAGAGAGAGGAGGGAACATGAGCATCAGCTCTGCATTCTTTTCTGCTCTTAAAATAAAAATCGGACTGATTGTGAGTTGAGTCGATTGAGACCAGAAAGTCACACAAGTCGAGGGTGAGGAAGCTCTATGCATACAAATACGCACATTGCTACCATCTATTCACTCTACGCACATTCCGCTCCCTTTTCATAAATGCTACAGATAAAAGTTAAATATTGCAGAAAAATGTCATAAATCTTGAAGGGAAACTTATCAAATATGATTTAGGTGCCGTGTATTGTTGTAGGTTGTACTGTGTAGTTGTACGAGTGCATTTTATTGTGTTTGTTTAAGGAGGCTTGCATTTCAGAACCGATTCATTTCGTATTTCATGGTACCCTATCATCATCGGATACGATATTTTCCTGAAAAATAAGACAAAGGATACCTAAATGATTCTTCATGCAAAACTGCTATTCACGGAGTTCACTGCACTTTGTAGTTACAGTCGACAAGGCCAGAAGAGACGAGGCAGTGTCTTTGGACGTAAATTCAGATACGAGAACTAATGCTGAGATATATGTATGCACAAAGAAGTTTACGTACGGAAAGTTTCTCTAGTACAACTGAATACATTACGTATAAAATATAAAAAGGGTACTTTTGTTAAACTACTTACGTCAAACCATCTGAGTAAGTACCAAAAGTAGAGAAGGAGCCCCATTCGGCGGTTTCAAGAATGGGACATTTCTTCCATGCAACTTTCCGCATGAAATCGCACAAGAGGTACGCTAAAATACAGACAATGCAGCCCACACTTCCCTTGAACCCACTTTATTGGATACTATCGCTATCTCCCTCCACTTCCTCAGACCACTCCAACACACATCCCCTTCAGTTAGCTACTAATAATATTTCTACAACTAAACATAATACACAGAGATAGCTTACCAAAACACCCTTAAGACAATAAAAAAACACTAAAACGAATCTAAAATCTCTATGTACCGCGAAATAAATAACTCTGCAAAGAAACGCGCACATATAAGAACTACAAAATACAATTCTACTAACAAATAGCGAGGAGGAGGAGTACCTCTTATTACTCCTATAAGAATTCACGCTTTTCTGCATATTTCAACTATTTTATCTATACTTCTCCAAAACTGCGTTCGTACTTTTTTATTCAAATAAGTGCATACTTAAGTGGTCATTGTTACAGTAGTATAAAGTAATTTGAATATACAACTACTGTCCAGGATTCGTTACAAGTTGCAACTGACAAAATTTAACAAAATTTTATAAAATCTTAACCAGAATACAAATGTGCTTACACTATTTATAAATGCAATAGGAAAATAGCAACATAACACAAGTCTTCAAATACTACATGGAGAAATATGAGAATTTGGTTTCTAATATATTATCACTGTTCTGTGCTTTCTGCTGAGGAATATTTGTAAATGTGGTAAGCAAATTAATCTAAAATATTTCCTGCAAATCGGGTATAACGATATACCGGACGGAGACTTGAGTTGAAAATTTTCATATTCTCCTCCTGGTACTGCAGGAAGGCTTTGCATAAAACTGACAACATGAAAGTCAGCTTTCTCTACTGCATAGGCATGAGAAACGTAGGCGTGAAAGACGAAAATGCAAAACATGGAGTAGCGTCCCGTGCATATTAATATTAATAATCTAAGTATGATACCTACGTAACAATGAGCAATGTGTTTGCTATTTATGCAGTTTTGATGTGAAACAATGTTTATGAGGAAAATATGCAGAATTTATATTGATGGAAAAGAGTGTCGGTCGGCAGTCGTTTGTCTAGGAAGGAAAGACGAAAGGAAGAATCACGTTATGTTGCATTTGCATTAGAACTAAAGCATTACTCGACTCTATCTGGTTTACTACAGCGTACTGCGGAGCCTGCGAGTGCAGCTGTGTACCCAACCTAAATAAATAGAGATATTATGAAGAACATGATAGTGATAGTGAGTAATAGGGGAATGGGAATGTGTAGTTGATGCAGTCATGTACTCTAACATTAAGTGCCTAGATAGACTCAGTCTGAAAATAGTAGGGCAAGGAACAAAGATTGCACAAAGAAACTGGTAGCCGCCATGCCATTGGATTTTCGATATAGACTTTGAGCCTACGAGAGGTAACTGTTCGTAGCATACACATGAATAATATTACACTACATTAGCAATACACCTAGGAGGATATAGAGTATACTCTTGGAAAGATACCCAACCGTCTTGCCTCCGTACCATAAGAAAGGGCCAATTTGCATATCAAAAGCGGTAGGGAAATTACATGGGCAATTCGGGCAAATGAGTCTTTTAGGCATTTTTCATGGGCGAGTCGAGCCAGTTGAGCTAACAATAAGTTTCATAGCTTTCTGTGGTGCAATGTAATGTAAATAAGGCTGACTGCCGTAATGCCATAAGATATATACGATATTCCTACTGCGTCTTAGATATTACGCTTTCATGTATTTGTACCTATTATTGTAGACGAGGAAAGACAAGCGTTGAGACGACTAACCGACCCCTAAGCTCAACCATTAAATTCTACTCAATATTAATCATGGAAATTCATCATTCTCAGCATTTGCTATACACTTTCCTTCTCATCCTCCTTTTCCCAGTATAAACTCCACTGTACACTTCTGCTCTCTCAAAATTCTAAATTCTTCACTTTAAAAGACAAACTTATCAACATAAATACGAAAGATACTTTTATAAGAGCTGCTTTTACTGTAAGAAGTAGGATTATGATTATACTCAACACTAGTAATAGTTCTACTTAACTACTTTACCGAATTACGTCTGTCTAACTCTAAATAATCATATAAGAAGGATTGTACATCGGGTCAGTAGCCAGTATTCAGGGTATACACAAGATACTAAGCACAACTAACTAGCAAGGTATAGCACATCATGTTACGTGATATGATATGATGTCAGGATTTAATTTTCATCCTTATTACTCCTCATCAGCTATAAATTAGTACATTTCAAAGCTTCTTTATGGCTTTTCAAGCTACTAGAGAATATAGATAGCCCCTGGAACTATTTATAATATATAGATAGACTTTTAGAGATCTCTTGGTGCGAGACTTGTTGTGAGTGGAGTTTGTAATGTACACTACTCGAGCAAATAGGAGTCTGCTAATGTGATAACATCCAAAGGGAAAAATGAGTGCACCATCATCAGTATCAACATCATCATCATCATTTAATTTCCCTTTGGAGTCCGCCCTTTGCACTCTCAGTACTCCTATTACCTACGTCCTTTCATTACAACCCATTAAGCTACACTATTACGTTACAACATAACCTACACACTATACGTCCAGTTAGCAGTTAGTACGTCTTAGTTCTACCTTTCCAACTTCCTAACACACTGCCTACCTACATGCTACACCGAGGTAATATTTACTTTACGTAATGAAATGAACAGGCCAATTTAGTCTACAGGAATTTCACGGAATTAATTATGCTTCATTTTCATCATTTCCAGCTCGTGATATTTACTAACAAATATTTACCCAGTGCACACTGAAAATAAGAATACCTATGCTGGGCTGCTTTTCTAAATGAGAAACAAAGTTGACAGCTTTGCGAATATTGCGATACTTATCTGCTCCAGATAATTATTAGTCTCAATTTTAAACAAGGTACCAGAACCCTAAGCATGACCACCTATTACGAAAGTAAGGTAAGGAGCTTTATAAAGAATAAAAGTATTAGTCAGAATATCCAAAAAATTATGGTGCAATATAATTTGAAATGTGCTATCAAATTAAGAAAATATAAAGTAAATAAAATGTTTTTGACCAGGATGTATGGTTTGTTTAAAAAGTAAAAGTTAATCTGGTCCTATAAACTATAAATAAAATCCTTTATATAATAGGCTGACCTATTGTAATAATGCATATTACTAAAGATTGGTTTAGCGAGCTAGGAAAGGAAAGAAATAAAAACGTAAGTGCCATCCCACTTAAAGGTATAGTACAGAGAGCGTGATAGTTGTGTATTTTCTTTGGTAAACTGACTCTGGATTGTACAATGGATAGATATTACTCATATGGACATGGAAAATGGTATTAGGAGATTTATATGGTAGATGTGCGATGTTCGAGGATTCCCCAAGCTGGGAGCAACGAAGTTGAACACGAGCCGTCTGAAATTCATTAATTCAACAGAGTTGGGAACATCTTAAAATTTCTGGAGCGAAAGGGAACTGAGAGGACCGAAGGAGAATAAGAGACAGATAGTACATTACGCAAGAGTCCTTCTAATGGATCAACTCGAAGCTCTTGAAACACTCGGAAGTGTATCTGCACACTTGCTCAGAGTATATCTATTCAAACGCATCTTTTCATGCTGTGCATGTAAAAACGCCTCTTTTCTGTCTCTACGCGTAGAAATTTCTTTGCGCTAACTATATGTATTAAATACACAATAAATACTGCTCCACACATGTTACAAGGAACAGAGTACTGTTGTTGAGTCAAGGAGTCAAAGAACTTGCATGATAGTCGATAGTGTACGTAGCTAAGTGAATAATATGTCTCCAAGTTTATCTGCTTTCTTTTTCTATGAGTTTCCTAAAAACAAGAGTTCTTGTAGGAGTAGAACGGAAGAGTTACTTGTTTTGTTGGAACATTAGTTCGGTATGTATCTACATGCGTTTGCATATGCGTGGGTTAGAGTGGTATGTTTGCATGCTTCGTTGTAGGACAAATAGGATTCGCATCTGCAGTTTGCTTATTCAGACTTGATTCGACTTCCGAGCGAGAGAGAAAGTCAAGTGAGGAAAAAATCACTTGAGAAAAATGAGGCAGAAAATTAAAGTGTCGAATATCCTATTGAATGGGACAGATTGTAAAATAAGACGGAACTGAGTTGATACTCTTAGAAGAGAAGGAACGGAAATTTATATGGAGCTAACTTAAGCAAACTCAATTGAACTAAGCAAAGCAAACAGACTATGTTTTAAGACATGAGAAAACTGCAAGATGAGAGAGGCTATCTGAGTAAGGAAGGAACAGAAGGAAAGTCTTTCCGGTACAGAAATGCATATCAAATCTGCATGGACAGATTTAAATCTAAAGAGAGGAAAGGAATCAGCAGAGAAAAAGAGAATTAGAGGAAACCCAAGTTAATCGAGCTCACTGCCTTCTCTTCCCTACAAATGCGTCATGTGTACAGAAGTGAGAATAGTATACAAACTACAAAGTAGCCGAAAGGATACGAAGGAGATAGAAATAGGTCCTAACCTAACTAACCCAATGAGTCAACATCAGTCCATGAATGAAGGTGCAGATAAAGAAAAGGAAAGCCAGAGACTTTCTCCGACTTTCCCTTCCGAGCCTCTTTTTCAAAAGAAAACGCACAGCTACCAAACTTATACAACAAACATTAATTTCCTTACTTTACTGCTCCGTGCATACAGTATGCAACAAAAGTAGATTCCATCCAGCTTTCTCTTTCTTCATCTCTAAGAGCGCAATCACTTTCACTGTCACTCTAGTGCTTACAATTACGGCTCCTAGTAAAAGTTTGACTCAGAGGTCCGTACTGTATTAACTATTGTACATGATGCCAAGAATACCTACCGTTAATTCTACAGATTGCCAGACTTTTGAAATGCTTTTTTGTTTCCTGGAGTCCAGTTATCTTTGGGAATCACAATAATTACGTAAAGTTTAGGTCGTAAATTAAGTACATGTAGTAATTTGCTTTTTTCCTTTAGGATTACCAATCCGTACTAATAGTTTCTCTTTGTAACGTTCTCTTTATTTGCAAATCACAAGAGAATTTCTTACAGTTCCAGATTTTGCAGTTGTATAACCTACTCAAATGGATACATGGTTGCAAAAAGGAAAAGTGATATCGTTTTAGCGAACCAGAGGCTCCCTTATCGAACCGTGTGTCTGTCCATATGTACGTATATGTTGAAACACGATAACTCCCGAATTAACCGATTTGGACAAAACCTAAATAGTAAAAAGTTAAGTAAAAAATATTTTGCTTTCACTTTATATTGAATAAGATAGAAAAATGGGTTTTCTAGATTTAAAATATCGACATATACTTCGTAGAATATATCACACCCCTTGTTAGCGGGATAGAAACTATTTTAATCTGCTTCCAGTTTATGTTGAACAGTGTTCGCCTATTTGGTATTTCGCACGTATTTCATGCGCGTTAAATCGCAGAATGCAAAAAACTGCGAGATGCGAAAAATAGAAACGCCTGCTAAAAATTGAGTTTCATTTCGCCACAATTCCATGTTAATTTCTATTTTTCGCATTTTTCGCACTGCGTAGCAATCTTTTTACGCGCTTTTTATCACTTTTTCGCACTGCGAAATGCGTAAGGCGAACACCGATGTTGAATAAGGTAGGAAAGCTGGGTTTTTGATGTAAAATATAGTACACCGCTTCTATGGCTTTCTTAATTGATGTTTCCCATTAAAGGAAGCGCTAATCTAACTTTTTCGGTGTTTCCAATTTCAGGAAGCGCTAAACTAACTTTTTCGGTGTTTCCACATTTAGGAAGCGCTAAGATAACTTCTTCGGTATTTCCACATTTAGGAAGCGCTAAGCTAACTTTTTGGGCGTTTCCACTTTTAGGAAGCGGTAGACTAACTTATTGGGTGTTTCCACTTATTCAAATTTTGCTTACAAATGAAGTTATATTCAAATCATCGCCTATTTGCTTTATCGACCCTGGGTCGCTTCTGTAACGTTTGGCCGTTAGCTTTTTTAAAGAGAATTGGTATAGTAAAATTAGTAAAGCACAATACTGAGTATATTATATGACTACGTAATAGATATTATGTGTTAATACCAAGTGAACAAAAAGAAGTGCTGATTGTATTATGATTGTTTAAGCAAAGAGAGCGGGCCAGAAAGACCGTAAGTTACATGACTTCTCTGACGAGGACAAAAGGGATGAGAAGGATCCGGTTTCCACTAGAACAAATTTACTCACAAATATTATTGAGGCAGAAGAAAGTAAGGAAAGCATCTAGTTTCATTCTAGTTTCACTTCTATAACACATAAGGTTTGCTGTTTTCAGTTTGGTATTGAACTGGAGTGAACTCTATACTCTAGCTTGGCTTTGGCTTTCGTTCGCTTTGAATTTCTCTTATAATAACAATACTTAATTATACATCAAGGCGTACAAGGAGAGGGAAAGGAGCGGAAAATGTGGGCCGGAATGCTTTTGTGAGATTTTAGTCCTTTTGCTTGGTTTCTAACTGCGAGTAACTTTAATTAGGTTAATTCTTTGTGGAAAAAATATCGTTTTAGAAACACTGCATCATTTCAATCTGAACAATTTGTTACTCCGAATATTGTACGCAGAGGCATGCATGCTGGTTGGGTTTGAAGAATTCATTATTTCTCAAGTGAGCAGTAATCTCATTTACAAATCGATTTCCACACGTACCTAATTATTTTAGTTGAGCACTTAATTAAGTGGGAATTTAATTGGCTTTCCAAATTATTGCTTAAGGACGATAAAAAAGTAAGCCTAGCAAAAAATCAAATGTAATGCAAGATGTTACTAGGAAGGGAAACTAACTGTTTGTATTGCAACTCAGCGTAATGGAAACCTAAGAGGAGGAATGCATTATTTTTAATTTCTTCTGCTGTTCTATTTATCTTTTGCATGAACAATTAGAAAAGTACGCTGCGCAAAGTGTACACTGCATAAATTTATAGCTATAATGCAAATTCCACATTAGCCCAGTTTAGGAATACGACGTATATTGCAGAGGTACGGTAACAAAAAAGTAATCTCACAATTTGCCAAAGCGTATCTTACCTTAGTACTTCTTTTAAACTAGAGAATGAAAGAGACACTGATACCCAAGGTGGTGCTTTCTTTTCACCCAGCAAAAATTTATGCCATAATTGTAAGGTGAGGAGAGTGAAATTTTTCTTTTTCTCATTTTAGGCAATGCAATGCTATATTGTTATGTATTTGCGGTAATAAGTAGGTAAGTGCTCCGTGCTTTTCAACTAAACAAACCAAAACCACAGACAAAGCCTGCAGACAAACTAAGAATACACTTCCTTGACTTTTTCTTATCCACATTTCCGTCTCTTATTATTTTAAGAGATAAGACACTGTGAAACGAAGGTGAAGTTTGTCTTGGAACTTTGTACTTCATATACTAGAGAATAGACGCAGTCACAATAGTAGAAAACAATTCTTAGTGAAAGAAAAAAGTATTAGTCTTCATTGTATATCCTACACACTTCGTCTCACTGGTGGAAATACTACTATTTAGCCTTAGGAACTAAGCGGAAAGAAAAAAACTCAAGTTCTTCAGTTTTCGCTTTGACTCGACTAGGACTAAGTATACGAAGTTACTACAGTTCACGCTATGCTATTTCATACTTTGGTTCTTTCCAAGATACGCTTTAGTTTCGGCAAGGGATTGTAAATTGCGATGCAGCATCCCTGATACACAACGCTACTTTGTATTACTGTATTTACCTACGAATCCTATAAGTCTAACCATCGCATTAGTATTCGACAGAGTATCACTTCGACTATGTAATAACAGAATACATTGAAACAAGTACAAGCATACCTATTATTTGTATTCTCCGTATATGGTCCAGTTACAAAGACACACTATCAATACAACTTCATATTAGTGTGTTGTGTTCGGAGGAGTATACGAAGAACGATACGATACAAGTAGTAAGAGGGAAATAAAGAGTTGGAATACGCGTGGGAATATTTTAATACTCTTGCCTCTGTTTCCTTTGTGCTCAGTGCTCTGCTCTCCTTTCTCCACTACTCTACTCAAATTTCACTTTCAGCTGTATCCATTTCAAAATTAAACTTGTCATTTAAAATCCTTTCGATGTACTTACTTTACAATGATAAACGGAACTTGTATCAACTTTCCCTAAGCACGAGCAAATGTTTTTCTACGCAAAATACTGCAAGGAAATGCACTTAAAATAAACACAATACTAATTTATTGGGTTGTTCTGCAACGCGAAAATATAAGCGGGTTAAGAAGTTCGTTTCCAGTATTACATTTTAAATCATTACTTTATGGGGTCACTCGGTCATCCTCGTACCTTTTTTGCATTTCTTAAAAACCGATCTGTGTCTTTCCAACAAGAAGACAAAGAAATTTCATATCGCATTTTGCGAGGTATAATCAATGAAATGCCATTCTATATGCTAATTATTCAGAATTTGCACATCTAACAACTAAGCTTCAATATTGTCTTCACTTACTTTATACTCAACTCATCATTGGAAAGGAAACCGGAAATCATAATGTATCCTTTACTAGCATTTTCTCACAATTAGTGAAGGAAAGTGAAAAATTTGGGGAAGGTAATACATTAAACACAATGAAAAAAAGTATTGTAAATATCTTTTTATGCTTTTAAATATTAAACATGAATCATGTTACATGATATCTCGACGTATATACCTAGGTATAAAATAAATTGAGAAATTACACAAAAGTAAAACTTTTTCTTACTAGGCTGAAATGCCCAACTTTATGATGTGTTATTGACCTTAATTTAATGAAAGCCAATTAGAACCTTGTGCATACGCATGAATCATTTGGGTGGTTTATTTATTTAGTGTGTCCATCAATCATCTGATATTTCAGTGAAATGTAAATGAGGAGCCTTTATCTGATTGTCTCAAGTGCTGGAATTTTTGTTAAGGAACAGTTATTCGTATTTAAAATTCTCCCCGCAGTAGTTTGTGATTTAGGAAGACAGGCAAGGAAAATGTTAATTTCTGCGCTTAGTCGCTTGCTTGCGGAGAATGAGAGAACATTCTGTGTTCTGTTAGGTACCGAAGAAAGGACATGGTATCCAACAATAAGGTAACTCACTCAATGGATTTGTGGTCTGCGGTTGAGCCTCTGTTTACGACATTATGACTGTAAACTAAACTTCGCCTTGCTTTGTCTTTTCACTTCCACTAGTTTACTACAATCACAGCCGTTGGCACTCATTTATTTATGAGACATTATAATGTAATACTTATAAATTAGCTTTACTTACATCGCATGTTAAAGTAAACAGTAGGAAGCTGGGCAACTGTGGGATTGATATATTATATCTACACTTGCACGTTTATGCAAGTGTGTTTCAGTGTGGTCGACGAACATGAACCGAAGAGAAGAGTGCACACTTCTCAATAAATTAGCATACGTCTATGCACTGCTTAAGCCATATATCTACATAACATCTTCACATAACCTATTTATTCAACCTTTAATTCCTTTGTGTACATTTTGGGAATAATTCATCTCATGATCCCCATAATTTACTCTTTTGATAAATATTCTTAAGTGTAGCATTATGAACACCATTGTTAACTATGTGTATGCTATTTTAATTCAAATAAGAGTACATTAAAGGAAATAATATTATAGACTTATATAGTTATATAGTTAGCGTGAGTAGTTATTGAATTGTGGTGAGGAATGAGTTTATTTTCCACAATGAGACATAATTCCACAATACAATATCCTTAATGCCAAATCTGGCCTGGTAGAAATGATTTTGTGTTGGGTGGGCTATCATGTATCTGTATTACGCTACATTATTAAGCTAGGAATTGCCCGAAGGAAAGTTTATTCCGAGGAAATCAAGATAGCTACAGATAGTTTGTTAGTTATTGTATTGTACGGATTTGGTGGAAAGTTTAGTTATAGGAAAATATATTTTAACGGTTATTGTAAAATAGAAAGGGAGAATTTGTTTCTATCTTGGAGAGCACTGTCGACTGACTCCGTTAGATTATGCATGTATATCAACTATTCTGCATTCATTCATTCATCCCGGACTCTCCGGACAGACGAAGGAGAAAGTAGTAGAGTCAAATCAGCACACGATGATAATCCCGAGATTTTCTCATTTCATTAATCATTCTCTTCCCCCTTGTCTAGAAACTGACTGTGTTGAGCTGTGGTAAAGACATCGTGCGGTTAACTTTACTTTTATATATGTACTTTACTGTAGTTTAGTTAGACTTGTCTTGTCTTGTGTTCTTTGTCTGTCAGCCTACTTTCCTATCCCTCCGGCCATTCTACCAAATCTGATACAGATATCTTCCCTTCTTCCCCACTGTTACAGCTATGCATGTGTGCTATGCAGTGTGTGCTGCTATTTCTTCTCCGACGCCTTTACTTTGGGGAAATTCCAAATTCATCAGCGTCCCAGCAGGTGTAACAAATCTCTACAACTTTCAACAAATCCGATTTCTATTCAGATGAGCTCCTATGCAAGATAAGCCCACACCACACCAGTCAAGACAAGTGTAGTCTAAGAAGCACAAGAAACCATCTCTACAACATTTATCTATCAACCTATTCCTATCATTGCGCCACGTAAATATGTATTCTACACAATCATCAACTTATATAGATTCACCGCAAATCTACATATCTTACTCATTTCACTGCACATATTTACCAGCTCTTATTTCCTCCGCACTGTTACCTACCTAAGTATGATAATCCAAATAGCACTAATATAAATCTTACATAACAGGTCGGTATCCTTTCCAATTGCCAGGTTTACCCGCAACTTAACCTTCTTAACCTTTGCGATTTTCACCACCTTTTCTTTGTAGACTTCCCAAACATCCTACACTCCCATAGTATATCCTATACAAATATTATTTGTACCATAAGAACAAGTTTCTGAGCAACTTGTTTGTTCCCAGTCTTATTCATACTTACAGGAACTCCTATAACAATATAACTGGAATACATTAAAGGATACCTAAAAGGGAATAAGTAAATACCTACATATTTAATTACGTTTAAATGTGCTTTGTGTTTGCGAGCCGTAAAATCAATAGTGTATATTTACCTTGGGAGTTCTCTATACTACATGTTACATATGCCATGGAATTAATCTATTACGTTTGGACACAAATTCCCGGTAAAAGTGTGTAGAAATGGGATTTATTAACATTTCAGAAGCCTCCTTTCTTTAATATGCAAGCTGGAAATAGAAATTAAAATTCGTGCTTTCTCCATCCTCCACAGTAAATAAAGACAAGGAAAACTATTACCCATTATCTGGAGATACACATGACAAAGCGATCGAAATGAAATGTATACACCTAACATGTATAAAGATTAATGTGTTTAATGGCTCACAAATGTTCTAATCGTTAGATTAAAGGGCATTAGCAGCAAAGTGGCTTTGCGAATTCACTATGATATACACGCTCACATATATTAATAAAATATATGCCAGCCTGTTATATTTCTTTCTATTATTTTGCACAGGCTTATTTTATCTTTAGCTCCATTACACACATTTACACTTTCTGTTATATAGAGACTGCTGGAGCTTTCCCCGCTTTCCCATTGTTTAAAACTATGTGTGGTACGATAATATTATGGTGTGCGTAGAATGGGATTCATGTGATGTGGGTTTAAAACACTATTAAACCCACCGAAGTTCTGTGCACATGACTTTAAAGCGTATTATAAAGTCTTGACAGTAAAACAAGTACAGTAGTAACACATGCCTACAGGTCTGCGTGTAGTATTTATATGAGACATTTATAGTGTGTAAGGAGAAAGTCTTGCATTACATGGAGTTAAGAGACTAGGAGAGCAGAGCGTAGGAAGGCAGACCACATCAGAGAGACCCATTATCGACTCTTACACTTGTTCATATAATAAACGGCGACTTCAACAAACCAATTGTGAACATGGCTAAGTAGTGCATTCAACATTGAAAAGCAGTGAAGTGAAGTGAAAAGACAGGAAGAAAGAAATAGGGGAAATATATATAAGGAAGGAGGGACACGCAAGAGGCGAGTAAATGAGCCAAGGCGGTTGCTATTAGAATGCCTTATTGCCCCCAAGACCTGAAATGAACTAATCTAATTGACTCCATCAGACTTTTGCATGACTTTCTCCGAGTGGTTAGACTTTATCTCTAAAATGCGAGTGTCAAAGCTCCAATCAACAAACTCAAACAGCTTGCTGAGCTTTTAACTGGGTCATTAATGACATTAACTAAAGTTGCACATAAAATATTCGGTGAGAATATATATTTGAGTTGCCGTACATTAGCATTCCCACGCTTGACTTAATACTACACACCATTTACATATTTTATCAGTTGAGGCAATACAAGTGTGTAATGTATATTATTTTAGGTAATAATATTCATTGAATTGACTGCATGACTAATATGTGATACTGTACTACGAGCATTATACACAATGTTACTCTTTCTGTTCATTATACATTGGTCGTCAAGAATTACTATTAACAACCTGAATAATGACTAAGTCGGTAAGTTAATGTATGTATTTTAGCAACCCTTGCGATTTCATTTTACTACATGTCTTACTGTTCCATTGCAAGTATAGTTCAAATTCAAATGTCATTAGAAATGCATAATGTCTTTCACTCTCAATTACGACTTTCATGAAGTAAGTATGTCTCCGTTCTTTGTCCATCACATTTAGCTCACACACCCGTCAACACTCAGACGTTGCGTAACTAATAACCGAATAAAAGTTATACACGTATAACACCGACTCAACTATGCTTATTACTGCACACTAAAACGACAATGTACTTAACTGCACCAGCTTTATTACGAAAATAGAAATTTTTAGTGGAGCGCAGTAAATTCCTGTGTAAGCAAACCAGTAATTTCCAAATCATGAAATAAAATGACATGAATAAAGTCACTAACAAATCCCTTGGTTGCATTCCCACTCGTTCGCCATATGGCACAATACTCAGAGCGAAATTTAGCTAGTGGGGAGAAAGGAGGCTCCGGTAATTCCCACGTTGTTCACATTGCCATAAAGAGGAGGTGGTAATGTAAGTTTAGGCACCGTCTCGTCTTTATTATACACAGAGAGTACGTATTAGCAGTACAACTATTAACTCTGCTTGGATTGAGGTATTAGTAAAAGGTCGGTAATATATGAACCTGTGAACTGAAGCGAATACCTACTTACTACGTCTACAACTACAACTCTACGTGCTGTACTTTGCTACAGTATGTGAAGGTGTAGGAACAACCGTTCTGTTTGTGTAGCATTAGCATTGCATGTAAGTTCTAGTTGGATTAGATAGATACATGAGAGATAGGGACCGCTGAACAAATGATTGTTCATGATTCTGAGTGCGCCACAATAGAGTATAAAGAGAAAGTAGATTAATAGAGAGATATAATATTGTGCTAGTATCATATGTATTGGAGACATAAATAAATAGAGGAGAGAGGCTAGACAGGAAACGACAATCCCGAGTTAACCGAATGAATGGGACGTGGACTAGCATCGCTAATATATAACTGTTTGCATGGCTAATCTAACTTGCATCAGTTTGCTACAGCTACGGTGAAAGTAATGTTCATCAGACAGGACAATACACACATAAAGTAAATAAATTCGACAGAGCACCGTTCAATTCAGTTTAGTCAATATGTTTGTATAAAGATAGAGAGAAGAGATACTTTACCATTTCCAGTTTACAATACATTAAATTAGTCAGTTGATTTCACCGTGCATCCATCCCGTGCAAATAGAGAATGCTAGAGTTGACAGAAGAATTATAATGTATACCTTGGACTGATTGGAAGGCCATGAGAGCTGCTCCGTGACTGGCACAATCAAGTCTAGCTCTGTTTCCCATTGTTTCTTTTGCTTCGCCAGTTGAAGTTGGCTTTGACTAAGTTGATGCTGGGAGATGATGTGACGATTGGGATTGGCCGCTGAAGTTGATGGGACCCCAGAGAACTCCTGCCAAAGGATATCACAGTGTTGAGACTAGAACCACAGAGCAGTGAAAGTGAACTGACCGACTATGCCATTTATTCGCAACGCTTTAGTACTAACTAGGTAACTACCATTCCTACTAGTAAACAAAAATTGTATCTCTGTTTATTTATACACAACCATAGCCCGGCACCTACCTACTCAATAGTAGACAATTGAAGGGTTTAGAACTAAAAGTGCCGCTTCTTAAATTACCATGGGTAGTTAGGGAAATATTTATATTTTCTAGGGATATTTCAGAAATAATTTCGCGGTATTTTTGAAACGACATAAATTTTCCTGATTGCAATAACATAGAAAACTACATCTGAATTTCACTTATTTATCATAAAATTGGCTTGAGTTACTTAATAATTTGAAGATGGAGCATCCACGCATGAAAATAAAAATTTAGCATGCCCTGTAACAAATACTTGAAAAGAGTTTTTCTTGAGCCAACTATGGATCTACAACCTTTGGTGTGCATAACTTAAAGAGCGGAGACTGTCAAATGTTCACGTACAGTGAGCATTTCGGCCGAAAAGGCAGTAACGAAGTGGTCAGTTTAGTAAAGTATTTTATTGAACACTTTGTTCCGGAAACTATAAAGACTTTACACCTTTTCGCTGACAATTGCTGGGGACAGAACAAGAATCGATATTTGCTAGCTTATCTTCACTCATTATGCCCTAGTCGATTTGATTCCATAATCTTGGTCTTTCCCGTCCCCGGACACAGTCGCATGCAAATTGACTCGGATTTTGCACTCGTTGAGAAGATAAAATGAAAATCAGATAAAATTTATTTCCCATCTCAATGGGTAAGAATTTTAAGAGAAGCCAGACCCTCAAATCCATTTCAAATAATTTACGGTCAGCACCCTGTAACCGACGACCTGCAAGATGACGGAACTCCAATTGCTCGCATTTTCAACTTTAAACAAACTCTTGATCCACTGTTACGCCCTGCTGACGGCATTAGCAAATTTAAAGAAATCCGATTTTCTAATAATACAATGAGTGTTAGCAATAGCTGTCATGATGGTTCTATTTTCACGGAATATCCCTTGTTTAAGCGAAATGTTGATGTAACTAGAGTTAGCGAAATACTTCAACAGGCACCTCAAGCGTATACTGATTATATTCCCGTAACTCTAACAAAATTTAATAATTTACATACTTTAATGCAATCATTTTATGTACCTCCCGACAAAATATTTTACAACTCTATAACACATTCATAACAATGCACAATGTCGCCTTCATAATCTCCGTAGAGGTACAGAACTTATGTCAAGTTGTGTTTCTTGCTTTGAAAGTATTCAATAAAATAGCTTCTATCGAATGAAAATGTTTCTGTTGAATAAAAATGTTTTTCTTTAAGTTACCAAGATACGATTCTGTGAAAATTATTTCTGAATGCTCCCCAAAATTATATTTTATTTTGATATAAATTTTTTTTAATTTAAGAAGCGGCACTTTTAGTTCTAAACCCTTCAATTGGGTTTGGGTACGGGAGACCCAACCTGCTTTTAAATAAATCTGATTTGGTATGGAGTAGGGTAGAGCACCCAACGCATTATTTTTGTAGGCATTGAGTAGGGGAGTTTATTCAACAGTACATGTAAAGTAGGCAGGCCTAACATAGTACTTTTAGGCACAAAATAGGGTAGGGTACCCCAAAAATGTCAACAATATTCTCATACAATAGACATGGGTTTAAAAATTTAGACTGGTATTTCCATTTGTTTTGGCGGTTGTGCCACTAATCCTCTAAATTTTTAGGAAGTCAAAATCTTTTTCCTTGGAACAAAAAGGCACGCTGTACGCGGTAAACTTGTACACCCACAAACATTTAAAAAGTGAATGTTCCTACGGTATCCTACCAGTAGCCTTAGTAGGCAGAGTTGGTAAGGGTATCCTACACAGTAGCCTTAGTAGGCAGAGTTGGTAAGGGTATCCTACACAGTAGCCTTAGTAGGCAGAGTTGGTAAGGGTATCCTACACAGTAGCCTTAGTAGGCAGAGTTGGTAAGGGTATCCTACACAGTAGCCTTAGTAGGCAGAGTTGGGAAGGATAGCCTACTCAATAGCTTGAAATGCAGAGAGTAGGGTAGGTAAGCCTGCTCTTTAGTAGGCAGAGAGCTGGGTAGGCAGTCCAATAAGTTTAGTAGGGAGTAGGGTAGGGTAGTCTATAAAATAAGGTTTGTAGGCAGTAAGTAGGGTAGGCTACTCTCATGACGGGGGCTATGGCTATATAAACAATACAACTGCACACTAATCAAAATGGATTACTGCCTCGTAAGTAAACACAACGTGAGCTATGCAAGTGCTAATAAAATATTAGCTACATTTGCAATGTACCTCTTGCAAAACAGAAAAATATTATACTTCATGTGTATGTAGTCTGGTGTGTTTATAGGTTACGTGTGCACGAGTTTAGTTTTAATTTAAAGAGGACACAATGCAATGATGGTTTGGCTGACTGCCATAAAATGCCTATAGATATATCCGAAAGCATTATAAAAGCTGTCTTTTGTGTGTAGATTCTCACGGTAAATGGTTATAAGAGAAGAGAATGGAAAATTAATTAAAAGATAAAAATACCTGAGAGATTAATTAATAATGTAGCATAATGCATTAATGAACGGGTGAAATGAAACTGTGTACCTATACTTTGTTGAAGAGAAACTTAAGACTAGACTAGGGAAGATGTTGCGTTGGAAGTGTAAGGTTAGGTGTGGATTACAGTACGCGGAGAATATTGTTTAGGCGGAGGGAAATAACCTACCTCGGTGGTGTCTTTATTAGGAAGACCCTGAGACCATTCAAGCGGCGGAGGGTAAATATTGCCAACACTGCCGCACTCATTACGTTGATAGGTTGAGAGGAGCGGTTGTTGATGTGTCAGGTTGGGAGATAAGGGTGGCGGCGGTAGCGAGTGAGTAACCACATTATAGATCACCGAATGCGGTGTGATGTCACTCTCGGAGGATGAGACGTGACACTTGTCTTTGGAGTCAGCCTCAGCAACAGCTCCTCCTTGAAGGAGCCCGAGTCGGGAGCGGATTTTTCCGAGGGTATTTGTGTTTGGAGCATTAGTGTTACTGTCTTCACAGCTGTCCTCGGGATTTGACATGGACTCGGGGTGGCAACAACACTCATGTAACAAATCACTCGAGTCGTCCAGGCACGAAGTGTGAAGAACCCATTCCTCAGGATCCATGAAGTGAGCGTCGGTGGCGGAGCTGGTGTTGGCATTGCCCCGCAGAGCACTGCCCCCCACACCCACACCGGCAATGGAAGAGGAGCACGGGAGCTGCTCACCACCACTGGCGGTGACAGTGCAATTAGACTTAGTAGCACTCGTGCCGTTGCCAGCACTCCTGTGGCGAATCGTGTGTTGATCCTGGAATGTGACACAGGAACCGGCGACGGGCGAGTCCTCCGCTTCTTCCTCGTCTTCCGTTTGCAGCGGTGGCTGCAACCGCCGAACAGCAGTTCCTTCCAACTTTCTCCGGGCCAACTCCATTTGAAATTTTTTGAATCCCTTAAGAGGCGCCATTGCCTTAGTGCTGCTTTCCTTGATTGGAGACACATCGTTACACTCGTCCATGGCGGCCTTCTTAGACCGCAACATGCTTCACTTAGACACATTACCTACTTGTCCTCGGAAGTGGCAGCCCTCCGTTTCCTCGCTTTCCGAACTCTCACATTCACAGCAGTCCATTCGGATTCCGGATCATTAATAATGTAACACCACTTACTTTCCGTGTCAACTACTATTGTCACTTTCCCTGTCACTCGAGAAACCCCAACTGATTATCTTAAACCACATATGCCAATCTCTTCACATCAACACCAACAAATCTTTTCCTTGCATCTTTCTCGGAACACTCCCTGCAAAATCTACGCTTCTAAACTTTCTCCTAACCCATGTTCACCAAATATTCTGTTTTCCGAGAGAAAAGAAGTATTTACTGGTATTACTTGGTGCTTTACTGCTGTGCTTACAACGGGTGGAAATTATTGTCTCACTTGTCCCGTATTCACATCAGACCGCTAAAAATTCTTACTAGTGTATGTGAAAAACTTGGAATGTAAATTGAATAAAAATGCTTCAAGCTAATATGACTACAGTACTTTGTCAGAATTTTAGTGGATACTTAAAATTTTCACGGCTTAAATAAAAAACTTTTGTTGTAAATATTCACTGGTGAAAGTACATGGAAGAGTGAACATTAGAATTTTTCTGTGGAACAGCGGTACCTTCGACTTCCGCAACTTTCTCTTGACTGCTGAGAAAAGCAAGAATTGTTACCATAGTCGTTGCCTCCCTTGGTATCGTCTCCTGCTTTCTCAGAGCACAAGTGATTTGGATGGGTTGGTGTAGTCACTTTTTCAGTCTCACAATCAGTACAACAGTGCCAACGAAACCAAACCACGGTGACTACTATGTAAGTGCAGTGCACTTTCTTCTTCTAAAGTGGGAATGCATAGAGGAAAGCCGACTGGTTTACTTGGCATCAGTTTAGCTCACTCACTCAGTCAGTGCAGAATTCAGCCAACTAACACAGGCGCAACTCAAATCATTCCTTGACTTGACTCCCGTTCTCCATAGGCTCTATATCGTAGGTAGGAGATATGCACTCTGCTCGTTTGATATCTGTACTTTGTACTTGTGTTCTGGAGAACTGGATAAGTGGGCTACCAGTACGGGGAACCTTAACAAGACGATACTTACTACATAAAACCTATATCCACAGTTAGCCAAAACTAACTGCCCCGTTAGACTTTACCTGACTCCTTTGCTGTATATCTAACAACTTTTTTGATACAAAGAAAAGTGAGGAATACGAACTATAAGGTGGTACATAAGATAAGTAAGCTAAGGTGTGGATTGTAAGTAGAACTTTGCACAGTCAAGTCAGTTGATGCTATGTAAATATAATTATACTTTCTCCTTTATATACGATGATACGATATTAGTATTAGGCAATCCATGTTCATGTTCACTTACCAATTTACCAATGGACAGCTATATCGCAGTCATGCATGTCTAAAACATAAACTACGTATGTGTTCCGTCCACTGTTTATTTCACATTATGCTTCGTAATATGGGAGTGTTACCTTTTTCAATGCGTAAAACATTCATTCCTTCCATCTAATGTGAAGGTAACTGTATAGTATTACAAAACTATGTATTAGTGGAATGCAATGCAAAGCACAATGCAAAGATGGCATGATGCAGCTTAGGAAAAATGTATTTAAAACGTTAAGAATTGCCTAGTTAGTCGTTCTTCCTGTTATTGGATGACGATGAGCTAAGTAAACATTTCTGATGCTAACAGTGATATGTTTCAAATGCAACTTTTTCCCCTTCAATGCATAATAGCATTGGTTTGATATATTACAATATCAAATCGTTGAAATGAGTACTACTACATATGCACTGCCATTAGTAGCCGTTCAATTATTAATGTACGCTGATGTAGATGCAATTCTGTAGAATAAGGCACAGCGAACAGTCTGCTTGGTTTCGTATCGAGGTGATCACACACACGTGTTCCCTGAATAATGCATAAGTAATGGCAGAGAAAAGGACACAGAAACTTGGAGAGCCAAAGATTATAGAAAAGCTTAGCATTTTATTGAGCCCAATTATCGGATCACAACTCGTAAATCTTTTTTGGCTGCCTCCTCAATCCGTCTGTGAACCTTGTTGGCTTCATTCTGAGTGAGAGTCCTGTTCATAGCTCTGTAGACGATCCTGTAGGATTGACTCCATCGTTTCTTCTTCAAATGATGAAACTCGTCGAACAACGACACCTTAAGGAACAATAAATATCACTTTGCATTTCCATGACCTTTGAATATTATGTCCTTAGAAAGCAACGCAACGGATGACTACTTTGTCGACATGCATCGGTTTTATATATAGTGCTATTTAAGAATGAAACTGTTTTGCTACTAACAAGAGGAAAAGAGGGACAAAAGAGGGCAACTTGATTTCTTATTTCACTCGAGTTCAGACACGGTTTACGCACAAAAATACTATCAGGACCAATGAAAATTTCATAGGATGAGAATAACACAATGACATTCTATTTCCATTGTACAAACTACCTATGCATGTCGTTCTGGTTCAAACAAACTTTCTCTGCTTTTCACTGTTTTCACTAATCTATGTCCCTGATAAAATAAAGATGCTTCTCAACTTTTGGTGCTTCATACCTGCAATCACATCCACTTTTATAAACGAAATTTTAATACTTCTTTACTGATTTCGTTCAGAACACTTTTGATACCATTTGAAGATCAAGAGGGTTTTATTTCTATGAATCTTTATACCAAACCAAAGTCAATACTAACAATAAATAAAAGGTTCTTTTCCGATTTTTCAAATTAAAATTCTAAGTATTGCAAAACAGTAGTTGCAGAGTAAATGTGTCATATTTATAAAGAAGTACTTATTGTGTACTTTCTGAGCAGTAAGTAGTTGGACTATTATTTGTGCGTTAGGTCATACTTGCCCCAATATATCTATTTAACAATGCTTACCTGCTCCACCAAATCTCCTCCAATGGTACGAACCATATCGTAAAAGTCGCTGCTGCTAAAAGAACTATCCTCTGGGAGCCAAAAACTAATGTCGTTGATGCATTGCGGGTATTGACTCACATTCTAGAGCAAACAAAAGCACCTCATTCAATTTTCAAGATCACAACTTTGCATGAATGCATAATATTATGCATTATATATGTTTATTGTTTATTTTAGCGAAGATAGATGTAAGACATTAGGTTATGACGTGCGGATAAGATGGTAAATGGTACCCACACAGTAACATGAGCAGTATATGATTATATACATAAAGCTGCAATCTACTTGTACATGAAATCATGCAGAACACCTACAGTAAGGCTAGGCATACACAGGGACTTTCAGACTTTCTCTTACGAGAAACCAGTAGTATACAAATAAAACACACCCCATGTACATATAAAGAATTTTAGTTATTATTATGCATTACATGGGCATGCACTCTATCAACTCTGAAATATACTGTCATGCAAACTACCCCAACTAAACATTACACCGAGGTTGACGATGTGTGCTTTAGAAAACAAGGAAATGTAAATGTAAACATCAGTTTTACAATAAACCTTTCACCGACCAAACAATATACGTACGCTTACAGAACAATGAAACTATCTAATAAATGCACAATACAGTCACAAAGCATAGAATTAATCCGTAATGGGCAACCTAAAAATGAAGTAATGAAAAGACATACGAAGTAGACTACATTTACAGTGTAAATGTTATAAGATATTATTGCTTGTAAGTTGTCAATTTAATTTATAGGCTACCATTTAGCATGCACTAGTATATCAAAGCAAAACACATACGTAATGCAATTTCCGAAACGTCATAGTTCTTATATTTATCATTACACATGCTGGGAGAATTATGTCATTTTCGCAAACTGCACAGATAAAAGTCTTTACAACTCCCATGCGGTTCTATTAACTCCTAGCCCTATCTTCCGTTTCTTTACATGTCCGCCCAATTTCGGACCCACCCCGTATTGCTCCAAAAGAAATTTCAACATGTTAATTACCAATGTGAAATATGATTTTCATGTTTATTATACGAAATATTAATTAAAGACATGATCGGTCCTTCTCGTCTCAAACGACGTAAATAATAGATAAGTCAGAAATTGGGCCGTACTTTTAGTACTATGCAGTTCATACTGAACTCTTAGAAGCCCTAAGCTTTCAATGTTTTTAAAGTGCATATGGGCAGTAAATTGCGATTGTGAGTTAAGGTACAGTTAATTGCTATTATGCCAATTGAGATAACATTACGAAAATGACATGAAATAAGTAACAAAAGCAAATACAGTTATAAGACATTATATGATACATGAAGCAGACTGAAGAGTTATTCTATGCAGATAAATATAAAAACAAATAATCTACTTACTTTGTAAGTGATTGGTGTGTAAACATCTTCAACTTTAAACTGGTGCAAGATTCCTGAATCTTGACTCCAAAATAATCTGATATCAGGAATTTGATATAATATCATAGCCAATCTTTCCAAGCCCACTCCAAAAGCCCAACCAATTTTGTCTCCCGCTCCAGCTGAACAAAAAAATCACACAAGCAATGCAAAAAGATCAAATAATCAATTTAATAATCTTTGATAATTTGATAAAGGATTTAAAACTAAAGGGGAAGTGCACTCTGTATGAGTAGTATTATCAATTCAGTTTTCAGTTGGCTATTTGGGGAAAAAATGCATGTCAGCAGAATTAACACAGAGCTTCAATACTGTTGCTTTCTTTACACACTTTCACTCGGTGAAAGTATCTTACACGACAGGTATTGAGTAACTGGCAATGGTTAATGGTTTTATATGGCATGTGGTGGTAAAACGCTTGATGTTTCTACTGCAATGTTCGATTACAGAGTTTATTTTCAAATTAAATTCCTTTACAAGCTTCTTGAATATAGCAATAATGGACTCTGTAACTACCATTTTAGCAGTAAATTAATAAGCCTTTTAAAAAAAGTATCACTACTGTTGGACAGTAATGACAAAGCATGCAAGCACGTCAAAAGATAATACTATAATATCGTACCACTTTCCAAAAGATGCTGTTCCATAATTCCGCATCCAAGTACTTCCAGCCATTCTCCATTAAATTTTATTTCCAATTCCCAAGAAGGATGAGTGAAAGGAAAGAATGTATCTACCCATCGAGTCTCCACATCTAAATCATTACAAATAAAGTAAATAATTATTTTCCGTGATATAATATAATTAGTTTCACAATAATGAGTCAAGTAGTTCGGGTGTCTCAGTACAATAGTGTGTGTTACACTAAACAAATCACTCTATAAAATTTTTCTATTTTCTGTTTTCTCCAAGGAGAAACTCAGTATAACTCTTTTGTTTTTAACGGGCATGTAAAATTGAGTATAGGCAGTGAAGCGGACACAATCAATCTCTAACTTTATCTTACTGAATTGAATGAAATGGGGCACAGTCTAACAACCATAACCTACAGAGAAAGTTGAGAAAACTTTAGCAACCTTTGCCAAAGAGATGTTCAACAAGCTTTTCCAAAGAAGTTTGCAGCGCAGCTTTCATTACAATGACGGCATCTATCGAATGGGACTGCTGTTTTTCCGGTGTTCGTTCACCGATACATCCTTTCTCAAAGAGATTTAATTCCCGGGCAACATTCTCATCCTTGAAGACATCGTGCAAACCGCAGAGTCGAACTGCTTCTACTTGATGGAAAGCTGGGTAATGAGTTCGATCTATTTCATCTCGTCGATACACGTCCCCAATAACTATAAAATTATTCAACCCACTCCGAATGAGCTCGACTTGATGGGCACTGGTGTGAGCTCTCAACAGCAAGTCTTTATTTATATAGTAGCAGTCGTTCTTGCTTCGACTAGGATGATCTTTTGCAACCAGTAACGAATCAAAATTTTGTTCTACAGTAACTACCGGGTTCAAGTCATCCAAAACTGTAAAAAGCGGACTTCTTGTGCGACTAGGAAATTCTTTGTAGAAAAAATCCAAAATTCTTTGTTTTATCAGTGAAAGAGGGTGATATTTCCGTCGATGAAGATTTCTGTTTACAAGACTTAATATTCTTGTATTCACATTTGACCAATCGTCTTTTCTATACCTTTCTCCGTTTACAACAACCTCTGAATCTGTAACTGTTGTCGTCAAAAGATTTCGGAATATTTCACTTGCTTTTCCTGCTGTTGATGAGTACAGACGATGAGGGTAAGTCTGCCGTAATATTAATCCAGTTACTCTGCTGTGAGTGGCAATAGAAGACAATCCACACACACACGAAATGATCACCATTTTTTTAATTTTGATAGTTGCTTTCACCGGATATATAGTACACAGTTTATTTTTGTTTCACATCACCTTTCTATACTATATATACTATGTGCATAATGTGCAATCTACTAGTTTAGTAAGGTTGGATTGGAAATCGGAAGAATATCTTGTCTATCTAAATGTGGAATCGGCGAGAGAGAAAATTGTACATGAATGCATGAAGGTCGCGCCAATTTCACATAGTCTTAATAGTGAATAATAGAGGCTCCTGCTGGAGGTGATTCCGTAGTTCCCTAATTTCCCTTTCCCTTCCATGCGTTTCTTTGAAAGCATGCAAATTATCACCATTGCCGTTTAGTTAGCCTAGTCAAAATGTTAAAATTGTCTTGCCTTCCTGATTTTCCCGGTGTTGTATGCAATGTTCAATGTATCTACCAAAATGCTCCACAATTTACGTAACGGAATATCAATATAATTTTGTACCTGCAATTCATGCAAACGCAGCAAGAGATCGCACTCTCGGGGTTTCAAAACCTCGGGGGTTCAAACATGAAAACCTATAAGACAAGTCTTATAGGTTATCATGTTATCCACAAGCAAGGTGCTCCCGTCCAAGGAACGTTGAATTTTAGTTACTAGGGATACTGGGCGGGGGTGGTAAGGTAGGCTCTTCCCAACATTTCTTAAATAAAATTATGATTTTTTCGAAGTGGAGACACTTTTGCCCACTTTGTCTCCACTTTATGCAATAGTCCGCTTCTTCCCCCAGCTAATGTCAATTTCTCTGTCGAGATTATCAATATTGCTATTCTTCAAGGAAAGTACTGCAACTATAGGCTTGAATTTACTTAGCTACTAATAGTGTGATGCCACAATGACCATTTGTGCTGTAGTTGGGTGTCCAAACTCTCGCCGAATTAAAAAAGGAAGCGAAGAAAAGTTTACGTCTCACCGAATTCCATGCAATGAAGAGATGCGTAAACAATGGCTTTTGGCGTGTTGCTTACAAGAAACCAACAAGAAAGATTACCGTCGCATATGTAATCGACATTTTGAAAGTGTTTACTTTGTACAGTACGCAAATAACCGAAGATCGCTAAGTGCCGTAGCAGTACCTACACTATTCCTGCCAGGTAATTACTTCTATTAACAAAATGTTCATAAATTCTTCAGAATAATTTTTTATTGTAAATGAAGTACTTTTTATTTGCAATACAGATAGATTGCCAGAGCCCCAATATTTGATAAATTTGAGCATAAACGGGAAAAAGCCAGAGAATTGCTTCACTGCACAATTGGATTGTGGAATCACAATAAAAATAACGTACAGATTTAAATTTTACTATTAATATCTCCTTCAATGAAGAACAAATGTTAAATTTTCTGTGATTTTTAAAGGTTTGATGGTGAAAATGATTTGCCTACATTTCCTGAAGTTATAAAAGCGTCCTCACTGGCAATACAAACTTCGATGGATGTAGATAACGGTCAACGGGCAAATAAAAAAGAATCTGAGGTTATTCAGAAACTTTTGGAGAAAAATAAGTCTTTGCATGGCATTATCAAATCGTTAAAGCAGGCTAAAGCATTGAAAGTACGAAAAGACAATCAAAAGGCGCTAATCACCAAGTTGAGAAACAGTGCAATTAAGGAGGAGGTGAACGTTTTAAAAAGTCAATTGTATAATCAGAAAAAGAAGTTTGAAACGGAAATTTCAGAATCGAACAAAGCAGTTCTAGAAAAATTCGAACGAATATTTACTCCAGTTCAATTAAAAGTGATCAAAACTGGACAGAAAAAGGCTATGTGGACTGAAACTGATATTGCTCGAGGAATTGCGTTGCGTGCAAAGTCAAAAGGGGCTTACTCCTACGTCAAAGAAGTTTTGAAAGTACCCCTACCAGGCCTTTCTACTTTGAAGAGATACAAACAAAAAATAAATGTAAAACCTGGAATACTTCATAATGTTCTTAACCTACTTAAAGAAGAGTTTTCGTCATACAACATTCGAGATCGTCAAGCCATATTGTCATTCGATGAAATGAGCATCGACTCTTCAGCATGCTACGATGTAGAAGAAGACAAAATTTATGGGCAGAAGAAAAATTTAATGCTTGTTGTCATCAGAGGAATATTTTCAAAGTGGAAACAACCAATATTCTTTAGTTTTGAACAAATCACTAAAGAAGATTTATTTAACATTATTAAGGAATGTTTCTCAGTTGGCATTACTATCCGAGGATTTGTCTGCGACTTGGGAGGCACAAACCGAGGTATGCGAAATAAACTCGGTATTACAATTGACAAGACATACATTCTTCACCCAATAACTTCAGAGAAGATATGGTGTTTCGCCGATGTCCCTCATTTGTTAAAGCTTCTTCGAAACAATCTATTGGACTATGGCTTGACTTTAAAATGTAAAGCAAAAGTCGGCAAGGAAGATTTTGAAAAATTCTTAAGAGCTAACTGTAATGAATACTGTTTGCAACATAAGATAACATCGTATCACATAAACCTTCGAGGAAGAGAAAGACAACGCGTGCTTCCGGCTTGTCAGTTGTTTTCGAAAAGAACAAGTGTGGCCTTTTCGCAAGTGTTCCCTCAAAAAACGGAAGTTGCAAATTTCATACAGTTAGTGAATGATTCCTTTGACATTTTAAACTCGAGAAATCCTAATGAGAAAGAGACTTTTAAGTCTGGATACGGTGTCTACAATGAAGCCCAAGCCAAAAAGTTAGATGAAATGTACCAAGAAATGCTTCATATGCGCGTAAATTCTAAGAATATAAAATCGTTGTTTCCATTTCAAAAGGGATATTTGATATCAATAACGTCTTTGAAAGGATTATTTCAAGATATGAAAAAAAGTTTCAACATTAAGTATCTACTTACTCACAGATTAAATCAAGATGTTCTTGAGAACGCCTTCAGTATAATACGAGCTAATGGGGCTTACAATGAAACTCCAAATGCAGTTGAGACAAAATATCGTGTCAAAAATTTGCTGCTTGGCTGGACATTTGGAAATATTAAAACTGCACCAGTTGAGTCAGAAAAAGAAAATAACCCCTTCTTGTCTTACAAGTTGTTGTCACCTTTAACAAAAGAAAGAGTAGAAGAAGAAAAAACAATAGATCTGGAAGTTTTCAATGATTTTAGTATCCCTGAATCGAATGAGGTCAATAAATACAATTGGAAGGAAAAGATAACGGCGATGTCAATAAATGAAAAATGTGACTTCTTTGGAAAAGAATACGTAGCGGGCTTCATATTAAGTAAACTTAAATTAGAAGATCCACTCTTGTTTTTGGAAATAAACTCACAAGAGCCATTACGAAATCCTTCCAGCTTTACAGAACACATGTCAAGAGGATCTTTGAAGACCCCTTCATATGATTTTATGAATACTTTTTTAAAGTTTGAAGATGTATTTCTGCATGTGTTTAAAGAAAAAGGCGATAAGTATGGGATTTATAGGGAAAAAAATGTAATGACGACTTTAATTCATCAACTGACTGTTATGTTTCCAGACGTAGATTCCCGAATAATTAAATTGTACACGAAAACGAGAATATACATTAGAATTAAGTTTGTTAACAAACAACTTAACGATAGAAAGCAACATAAGAAAAGTTCAATTAGACATTTCTTGCGCTCTCGTGTTCCTAACATAGAAAACGCTGTAGAGTCAGGTCAGTTAGATAGTGACAGTCAAATGTTAGAAGAATGGAATGAGTTATTTCCTGAGGAAAATCTATTTGAAGAGTGGGATGGATTGTGTGAGGAACAGTCAGTAAAGTCTTAAGTCTTAATGTTACCAATGTAGATGTTTCGCATTTAATGATCATGATCTCTGCTTGTATTGATTTATAATTTAACTCTTTGTCATTTTGTTGATTGTTCAAAAAGGAAAATATATGATTACTTTGTCCGTTGTAGACATGGCGTAGAATCTTACTCTGCGAATCATAAATCATTGTTTTTACTCTGTGAATCAAAATTTTACTCTGTTAATATTGCATTTAAGAGTACTATAACCAAATCGTTCATTATCTATATAGAAACACCATGCATTAGCTGGAGGAAGAAGCGGATTATTGCATAAAGTGGAGACAAACTGGGCAAAAGTGTCTCCACTTCGAAAAAATCATAATTTTATTTAAGAAATGTTGGGAAGAGCCTACAGCCTACCTTACCACCCCCGCCCAGTATCCCTAGTAACTAAAATTCAACGTTCCTTGGACGGGAGCACCTTGCTTGTGGATAACATGATAACCTATAAGAATTCCCCCTTCTCGTGTAGTACCTCATAAATTCATGCAAATAGTAGAACGTAGAACCTGCAAAATAGATGAAAAAGCCACGATGAAAGTGATTTAGTTAAAATTGAAGGGGTTTTCAATGTAAATGACCACATTTTATTTGTAATTTTTCAAAGCCCTCTTCAAACTTCAATCAAAAACAAAATCATATCACAATATTGTGATATTGTGAACCTGTGTGTGTACTGTGTACATTGTATTTGCATACTACACATAACACAACTATAAGTTTAATATACACGTATTTTATACTTATACTTCTCATCTCATCTAACTATTACCATTTACCATCGATGCGTAATAAATAATATCGAATATTGAATGAACGAGCTATATGTGGTCCGTAAAGTAAATGCATTCCATTTCTTACTGCATACTAGTGTATAGCTTTTTAATAAGACCATGTGGTATAGTATCACATTTAGGTGGTGGTAGTGGTGGTATCAATATAATAATGGGTGCTACATTGACTGCTATTTACTACACTATATCTACCCGCTGGCATTTTTGTACTTTCTGTCGCTTAGTTAATTTTTGGTCTGTGCCTGTATGTATGTCTAGTGTCCAGTGTGGACTGGAGTAGTACTCCAGTCAGACTGCTAGACCAAAAATGACTGATGAATAACCATAACACTGGAGTCGTAATCGTAATGACTAATGAGTGTACTATATATAGTAATCGTATTGTTAAGCATTGTAACAGTCAAACGTCTGGACAAGCGAACCCTATTTCGGTACTAAGGCGAATTAAAAATAAGTCTTTCTTAGTACATGTTGTGATTATGCGAGATTACAAATGTGGAAGTATGCACTAGGTACTTTACTTATTTTCCTTATTATTGTTACTTATTTTATATAATTATGATATTCATTTCTTCCAATTCCCTTAATTAGATAAGACTTCTCTAAGAAGTGGCAGACTTATTGCTTTAATTTACACAATATTCAATAGTTCACCGTTTGAGTTTGTCTGCTAGTCATACTTGAAAATCTGCTTATTTACACACCGTTAAATAATGGTGGGTCTTCCTGTAGGTATCTGAAATGCAATGCAATACGCAATTTAATTAGATGATTCCCTATCGCCTTCACAGATGACAAAGAATTTATTTTCTTTCTGTTAAATGATTAGGTGGTCTATGACCAAAGGTTTTGCTGTATGCTAGCACAATGAATGCCAATCTTCTATACATACGCATTGCTCTTTGGTTTTTAACGTGTTTATGTCTTGCTATGCATTGCCATTTGATAACTTTGATATTTGATACTATTTACTTGCTTTTATATACAAATATATTATACGCATGCTATATTGCTGTACAAGTCTGGTTAGAGCCGAATGTACCGTAAAAATCAAAATATGAGCTCGATGAAAATATTTCCTGACAATGTCAAAAATACGATTCCATACTCTTCTAGAGTTGGCGCAAGCAATCTAATCTGAAACAATTCGTTTCTGGCTAAGTACTATTTGCAGAAGACCAAATTATTTTCATTTCTTTACCAATATTATTACCTATCCTATGTTATGCAATTAGTAGATCAAGTTCTGCCTCTGTCACTCTGTCCCTGCCCATCCAGAATTCAGAAGGTAGTGTAGAAAACACACTACTATAGTCTATACTATACCATACCACCTTCTATTAAGAATAGGATGACATGCTTCTCAGTGTTTAGAAAACACGTATTTATTTATCAAATTCACAACTGAATAACCACATTTAGCTTTATCTCATACCGAAGACCTCAGTGAAGGCAGCCGAAATTTGAGAATTTAGACGATGTTTTTATAGGAAAGTTTTCTTCACACTATTTAAAACGAAATCTACAAAGAATTTGGGATAGTATTCAGCCTTACCACTATAATCTTTCAGATTTCAAGTATCTACAAGAATATTAAAAAGTCAAATTGGATTTATCGGATGCCTTAGTGTCTTCTGTCGTCTAACTATTCTCTTGCTGAAAATTATGAAAGGTTGCTATATAAAAACGTTAATAGGAGGTCAAGAAGTAACTGTAGAACCAATCCAATATTCCTAAGGTGTTCTCCAGTGTTACACCTACAACAGTGAGGTGAAATATTTCGGGTTTGTTTAGTGTCTTTAGTCTTTTTAGACCAAAACACAAAAATTTATAACTGAATTTCTGCAATATAAAGGAAATTTTCGTTAGTGATCTAAAATGACTATAGAAACTAAACAAACCGGAAATATTTCACCTCACTGTTGTAGGTGTAACACTGGAGAATACCTTAGGAATATTGGATTGGTTCTACAGTTACTCCTTGACCTCCTATTTCCGTTTGAAGACACTGAAAACCGAACCACGCTACTTATGACAATACAATGTATTAGTAAATTTCCCTCTCAAAAGTTTAGCCGGAACACTGTTTTTGAACCGCATTTGCATGGCGTCTTTAAGATCTTGTAGACCCTATTAGACCTAGACACATTGCTTATACCAGACTATTTCTTGCCCTGCAAGTGCCACACTCTATAACATACCAAATACCAATAGAAATGGAACAAAAATGGGCCTCGAGAAAGAATTCTGCTGTCCCCAACACCACCGTCGTAAGACAATTGTTTCATTGTGGCCCATCTCTGCATCCGAACAAATTCAGCCATTCTGCCGAGTGTATGTATGGTTCGAGCCGAACGTATGAGCCTCAGCCTGAGCCTGAGCCTCTAATATTATTTGTGTAGTGTAGAAGTATACAATGTACAATAGTACAATACACAGATACTCCTTATAGATATAGTCGTATTCAGAATTGTGTGGCTTGTGGCTGCTAAAAACCTATAAAAGTGAGTTTGAGAAGCAAAAGTATAAGCCGAGCCGAGCCTGCTAGATTTGATCGAAAATCACATTAAATTCACAAATACTATCAATTAAAAAAGAATTGTACATCAGAAACATACCAAACCAATACCAATCATTAATTTAGTAGTGACCACACAGAGTTTTGTTTTGACTGTACACTACAATACCAATGTGCAAGTAATTGCTAATAGGTAATAATTAATTATGTAATTGTTCGTATTCGCGCAATTCTTAAGTTTTATTATTTCATACTAAGAATATCATAAAAGGTTAGCGTAAAAAGGATGAAAAGCAAAAAGTAGTCAAACCAGCCAGATATAATTTTGTGATGTAATAAGTGGTATAACACAGCGAGGAGGTAAAGTTATAGTTTAAATGGTGCATAGTGGCTGGTGATTGCTGAAATTATAAAATGTTTCACTTGAATTAGTTGAATTATCGGTCTAGAATGGGAATGGTAAAAGTTATCGGCATTTATTATTAATAGATATTTTATAAAAAATAGAAGTGTGTTTTCGAATCAAGTCCGCCAAGAAAAAACTGCAGCTAGTTTTTAGTCAGTATCAGTGCAGTACGTGCATATAAGCACGAAACAAGTGACTTGGTTTTATGCACTTTTGAACACTGGGCTGGACGAATGGCAACATTTCATCTTCATTTACGACTTAAAACCTTATTTTGCTAAACTTAATGTTTACTTGTGTGATATTGCGCTGGCCACTGATTACTTGAAACCTTATTAATTTTGAAACTATAAAACTCGGCAATTTATGCAAGTCTGGACTATTTTACTCCCACTATTCATAAAAATGTCATATTTATTACTCATTTATGTCTTTTAACTAGTTTTGTAGTTTTCATACTAGGTATTATCAGCTATTCTTGATTATATTTTCAGAATTCGAAATAAATAAATCAGATGTCTGAAGAATGAAACGCTAAGGAAGAGATGCAATTCTAAACGTTGTCTGCTGGTTACCCCAGGGCGATCGACAAGTGAAAATGAAAATATAAGAACTTCGAAGGAACTTACTACTAAAATCAAAATTTTGACAAAAGTGACGTGTTTTCAGTTCCAGATTTACATACATCACTTCCGAAGACTTTGTGCCCAGAGTGCTGCAAGGATCTGAACAATTTACTAACAATAAATTGCATATTGTATATGCATCTACTGACTTTTCTGAAACCTTGTTTCCCATTTAGTACTCTAAAATCGCATAGTTTTTAAGCCTAGAAGTTTAGGAGGACAAGGCCCTAATCGTCTGAAGTGAAAAGTTCCCCCTTTCGTGTTTTCATTGTTTTAGTTTTCCTACTTGTTCTTGTTACCGTTGTAATCCGTATAGGCAGTTATTTTATGGTACCTTCTGTGGCCAATCTCAGTCAGAATTCAATCGCATTCATTTAGGTAGTATTATCGAATAACAAAATAACAACTCATAACGGTTCAATTCTATTATTGTGCTTTTATTTGTACAATAGTAGAATTTTGAGTACAGATATCACTGTAGCAAAATTCAGAATTGGTAGCTTAGGTAAAAGAGAAAGAAAATAGTGTAAAATTGGCTGTGCCGGTTTAACATACTAGTTATAAATATTCGGATAGTATATCTTATCTATCTATTTTTATCAATAGCCCTATTGCCTTATATTAAACCCTCTCGTTTTGTCAAATGATAATAGTTGGTTAAATATATTTAAAACGTGTTAAGTTTTCTGTTCGTTGAAACCCGATATATAAAGTTTGAAATACAAACTCAAATCAATCACCTTTGTTGTCAGCTGTCTTTATTGCAGTGACTACGTTGGGATTTTGAGATTTGCATATACCTTAGAATTTAATTTTTTGGGATAGTAGGCTATATACAATGCATGTGTTCAGTCATATTGCATAATTATCTTAAAAGTCAGTATTTCGGGTATCCAATTATTTAACTTGACTAAAAGTGCTACATCTGAGTTTAACTTCGAATTACAGTCAAGTACTTTTTACTCTGCTCAATAAATAACAATAAATAGATAGATAAGATAGCTTAGAGTGCCTTTATACACTAATCTCTACATTTGCGTTTAATTTTTACTACACCGGAGACAGAATTTATAATAATTCTTTCTTGTTAAGTGCGTCGTTTTAGTTTCGTGTGGACGTATTCGATTTTGATGATAATTAGATAACTAGGTACTTTTAATACTGCGGTACCCTAGAGTTGTATTTCCCCTATCTAGCACAGGCTAGATCCTACTTTCTTCAATAAGTTGCACAAAATAACAACCTATCAGTTACACAGTTCAGCGAGATCGCTTTCAAACGAAGACTAGAGAAGCCTACATAAAAGCAATAAGTTTATGGATGCAGCTAGGATACCGTTATAAAATGCTGGCAAGACAAAATTTAAGGTATGGAAAATATGCATATTTTGAGTTTATTGAAAGGTTTATTAAAGGGAGCGGTTCATGTTAAAACCTAAAAGCATGGGGACCATCTACAGGCATGTAAATCTTGACTTACATTTGTGGTATCAGCATTTTCCAAAATACTGTTGCAATTATGACTACATATTTTGATATTTCAAATCTTTATCTTCAGTTTCTATGTTTAAAATCTTTGACGATTAAGCATTAAGCCGATATAGCGTGAATTTTTTGATACCATGATTTTAGGTCTTCACTTGAACCGTACTCTAAAACATGTATGCAAATGTAAATCTAAATACCCAATGATACTCTTGACTTTTTGCTTATAAAAGGATTATCAAGCGACTTCTTTATAGTTTTACTTCTACAATATAAGTGTCTTGCATTGATTGTGAGATCCACGTGGAAAGTGGAAAATACCTATTACTGATTACGAGTATTACGTACTAACCACTGTAACCACCCTCTTGACTTGACATTGGTCCAGCCAAACCATGCCTCTAAAGTGGGGAATTTCTACTCTACATGAGATGGACTAGAATCGTACCTATATTAATACATAAATCACGTAGCAAAAAATGAATAATTAAGATTATAATTGCTTTTCTTTCATAACACATTAAACACACTAGTATAGGCCTAAAACGCCTTAAAGCCCCGACAGCAAGTACAAAAATGCACTTTTGCAAAGGATTTTAACTACTTGTAAAATAAAATATATAGGAAGACTCAGACTAGGGTAGGGATTTAAATTCTAAAACAGTTTTTTGAAATTTAAACTTTAGAGGAAGGTCAGAAATCGTGGCATACAAAAATCGTTCATATTTTGAGGATTGTCGTCATATATGAGGAAAAAACCGGTTATAATCCGTATTTTATTATTTTTAAAATTGTATGGTCTGTCTGGTTGAGTTTGTTTTTAATAGCTTCGATTAACTAAAAATCTCTCCTAAAACCTTAGAAGAGGGGTATTTTTTACGGTTTTAGTTTTGTTTGCCGTTCACGTTTTCAATCGTCAAACAAAATGAATGGAAAATGTTCACAATTTTATATGGATTAATGGATTTCAGATCAGTTCAACAGAATTATTAAGATTTTACTTTTATTTATTAAAGTGTTTAGTAATTTAGTATAGAAATGATGAATAATGATGGAAAGAAGGGTAGTGATAAAACCTTTATTAAATTGCATGATAATGATAATAGCTAGGGCATAGATAAACATAGCTATAGATTTAGCATTATTATGCGTTTTGCTGGTGATTTGAAAATAATCTATCTGTTAAGCATAAGTAAGTTTACTTGCAGAGTCTTTGTCTTAAACAATGTTATCAGTTATAGTGTTAAAACTGTATAATATTGCATATACATGCCCGCAAACAATTGGATAAAAATAAAGGAAAAGAGAATAGAATGGAAACTAGGTATATATTTAGCATTTGTAAACATAAAGTATAGCAATCATTAACTCTTGTCTTCATGCATTTGCATAGTAAGAGTTAAGGTTGAAAATGGAAGTAGAATGAAGAATTCCATTAAGCTGTCTATGCCACTCAAACTACAAATAGATTACCATATATTGTACAAGTTGTTGTACAAGTTGATTGTAGTATACCTACTTAGAACGTAAGGTATTAGTGAAACAAGAAAACAATGCATAGGCAGGTTATGAACGTTACATAAGACTTGTGCTCTACATGGATTCATAAAAATTGCAATGCTTACTGCACCGTACACACTAGCTGAGTATTTAAAACAACGTGAACATGGTAGGACACAAGTATGCTAAATGCTATCTTTATTGTGTGGATTGTAAATAGTTCATGTAAATTAGTCTGAATCTTGATAGTACGATCGAATATTTAATGTTCACAGGTTTCATTTTAATGATTAGCACTTGAGCTGCTAAAAAATGTGTGGCCATGAAACCGCTTGTTTGAATAAAATGTAGGAGCAACGCGAAATTATAATCAGATTCAGACAAGAGTGTTATAGTACTAGGACGGCTGCACAGAGTTTGTTTTCTGGTTGTCAGTTAATACCTACATATATCTTTTTATGTGCCATGTACTTCTACGTATTTACTACTTAACGTTAAAAGAATTTGTATAATATATGATGCTTAATTAAATAAACCCGTTAAAAACAGCATGTATCAAAGAGTCTCGTCGAAAGACACCGGAAAGTCGAAAAACGCAATATAGGAAAATCGGGAAAGAGTAGGAAAGTACGACACATACTGACAATTAGCACGGTCTACGACATATACTGAAAGCAATGTATTGTTAGTAATGTCTTGTATGAGTATTGGGTTTTAGGATTGCGGGTTGTTGTGCCTTGTGCCCACAGTGCCCAGTAACGCTGCTATTGCTGTGCTCTGCTTTAACGCGAGCGTACAGACGGACAGATAGACAGACCGATTGGGCATTATTATAGACTAGCTATGCTCCTCTTGATAAATATGCATAACATAAATGTTTGTATTGTACTAACTTTATATTATGTAGCATGATTGGAATGTGTTACTTTTTTCATTTCAGAAGCAGACGGACGAATTAAGTACACCACCGATAACTATGGTCATGGTCCAAGTATCGTGACTTCGAAGTATGTAGACATTACGTTACCGCAACAAATGAAGATCAGTTCTAATAATTCAGAAGTTTTCTAAATAAATTGTTGCACAAATATCGCCTTAGTTTTATTTGTATACCTACTTAATTTAAAAGTGAATCCAGAAAACAAGACTAGTGTTTACGTACGAGATATAAAGACAGAGGAGCCGAAGGAGGACATTTTAACTCATCTGTGTTTTTGCAAAGCTATGAATGGATCCTAAGATTGGTTGGTACCAGCCCGAGCAAGAAGGACCAGCCAAAGATATTTGGGTTCGGATCTGGGAAGCTCACGCCGGATTGAGCAACATGTATATTATGAATGAAAAATCAGAAGACTATAACATTCCCTATAATAATGGTGTTGGAGGTGGGAAACAATCCTACAATAATAACTTTCACAATAACGCCTACAATAATCATCAAAACATCAATAACCGTTCCAAAGAAGAAAATGTAAAAAGAGAAAATAAAGCGAGAACATATGGACTGGGAGTGAATACTAAAATTAGATGCACTCATAAATCTGGATGTCCCTGGATGGTTCCTGGGAAAACGTACTCCCGAGGAACTATTGGGTAAGCTAAATAAAAGTTTCGACTGACTAACTGATTAGGCTGTCTTTCTTGCTTTACGAGGATAATTTGAGGGAATGTGAGAAAACCATATCAAATTAAAATACTGTAATGCTATAATGCACGAGAGATGGTATCCGCTTGAATTTTTCCAAGTCTCACCTACCTAAATACAGGGCATAATCACGGCAATCAGGGTTCCCTGGAATATAAGTGTTACCCTCTTAGGATGTTCTCAACTGTGGGCGATATATATCTGTGATAACTCCAAATCCAAACTCGTTTCATATTGAAACAATATCTACTGAGTATTAAAGCCAATGATATTTGACACTTGCTGAAGAATAAAATTTACACTATTTTAACATTATTTTCGCATTGCTAAATATTTAAAATGCCTTTTTTACGATCTCTAGCCACTATTTGACTTTGGCATTAAATATAAGATTTATAGTCTGAAGAAGTTTGTAATTGGGCATGATAAAATTTGTTATTTTACAGATTGCATGAAGAAATTGAAGACTTTTTTGCCTATATGTCTCCTACACCAGAGGAGCATGCATTACGATTAGGTGTTGTTCACAGAATTACTGAAGTGATATGTGGTTTGTGGCCTGAAGCTGAAGTTGAGATTTTTGGAAGCTTTCGAACAGGGTTATATCTTCCTACAAGGTACATTGCTTTTTGTGTATATTTCAGTGTGTTCAAAATTAACAAGTGTGGATTATTATAATGTACAATATATTTTAGCGACATTGACCTAGTCGTAATTGGTAAATGGGAAAAACTGCCACTGAAGACTCTAGAAAAGGCTCTGTTAGATAATGACATTGCTGAATCAAGCTCGCTAAAATGTCTTGATAAAGCAACGGTATGTTAATCAAAATGTTTATAATGTTTAATACGACTCATTATTGTAAGTATGGGTAATTACATTGGTTGTATATAATTCGAAATATTAGGTACCGATTGTCAAATTGACGGATAAACAGTCTGAAGTTAAAATTGACATCAGCTTTAACATGAACAATGGTGTTCGGTCTGCAGAGCTTATCAAACAATTTCGAAAAATTTATCCTGCTTTACCAAAACTTGTACTGGTTCTCAAACAATTCCTACTGGAGCGTGATCTCAATGAAGTCTTCACAGGAGGAATTAGTTCGTATTCCTTGATTTTAATGACCGTCAGCTTTCTCCAAGTATGTAAACACATCCAAAGATACTGAACCGCATTTTTGCATTTTTCAGTTATAAGTAGTAATAGTACCTAAATAGAAAAGCTAAATTTTAAAAATGTTTGCGATCGTTTTGCAGCTACATCCAAGGCTTGCTACCGGGAATGACAAGTCGAATCTAGGCGTCCTCCTTATTGAGTTCTTTGAGTTGTATGGGCGGCACTTTAATTACATGAAAACTGGCATACGAGTTAAAGACGGAGGCTCTTATGTATGTAAAGAAGAGGTAATTTTTAATTTAGTATTTATATTTGATGACGCAGCGAAAGGATTGCGTTGGGTGTGGTTCTGTTTCCAAAAAGTTGTCTTACATACAGGTTCAGAAAGATATGGTTGACGGTTACCGGCCGTCTGTTCTATGTATTGAAGACCCATTGACTCCTGGAAACGACATTGGACGCAGCTCTTATGGTGCCCTCCATGTGAAGCAAGCTTTCGAGTACGCTTACATTGTCTTATCACAGGCAATGCGCTCAACTCATTATCTCAATGATCCCAACGATCGCAGGTGAGAACCAAGTTAAATAGATACGCACATAAATTATATTATAAATGTGGTCATTGTCTTTGGTACCTATTTATTGGTGAATTTCTTTAATGCTAAATAGTGTGTTGGGACGAGTAGTACGTGTAACAGATGAAGTAATTGAGTACCGCAGCTGGATTCGAGATTCGTTTCCTTTGAATGAAGATTCTAAGTTTTCCAATAATGTATCCTTGCAAAGTTTCAATTCTAGTAGTCTCCCACAGTTCCAATACTGTAATACCATGTGCTCGTCCGGCAGCAGTAACTCTAGTACACGTAGTAGCAGTAGCCCTCCTGAAGCGTTTGTAGAGCCAATCGATTCAGTTCGGAGTAGCCAAGTTTCTCCTGTTTGTAAAAATCTCAGTAGTTCAAAAGTTGAGTTGCTTCCTCCTAAGGATGTTCTCTTAAATGCCAAAGAAGAGGCTCTGAAGGACAGTAAAGAAGACTCAGGGTCCGTATCCTCACTCTCAGCGTCCAGCGATAATGGTAATGGCGGTAATAGCCGGAGTAGTCCCGGCAGTACGTCAAGTGTGCTAGATTGGGTGGACTCAAATCCTGTCAATGTTGCAGATGACCGACTTTCGCCAATAGACCAAGACAAGAATACTCAAGGGAACAATCTTCAGAAACAACCTCAGCATCATGATATTAGTGAGATGCCTGCCACCTCCTCCAATTCCACAGATGCCTCGGTGGAACGGCTACCCTGTGGCAAGCGATCTTACGTAAACCACCAACACACGAGTGGTGGAGATAGTCAGAACAAATCTGGTCGAGCGACAAGTTCATCAAATGCGTCCCCATCCTCTGTTTCTTCAAATAATGCCTCCAATGGACAAAGTGGTAGCAATAATTTCTCTTCTTCCGCCAGCAAACGTGGGGCCCAACCATACCAACATACCTCATGGCACCGAAGCAGTCGTCAATACTCACCTCCCAGCTCAAGTGAGTCGTTCACATTGGGTAGACATTAGCCATGCTGTAGCATACTCAGTCGCTTGTTGCTGTACCTTTTGTAAATCTTGTAAAAATGACAATTATTTATGTGAAACTAAATTCTAAACGGATAGATCGGAGTAGTGGGAGCAATCGGAACTTCAGCGACGTGTCATCCCCTGGAGGGACTACAAAAGGCTCCAGTACTTCCTATAACAGAAATCGTAAGAATTTCAAGAAAGGGAACAAGAAGCCTGAAGCAAAGAGAGAAGTTCAATATTAAAGGTGGGTGCGGAGCTGCTTGAGCGAATTGAAACACAATAAATATAGTGGTGTTTTGTAGATTTTGCTCATGAAAGCTCCATGTCCATGTGATCACATAGTGTGAATGATTTGCTCAGCAAATAGTCATTGTTATTAACAAGTACATAAGGTTTTTGTTTTTTCTTGTACAGTTTGAAAACTTCGGTTTGAGCCTTTAAAGTTGTAATGTGCTTGTCTTGTACTTGGGTACAGTACAGCAGACAAAAGAATTGTAGTTTTAGAAAACAATAATTGATTGTGACTGCGCCTCTACTGTTCTTGTTACGTTTGTTTATTAAGGAGTTATTTGCTTGTGTGACTGTTAGAATTTAATGAGTTTAGGCACATTCTCATTTGATGTTAGTTCATCTTCGTGTCATGACGTATCCCCTCTTTCGAATCTCAATGAAGCAATGTCAATTAAAGTGTACAAAAATTAATGATTACCGATAATCGTTTCGATGCACTTTATTAAGTTATTAGGAGTCTGTACTTTGTGTATGTCTATGACTGATATTGCTCTAAGTGCATAACTAATACTGAATATTGAAATGAAAAAGGTTATTGTTAATAACTTCGTTTTGTCACACCAACAAACTATGCAATTTTAAGGCCATAATACGAATAATATTCATATAATATTGATGTATAATAATGTAGTTAAGGTATGAAAATGTGCATCATGAATTAATGCAAAAGGTATCTGAACTCATGGTTAACGGAAACTACTGGAAATGTTTTATCTGTGAGGTCAATTGACCACAAAAGTAATAAATTACTACTACTGCTAACCAAATATAAATAGGTCCTGCCCTACCATTACTTCATATGCAAAAATGCAAGTAGGCCTATTGAATGAAATCAACGAATATCAGAGACTTTAGTGTACTGTAAATATAAAAATACGGAAGTACACCTTGACTACAGACATACATACAATACCAATACCATATTATACAATACAAATAAAAAATCAGTCAAACTTATAGCAACTACAATATGTAAAATACATACGTACACTTAACTGCATAATGTAATAAGTGCATACATTGATATAAAAATTTACCGTATTTAAGTAATATAATATATACACAATGACAATGAAGATGATGATGAGGAGTCGCTTGTGATTTCAGGTTCCTTAACACTCCTTTGGCTTACTATTAATATATGATTTTGTTAATTGCTAGCAACCCGGAATGGTTTTCAGTTTGGTTGATAGTCTGCACCCAAGTCCCAAGATTTAACAGTTAAGCCTAAGCCTAGTTATGTTTGGATGACGTAATAACACTAAATTAAACGTAGTAAATTAATGGCTTATTGTTATATTACTCAATGTTTTCCCATATATACTTAAGACTATTATGCGTTACATTAAACAATAATAATAAATACCTAATACAATTTGCTAGTAAACTGTAATAGGGAGTACTAGTTTAATATTCAAAAAAAAGACTGTGATAATCTACGTATGCATATACCGACGCATGTATAGACGCCAGCGGTATGAAAATACTTTTGAGTAAGAAAAGCTGCACGAGACAGCCTAAATTAATACGGAAAATTGTTGTCGAGCAACGAGTCTGTCTTTAGTAAAAGTTGCGTGTAAAGTATACCTTCTGTTACATAAGTAGATGCGAAAATAACGGTATGTAAGTGGTACTGCTACTGTACTTTACTGATATGCAATCAGTCTAACTGATTTTGATGATAACTTTCGTGATTACCTAATCTGAATGTTTGCTGTCATTTTAATGTTTGTTTATTATGTAATGAAAAATGAATTATTCAATTCGGGCAAATAATATGTCGCATTGTTCACTGCCATATGTCATCACGAGATAACGTAAAACTATTACGACTTACCTGTTTCAATGTAAAGAATGTAAACAATATTTTCAGGTGTATTGCATATTGGTTTCATTATAGAGAAGACAGTATTTCCATTATAAATATATTGCTGATTGGAAAACTTTTGCGCAAGTACATTGTATAAGTAACTATAAGAAAAATAATTGTTTTGCTGCCTTCCAGTTGAAATCTTCTGGTCTGATTTTTCTGTGTACATGATAATGAATTCCAAAACAATTGTTCATGTTATGATTGTACGCGTATTAATTATTACTATCTTATTGTGGTTGGTGGGTCAGTTGGTGGGTGTGATAACAGAGCACCACAAAACACAACTATGATTTGTATTTAAATAGTGTTCTCTTCACTTCCACTTGTAAATTGATAGTATACAGTATACTTCTTTGTAATAATAATGAATTAAAAAAGAATCCGCTTGTCAAATACACTTACATTATATTGGTTTAAAGGTTAAAATTCTAAAATATTTGTCCTGAAACATAGTTGTGTTCTAAACTCCTTTTTCCCCATGAACTATATAAAAACAAAAAAATCAGTAAGACGACTTTTCTGCCTTCTATTTTTATAACTTTAGGCTGGAGCAAAATTTTTTAAAATCTTTCTCAAAATTATTGTCTTTGCAACTTGCTTCAACTAATATAACAAATTAATGATGAAAGTACGTACTCTATTTCAACCTTAAAATTAAAATTTATTATTTTGTGAACATTTCAAGAGAAAATCCTTTTAGTATATATAAGTTAGAAATAAAACCTATTAGGATCGAAACCCAAGAAGCAGTACTCCAGCCCATTGGCCATTAATATACTGGTCCAGCACTATTAAAAATTTTGCGGTGGAAATAAATTGGGTTACCAGCACTGAAAAATTTGATTAGGTAGTCACAAATATATTTTGTAAAACTTGTCTATTTACGTAACTTGCGAAATAAAAAGCTCACGTAATAAGCGTTATTAAATTACGCTCACATCTATGCACATTGTACACTCAATTTAAACAAAACTTTGTAGTAGTAGTACTATTATAGCTGATGACCTAACTAAGGACTTTTTATATAAATTCTATTTATTCAATGTTTAACAGTTCAACTTAAACTATTTGTTGGGGAAAGGGAAAGGAGGAGTTTAGACAACTGTGTGCAACAATAAGGAGTAAAAGTAAAAGTAAGTTTAATAATTTGGTTAGGATATAAAATCCATTACTGCATTTGATGTAACGAGAAATAAAAGTATTTATTAGATTGACATTACTATTAGTATTAAATAATAATTGTAATTAATTATAATAGAAAGTAATTCATTCAATTAACTAAATGTAAAATAATGGGGTCGGAATTCTTACATTCTTATGGTCTGTTCTACTCTACAAAATGTATTATAATTTGTTTATCAATTGCAAATAACCAAAAGGCCAATGCGGTTTGTATTACAATTCCAAGAATCAGATGAAAAACCTAAAATTCTAGCTAGTTGTAAATTGCATTATTACCCCTTTCCATTAAAATACTGGTTTAATATTCAGAAATTTTACAGTAAAATAATTAGATGAATTTTGCTAATTGCAGTGTTTGGTGATTGGCTAATTAGTAACTTGTACTCTACAGTACTAATTCAGTTGACAGTGCATTTACAGCAGCAGCAATATCTGTAATACTATATTATTTCCGAAATGCGTAATATAAATGGTGAGAATCAATGTGTATCTGGTAGTAATTAAATTATTATTTAGTTTCTAGTTTCTATACAGGTGAGGTTACTTCGAAATTTTACACGGGGGAATGAAGATTAGACTACAGAACGTAGAGGTCAATGTTACTGTGCTCTTCTGACCCCTCTATGGGGATAGAGCTTCCCGTAGCAAAGTAAAATACCAAAGATATCTCACCTGGATCGTAATTAAATAATAATTCTGTTACTATATATAAACACATTGGTGAGAATGCTATATTTATATGATTTTATCTGTATAATATTGTAATAGTAATAATATTTAAGTACTACTCAAAATTAATTTAAAGGAGATTCTGCTATTGCTGCTGTTCTGTGGTAAACTAAGCACTTTAGGTTTCAAGTTCAATTGCTGTTTTGGTATTGGTATTTGGTACTATCAAAACTTAAAAATTATCTGATAAATATGACCATAATTCAATAATTAAACTGCCATGAAAAAATTTCCCACGCGATCCCATTCCTTTTTCTGATCGACCATTATTTATAATTATGTGGCTTCACTTACTTATCGTTAGCTCATTATCAAAAAGGTAGGGTTTTCAGTTTATAGGTATAATAAACCATGAAAATGTTCAGAAAGAAATTGTATTTATCATCATCACTACTAGTGGTTTAGTAAGGGTTGTGTTTAATATTGGTACCTATATTATATAGAAGAATAACACTGTCTACTCTAATGTATACATTATAATATAGATACAAGAATTAATGTGTATTTCGAAGAAAACTGTACTAAATACATGCTATTATTATTACGGAGTTATTCATAACATAATCAAAATCAATAACAAAGCTATTGTTGCAAATGAGTCAAAAATACAAAATGTTAAGTACCATAAAAAGCATAAATAATTAATTGTAACCGGTTCTTGTTCTAATACATGAAACGTCGCGAGAAAAAATATAAAATATAAATAAATCTCTAGAAGGGAGAAAGCAATATTTTGTTTATTACTTCATTAAGCATTTTAATAAGCTCATTCTATCTACTCATATTTTACCCAATAACAGGATTCCACTTTTATGCAAAAAAATTTCAGTTGAACATGAGAACCATGGAATGCGGACAATAAATGAACAAAATCCTGAAGCATAGCGCACATAGCGTAATATAAATATAAATGGTTACATCAAATTATCTTTTCTGTGCTTCAAACTGACTAATTGATTATTAGAGTGGTTAATCTGTAACATTTACTATCATCTCATCGCAAACTCCACTAAAATATTTGTGCTCTTTCCATTTTCCATTTCCATTTTTTAAAGCTGTGCCATGACCACCAACATAACGAAATCTGTAATGAAAATAGCCTTTTTATCAGTGGAAGGAAATATGTATGGCAGTTTTGTCAGATTGTGACTTGTGATCAGCTTGATTTACTTACGCAGACTATTTTATGTGCTCTGAATAATTGTTTTACTTAGTAGGGACAAGAATGGGAGTAATTTTCTCAATGCTGAGAAATCTATGGATGGATCTTGAATGGTATTTTAAGTTTACTAGACGTGGTGGTGTAGTCAGTTACGAAAGACCTTTTACCATAGATGGATTCGGTAAGACCTTAACATTAATTTGGCCCATTTATTAGTTTTACTTAATGATATTCGCAGATAAATAAGGAGGACTATTTCAAGGTTAGTTTTTTTCGAACTGTACTGGTATAATGACTTTGTAGAAACTATATTGCACACACAGAATCGAACTTCAAGTTGCTATATATAATATTTGCTAACATTTTTAAAGGATGGTACAGAGAAAGCATAAGAAATGATTGGTACCTAACAACAACTAGCATGCTTGAGACTGGGGTAAGTGTAAAAATAATGAAAAGGAATCATAAATGTTAAGTGACATATCTTATTTCACATAAGTGAACATTATTTGTCAATAATTTGCATAGTAATTGTTTTCCCATCGCGAATGAAGGTTGCGAACTGCAATAATGCTGTATGAGTAATTAAGGCATTAAGTTCATATGAAAATATTAAAAATAATATAATACAGTTATAAAATATTAGAAGAGTTGTATACTTTAACAGGGACAATTTTTTCAAAACTATTTCCTAATAAAATTTGTTGGTTTTTTCGTGAAATATACCTATGTATAATAGTAGAATCTATAGCCATAGTCATACATAAGTAGTAGTACTATCTGTAATATGTACAGTTTAAAAAAAATTCTTAGATGCCTACTCGAAATGTTATTTTTGATGTCGTGAAATATCACTGCGAGCTTGAAACAGGGAAAATGAAACGCTTTCAATGGGACGATGAACACCTTAAGGTATATCATGATGACCATCTAGCATACAAAGTATTTATGTATCATTATTTATGGCTAAAGTCCTCAATAATTTTTCATAACGAAAAAGTACGTAGTGCTGCGTAATCTTTAGAGGTAGTAACCTTAATATAATTTTAAAATTTCATTGATTCTAACAAGTATAATTTATTGACCATCCTTGTTGTTCTGTATCAACCATTCGGGAATTATACGAAAAGCACAACTAATACAATTTCTTTATATTTAGTACGTTTTTACAGAATGGAACGAAGAAAAAATCTTTGAAATCTGGGATATGTTCTTAGCTTTGGAAACAATTGGTGACCAAACAGAAATGAGAATAAGCTACCCAGCTTTGTTAGTAATTTCTTAATCTTTTAGTGATTCATAAAATACTACACTATTATATACTAAAACACTTAAAAGTGTAAACTTACACTTTTAATATGTAGCCTGTATTTGCTCCTGATAGATTCGTCAGATTCGATATTGCCTGCCTTTATTTAACCCATATTCGAATTAATTACAGCATTTTAGTGGAATTCTCCTATTCTTAAATATTTCTAAAAGAGACAATTAAAAAGAATATATCTGTTCTTATAGGTTTGATTACATATCTGTATTAAATGCATGCATAAACTATTAATATTTGTATATGTAGTAGAATGGGAATGCTAACCAATTTTCAGTTCTTAAAGGCACCTTGGCCTACCATTTTCCGTACCCTATTGCCTGCTTATTTAATGAATAATACTTACCTATTTGTAATTTTGTCAAGTTCATATTAAACCAAACTCAATTGCAAGCATTTGCTTTGGTTTCGTTCAACCGTATTTAAAAATCTGGTCCTCAAAACCCTCCCATTCACAAAGTCTTGGAAAATATAAAATAACGTTTACTTTTGGTCATACCATAAAATATTGCCTGGGTAGGCCAACCCAAGCTTTCCTTTGCTTTTACACATTACGCAATACATATAAAATCCAGCAAAATGCAATGACATGCAATGTAACAGTCATTTTCCATAAACTAAAGAATTAAAATGCTAAATGTAAACATTTCTTATCTTCCCGTAGGTAGGAAACCCATCCGAGATTTGAAGAACCCAAATACGTTAGCCTAGTGTTGTCATTAATCATTAGTTTCATTAGTCTTCCCCTTCACAAACTATTGTCCCCAACTGAATCTCCTAATATGAGTACCTATATAACATATCGATCCCACGGTATTTTTTACTTCATGGTAGTAGCCAGTCAATTAAGAACCATACCAATACATAGTGTGTGTCGTGTGTACACAAATGTATCGATTCTAATTATCGATGAACAGTACCTAGTACTTACATTCAATCTGAATAGAACCTTTTCCCCCATAATTGTGTCCTATTTTTATTACTTCTAACATTTTTCTAGTTAATTTTTAAGGATGAGTAAGTGCGCTTTGCATCCTTCTTCAAACCCAACCATAATTTATTAATCCTAGTCCAACTCAACTATACTCAGTCAGACAGGTATATTTAAAAGAAGTCCATGGAAGTACATATAAGGATAATAATAATTATAGATAATTCAGTCCTTCCAAGAATAAGAACTACATTTTCTTGTTTGAAACAAATACTAGGTTCACCTCATTGGATAACTTGAACAATCACACTGGAAATATTGAACGTATGGATTATTTATGCTATGGAATTCCACCGAAACAATTTCTCAAAGAGGCTGTAACCTTTGAAGAATTCCTTTACGTAAGCTAATTCTACAAAATACTTCTGTAAATGCTAATGCACTGCAGTGGTGTGGTACACGCTTGGGGGTGGGTAGTTTTATTTAAAAGCAAAATACAATGACTTAAAATTCAGGCATATTGGTCAAGGTTGCTGCTAGAAATAGATTTGTGGGTGTTCTTATGCAAACTAATAAATTTCTGAAACTTATCCTTTTTTCTGAAATAAAGCCCTCCACTCGTAAAAAACTCCGAAAATAGCTTTGCAATTATCTTATATACTATATACTAGCAATAGATTTTTAGCATTTTTTCTCGACCCCCGTTTGGCGAAAATTGCATGTATGTTTAGGTTCCCTCTCGTACTTACTAATGATAATTAATGGGAAAACCTATTAATTTAAAATTCATAAATAAATTATCAATTTGACTAAATTTATCTACTGTTCTGAGGTAGAACATGCAGTCTATTCACTATTCACTAACTAATTATTTGGCAGCAACTATAACCCACGGCCTAAAAACCAGTAACCGAAATTCGTTCTCCTGTCTCGATTATTATTAACTTTATGAATTTCACGACTTAATTCACTCTCCACTCCACTTGGGAAGTGAATGTACTTATTCCATTTAAAAACCCAGAAAGTCGAATTTCAAAAACTGCAAAATATTTTTTAAATCGAAACTTTGTAAATCAAAAATGTAAGACGAAAAGACTCATTTTACACTCTCCCAACTGGAAACTAGAAAATCTTGCATATCACGTTAAAAGAAACATTTTAACGTTCTTTTTCAATTTTATTAGAAGTTGTGCCCAAAATAATGAGCTTTCCCTTCTGTGATACTGCATTTGCATTTAATATCCATTTTCCATTGGCCTTTCATTCAAAAACATTGAATAAAAGTTCATTTTCCTCAAGGTGCTACGGAGAAATCGTATTATTACAATGCAAGGCAGGAATTTGAATTTTAACGAGCAGTTTGTGATTTGTCTGAATAATAATTATTGCTTTTTTCAGATTTTGTACGATTTGCTTGTTTTACAAAAAGGTAAGCACCCTTTGGCGAAAACATTTCAAACAATGCTAGATGATATGAAGTTAATTCGTGCTATGGGGTTGTATCAACAACTAGAGTCAGGATTTTTTTAATCGAAAGGATTTACTATTAAATATCTAAACCTGTATATAGAATATAGAATAACTTACTCTTGTCAATTAAACTGCACATTTTGTATAAATTCGTAAACTGTACAATTACTATAATATTAAAATTTAATTATTTACCTCATTAGTGTTTACATATTCTAATTGCGTATCAAAATACTTTTCATTTTAACTTTTCTAGTCATTCGGCCAATTCAGTGTTAGTGTTCTTTACTTTGACTGTGAAAATCAAAAACGCGGCTTATAACAGTAGGAGGATAATAGTCGCATAGCATATACCATACGTCATACCTACTTCAGATTTCAACGTATTATAATAGGTTCTTTTTGTTGCTAATATACAGTCGAGTCATGTTATAGTCATATAAACAGACATTAAATACATACAACGGCGTACCTTTAATATAATATAGACTGTACTGCATTGTATACCTAAGTAACGTCTTTTGGATAGTGTAGAAGCAGCGCTAGTTGATAACGGTGAATCAGTTGTACCTTTTGAGCCCAAGTGAAATGTGCCATGATAAGTTTCTCTCGCATCGTCGGTATGTATAGTTCGTCTTCGTATTAATAATAGCTTCAAAATATTAGTTTTTGAACTCTTTGATTTGATTTTGTACCATAACAAAGCAAAATAAAACACCAGTCCACGTAAGAAATTAAACATTGTCTCAATGCTTATTCTAACCAAAACAGAGAGGAAAATTTTACCACTCATCATTGAAATATCATTTAATTCGGTTTTGCTTTTGCTTACTTGAGGAAGAGTTTTGTCAACTGGCAAATGCGGTACAGTACGCATTAAGTGATTAATTGTGCTTATAATAATGTGTAGACGTGTAACAGTGTTAGGCAAATTTTGATCACTGGACTACTGGAAAAAGCACAGGAAGTGGTGACGGGATAAGTATCAGCTGTTACCAGCTTTGTACAGCTGAAGACATAATCTTATTGCAACTACTATCAGCTGTCTACTAAAAACTATTGTTATTAATAAGGTTAACCAGTTACATTTTATACCTTCAATAATAAAGGGGGACAAAAATTAAGCTAGCTACTAAAGACGTAAATAATTTTATAATTTAAATACAAAACATATACCCTTCGACTCTTTCTTAAAACTTAACTTCAGTTAACCTCTATTCAACATCTGCTTAATAGTAAAAGTAAAGTATAACTATTCAATAATAAGTAGTTGAGTAGTTCCCCATACTGAGAATAAGAAATTAGTAGTATTCTCCCAAGCTGTAAATTTGGTAAAAAATAACTAGGTTCGTGATGTACACCAAAAAATGAAATTGCAAATCTTGCACTTACGAAAATGTACAAAAGTTTAGCTTGTGTAACTTTTGAAGTTAACTTTAGCTTTTGGGTGCATATGGAAATGGAAACTTGTCTGTTTTAGGAAGGATTTATTTTCGACAGCGTTTTGTACCTCATTTTATGGGGTGGATTTTAATTATCATTTCTGGAAATGCTTAGGTAAATTGCATCCGTAGTTCCGTACTACCCAGGTTATTTTCAGTAACTTCAGCTCAAAAATAGTCACTTTTTTATTAGTTTTAGTTACGAATTCAATTTCATTTAGTTGTAATGATTTTGAGCATGTGACCCTAGTTTTCTATTTTTCTTTTCTTTTAAACTTATTCAACTGTACAAATTAATGTCCGTAGACGCCGTAGAATGTGACCCCTTTAGTTTGATAACAGTAGTACAAACAAATGTAAATGGGCCAAAAATAATGTTTTAAGTCAAACGGGATAAACTTTACTAAACGTCTTTTATTTATATTACTCAATTAGTGCATTTAGTATTGAACTTTCAGCTATAAAATCGAATAATCGAAATAACTGCAAAATTTCTAAAAATCAATTACTGTAGTGTAGTGCATCTGAATGTAATAATTTTGAATTTATGCAATTGTAAGGTATACAGACAGTGTAAAGAGAAAGCAGCATCAACGATAGTTTTGGGATGGTAACTAGTGTGCTTGATATACAGGAATAAAAATTGATCTGTGCTAAATTCATTTTTCTAAAGTTGCATTTTCAATGCCAGCATACCTGGATTTATTTAACTTTAAGACGGTAATGTAGGTATATATTTTATTTTCTATTACGTGTTAAGCAAGAGGTCACGCATTTTAAATGTACAGATATGTACTAGTTAACTTTAACTGGCGATTATTTAACAGTGTAGTAGATAGTGTAGAGATTAACCATTGGCAATATTTATGGCTATACCTAGTTAAGTTTAAGATAAATGTGTGCACTAAATGTTACTTTAAATATATATGTATATTTAGTAGTAGCTATCGGTCATTTACTGATTGAAATCTGTAAAATATATATAGTGTATGCAACATTTAGTTGATAGTTTGATAGGATGATTAATTTCAGTAATGCAAAATGCAACCAAGGTTAGTATATGGTAGAAAGCAAAGGATAAGTAGTAGCAATGTTGTATCGCAAGACGATAAAATTTAAACGTTTTTAAACAATGATGCAGAAGATTTTTCAATGTAAAATATAAAGTAGCGAAATGTAAAGATCAAGATCACATATTTTTTACCATTTTGTTTCGTTATGTGCTGCAATGAACTATTATTGTTAGAACTAACTGTACGATACGAATACAAGTATTCTCATTTGTAGATTACAGAAAGTATAAACGTATGAATGAATTTAACTAAAACCATAGAATTGATATGTATTACTATAACAGCAAAATGAGTCCTAATACTCCTAATCCCTTTGGTAGTAATCCATATGTGATAGCGCAGAGTATCTCACGTTCGGTAGATATAGAAAACTTCTAGATGTGTCTAGGATTGAATAACCAGCTAAGTGCTAACTGCTAGCTAGTAATACATATCTATTTTTCTGTGGCTAAAACTAAAGCCTAAAATCAATCAGTGCTCAGTGCTCATACTAACAAAAACCAATGCTCCATACTTTTCTGAGTTGAAATCTACATGTCGACATTTAAGTAGCCTAATGATTTTGATTTTTTGATTTTTTCAGATATATGAAAGGAAAATTTGAAGTGAAGACAGACTTAAAAACGAATTTGGATTATTTGCTACAAGATTGTGTATAAGTTGTGGCTCAGTTTTATCGTTTATTGCTATTTCACTAATAAAAATCCGGAACCGAAACAAAAATGAGTTGTTCTTCGAGTCATGTAGGGTGAATGTTGAAATAAATTAATTTTAATTCCACTCCTATTTCTAACTGCAGTCAATTAGATCTGTACTCACATAAGCTCAAGTAAATCGTCGGCAGCAAAGGTTGTTATTTAAGCTTAATAACAACGTTTTATTTGTAACAAAGACTCCTATTACTGTGTCATGTGTAGTATATGACTAAAATGTAAGTACACTTATAATTTTTGAAAATAAAAAAATTCCAGATCGGACGCTATTTCTATTTCGAAAAGTTAAGTGCTTTAGTGTCAATTGAACTGAACGATTCGTGAATGAAGGAGCTGAAGAAAGATCCTAGCAGGGTCACTTCTCATAATCATAATATGAAGCGTGCGTGGAAATTGCGTAAGTTTAATATTTTTGATACTACTGAATAGCTTGTATAATGAGCTTGCTTTGCTTTTACCAACTCAACACATTTACGTAATTTTGTATCATTAGTAATATATAATCACTATCTTTACATTTTGATAGTCATGTATGACATGATCTGAAAATAGACGTAAATGTCCACTATCAAAATCAAAGATACAGCTCTGTTTATGGTGTATTAGTTAATTTTTTATCTCGTAATAGCATCGTAATTTTAGTAACTAGAAAAAATGAAAGCGTATGGGTTTGGTTTATTTAGAAAATATAATTTACACATATTTGTATACATTGTTAGTCTACTTCACATAATATAAGCTTGACTCTTACATAGAATTATATAATTTACCAAATATTATATGACAGACAAGAGATAAAATAACATTGAGCATGCATTTTTTTATTCAACTTGCTATGGCTAAATCTATAATTACTAATATGCTGATTACACACAATGATGACAAGAAGAGGTGATAACAATGCTAAGTTTTTATTTTTGCCAGAGAAGGCCTTTTGCTGTAATAAGACATTAAAGGCATTTATTATATTATGTATGACTTATATCTGAGGCTTCTCTCAACTTCTTTTGATGGTATCTATTTAAATTTAAATAGGCATAATGTTTTCTAAAATGCTACTGTTGTTAGTAGGAAGGAAGTGTAAAATGTTACATTAGATTGTGATGGGGATAAGAACATTAAGGAAGGAATCACCTAATAAAACAATTATAAACAAGCAAAGGCAAAGGGAACGGAAGATGGGAAGTAAAGGCTTCTTAGGTTAAACCAAACCCTAACCAAGCCATGCAATACGTAATGCTGCATAGTGTATCTGGGCATACATGATACATGATAGGTATTAAGTCTAAAGTAGAGTGGGTGGATTGCCTTAGAACTACTGTACATAAGGTGTATAAGCAAGTGTTTTTAATATAAAAGTTGCAATTGTATATCTATAAGCACTCAAAACAAAACGCACCTTAATTACAAATACACAAGACCATCTATTGTGTTTATAGATGTGCTTCTTCATTTTGCGTTAGTTAAATCCTATTATGATGCATAGGTGTGACACAACCAGACTGAAAAATACTTGTACACGTATTACTACTGAGTCTTGTATTCCATATATTGTACATTTACGATATTTAACCATTCAACTATTACTTATTACCTCCTGCATGACCTCAAGAATTGCACGCTTGCAAGCAGGTTACTTTAACTTGCAATTTTATTTCCAATGCTATTATTATGTCTTTATGTCTTATGTTACATTTTCCTTTGGATTTTTAGTTTATATCTATTGTTAATACGTATTTTTATTTTTGTTATCATTCTTCTGCCTACAAATACTTGTTTTTTGTTTGTAATTAATTGTTCATAATTGATATAGAGTACTACCTAGTGCCTACAAGACCTACATCCGTTGTTTGTTAGGGCAAGACAGTAAACTGGGATGGGCTCACTAAATGCACAGTAATACAAATACAAATGTTGTAATAGTTTTTCTACCTTTGGCACCGTATAGGACTCAGTTTCTAAATTCAAATTTTCAATCATTCAAATTCAAATATTCAAATTTTTGAACTTGTGAACCATGCTGGTTTTATTTCATGGTTCACCGGTTTTTTAAAACGGGTAAGCAGGCCTAAGTTCAGCGAAATGATTTTGTTTGTCTGCCTTTTGCCTTGCCATCAGGGCCAATCGCAATTTAAGGTTCTGAAGTAAGTTCCCTTATACGCGTTTTGCAATGGTTTATTAACATCATTTTAATTTTATTAACGTACTACAATAAAAACCGATTTTAATAAATAAGATGTATACAGTTTTGACAAGGACCTAATAATATATTCTCTAAATGCCATCAGCACTAAACTGACTAAACTAAAGGTAATGTTAAGGAGCATTGCTAAACCTTGTGATTTCTGATAAATAATTAAGTTACTAAATGGAAAAATTAAATAAGTCTTCTATTTACTTAGGTTTAGGATTTTGCGATTCAGTAGTACCCCCGGAATTTGAATACTGTTTATAGTTTCGTAGAATGTACTTTAACTATTTGCGTTTGTATCGTGTAATGTGTATGCGCACTAAATATGCATGCAGCATGGTAATATAATATTTGCAGTATTGCAATACTGCCATAGACCACGGTATAAAAAAGAAGAAGAAGACTTGATCAGTAGTCAGTACTTTATTCATCTACTTCTTCTAGGTACAATATTATGATTAACGTCAAAATGCTTGCATGCAAAATTTACCGTATGTTATGCACATTCTAAGCCTATGAGCCCTAAGCTATCTTCTAAAGTGTATAGATTTTATTACGTGTTCATTTACACTGTAACGGTAATTTAATGCTTTAAAAATCTGATTGAATCCTTTTGGTTTTGTTGAGAAGAAAATGAAGCACAGAAAAATATTTTCTTCAGTTAGGGAATTTGAAACAACAGGCCCAATCTGCTTTTTTGTTAGTACATTGTAGAGATACTTTTTTCACTTATGCATACTTGGCTTAAAATTATGTTAATAAGCTGCAAAAGCAATTTTAAATCAGAGTTATAACGTACATATAACAAAGGGATTGTTTTTTATCATCATTAATTCACGTGACAGAAAAAGTGGGATTGCTTTACTTCTACACTTTACTTCTAAAACTGGGGACTGTGGGGACGTTTGGTTCATATTTTGCAATGAAAGGGATACCATTAGCAGTTGGAAAATAAAGTATATAATTTATTGATAACTGGAAAGCACAACAAAACAGTCAAATTTAATAGGTATACCGTATTAGTTTATCCGTAAACGTACACGCTTACCTCATATCCTATATCCCGTATACTCTTGCTATTATCATTGTCTGATATTTCATTGACATCATTATTGGCAAATGACAATGTAAACAAAGCAAAGTTCTACATCTATTTTTGCTATTTCCTGGTATTGTTTTCCTATCACATCACTATGTTACCGTTTCACGAATTTTACCTAATCGCCTACGTCAATTTATGCTATTTGTGCACAGAACAGAATACTATGCAGTCGGAGGAAGGATATTTACCAAGAATATATAGGGCACCTTATTTTACTTTAATTTAACTGTACATTTACTTAGTGGAAGAGACAGAGATAAGTTTCCTGACCGACGATCTATCGTTTACATTTCATTATTGTCTTTTCTGAATTAGGCTTATTGTTGACTGTTTTCTATTTTTGTGAGTGAGCGTAAGTTGACGTTATTGAAGAGTTGAACAAACGAGTAAGTGTGTCGATATAGATTATTCATGGACGAGCGATGTTGATACGAGCATTACGAACGACGAATTGACTTTATGTCAACAACTCCCAAGTTGTGTATAACCTATCATAATATGCAGTATTCCTCCATAACCCTAACGTGTTGCGTTTACAATCAAATTGCGTCTTGTGCAAACAACAGTGCAAAGTAACACTAGTCAGAATAATCCAAAAATCCTTGTGTAGCCATAGGAAAATTGAATACGTATGATTGTTAAATTTGCTTAGTATTTTGACTATTTTATGAGATTTTTAGTATGAATGCATATAATGCCAATGACATGAAGAACATTTCCGAATTGGAAAAGGTTTTAGGGCCAATAAGGCAGGTGAACGATGAGTCAAATGGGTGTACCTGCATTTAGCTAATCAAAAGAGATTACAAAGTGAGTCGCATGTTATATCAATAACACAACGAAGGGTTTAACGCATTTTATGTATACTGCATGTATATAGTTAATACAACATTTAACACTACCTGAAGATAGTTACTTATTAAAGTGAATAAGGACAATGTCAAGATTGTCAGTGCACATATGCGTTATAATTGTGTTGTTTTCCACTGTAACTGTATTTTGAATGACTATGTGAATGTGAGATATTATATTTGGATTTATTTACCTGTATTCCATTCTATATAAGTACATACAGGGATGTACACTTTAATTCTATTCTATATGATCTGCATACGGACATATAAAACGTTGTAAAAAATAGCTTGTCACCGGAAGTTTGCTGTGTCATATACGGTATACTGTTCGATACAATGATACAATTTTTCTGATATGCGCTTATTATGTTTGTAGTTCATTTGTAACAAATAACAGTACAATTTTGTTGTTCTGGCTATTAAAAGGAACATCAGCTCTCCATCAAATATGCCCACACTTTTTAGTGTCGCAACGACACAATGTGAACAGATTTGTATGGAGATACATACATGTGGTATGTAATTGTGCATTTATTGTGACATAAAGGAAACAAAAGGTTGATAGATGTGGTTATCCTCAGACTTGAATGAGAATGGACTTTGCGGTAGATGAACGATGGCACTCGATTTGGATGGTACGGAATTACAAATCGATATGAATGTTTATTGACACAGGAAAACAGTTTACTTTACCGCACCCACTTGTACCGTACCGCACAATTTTAGTCAACTTTATTTGTTTTCCTTCCATAAATGACCCAAACATACTTAACTTCGTATTTCGCTGTAAAAAAGAACAAATAAATGTAATATTGTGTGTAAGTATTTCTTTGATGTACTAGTAATGTACATCTTCGTTTGCTCAACGGAAACATTAGAAAGCTCTTTTAGCAGATTGTAAGCCTTCTCCAAATGCTTTAATATATAGGTACATGTACGTATTGTGCAGTGCTGCATTACCTCTGATAAGATACTTAATTAGAGCTAGAATAGATTGATAGACTAATGTATGGTGTGCCCAGGGTTTGCCTATCTTAGCCTAGAATATAGCAGATGGTTGTAAATATTTTATGTTGTTGTATATTGTTGTAATTAGTTATTTATAATGATAGTAAGCAATTGTGTGGGTTAAAGTCTTGAAGTGTGAGATAGTAGATGCGTTCACAGGAAGAAGTGATGCAAAGAGGAAGCAAAAACACTTATTAGTGCGTTTCATTGCGATATTATTGCTCTACTTGCAGTATCAATCGCCCTTAGTGCATCGCTTGTCATTGCGTGTTCAGCCATAGTATCTTATAAGTACTACAGTGAGCCAAAGCCAAATTAGTAATTAGCCATACATAATAGTTAAATTGCCACATTAGCTTTATAACATAATGCGCATAGCCACAGCCACATTCTCGTACGTGGTTTGGTTTTGTCATTGTTTGTACTTTTATTGTTGCTAATGTTAAGCACATAGATAACTTGCATATAAATGCAGACTAGTTTAGAAGATAATGCCTGTGTGTTTACTTTATTAAACCCCACAATCCGACTTATTTTCATCTAGTTCTGTTAGTACATAAGTTGAACTCACTTTTCTCTGGAAATCGAAATTTTTCTCGTGCTTTTAATTAATTTCTAGTCTGAGAATTTATGTCAATTTCAACAGGCTTTGGACACAAGGATTAGAATTAGAGGATGAGGATACATGGCGTTAGTGATTGTTATGCAAATGTATTTTACTGTAAGCTTAGTAGTTGGTAATTATGCACAGTCAAATGTTTTCGCGTGAAGTAAAATGGACAATGAGCCAATTGAACATCATAAAAGGTTCTGTGCTTGCTGTTGTATTAAAATGTAACATCGAAAGTAAAAGTAGGCTTTGAAAACTTAAAAGAGGAAGCATGATGCCTAAACCCTTATCAAAAGTCAAAATGTAATGTCAGACCATACACAGATTTTAGAGATTTTATTTGACCGAACTAATTACTAGCACCAGTCTGTTTTAAATGAGGTATAAGAAACATTATTCTATCATCCATCTCTACGAGTTTCTCCAAAGGAAAACTATCCGCAACACTAGAATTTATAATTTGGTATGACTATTATAGACTTATTTGTGTTTGACATTTAGATCCTTGATTATGTTATATGTTGTCTGCTAGCCTTCGGTTTTGTGAATTATTCATTGCCTATCCGAAGACTGGCGTTCCTCCGATTACTGCTACATGAAATTAATCTTGCATGATTTCGATCCACAAATCATGGTCACGCACTATATGATTATATTAGGTATGTACGTAGAATGTGCCCCTAGGATAAACGCAAGGCAAAAATTATTCTTGATCACGATTAAATTCCCATCTGTTGATATGCATGCATATCTTCTCTTCCTGTTAACATAACGCCAACACCAACGGTATCGCAATAAAAATTTATAATAGCGACTACAGCGTAATTGTGATACGTATTGTTGTAGACTTCTTGGCCTATTTTAAAAGTACATAACAGGCTCTCAGCCGGCTTAGCCTCTTCTGCTTCATTAAATGTATCTAAAGGTACTTCTACTCGGCAATAATAATGCAATAAATTGGAAAACGTATATCGGTAAGCTTAATGTAGACATAATGTGTACATTCGAGAGCGTAGATTGACAATGAGAAAACGAAGGCTACCAATAATGAAGGACTAAATACTTCTTTATTATATTCTCTGTGTTATATTGAGGTAGTGTAATAACCCTTATTCGTAATAGCAACCATTTTTTTCGACGTCGGCTAAGTCGCCCAACGCCAATGAGCAGCCACATTCACATACGCCAACCATGTAGCTGATGCGCGTCACCAATTTTCTACTCGTCAGCTGCTTGATACCACTTCGTGTCACCAACGTGGAAAAAATGTGACATTACGAATATGGGTTATTACCCAGATATTATTTATTGTATAACTGGAGTATCTAATTCTAATAAGAATCTTGATAATGTAAATTATTATAAATTAACTGTTTCACACTATATATGTATACATCATTCAAATAGGCAAAGGCAATAAACGAACAGTATCAATTTCTAAACTCTCCAATCTGTCAAGCATACCATGCTTAGTGAGGAGCGATATCTAAAGTCTAAGGTACAGAATAGGTAAACCAATAGGTTCTGTGAAGTGTTACAATTAACATTTCGATAGGTTAACTTAAAGTTAATACTTGTTTCGACAGTTACTATGTCATGTCTCATCCGTCACTCTTTCCCTGCGTTGTACTAGTTACTAACTAATGACTGCTATTCAATAGTGTAGAAAATTTTATTACACATCCTAGTGTCCTTCTAGTCCTAGGTAGTTTATTTTCGAATTTTATTTGACGCAGTTTACCTGGACTAATTCCAAAGTAAATGATGTAGATTATTTATAAAGTTTGACTTGTGATGCAGCAAGTTGATTTAAATATGTGAGCCTACAGACAAGAGTAGCAATGCAATGAAAATGACCTCTTGGTACTACTTACTTTATGGTTACTGTACAGGAATATCATTTTATCTGTACTCAAGTCTGCTTGCTCAATACGTGCTTAATGTACTGCACTAATTAATTAAATGATCCCATGCCATCCATCCATGCAACGATGCAAGCTTATGGTAATTTGAAGGCTACTTCTTACAAGTTTGTAAAATTGTAGGAATAATAGGAAATGTTCAATTGTGCTCTACTTTGAGAGTTTATTGTAGAATAATATTTAAATGATTTGTTAAGTAAGCTTTAACATAACTGCGTAACATGTGTACGCTTAAATACCTCTACCTTCTTAAGTAGTACAGTTCAACTGTAATGTAGTAGTTAAAGTTAGTAAAAAAGCTAAAATCAATATTATAACTGTAAATAAAATGTGTGCTATGTGCCGCAACCTGAAACTGTAAATGATAGTCACAGCATGTTGTTAATTGCTAAGCACTGCTTTCCATAAACTTTCAAAATTTTGCAATACAAAAGTGTAATGAACATAAGTAATAGTTGTTTGCTACTAATTATTATCCCGCCGAGGCTTAATTATTGGTTTTGCCAGTCAAGCAGAATAACGGAATATTTAATGTATTATAGGAAATTATGCAGTAGTATCTTGAATTAGTGTAATATTTACCAGTTCACTCATTCGTACTCAAATTAAATTGGTTATTTAGTTTAAAATTTCTTTCTTCGCATAGTGCATTTCTTTTGGTACTTAGTACTTACCTTGTTGTATAGAAATTGTGTATGGTATTTATTTATATTACTGAAGCAGATTTACTCTTTATTCATAGTATTCAATACGTAATTATTATTAATTAGGTGCCGGTATTTGAGCGATTATTTCGAGACTAATTTAACACCAAAGAAGTTTACATTTTTTAATTAGGCAACATTTTAGTGCGCTACAGTAATGGCAGAGCGAAGTACCAAACTCAGAACAATCTTTATAGCAAAAATCTCTTTCCGTGCTTTCGTGTGTGTATTTACATTTATAAAAGAAGAGTTATATGAGCGCAAAAGGTCCTTTTCATTGCATTCATGCTCGCCCATACCCATATCAGAACATGAACAATATGCCTGTGTGGCCTGCTCATTCATACGCCAGGTATCTCTCTTCCCTCAAACTATATCCAACGTACACAACACATCTAGAAAATGGAAAGGGCCTGAGTGAAGCTTTAGGAAAACCATAAAAAAGGGAAGTAAATTCGAACACTACGGTAGATATCCGAAAACTACGAAGTAAATTCAAATACTACGGTAAGATTTGAATACTACGAAGGGCACTAAAGAACTACGGGGTCTTACGAGATTCTTATGAAAACAACCAATTAAAAATTTCTTATGACTATGGAGAAATCTAGATTATTACGGCGAAGGTCCGATGGTTACCTAAAAATTATTTTCCCGTCCTCAGAACCAGTAATTTACTAATATAAATAGGCGAAACCAACAAATTATAGTCCTAAGGTTGGAAGTTTATTACAAAAAATGCTTCATTGACTAATAGGGTAAGGTACGGAATAGGATTTTACATCATGTATCATTTGTAATATATGCTTGGATGGATGTGATTTTAGTATAGAGGTCCTACAGAATTCAATATAAACTGAATATTAAGTTTGTATGCGACTTTTGTATTTAATATTTTCGTATTATGCCTTCTAAAACCATGTAGGATCGAAAGTTGAAATTCATATGCTGAATATGGATACTCTTGCAAATATGCTAAATAAGCATTTATACTTTCCCTAACAAATCATCTTGTTATTTTAGAACGTAGGAAGATAAAAGACATAAGTCACACCAGTCATAAAGTCGAGAAGTTGAAGTAAGACTGGGCTGGCGACTTGGTGACTCGCTTTTAATGATGCTATTGCAATTTGTCTTTACATTAGCGTATTTCATTAATGTAATGTGCAGTCTCTGGCAATGGCAACTTGGTGGTAATACGAGCTGCATTTTGGAATAGTATTTCAGTAATCATATCTGCTGCAATAATAAAATTGCCATCCCATCATTTTTGTATCGTACTTTTATATTTCTTTATTATTCGTTGCAATGTTGAAATAAGGAAGACGTAATGAGTAATGCGTATTTAATTACATTCGTCATGCACAAAGCTATACTGCTCTATCGACAGAGATCATCCTTAATAAATCCAACTCCATTCCTGAATACTTCGTAAATTAACGCTTGCAATAATATTTTATTGCAACTTGCTTTGCACTAATTAGGTTTTTAGTCCTTTGGTTTGTGATGTGATGATTATAGAACAAAATATCCTCTTCCAAGTTTGCTACAACAGATGCGAAATAATTTTGCATAACATAAGATTAACCACAATGAATTATCATTCAGTTGATTTTGCCTCAAACAAGTACGATCAGTTTGTTAATATTTGAGAGAACGCCTAATTTTGATCAAGTTGTTCTTCAGAATGATTTGTATACCAGACCAGAGGTTGGTATGTGTACAGTTACATGTAATATACTGCTTTGTAATGCGAACACTGTTTCGTTCAGTTCAGAAATAAAATAAATCAGTACTTCATCATTTCTAAAATTATTATAATAGTAATGTTTATAAGCGGTTGTGCCATTTATGCACGAAAATGTAGGTAGAAACTTTGTGCCGCAGCTTTGTGATTATACTTTATTTGGTCATCAAATTAGAAGGAAGACGGCAGTATGATATGACTGTAGACTGTAGCCAAGGAGGTCGAATCAAAAGATATTTCTTTGCAGATTATGTTGTTGTCTAGCTTCTTTACACTTTAGGATGTAATGATAATATTTAGCAATGAATTCTTGTTATTACTTGTTACGGAACTAATAAATATGTCTTCAATTGTGTTCCGTTGCGTTTTAATTGTGACGCGTATTGTCAACTTTGCAAAATGCACCCTTCTATGCCGATGTATGTATACTTTGTTATTTATAACTTTTCGTTAAAAACTAATTTGTCATTTGAGTGGTCATTCATGGTCGAGGCGATTGTCTTTTACTCTCAGTACCGAAAATACAAATATATTAATCGAATTTGATTTTCTGTCTCCTAACTTGTGATAAGTATTCCATTCATTGATCGTTGGTTTTGTTATCGCTATCACCATACGTCATAATAGAAATGAATGATATTGATAACTTATAAGTACATCTCTCAGTACTTTATTAATTAATGCCTACTCATGTAAAAATAACTCGGATTTAATAATCAGTAAATCAATAATTTATAAAACGTCCGTTACATCCTGGCATCGGAATTAGGATGTGTATTTGATTTGTTGTAATATTTAGGTGGGTAGGTCCCTGAATTCTGAGCCAATTATCACTAGCCGTTGTATCTGAAAATAAAATGTTTGCTTTGTGTAGTAAGTAGTGTACATAAAGGCAGTACAAAGTAAATAAGAGCTGTTGAAAACTTCATGGCAGTATCTGCGTTTTGTACCTGCGAGCAAGGACTCGTTTGTGATAATGTGTCTCCAAATAAGGGCACAATCTATTGCTTAATATGTACATTTATATTTTTATTATTGAGTTTGTAATTTAAGGTCTTACCTTACACTATGCCTATTGCCTACTTTGCTGCAAAAGTATTACCTTTGTAAATTCTTAGTACTAGCTGCAGTATAATATTGAGCTAGATAGTATTCAAATTTCTGTTCCATAAGTTTGCTTTAAGATAGGAGGTATTATTACAATATTATATGTCAGTTAGAATATTTGCTACATCGTCTGCCAAATGGTGTCTTGTATAGTATGAAACCACGTAATAAGCATTTTGTATATAGGCATTGGCATGTATTTAGATACCGAAGGTAAATAAGAGAGTCATCAGATTGTTAAAGAAGGTAAAAAAGAAGGATGTTGCTGTACATTTAATGTGCACTACAAAGTACAGTAGAAAATTACACTGCACTTGTGTATACTTGTGTGTGTATGTGGTTAAATAACGATAACGATAAGCCAATTTTCTTGAGAAAATTTGGAAAGAGTGCCCAAGGCTATTTTATGGGCTGCTGTGCTCTTGTCGCTGATGCTTCTCAAGGCAAGAAATTTTAGAGAATCAAAGGTTTAGGATTTTATTATGCATGCATAAAGTTAAAATTTACTTATGAGTACTAGTACGCAAAAAGCACGAACCACGAGCAAAGTTGGTGCAGAGAACCAAATGTAATCTTATAGAGACTTCAGACTTTATAGAGATTACTTTGAAGGTGTGCTGAATCCTAAATAATCTGTCAGGCGGTATACGTAGTGCAAAGTAAACAAATCAGCCTAAAGTAAGAAATAATTTGCAAACCAGCAGGATGTTTGCTAATGAAAGGGCAACTTGCGGTTTGTGGACAAGAATTCTTCTTCCTTTCTTTTGGCAGCACATCACCATGATGTTTCCTCATGAATATAATTTGCAAATTTATAATAGCTGAAAAATTAGGTGTCAAATGTAAACAAAGCGACCTGTGAGCCCTAACAATCATCACTCACTTTGACGTAACATACTTTTGAAATAGAAACAATTTTCGAGTTTTTCTTTTCATGTGATACTGCTATTTGAGTTGGGTTACTTACTTTTAAGGGCAAGCGTGGTGAAAAAACATAAACGAAGATCACAGTATGCACAGTCCGAAAAAGTCTTCAATCGATTTACTTGTACGTTGATAATGTGCGTCACTGTATTTGCTTTTGTAAAGACATATAATATATTGTTTCAAATCTCTACATGTGTTTTGCCCTTTTATGCACGTTAGCATGTGAGTTTCATGTTTCTTGAATAATTATACCTACTTATGTGAGGGCTTAACTTTAACTATATCAGAGTTTCTGTTCTGCTGCACTGTTAACCGGTCATATTATATACATTACGATATCAAAGACATTATGATATGACGCTTCTATCTGCAAATGTATTGTATCATATCATTGTGATAATGTTAGTTCTGGCGATATTTTATATTACGCTATCACATTGAAGCTGTAGGTTGGCTGGTATTATTATGCATCTCATTGTGAGATTAAGTTACACTCTGGTTGTGCTACAATTGTGCCCTTGGTCTTTTACAAAACAACTAAAGACGTATGCTATTGTAATAAAGAAGTGACTTTATACGTGTACTTGTACACATATATTGTAATTGTAAAAATAAGAAAACATTTTGTTGTAGTCTTGGAATGCAGAAGTAGAAGTATTGTGGAATGGAATATATTATGCTAGAAGTTATCAGTCAGCGTCTCAGATAGTCATGCCATGCATGTACTTATGTATTTATTAGATTCGAATGTTCTTGTGAAAGTCATGGCAAGGCTATAAGGCAATCGACACTCTTCGATTTATCTGGCTAACTAAATTGTAGTTTATGTGCGTAAAATAATATTATGATATACCATACCTGTTACCTGATACACGAGGACGTATAACATAGGCACAGAATGTTTTAAATGAGGATAGTTAGCATAAAATCTCGCTCTGCCGTCTCTGCAAATTCATGGATAATGGATAGCGAAATATCTACAACCAATATCTGCTTTATTGTGATGAATATTAAATTGCAGTACAGTGCCTACGTAATAGCTCATAATTCATAATGTATGAAAATATTGTTAAGAATTGAGAGATGTTCTTAAGGGATGCTAAAATTATATTGTAGTGCGCATGTACATAGTTACAGGTGGCTGTGATATACTTGAACTTCTCAAAAAATTCTAAGGTATGCAGATATCTTTCAAATACAACAGCCTCTTTTAGTTCTTTGTTAATTTATTCTGCAATGCATGTACATAGATGCAGGAATTCAACATAGAATTTGCCAAAAAACTCATCAATGCCAAAATTCAGAAATGACTAGTGACCATCGATTCATACTTGATATCTTCAATAAACCATTCACTTTGAAATAGTAATAAACGCCTATGTGTGGAAATTACAATGTAGAATACGTTTGGTAGGGTTTGATCTACATCAACTGAATACACGAGTGAGCCTATTTTTGTTGCAGTCTTAACAATTATGAAATAATCTAAGGATCTGGTCGTGTTTGATTTTTTCCGAGTTTTATCCGTCCCATATTTCATTTATGTAGAAATTTAAAAAAGCATTTTAAAGATTAGCTGCTTTCAGTGCTAATTCTAGCGGAAAAGGTAAAACATACCATATCTGTTAACATTAATTTAATCTAACATTATCAGAAAACCATCTCACCAAACTTAGCACTTTGCATTAATTATAAGTCTAAAAAGTTTATTAAGTACCCTATAAAGAGAGACAGCTAAATAATGACATTAGTATCTTCCGTCCGTTCATTGTCATCCAGGAAATAATTTTCATTGTCTTTGTCTGCAAAGAAGAAAATTTCTTTGTAATAGCATCTTTAAGTTTGTAGTGTCTTTAAAATATTCTTCAGCCTAGATGTATAATGTGACAGAAGGGAGAAGATATACTTGTATTACTCCTTGTTTGCTGTTTGGCTAGTGTTAGTAAATAATAAGTAGATTTACCAGTTAATCGTCCTTTATTATAAATCGTTGGAATCAGAATGAAGTATTATTGTGGCTTTTTTGGTTAGTGATTATGTTGCAACAGCCAATTCCGAAATGGGAAATTACCGTAAATAATTCATTAACATTTGTCGGGATTCTTTGTTAGTCTATATAAAATAAATCTATCTAGCGATATTCATTGTCATTAGACAGTTTGAGTGTTTCACTGCGAGAGTGATTCTCTGAAATTAGGTACTAAGCTACTAATGTACATGTACGTTGAATAAATTATACATATGTTACGTATATCTATAGTCAGTGTCACGTTCTCAGGTAAATTCGCATTAATTGGAATTTGGAAGAGTTAGTTGCGTGAGTACTTGCCAACAAAAATGAATGGACTACAGCTACGAGGCTATACCTTTAATGGCAAACGATGACAAGTTTTTTGACATTGGGAAAGTGAAGTGGAAGTAATTCTAATGCAGGATGCAATATAATATTATATATTTGTTTATGATAAGCGAAGCTAGGTACATGTAGCAAGCAAGTGATGTAATACGAACTGAAAGTGGAAAAATAAACAGACACACATAATATCTCTAGATAGTAATAAATATGTTTATGTATAAATAGTAAACCTTAAAACTGTAAAATATACGAGTTACGTACTTTGTGGAAGTGGATATGGCACTTGTAAAGGAGCATTATGCGAGTGCTTTCATACATATTACATAGATAATTTTGTTTGTGGAAACGGTGGGTGGAAAATTTAGGTACAGATTTATGGTAGCGTGACGAGATGGAGACTACCAGATGAATATTAATTCAAATAATTACTGATATTATAATTTTTGTAATAATGGTTTGCAGAGAGCTAGATATTTCGATGGTAAATGGCACTGGCTTTAGTCTTGTGGTGTTTAGAATAGACCATTCCTAATGCGAAGGGAGAAAAAAGAAGGATAAATCCACGAATGCGTTATTGTAAGTTATGTGGCGAACCGACGAGGTCAAAAAAAGAGGTGAATGCTGAATTCCAAATATGAATAATAAAATTATTGGGACATGAGCTGAATGTGGTGGAATAATGAAATATTATTAGTCTGTTCCACGTCTAATTTTATCATGACGTTTATGATTTCATGAACGTTATTGATAGTGATGAGATGATAGCTAAAGTATGTATTGGAAATTAGGTGCCTGCTTAGTGTCTTGTCTTTGATTTTGGTTCTGCATTACCCTCTAAGTTCACTCAAGACCATAACTTTTCAGTCTGGCTTGCAATTAAATTTCTTTCTCCCAAAACCAAAATGGGGAACATTTTGTGTGGTGGAGCAGATTAAGGCTTGCAGTGGCTTCATTGTTGAAATCATTATAATTGGATATAGATAATGAATTAATGTGGGAAGATTATTTATTAAGTCATTCCCATTTTGTTACGCAACCTATAAAGAACGACCTGTCAATCGTTTTGCTTGTGAATTTGATTGTAGTACTTTGATTAATGTGTAGGATATATATGTATAAAATAATAATTGCACAAATGCAATATGCATTGAGTTTTTATGTGATACTGCTTTAGGTACTGGGTTAATTAATTGTATTGTATTGATCAATATGTATATTTTATGTACTTGCACTTGTTATAATGTTCATTGTTTTTGTGGGTCGATTCAAATGCGATACAGTTAACATTAGTTATAGTTAGCTGATAAAAACTATCTAGACTAATTAATGTTTATATATTTAGTTCACTTATTTTAGTTTCTCAAATGCATGTGTGGCGAAATAAAAAATAGAACTGGGGCAACTGATGTCACATTAAATACCTATATTTAGCAGGTGATTTCTAGAATAGATTTTAGCTCTTAAAGATTTACAAGCGTAACTCATGTATAATGTATACATATAAATTGCAAACATTCAGACAGTAACGCATAATAAAGTACAATATGTTCAGTGAGTTAAATAAATAGTAAAGCGTAGTGGTCGTTTCATTGTGCTGGCATAGCTTTCGGTGTCGTAGTCGTGGCGTGCGTGATCGCATTTCTCGCGCTTACATGAAAGATTGCAGAAAATGAAAAATTAAAAGGCAATTTATTTCTCTAGAAAAGTAAAACGAGCCAGACTGAGTGAAGTAGCTAGTGGCTAAGGTTAATAAGGGTTAGTTACGATTTTACCTTGCAAAAGAGAAGACTAACGAAGCCGGTGTAAAGGAACTAAACTTCCGCACTTTAGTCATTCACGATTTCCAAGTATAATTTTGTCATGAGCTGCAGCCTAATTTCGTGCATTTTATTGAGGTTGATGTAGATTTCGATTTGATATTTATGTTTTGAGCTACCTGGTATGTTCTAGGTACTCTATTCTGGTAAAGTTCACTCACATATGCCCTGAATATAATATGAGTGTGAGTGAGTGATGGCAGCATAAACAATAGCTTGGCTAATGGAGGTGGGTTTATCAGCCAGTTGTAGATATTGTGTATCAATGCAAATGTTGAATGGAACGGCGCAGGAAAAGTTAGCATAGCATCGGTTTTACACATAAAAAGCTTCACTTCCTCAATGTACGTGCATGAGGAACAAATCAGTGACAGACTGAATCCTATTATTGTTGTATTGACATTGATAAGAAACTCAGATAGAAACTAGAAACCACATTAATTTGACTCATCTTGATTCTACAAATACATTTTATGATGTGACATGAATTTTGTGGCGTATGTTACAGTTAAAATGACGTCTGCTTTCTCTCGAACCAAGATTTGAGACTGCGTAATCAACCTCATATCTGCATGCACGACATGAGCGTAGAGGAAACGCTTCAATTGTTACAGAATTATTTTTGTAGAGATATGAAAATGCAAATCAAGTTCTGCGTATTAATTTTATACGTGAAAGTGATGACAAATTCTAATTTAAAAATTCGTAATCAGTCACTGAAGCAGACTTAGATAAATTAAGTACGATATTTTGTGGGTTACGTCGTTGTTATCGCAGTAGAATCAGAAGCTTCATTTAATTGACTATAACTGTTTTTTAACTGCATGATTAACTTCTACTATAACCATCCACAATCCATATCACATATTTACTGCTTGGCTACTCATAAAAGTTGTTTTTATTAATAGAACCTAGAATTTCAATGATATAACATTAATAATAATAATATATGCTATTGCTGTTATACATTAATGTTTTCTATACTGCGAACACAGAGTTATCACAAAGGATTAAGTATTAAATCATTAAATCATAATTAAATGCTCCGTAATTTATTAGTGCATAGTACTAATGGTAGATGAATGAGGTAGATCACTCCTTTTATTATTTAATCATTAAAATGCGAGTGTTAAACATGACTTCTGTTAAGGCAGTTAACAGGTTTACAGCATTCCCGTAATAAAAGTTGTTGTTTTTCAGACTTAGTAGATCGTTTAAGAAAAATTATCACTACAAAAAGGTACCTACCCAGACTAGATGCTAGAAAAGATTGTTTTTATTGCATATCGGTACGCTATACAATTGACTTGAGTTTTGGGTACAGTAGTAACACTACTTATTGTACTTGAATACAACAAACAATGCACAGAGTGCTCCATCGAGTATTGAATCTTCACTTCATTCTCTTCATGATCTAGTCTATTACCGTTTTTTCAATTCGTAGATCATAGTGTACAGTACTCTGCAACCAAACCACTAACGCGAGATCTCATGACGTGTATACAATCTGTATTTTTTGTTAATCTCTATCCTTGCCGTAGGTTGAGTTAGAGACTTCAAGGTTGCGTGTTAGAATGTAGTATATGATGTTATAGCAAAGTATTTGCAATTGAAATCATAGCATAACAAAACAATCAGCATAAAAATTTATAGGTACATGGTACGTATAACATATAGTAATATTATGTCTAGTCATAATAATTTCTGTTGTGACGAGTTGTGACTACATGGTATGGAATCTAGCTCTCTTTTGTTGTAACTTGTATGTAACCCGTAAGTTAAAACCGTGTTACAGTTAGCATAATCATAGTTCCTTGATATGCGTACTTCTTATTAGCATTCTCATTAAAATCCGTTGCTTAATTTTGAAGTTCGTGTTCACAGTAATTTGCATTTGATTAAAGGGAAAAGAAAAGATTTGAAATGTACAGGTGTCAGTGTCTAATAGAATGAATTGTTTCCTTTCCATCTCTCCATTTCATGTACAGTTTGTACAGTACCTATTTATGATTTTGTAAAATGAAGTTTTACCACTTGTTTGTTCTGCTTTTTCAATATTTGATTAGTTTAATATCATGAATTTAGGAACCCAAGACCCAATCTAATGTTGTGGTTCCGGAAATATGAAAACGAAATTTTAACACGCAAAATGCAAATGAATGTTTCACCTTTGATGAAACAATTTTAACAGTTCTCATGTTGGTATTATATTATGGTTGATGTTAAACGTAAAGCGTTTCCTAGATTGCAATTTAAATTTACATTGAGAGTTTTCTTGTGTAGTTTCTTATTTTTTTATAATAGCATGTTTTCCATTTTTGCATTTAAAAGTGTATTGGTGAATGTATAGTACTATAATATCTTTTCATTTCTAATAAGGGTTTATGTCTTGTACGTGTAATTTAAATAAATGTGTATTATTTTTTACAGAGGAATTTCCTGCTCACGCAGCGAATGTGAACTCCGTGTCACTGGGTCACAAATCTGGTCGTGTTTTGGTTACTGGAGGTGGTGACAAAAAAGTCAATTTATGGGCGGTGGGCAAGCCGAATTGTATTATGGTGAGGAATTTACATTTATTTTAATTTTTTCATTTAAATCGTAAATCCATTGAATTACTTAGATTGCTTATTGAGATATTCAGTAATCTCGATGAAAGTTTGACTAGGAGCAATTTTTTCTACTTAATTCTGTCATTTGTAAACTTTCAATTTCTAAAATGTTTGTTTAGGTGAGTGCACACACTATTCGATTAAATTTTCAGTGTATGATTATATGATTGGCTTAACTCTCCAATTGATTTTACGACGCACAACAATGCAAATGTTTTACATTGATGGCGATGATAAGCGTTTAGGCTTAATTGTTGATTATCTGTGCCTAATCGACATAAGTCTCATCCTATACATTCGATGATGAAAGATTATTGTTTCATTCTTTGTTTTATACCTCGTAATCCTACTGAATAGAGCATTATTTTAAATGTCGTAGTATAGGTAAACTGTTATTATTTTATAACTAACTTGGATTCGTCGTTCGACGAGTTAGAAAATCAAATCAGAGCAGATAAGTATATTGCTCTTTTCTATATACCAATGATTCTTTTTCCTGTATTGTACATTCACGACGACAATTTTATACCAACAATTCATTTCATGACTTGACTGTAGAAGAATTAGAAAGAGAAGCTTTATTATGTATAGAAAACACTACATACGTACACTAGAATAAAAGTAGCTAATGTTTCTTTCTTTCTTGCTGTTGTCTAACAATAATGTATTCTTTCAAGCAAGAATTGAAAAGTAAAATAGTCAAGTAGTTGCATACATAAGTACAGAGCGTAAGCACTTAAAAGACTGACTGCTTGACAATGTATGAACTATACAGTGGAAAGTGAATTCTACTTAGTTACGATTATTGCTGACGTTTGCGAATAAATGAGTGAACATCAGTTCTGTTCAGACGAATTCGAATCGAGTTCGTAGCTCAAGGGGATGCCAATTATTCCTTGTGGGCTCATTTACCAGTTTAAGAGCATCTGACTGAAAAGAATGCCAGTTCTAAATGTAGACGAGAGAAAAAGGAAATGCCTTTGGGGTATTTCTTTCTGCTCACCTCGTTTCAGCTTTGTAATTTTGACTTAGCCAATTTCTATTTTAACGAATAGCAAATTCTCGTGAATCTAATGTGGAAGTTTGGGAAAAGAAACAAGATGACGGATTTTTATGCACATTTTATTTCCTATTTTGCCTGTATAAGGCCAAGGAATTGTGTTTAGGGGCAAAAGAAGTATGTAGGTAGGAATTCTAAGGTTTGCCATGTCCCCGCGTAGAGAGAACCGAGACCAGGCCACGAGATTAATTGGAAGTTTGCGTGCAGATGACCAAGACTTGACCTTTCTTGTATAAAAGTGATTGTGAGTTCACATTAATTTAGCATTGTATTTTGTATCGCCTTTAGTCTATAAGTATACCAAGTTCCAGGTTGTGTGTATACTTCTATTATGTATTAGCTTTTTGTTACTAGCAATACTAAATGAGTTGACCTCTGTATATTTTATAGTTTTCTAGTAGTATTAGATGTAAATATATCCCACACTAATATGAACTACAATACAATGCATACCTAGATGTATTGTATACTATTCAGTGTGCCTTGAAATTTTTTAGCAAACTCCCTTACAACTTGATTATTCCTTTTTGTCACTCACACACTGTACAGTAAATTAGGTGGCTAGTGCATAGTGGTTTTCATTTTTCATGTGTATTAACATTATCACGATACCTGGTAGATATTGTGGCAGTAAAAGTAGATATGTTGGTAATATAGCCACAATAGCTAGTCTAATAATATACAATTTGGTTCCTGCTGGTGATGTCAAAGACAGAAAAATCGAACAAACGAAACCATATTGTAGTCTTTTGTGCGGTATCACCTGCACGATTTTATTACTCTGTGCTAGAGTAAGACATGACATGGGCAATCGATCCATGCTGATCTCATTGAACAGAATTTAGCATTGACAGCTCTTTTCCAATAAATAACGTAACAATACAGCTAGATAGCCTCTATTTGCGAACAACTTTTGTTTTATGTGCGAGATAAGTTCAGCAGCGGCACATGTTTGATTTTCATATTCATTTGGTCTTCAACAGCGGATAGAATAATAGATACAACTACCTGCCAATTTGCTGGCAAAAGTGTCCTATCTGAAAAATCACAATGTCGCATGCAAGGTGAAGCTTTATGGTAAAATTAATCCGATACATCAAAACAATAATAGTGTGCGAACGGAACAAGAAAGATAAGGTATATCCTCCCAGTTTGTTCGGTTGTATGCAAATGTATTTAAATGCATTATATAGGTAGTAATTGGAAAATTGCAGAAATGATGACTTTGAAATAAAAAATGAACAAACAGGCTCCCCCAGTTGTTTTGTTTTCATCTTTTCAATTGGCACTTATGGATTGCTTCAGGACAAGAGAAATAAGTAGTTCATTGGGGAAATTGGCTGTGTGCAGAGCTACGCTGTAGTAGTTTTGTCTTATCGTAAGCATTGGAATAGTATACAAGTATAAAAGCTTTCGTAGGCAATGCGAAGTAAGTAATGTATGTAAAGTATCTTTAATGTAAATACCTACCTCATAATAATGATAACAGAGTACTCTTTTGCATTAGGAAAACAAGCATGGAACTTGTTTTAATGTCAATGAGGTCGATCTAATCTTTAACATAAACACAAGTCGTAAAGTTGACGAATCTCTCTTCTGTTTTTATATGAATAATACGAACTGTCTAGTAGGGCGGTATTTCGTTTTATATTTGTTGAATTTCTCTCAGGGTAAGTAAATGATGGCATGGGCGAGGATAGTTTTGCAGTGTGCAGATTAACTTTTACAGATTACATTGTACGAAATTATGTATTTGAGGTTATATCTATGCACCATCTTCTCCATTGTTTTAGTGAGCTATGAAATAGAATTTGCCTTGTGGTTTACAAATGTACCTCGGCATGTAAGCGAACATGTAATTATTAGTTGTTCGATTTTTATTGTTTGCTAGAAAATTTTGTAGACAAGACAATCAGTTTGTAGTAAATGTAGTGACTGTGCAGAGAAACTACATAATACTATATTTCTTAGGGCAAGAAAATAATTAGGAGCAATAGTAGAGCCGTGTTGGGTTCTTGTAACTGTATATTGAGAAAAATTCAAAGTAATTCACTGAATGAATATGAATATAATGACATTAATGACATACATAAGTTGGAAATCAAAGAAATTAGTTTAGCTCTTAACTGTACCATCATCCCACACTCAAAAAGAAAGAGTGTAAATGTCAGCCAGTTCAATGTAATTCAGTTCACAATAATCAGTTCATCGTCTGTTGTGCCAAGTCAGTTCATGTACCAAAGATTTCAAATGGTTTTGCTCTGTTGTTTTGACTTCGGTTATTGCTTGCCCAAATTCTACCTTTTATGTTTCAATTGTTACAGTGCACACATAAATTTGCAGCGCCATGTTAGAGAACAGCTGGATGAATGTCTTTGTACTTTGATTTGAGTTGCATATAAAACATTATTATTTATGTAAATGATTTCACAGGGAATTATGTTAAGAAAAACATTGTGTACAGAGATAGAGAGATAGCTTCATATCTAAACATTAATGCACACACATATTTAGAATATTGTAATATACATAATTTTGATTAGTTATTCTTGTAACTATCCATCGGCTGTGACTATTTAGTCTTTTTCACATTCTCACCGTAATGTGGAATTTGTACATTATAGAGCAACATTAACATTGGTAATGGTATGTAATCTAAGGCAATTTAGTATGCCTATTTAAATGAAACAGTAAGAAAATCGACGATTTGCATTTGCACTTTATGTTTTGTAATTTTGTAATGGTTTTAGCGTACGATATTGTAAGACTTGATGACTATTCTCTCTCTAGTCTCTCTCCATTCGATTGTGTATTGTAATAATTGTAAATATACCATGCATTCCGTGTTTTGCTCTGTAAAATATTTCTTAATGGTGTGATTGTGAATGTTTTGCTGTGAGTAAGTACCTGGTTTATGATTTTATATGCAGACATTATATTAGTGTCTGGTAGTATAGTTTAGAAGTGTGTGCAGTTCTGTTACTGTTACTGATGGTGAAGGCAGATAAGATGTAGGTGAGCTTAGTGTATAGTATAGAGTTTGAGTTAGTTGCGATTGCGACTTACGAGTAAAGTTGGTTTAAATTGAATTGACGGCTCAAGTAAAATTGAGGTCGGTTACTCTGTTTCTCCCTCGATTTTCTTTCACTTACTTACGATTAGTTGTTATGAATGTTGTGTTTGTGATGCTTTAAAGCCTAAACTATTCACTACATTTGTTTTGCTTTGCTTATTATATTGTTCCTTTTTATACGAAAAAATAAATATTTTTATGTATAACATAATGTATTAATACAGAGAAACGTGTACTACCGTAGTAAATAAAATTTACAGATAGTTATAATTAAACTATTCGCATGTATTGCCTGCTCTGTCAAGCTTTGCACAGTAGTAGCGTACAAGGCAACACAAGCTTCGCATTTCGCATTTTACAATTTAGCAATAAATTTCCATTCTTGGGCATGTGTATTATATAGGAATAGGTATCTACAGAATGTATGAATTGTTTTGTTGTAAAACTTGGAGAGTTGGAAGCAACGTTGACGTTTGATTGGCTTAGAATTGCATAGTAAAATTGCGATACGAAAAGATGCAATTTATTCAGTTAGTCGGTTGATAGTGCACGTATTTCATATAATATTGTCTCTACACAAATAGGTATACCTCAATAATGCAAAATGTAATGCATTTTGTTACATGCACATATATACAGGGCAATGCGAGGAAAAGAAAAACTGCAAAGCCAATAACATTGATAAGGTAGGCTGTCGTAAACGCAGCGAACGAACTCAACCCTTTCTTTCCTTCCATTCTTCTGCTTGATTCTCAAGAGTTTCAGTTCGACCCAGTTTAAAAATCACATTCTCTTACATAGCAATTTGTAGCTGTGTGTATGTACGTACCTTTTGTGTTCTATTGTAAAATGGCAACTTACTTATTGTTAGGGCTTAGGAGGTTGTTTTTTCTTGTGTGTGGTAGTTTGGACGGGTTGATGTATTAAGCTCCTCTCTGTAAACTTATAAATGTTGTAGTTCACTCACTATCTATACATTATACCTTCTAGGTATTCTCATTTTGTTTCACATTTCTTGTTTCATATAAAAGTGTTGCATTTTGCTTCTTTTGTTCGACTATTATAATATAATGTGGCTATTTAGTGGAGCTTGTATGTAGATAATTTTTGTACATTAGGTATGTACTCTGTACCGTGTTTAAGTGTGTAGGTAGATGTAGAAACAATAGAAAGAATGAGAATCGCATACGGCATACACACTGCATACTGCATGATGTGTTCATGAACGTATGTCTATTGAAATATATTATATACTGATAAAACTACTTTGCTTTGAAGTTTAATATGCCTCAGATACGAATCTATGCTTTGTACTGTTCTATAGTTTTGCCATTCAGTCACACTGTAGTGCGTTAACTCGGCTATAATTATTATACTGTACAATAATCTTTAAAATTCAGTTCAGTTTATGTAGATATGGTACAATGTTCTTGGTATTATGGTGAAGGCAGCCAAATAAGTTACCTTGCTAAGAGTCATTGCAGTATAAGTTCTACCAAAATACTTAAATTATTGTACGTACTAACAAGATACCAGTACAGATAAACTGCCAAATGATATTAGTAGCATTAGTTAGTACACAATCGTATTACTACGTACGGTCAAATCTATGACTATTTATTACTCCAAGATTTTTGTGTCTGTAGTGCCTTCTGTTTTCAATATGATAGCTCTGTATTGCTTACTAAGGATAAAAATTTCCTATTTAAGGCACTTATGTAGGTATGTTTGTTACAGTGCAGAGGTCTTTGGATGCATACGAAAGAGGCTGCATGGTTGCTTCAGTTCCTTATGTATAAATATCTCTTATGCTTTTTACAGCTTACTATTTAATTAGAGAGTTTATAAATACGTTAATATCCATATCCATAGGTTCTTGGTCTTGGTTTAAAACTAATTTTTTAGCAAACAATTAGTTTCAGTGTTCCTAATGCATGCTACAACACGGTAAATGGACCAACGAAATGAAATGTTAAATATCTAGTGTTTAGCGTAGCTTTACGTAGTTACTATTTTAATTTGTTAGTTGATTAGACCAAGAATTGTAATTGGCATAGAAAATCTGTCAAATCACGAAATGTATGCAAGCGCACGTTTAATCTTAATTGTATCTTGAAGTGTATATAGGGTAGCCCAATAGCAAACGCATGCAGACTTACGACTAGGAGAGTTAGAGTCTATATATTATTATGTCGTTGTCGAAACTGAAGCTGTAGTACGAAATGGAATATTTTATTACCACATTGCATTATTACAATTTAACAATAAGATACAAGTCTTGATGAGGCAGGATTTTATATGCATTCTGATAATTGTCTACTTTAGCAAACGTGTACAGATGTACGGATTACAGATACGATCAAAAGACATAACTATAAAAACTTATTTTTCTATTGAAGTTTTTAGTACATGCTACATCTTCTATGAGATAGCACACAAAGACATGTATGCATCAATTGTGTACTACAGGGATGAGGAATTAAATTCAATTGTATGCGAATGGCTTAAAGTTTTTGTGAGTATTGTGATTACTACGAAAGACCCTGTGTATGGCAAGTATTCCTCAGCCTCCTATAGGTACTTATAAAAAAGACAATGCTATGAGAAAAAATTAGAAGATAGTGCTGATGAAATGGGCTGTAGGCTTAGAATTAGGAAGCTATAGACATATGCTCTGCTCGGACATCTTAAAAGCATTCTCATGTGAGTTAACTTTGAAAGAATTAAAATTGTTAATCTTAACTAACTTGCTTACATTAGGTAGTCGTTAATGGAATAGAATAGAATGCCAATTGGTGTGTAATAGAAGAGAAATAGCAAAGGTAGTAGGTTAGGTAGGTAGTGTGTAATACGTCTGAACGGACAACTTGGCTTATTTGCTAAATTGAAGGACACTGCCACCCTCCTTTTGCTTTTTACAAGTTTTTACTTTGGCAAACTAAAGCCACATCTTTGTACACAATGGAAATAAATTCATATTCATTCACACCAAGCAAACACTAGCTGAAGATGCATTTAAACACTTACAAAGGTAGAAATCACAATTCGTATATGGATGTAGTGCTAATATTAATGCTTACTCTGACTCTAAGGATGACTTTCGTAGATACATGCGAAATTAATGCTTATATGTCAATTTGGTCTCCCTAAAATAGTTACACCCACTCAGTTTGCGTACACAACAAAACAGAGTGTGTATTAAGGAAATAATATTGCGATGTTCCTAGGTATATAATAAAAGTATCATGCAATAATATTACTACCTATGTTCAAAATGTTCTAATGAGTAGTGCCCATTATTCATTATAAATTATATATTTAGCATTTAGCATGAACATGCTTTGTGCAATGTGTGTGTATTTGGCTACGTAACAAATGGTAAAAAGTAAATGCAATTTCATGTGCCCATTTGAGCACGTTTAAGCAATAAAACTGGTATTGATGGGCACGGCAAATAATGAGAAATGTAAATAAAGAAATTGGGAGAAAAAAACTGAGACTAAGGAGAACAATGATGCATAATTTAGGTACTCGTTCTATTCTATCAAATTCAATGGATTTGTGATTGATGATTTGAATGTTATAATAATGTTTTTAATAGATATGCCTGGTATTAATTTCCTGTTATTTTTTGTCTGATATGTAGTCCTTGAGTGGACATTCAACACCAGTGGATTGTGTTCGATTCTCAATAACCGAGGAGCAAGTTTGCGCCGGGTCACAAGCAGGAGCCTTAAAAATATGGGATTTAGAGTCGGCGAAAATTCTACGGACTCTCACCGGACATCGTGCCAGTATTCGTTGTGTAGATTTTCATCCTTATGGAGATTTCTTGGCTTCGGGTTCATCAGACAGCGGGATTAAGGTTTGTTGCTAACGCCTTCTTTTGAATTGTAATATATATCTTTATGCTATATATCTTGTTATGATTTTCCTGTTTATGTTAATGTTTTAAGCATCTGATGATCATTATGATGATTTGTTTTGTTTTGCATATAGGTATGTATGCTAATGATCATAAATAAGCACTTGTGCACAAAATAGAAAGATTTACTTCTTAGGGCAAGGCAAATCTTATAAATGACTTTACCGTTTAATCCCTTCGTCCATCCCACTTCTTGCTAATGTTTAGGAAGAAAAGGAAAACGGTTTTTAATGCCAAAGAAAGATTATTGTGCGTGTACACATCAATTATGTCCGTAGATGGAAAAAATGTCTTGACTATGGTAAAACTAGAGACAATTAACAACAGATATGGTACATTGGAGGCAGTTCTATCAGGAAACTCTATGAGAAAATTCAAATAAAGGATTACACTTGCATACTTAGTTAGCTTAACTCGAGTCAAAATGATTACCGTAATATTTCGTCTTTAATAATGGCTTTGATAATGAATGCTATTTTATATGCCTAAAAGGTTGTGATTTGTCACAAACCCGTTAGCTAACTCTTATCGATTCATCTCACTGTGCCTACATTGTCCTATCATTATCTTTCTTTTCTATTCTTTTGATTGATTGATTATGATTGATTAAGTAAGCCAAGCCAAAGCTGTAGAAATGAGTACGTGCTTTATGAGACGAAATGTTGGTAGTAGTATTCGCTTATTAAACTTAACTAGCATTTTATGACTTGACATGTAATACAAAGAATACCGTATTTGCCAATTTTTGTACCGAGTGTTATTGTGAAGACGGAACGTGACTAGTTGAATAAGGAAATAAACCCTGTCCTGTAAGATAAAAAATGACATTTCCAAGTAGAACTTTAATGTTTTCTTTAAAATGTAAAAGAAGAAAGGCAGTGCACTCAAAATGAAATAGAATACTGAGAAAGTAATTATCAAACTATTTCGGCAGGATCCGTGGTTCTTTGTTGTTTTGAATACAACAGGGATAATGATTTTTAAACTTGGGTAGATTGAATATACATCGTTACAAGAAAACTAGAGCGGAAGTTATGAAAGGGAGATTGGAATTACAATAGAAGACATTTCAAAGAAGAAGGCAAGGCAAACAATGAAATAATTCGTGTGCAAGGGAAAAAATAATTTGGCGAATGACGAATACGGTAGTGAGTTTATGATACAAGACTATTTATCACAGTAAATCTGACAAGTTGAGATTCTTGTAAAAGGATGTAGATACGAGTTGCTCATCTTCTTTTTCGATTATTAATGCTAACATTATTGTGCTAGTATTACAGTTTAGTTGGACATAATAAAAAGTGCAGTAGGTTGGCAAATGTCTTACTTTAAAGATTAAAGTTGTGTATTGCAGTGCATAGTGATGTCTATCATATTTTTACTACCATAAATTTTAGTGTACATGGATATGGTTGCGAAAAGTAAAATACTTGAATAATCTCTAAGAAACTGTCATAGAGTTTATTTGATCATTTTTATCGTAGAATTTGCATGTAATAAATTGTGAACGTGCGTGCACACTGTACACTGTTGTAGGATGAGGAATGAATGCTTAACATGGTTGCAGAAGGGTATATCACCAATTGTACTTGCATTGTGAGTAAATACAATGCAATGGTGTGTACATTAGTTCTGATTCTTATATGCCCTAAGATGAGATGATGAGAGTCGTTATTGAATTCACAATTGTGTACATCTTTCCTCATGAATGATTTAATATAATAAAGTAATTAATGTCATGTTTTGTATTTGTGCTTTCAGATGTGGGATATCCGTAAGAAAGGATGTATATTTGGCTATAAGGGACATAGCTCAACAGTGAATAGTCTGAAATTCAGTCCTGACGGACAATGGATTGCTTCGGGTGGAGATGATAATCTTGTCAAAGTAAGCTACTGTTTATTCTATGTTTAAAACTAATTTGGTTGAGAATGCTAACTTGTAGGTTTGAATGATTTAATTCAATGTTGAATCGAATACAAACTGGAAACTATGTAGGTTGACTTGACTTGTTTGTCATGGTTAAGATCGTTTTCTGTCTGTAACTGCGTTCTAGCTTATTTTCTCTCAAAGTTCTACTAACATACAATAGCAATGAGAAATATCGTTGACAGTCTACTAAAGAAACTCATCTTCCACCATATCTACCTATATAGGATTTATTTTTATGATTCTGTTGTTATCATTTAAAAATAAAAGTTTAGTTTAGGAAGGACGTTTTTAAACCTGTGTATTTATGCTGACGTAAAATTGACAGTAGAATTAAGCTGTTGCATGATAATAATGATAATGATGGTGGTGTGCCATGTAAATGTAACGATGGTATTTTTGTTTAAGTGATGAGTTGAATACTAATGAATTACGTTAACTACTAATAAGTAATTGTACGTAAGCAAAATCACTTAACTCACATATGGAATTTTTCTGTCATGTTGTAGTCATAAGGTATTGAAGGTCTAAGCTCACCTCATAATGCCATGTGAATTTGCTAATGGAATGAGTGAGGGGTGTAAATGAGTTACGTGGAAAGATTGAGAGAACGTTTATGGAATGAGAAATGTGAATCTTTAGCCGTAGACAAGGAGCTTAAAATGTTTTTAAAGGAAAAAAACCGCACACTTATGTTTTCTTGGAGAGGGACATGATTTCCCAAGTGTGGGCGCCTAGTCGTTTCCAATGAAATTATTGAAGATGTAATCGTCTCGGTTTTCATTTATGTCATGGCAAGGCAAGTCTAAAGTGCAGTGGATGGGGATGGAGAAGAGACCTTTAGTTTTTGTTATGTCTGTACTTATGTCAGTGTATATCTATTAAAGCTGGTAATAAAGCGGCGACTAGGACAGAAAATAAAAATGATGGCAATTTAAAAATATTTAATGAGAGTGGTAATGATAAGATGTAAAACAAGACAGGAAAATAAGACAACAGACAGATGTGAAATTGAGAAGGTCTCTCGTGGGCAGAGTCGCAAGTTGCGACTTGCGACTGTCCAGTCCAGCAGACTAAAGTACCTTAGGCATTTACATCTGGATTTATTATTCTACGTATGTATGCTGATTTTGATTTGATGAGACCTAATCCCATTGAAGGATTTTGGCGAAAAAAATTTCTCGATTTGGTAGTCTTCACTATATTTGTGTTTGGCTCTGTGTTATGTAGCACTGCCGTAAATTACTTTGCTTGTTGCAAATCTGGTTGTTGTTTAAATTAGCATAGCATTATGATTATGTAATAATGGGTGTTAGTCGAGTAAGTAAGGTATTTCAATTATTAATTTTTTGCTCTTTGTTTACATTTAGATTTGGGATATTCGAGTTGGAAAAGTATTAACTGAATTTGGAGATCATATTGCACCAATTTCTGATGTGGAGTTTCACCCTCACGAATTTCTTCTTGCCTCTGGTAGTAGTGACCGAACAGTAAAGTTCTGGGATCTCGAATCCTTTTCTTTGGTGTCTTCCTCTCTATCGGACGTCCCTTCCGTTAGGTAAGTAAACCAAATCTGTTACAAAGTTTAATTTAGCATGGTTCTAGTTCTAATTTACGTTTATTGTTCAGTGGATGTAGGCTGAACCTTAATATAGCCGTGGCCCAAGTCAAACGATGTAATACCGTGTTTAAAATTTTCTATTCTGTAAAGAATATTTAGGTCAGCTGATTAGAGTCATGCTGTTCAGCATTATTTGACGAGAATTATTACAAGTAGCATCCGTTCATGTGTACGTTAGCACTGTGTACCTTATGCAGACGTGTTTAACTTACATTTACATTTTACATTTCCACTGCGCTCTTAATTTTGCAGCTAATGTACCTTTCCTACAAACTATTAATAATATCCTGTGTTGTGGACGTACAAAATCCGGTTTATATCTCTCAGTGATTGAGTTGGCTTTGGCTATGAGACACACATATGTTACAAAACCACCAACCTGAATTCTCTTATGTAGGCAACAACAATTACTACTAATTTCAGTCTTTGACTTTTGCCTTTTGCCCTGTTGACTAAAAAATTAAAGTAGTCCCCATTGAATACAAGTAACAAATGCCTTATCGATATAATGAATAATTATATTTACATTCAATTGCCCCATTGGCAATTTAGAGCGTCTATTGTATGTACTACATGTGAAATTACTTATAAATACAATGCCTCGATTTCTTAAGGCATAATTTTTGCTTGGTTAAATGAAAACGTTTTCTCATTAAGTCTTGCGCAATGTATAAAATAAAAAAAATAAAGTTCCTTTGGATTGGAAAATTCATGTAAGCGTTCACATCTGTTTGTACATTGTCTATATACCTCTCTTACCTCTGTTCGTCATCCGTAGCATGTTTTACTCATGAGATGACATTCAGACATTTACTCTGGGGCAGGTTTAGTTTAGTTGTTTAGCTTGTGGAATTAATGTGAGTTATGCACAGATGTTATTTTCTGTTCTGATTGTATTAGTCCAATAATGGTGTTCACTAATCGGAAAAGTTGCCTTGTTTGGTGTTATTCAAAGCAACGGTTTTGTTTTGATGCGGGTCATGAGTCTTTCTTGATCTTATTCAATAATATTTAAATGTATACTAGAGCTTGATAGTCAATCATGAGAAACGGCTGTTAACTAAATACCTATGTGAATTTGTTATGCATAAACAGGTGTATCTCGTTTCATCCCAATGGAAGTTGTTTATTCGCTGCGTCATCAGAAACCCTTCGTGTTCATGGGTGGGAGCCTCCTGAAACTCACGACTCTGTACCCACATCCTGGTCCAAAATTCAAGACATTGCCATTTCTCAAGAGCAATTGGTAAACATAAACAAATATGACTCACTATTGAAAGGAAGAATAAAATCATAGATTAGCAATGCTAATAAATCAAAATGTGCCGTACTTACGCTATAATTTAATTAACATTGATTTCTCCATGTACAGATCGGAGTAACGACTCAATTGACTAATGTATCTATTTACGTGGTGGATCTCCGACGAGTTTTGCCAATTGGGAATGCAAACGCCAAAAGTATGCGAGCTACTCTTAGTGCTGGACATTCACTGAGAAAAAATTTCAATAAAGAACGCTCCAGTGAATTTGCCGAGTCATTGTAAGTCGAAAACCCTTTATTAGCAACTTCTGCCAAAACTCTATCATACTTGTTAGCACTGTAATCCTAACTAAACGGCTTCACTTTGTTTTCGACAGCGTAATGTTGAAGGCTACGCTGAGTCATTCAGTATTATCCTTTTTTATATTCAAGCTGTCAGATTCGTACCTGCTAACCAATACATTATGTGGTTGTCTCTTTTTTTAGAAATGCTATGAAAGCCAGTGAAGAATCTGATAGCATGACTACAGATCCGGAAGACGATTCCCTTATACCGCCGCCTGAGATTAGCATCCAAATGCCATCAGACTTTCGTCAAATTTTCCATCCACATAGAGATCGTAAGTTGAATGCGTGTAATTATACACATCTGCATACGTATTTGTTAAAGTAGCAATTAGTTACTAACGTTCGAGTACTGATCGGAAAACTTTTCTTTTAGTGGCTCGAACTCCCCCACCACCTGATGAAATAATGCCCCCTCAAGAAGACGGTAATTTTATTGTTAAGCCATTAACAATGAAATAATGATATAGTAGATTTTGTAAAGATGATTAAATTGAGAAAATGATTTATTGTAGAACCTTCATCAAGTTTGTCACACTCTACAGATACAGAATCCCCTCGCCCTGAACCCGCTAAACGTCCTGCAAAGTTTAAGTATGTAAATTCTAGAAGTCAATCTAAATCAAAGCAAAGATTATCTCCTGACACTTCACCGCGCAGATCAAGTGTTCCCAGTTTTGCTCCTGGTCAGCCTACAACGCTTAGAAGTCGTAGTCCAGAATACCCATCCAGTAGACAGAGTTCAATGTCTGATGATTCTAGCGGTCCGTATTCTTCTCGGAGTGTAGAAAATTACAGTCGATCGCCACCAAACGATTCTTTATCCCCAAGGTTGGCCATAATTCAGCATATTTATAATAAATGGTTGATTGTTATGGAAGAATGATTTGCACATGTTGTCATAATGGCAGATTTTACAAAGATGCAACGGTACCTATTACATAATCTGCTTAGACGAAAATACGTACAGAAAGTCAAATCATCCTTAATAATGAATGTGCAGAACATGTTGGTGGAGGTCATTGATTTGTTTATATTTACTTGCAGAGCAAACCACATGAAGAACAGTCCATCAGAGCCAGCTCTGCCATCCAAAGGAGAATCAGCGCAACGGGAGTACCACACCAAAGGTTATTCTCAAGCGCCACCGCTCTATCCTCTCCCAAGAAGTCCTGAGAGGCCTCTGGCTCAGTGTCAAGTTAAACCGATGCTTAAAGCTCCACCAACTTCAGCCTACCAAGATGAACCCTACATCAAGACTGATAAAGATTATTGCAAAATTCAAGAAGACGATTTTGTGCCAATTCCCATTGACAAGCCTTCTGGTCTCGCCATTGATGACTTTCTCCCTGTAATTCACTTTTATCAACTTCGTTCTTCACTCCGCTTTTCATAGCATGCATTTGCCATTAAACGAACAAGATGCAATACTGCTTCTCCTTTAAAATCCTTTCAGCCTTTTGTTGCCTCTTGTTTGTGCATGTCAAATCCATAATAAACTTTTATTGAAAGTAGACCAATTAGGAAGAAATCTTAGTGAACGAATTTGTGTTTAATGTTTATTTATAGAAAAAATCTGCATTCCAAGGAGGAGTTCATCTTACTGATGTTGATGAATCTACAGTATTCAATACACTAGCACGAGAACACCAACCTGTGCTAGCTGTGCTGCTGACAAGGCAGAGAAACCTCCGCATAATTCACAATATATGGCAAACGAAAGACGTGAAGGTATTTATAATAAAAATAAAGTCAACCTGCGATGGATAATGAACTGATTTAGTATGATGACTTTGACATGAAGTCGCCTTGTTGATTTTTCTTGAATATAAGGATATTGTTGGCAGATCTTCAATGATAGATCATTATGTTTTTTCAGACTGCACTAGAGACAGCTGTGAGCCTGCATGATGTGACTGTTGTCGTTGACCTGTTAGGTGTCTTAGTACTTCGTCCGTAAGTGCATTTTCTTATCTACTATGTACATAGACTCACTTTTTATTGTACTTCGTAACATTGAATGTAAAGAAAGGTAATAAAACCGGAATCACTCAACTAAATTACAATCTCTGCGTATCCATTGTGCATTGCATTGCATTGCATATGAATGTAATTACATTAAAATAAGCCAATCCTTAAAGATCCTCATTGCAAAAGACAGGGTAATTGCCCCGTCTGTCGATTTGTATCTACGTGCCTTACAAAAAAGATATTCGTTTCCTTTAAAACCACACAGCTTTCACACTCTGCGTGAGAAGACATGAAGATGGTGCATTTTTTACATTTATTTGCTCTTCTTCTTGTAGCGTGTATATATTTTTGATAGCGTTGTCGATTTTCTTCTGTGACGATAAGATTCATGTGAATCCTCGACATGCAATCAATATTTTATAGGGGCACAGAGACCCCATTGCTGAAGTTTTATGAATATAATGAATAATGATCATGTCTCGCAATTCACTGTCTTTATCTGACAATACAATTCCTAATATTCACATTGTTGTGTGTTACTGATAAGTTGTGATTCTGAATGTATTTTTGCTGTTTTGGTACTATTGAGGCTAGGAGAACGAGAACTTTGACTAAATGGCTTGTATTTTTGTAACGTTACAACTGAAAGAAACAAGCATAATTTTATTAATGCAGTGGTTTGAGAAGTAATCTCTACCGCCTACATGCAAACCCTTTCACTACAATACATGTCGTTATTCATTACTTTTTACTACAATGAAAGTGGAGAGTATTTCTTCCTACAGATTATTTCAATTTCAATTACATGCGTTGCATATATTATGCACTATGCACAGCGATATTAAATATTAATAACGAAATCTTTTAGGAATTTTTTAATATTATCATAAAGTTCATTTCTGACACTTGGCAAGACACATTGCTTAATTTCTATGTCTTGCCAATTACTAAACAAGTGTAATCGTCTACCTGATCACAGGTAATTGAATCCTTCAGCCTTTGTTCTTCTATCTGAAGCAAGAAAACTCTTCACTATCTAATATTTTCTCTTTTCCGGCCAGATTATGCTTACGATTGTTGTTTAGATAGCTAATAAGTCCCTAAATGAATAATTACATAGATTCTGTAATAGTGTAGATGTATGTGATGTATTTTTCTTACGTGCAGTCAAAATGTCATTGTTGGAAACATGTCTTTTAATCTTTTATTGTTTTGTTTGTATACTTTTATAGATCGATTTGGAATCTGGACCTCTGCGTTGTTATGCTTCCACCTATTTTGCAACTTTTGCAAAGCCGATATGAAGCGTAAGTGCCTCATTTGATAAACTTATTTGAAATATCTTATGCTTGTTAAAGACGCTGCGGTCATTACAAGTTATCATGCAAGTGGTGTATTAAAAGGCTATAAAAGTTGAAGGATCACTTGTAAAGTACAACCTTCAATGTAATCTACTTTAGCTCATAAGGAAATGTCTTTAAAGCGTAATTCCCTAACAGGTTTTTTAAATGTCTTTTTTAAAATATATTTTATTTTATTACGATTTGTTGTGAGAAGGTAAAATGATGGCCTTTTGTTGTCCTGTCATAAAAAGTACCTAAATTCTTTCAACTTACTGCGTCCTCAGTCAAAAATGTATAACTCTTTCGAATCATTCAAAATTACGTAAAGTCTTAATTTTGGGAAAATGCAAGCTGTTGCCTAATAAGTAAGTGTATGTTTTAGTAATTTAGGTATTAGATTGAGAAGAGAGGAGGCGGAACTGTGTGAGTTAATAATTTGTTATTAATTTTACAACTTCCTTTTAATCGTACGGGGTACGGAGAGGTTGAATTGCTTTCCATCGTTATGTAATTCTTGGTTAACTTATGGAATGGAAGTAGCTGTTCGTTTGATGTATAGTATGCACCATATAGGTAGTATAGTATTAAAGCATAAGGTTCCCTAACATTAAAACATCAAAGCGTACGCAATGTGCTCTTACGATTAGAAGTGTTGAGCTCACCTCGCATCTTATATGCAGTAGCAAGTAGGAGTCATAAAATGAAGGGATGGAAGCAATTCACAAGCAAATGAAATGGAGAAACTTGGAATATAGGAACGGGGATGGATATGAATAATTCAGGGAGGAAGTGTAGCAAAGAGAGTAGACTTTTAATGGAACGTTCGTATTACGAAGACTGTTTACTAGTCTGCCATAAGCCCAGCATTACTGATGCTGCTGGTTACTTACTGTTACTGCATTGTATATTAAGTACCTACGTTTCATCTTAATTTTCTCTGAGCACTGGCAATGTTTTTCCCGGCCCATCCCATTTCCTGCTTGATTAACATAATTTACAGTCTTGTAATTAACTCAGGAGCAAACGACTTCTTCCTTTATTTTTAATCTCCACGAAATATTATCTTATCGTGACATGTTGATTGTGAAATTGCAGAGTAATCAGTAAATATCACATCATATTTTACAGAATTTGAAATATCGAGAGAAAATTGATAGCGTATACACAACATGTACCTTCAATTTATCTGAATCTGTCAAGCTTAGGTATACAGTTTTTTCAGTAAAAAAAGTCTCACGAATTGTCTGTAGTTTTTTAATATGAGAACTAATGATCATTATCAAATAGTAGTACCAGTAGTACCAGTACTCACTGCGGCAGTAGAAAACTTGACAGCCATAACGTATAGCATTTTTTAAGAAAAATGTAAACTCTTGTCGTTTAAGATTTTATGGATGTAAATAGGGAGCTTTAGCGTAGACGTTAGTACAGAAAGGCAGGGAGAGATGATTCATGTTGACGTTTTGTTGCAGTTGTTGCACAGATAGTGAAGTGAGTCGTACGTTCATAATGTATGTTTTGTCTGATAGTTTTTCCGGGTACATTCACTCGGCTCGAGTTTGACGGGTTGTTCTTGTTCTGCATGTGCTTGATTCAGAATCCGTCAGAGAATACATCCTGAGATAAATATTAGATATTACACAACGTAACGAACGTATTTACTTTATGTGGAGACACGTTAACTACGGAGTAGACTTAGATGCTAACCGGCAGACCTATAAGTTACACTGCTAAGTGGACTACATAAAACATGTAAGGGTAAAATAAAAACAACCCTCCTCGGGTTTAGTTAGGAATGAGGCTGAAGAGTGCACATAGTGGGTGAATCTGAAGTGGCGATGGGAGAAGTGTATAAAGTATAGGATGGGATATTATGAGAGTTGAGATGATTATGTTTTTGGTGGTACGGAGAAGGGAATGTCATTGGTCTGCCGTGTGTGTAGGTCGCTGGAAATATTCTTGACTGTCTTTGGGCTGAGAACGCCCACTCTTTCACTACACCCAAAATAAGCGTGTAGGCCCAACCCTTCTTGTCAATCAACTTCGTTTATCTAATTATCCCATCTATCTCACTCACTCTATCTCTCCTATTACACGAAATGGAGTAACATCTCTCCGTTTTGTCATTCTCTATAAAATCCATTCGGCCTGTTTTGCCCCTTAATACCTATCGTGCTATTTATGGTTCCTAATGATGCGATGGGCTAAATCCAATATTGTATCCTATTTCATAGTCTTCTGCTTCCATCAATTTTCCACATCATCATCGTAGTATTCCATTCCATTCTGTTTTTCCATTGATTTGACAATCCCTCCCTTCTCTCTTTCAATACCCATTGTGTAAATCTATGCATGACATGAACATGACCTGAACTTGGATTTGGTTTACACTCTGGTCTACACTACATTTGAAAATTCAAAATGGAGAGCTAGTTATCGTGTATATGTGTTTATAGTTAAAGGAGTACAAACTGGTCTTTTTATGTTTTTATTATAATAAATTCAGTCCAGATCAGTTTAGATTTGGAATAAGGTATAGATGGTAGAAATATAAATAGAATTCTTTAGAATTTATGTTTTGTTGCACATGTACAGTACTTACGTACGTACTTATCTACACGTTGCTTTTTAAATGAATTCAATCCAGTTTGCCTCCAGTGTTTTTTGGGCTAATCAATATCAATAGCCAGAGTCGAGACAGTTCGAGAGCTACTCAAATGAAAATAATATGTAATAACTTATTCTATTTAGTAGTTGGTTGGGAGGGGCTAGAGGAAGAACATGAATGATAAATATTGAAATTGTATAACCTAGAGATTCATAACTCATACACGCATTATGGTTACTTGTATCGTATGACATGCCATGCCATAAGCAATAGTTACCTATTGAAAATATTGCTACGGGGCGAAAAGGGATGAAAAGCTCTTTCAATGTTGGCTTGGAATTACATTAATACTTATGGAGCGATTCATGAGAATCAAGCAGAAGGCTTTTCTGCATTATTACCTGAATAATACTCTTGCGTCTATGGCACATCAATTCTGGTTAATTGTGTGTACTTATATGAGATGCTCTAATTTAAAGATTATCTGTATATCAGTTATCTCTACGACTTATTATGAATGGTAAATCTAATAGGATTACGTACTGAAAGATTAAGGATACCTGAGAACGATTAGATAATAATAATGTGATTGTTTAAAGTTTAAGAGTGTGTAATTGTTCGAAATCCTCTTTGTAAGGATTTGAGTTGTGTTGTCTGTGGCGTGGGATGAGGAATGCATATAAGTAAATTGGTGACAGACTTGGATCTGTATTGTAAATAGTTATGTAACCTTGTTGAGAGTTTAAAGGAATGAAAATGACTGTTTGTTTTTATTACAGACATATGACGACGGGATGCAACACATTACGACTGATTCTGAAGAACTTCGCCTCGGTGATCAAAACAAATATAGAGTCGCCTATACAAACTGTCGGTGTTGATATTTCAAGAGAAGAGCGGTAAGTGTACACTTTCATTTACTATTTATGTCCGTGTGTAACTACGTAGTGGCTGTATATGGTTCATGCTACTTTACTTTTGCGTTTCTGTTGTGACTGTCCATCTATGTAGTTATGAGGAGAGTAAAGTAGAGCACTATTGTTTGTATTTGCTTTTTAATATTTATTTCGTTCAAGTGCTAGTGTATTGGATTTGTAGTTGGAGAGATTGTGAAACTAATACAGGAAAAGAAATCGTATGCTTGGTTGTTTCGTGATTGATGTGTGGTTTATGAGTTCCTTGTTTCTCCGAAAAGATAGCAGCCAGTTGATTTACCTTTTGCCGCAGTATATAATCGTTTACTTGTTATGCAGTTGTGTTGGGAAGTTTCAGGTTAGTTTATAGCGTAGTCAGAAATTATTGCTGAGGAGAGGAAAGGAAGGGTGCTGTACGATTTCGTAAATTGGTTATTATTCAAAAGTTAAGGTAAAAGTAGTTGGTATTGTATTAGTTTCGGTGACCATGATGTAGCTTGTAAAAATGTTTATAAATTTTGCGTGACAGTAGTTTGATGTTCAGATTGAGTGACTAGAAAATGGGTTTGATTATTCTGTATGCAAGATACTATGATGTGATATGATAACAAATGCGTCGGCACTTTCTATGATTTGAAAGATTCATTCATCATCGACGACGGTGTCCTGCTGCTCTGTCCTACTAAATATTTGTACTTGGTCCATACTAAGTAAGGGTAGTGTCTTCAGACTGCAGATGAGAGTTAGCGTTTGTAGGAGAGTTTTTATGTAGTGAGTTATTGTTGAAGTTAGGTACAATGCAAACTGACGTTGGATGTCATAGAATCAGGGTCGGTGATTCTGGTCTTGCTTTTCTGTAATATTTTAATACGATGATACCTACTCCTCCGTTGTGCTCTGCTGCTTACCTTGCCAATGTTTGTTTATTTGTTTGGATTAGATTGTATGGCGAGACGCAGATAAAAAATGGGGACAATCTGATAATGTCATGTCGTTCATTTCAGTCTCGTTGATAATATTATTATTACCATCTATCCGAGAGTCTTGTCTTGTTGGGTGATAAAAGATTACAAGGATATTAAGCTCTTCCGTTTTTTGTACGTCGGCCGCCCCTTTGTGCAGCTAGTTCTACACTTATGTGTGTCTTGTCTTTCCCTGCATATGGTAAATGGGAGCTAGAGCTGTGTCGTCTCCTCGTGGTGTACTGTTGACAATTATGTATTGTGAGCCTACTTGTCTAAATAGAAGTCTTGTGAGTCTAAATAGAAGTGAACCTAATAAGCCGTAGCACTACAATATAATGTTTTTTCAACGGAACTAAGTATTTATTTGGCCTTTCCATGTTATTATAACTAATAGGAGAGTATAAAGAGAAAACTCTAAAAAGTACAGTTCGTTTAAGACATTCCTCGTGGAGCATTTTAGTGTAGGTAGTAAATAGTAACTTACTTTTGTAGCAGTAAAGTAACCTTTGGCACTTTTCTTCACGTTTGCTTAACATTTCTGAATGGGAATAAAGAACACGGAACAGTATGAAAAGGCATAGCAGCACATTATGTTTTTATATAGGATAATATAGAGATGGGAAGGTAAAAGCTTTGGTTCACTTAAATATCATTCCCTCCCGAACGCTAATTCTGCTCGGAGAATAGTAATCCTCTCAAGACCTTACCCTAATCCTACTTATTCATTGTGCTAGTCATTGATGATACATACTTTGGTACTTATTGAGTTAAGGGTGAACGTTTACATGGGAAGTATTTATGTGCAAGAAGGCTGATATCAATTCTCGAGTCTTCCTAATTCCTAAGTGCAGACAATATTATCATTATTATTATGGGAGCATAAGCTTCTCCCACGCTACTCACAACTTCCCTCATCGTCATTATCAAATAAGAATTCTGATACACTTAATGGACCTGTTTACATTCATTCGCCATTCAGTTCTTGCCTAAGATGTTTTTAAACCTCTCTGCATTGTTGTCAGTAAGGAAGAAGGCATAGGTGCAGCTAATGCACTTATCGTCTCATTGTCAGCCTAAGAATGTAATGTTGATGTCTTTTGTATGTATGTGTGTTTGGATTTTGTATTAAGTACCTAGCTATACAGTGTAGGAATTTGCTCTCGTAATTGTACAGATTAGTTTTTGTCTGGTGTGTTGCACTCGGTAGTTAAGATTTTAATTGCACAGATCTTCTCGTACTTGAAATGAATGGTGATGATAAAGTGTTGTCTATGTGTGCTGAGTTATCTAAATGAGAATATGTTTTTATTACTATAGATATAACAAAAGTATGGACTGCTACAGACATTTGGTGCAAATCCGAGCCTTTGCTCTTAAGAGACAAACAATGCAGGGTAAGATTGGACATGCTTTTCGGGAGCTGCATATCCTTCTGTCGAACCTTGACTGATTTGGTCACCTTGCTTGTTGCACAACATGAAATTGCATCAGAAAAGTATTCTATTTCCATACTGAAAATTGTAACGGCATTACGAGAATGAAACAACTATCAAATCAGATCACCAAGAGGCCTTTCATTAAATGGGAATGTTACACCTACCTTGGATATAATAAATATTAGATTGTTGATGACAAGCAGGACTTGGCACTAGAAAATACTAGAATTACTTAATTTGGAAACGTAAAAGAAAAAAGTCAACCTAAAGCGCTCTTCTCATCGGAAACTTATTCAAGTCACAGTACTCCGTCCATTATTAGTGCATTGAATTTGTAACGTAAACATGTCGTACCTTCCTTACCCACTACAACACAGAAAAACGAAATGCCAAGCTTCGTATTGTATCGTAACTCGTAGTAATGTAATTTCTACCACATAAAAAGTTGAAGTATGTATTAGAATATGTATTCTCTAATTGTATGCTAAATAACTGTAAAAGGTATTGAAACAAATGGCCTTTTGCAAAACACTTTAACTAACTCGACTTACATACCAAAAACGCTTACTTTGCAATTACAACGTTTACACAACTGATTTCCCATTTTAACCTTTTCTCTTTCTCATTTACGTTAATGTTATATGATATCTGCTCTAAGCGTTTTGTATAAGCATGTAAACTACTAAAACAGTTATAAATATTCTAATATTTATGTTATTCTCCTAGAAGTAAAATTGATGGCATTTTTTACGTTGTCTTCCTCTGAAAACGGGCGCTATTTATACGCTCTCATTTCGAATGAGACTACACTCCAGCATTTGCCTTTCTAATTACACTTTAAGTGCACCATAATTACTGACTACCACATTACACCGAAACGTAACTAATTTCTGAAAGTATTTAAATGTGATTTTGTATTACTAAATACTACCTAATACTTACTTAAGTACATTTTTTCGTGTTTCTTTTTGAGCTTTGCATTTTGTTTTAATATATTACCTTTACACGTATAGATTATTTTGGAATTGAGTTTTGAATCCTTTTAAAGTGCAGACAGGGTTTCGTGCCCTCATTTGTACTAGAGTTTGATTTAATGGTTAATCTCTATAAACACCCATAAAGTACCTCACCCTCACCTTACTACTATGAATACTGAATACTACTAAAATACGTAATTATAAGTACTACACTACTACTACCTAATTAAGGATGATGATGTAAACCTACCTAATACAATACCTAAGTAGAAATTCCATTCGAGAAGCTCTTTAGAGCTAATCAAGTGGTAGACTGACTAAAACACTAGAAAATAGTGTAGCTCATAAATAATTATTCCATTGTAAACTAAAAACAGAAGGGTTAGTGAAATTGTTTCTTTTGTAAGAACATTTTTGTGTCTGCCGTAATATTACGGAGACTCCTAGGCTACTCTACCTATTGTAATACCTACTACCTACTACTAAACTCCACATCATGTAATACAACTAACGTACTGATCTCAAGTCAACTAATACTGCGTGTATGCAGCTCAAACTGCAATGCTCCCACTAAAACCGATGTGTGAATCATTTTATGTACTAAATTAGATAGGTTTACTTAATATGGTAAGTTAGTAACTCAATTTAAATTAATTTAACAACCCAGACTTTATTACATGTAATTAATTAACAATTATGTCATTATTGTTTAACTAATTAAGTATTTAATTTACAACAGATACTAACGTTTATTATATTACATAACATAACGTAATATCAGACTCAATTTTTCATTATTATTATATTCAGTAAATATACACAATGCGATTTACGTATGTTATTATAATTGTTTATGTATTTAGTATTTAAACTCGCTGTATTTTAGTATTTAATGTTAATAACTTTTTTAACAACATCCATCACGTATTGACTTTTAATACAACCTACTAAACTTAAGTTATAGTTTTAAAGACGCAATTTAACCTAACTAATTGTACGTAATGAAAAGTGGTAAAGTATAGACTCTGCTTTGTATTCGTTCCACACGGATATAATAACATTGTCAGTTTGTTCATTTTTTGTATTTACTAATATGTAAGTTTTTGTAGTCTAACTGAAAGTATCCATAATTACATTGTTCTGTCGCAATTAAAAGTAACAACGTATTAATGATTGACTTTTAATGATAACAGTCTTCTAAAGAATCAAAATTGTAATGTTCTTTTAAAAATGGCAAAAGAGAAACAGCTACTTACTAAGCAGTGATAATAAAAATAATGCTTAGGGGAAATGTACTACTAGTTCTGCTGGCTATGTAATGTGCTATTTTAAAAGTAATCATAATTAAATTGTATAACCTCTCCTCTATTGTTGTTTTTGATGTTAATTTTGTCCTCGGAAATTGAATTGAAAATTACAAAAATAAATAAAGGGCAATATTTTCCAAGAGAATATAAAACGGTATCCGTGTTCTCTTTCTCGTGTCTCTAACGATACGGGAGACTTCATTTCCTTTCATCGTGGCATGGCATTTGATAAAGGGGAAAGTATTTTACGCAAGAATGTACTTGTAGCTCAAGATGGTAATTTTATGGATAATTAAATCGCGAGCAGAAAGCTTTGACTGCGCTGCAGTCTTTCGGTTCCTATATTTACAATAGCTAGTGACTGTTTGGGTAGACTGTAGTTAGTTTAGTCGAGAAGCAAACACCACCACAGTAAAGAGATATTTCCATTGAATGGGAACTCCCCCGTGGGAAATGAAGGAAAGTAACTTTTTTAGGTAAAGTGTTGAATTTATTTGGAGAAAGGAGTTTGTTCACGGCTAGTGGCTCCGACATGAATCCTAATGGATGAGTTAGTGATAAAACTTGGCTGAATGAAAATTCATAGTAAAGTAAGGTTAAGCAAACGCTCATTAATTCCTTGTGTCAACTTTAGCATGAATGAACCCTTTCCATTCTAAAAAAGTGCCAGTCACTGTATAACTTTCAGTTTCCTATCATCGCTTATCGTTAGACATGACATAACATCATCAACACCAATAGATGAATTGTTTGTTGACTTTCTGACTTTTTCCTTTACGTTTATTGAGCTTTGTGTTGTGGCGTCCTCAAAATGACTTTGACAATTCCTTTTATTTCTCATATCCTACAGTACAACTAAAGTCGATTAAACGTGCAAATAGTATTTCTATTAAATATTTGCAATGTTAAATTCAGATATTAGTTCCAAAAGTTCTGATTTATAAATTTTGTAATTAAAGTAATACCTATCTAATTAATTGTTGTAGGTTGAATACAAGTTGAAGCAGGGTTTCAGATATGAAATGTTTTAGATTTGATTAGTGTTGGCGTGTAAAGCATAGTGAGTGCGACTGGACCCCCCTTGTAGATGAAGTTGCACTTGGGCTGAGCTGAACAAGTTTAATAATGAGAGGATTAGGATCCCCCTTGGCTAAAAAATAAACCGTTCCCTGTAGGTAATCATTTTCGGATGAAGAATTAAGACGAGGCCAGGAAGGGATCGCTCAAGCGTCCTTCGTTTATTTCATCTCTCACCTCTCAAGAGTCTCCTCGCACAGTTCACGGAGGCAATTAATCCAGTCTCTTCGGCCTCCCGTGCCTCGCCTGTCCTTCCCTCACTCCTGTCACATGAAGCCGAAAGCTGCTCACGGAAGCAGACAAGAATCAAGTCGGGCCAGGCCAGGACATGTCACCTTCACTCTAAATACCAGATTATTTGGCTTGGCTTTCGTTCCAGGCATCTCATTAGGAACATCACACACAGCAACGCAAGTCACCAGGAAATATTATTGTTTAGAATCCAACCGAGAATCAAGAATTGACATGACAAGGGCGCGAGGCTAAATAAAGTAGCTCAATTCTCAACTTGCTCTATAAAACATACAGTATAAATAAATTCCGCTGTGGATAGAAGTTCACAGATTTATAGGAAAGGGGAGAGCTGTGCTACTCCGAATTCTGGATATCTCTTATGAAATAGATACGGATTTTATCAGAGCTAAGTACCCATAGGTATACATCTACATTATGTAACCTTATAAGGAGATTAAAATACTCTTTATTAAAGCGTGCACAGAAATACAACTGCTACTACTGTTTGCAAAGAGACTATGGTAGTATTTGCTGATATGATGTTCCTACATTGTTACTACGCTATGGATTGACATCACATGCCAATGAAACGGGATTAAAACAGATTTTTTGTGGAGTTCAACAGTTTCTTTACTAATGCTACATGTCTACACCTAAGCTTGCTGGGCAATGTTCGTAACCGTAAAAGGTATTCAAATCCCAATTGCAACAGGGTACTATGTTTGTATTACATTCATACGATATTTCTGAGAAAATTCTGTGAACTCTTTTTACACTAGTTTTAAAGAAATAAACAAAAAATAAGTAAGCGCAATTTTTTTTTATTTGTTGCTCTAAAAATTAATTTCCTTCAGCTAACCTGCAATATTTACGGACAAATTTTCCCCAATCAGTTTTATACTATGAAAGACTTTTCACTTTTCAGATATTAAATTTGCTAAGATATTCCTGTCTGGTGGGGGTTGTAAATCTTACAAACTTGATTGATACGGGGATTTGGAGTTCTATCTGGCTCAGTGTTGTAATTTTTGCTGCATTCGTATTGTAGGTGGTCTGACAGAGTAAATTGCTAACTACACTATACTTTTCATTAAAAAAGTACCATATTCATCTTTAATAGAAACAAATGAGTGTAAATATGTGGTCACAATGAGATAATTTTTTCATCTCGGAAAAGGATTTTTGTTTAAAAACTGAAATACCTACTTAGGAGAACCACATGAGTTCCTGTAAAAGTTACCGTTGTGCATCTAGAATATAAAGTTGTAAAAGATGTTGCACAGTACAGAACGGAGAACACATTGTTACTGTTTGTGTACTGAAACGTAGCTGCATTGTGGATTAGAATAGTGCAGTAGTAGTAGACCTGCTTGGATCCCTTAGGGAAATTATTCATGGATGGATTTATGAAGGATCAGACAGAGCGTTGTATGTATAAGCCTGCGATGGCTTTCCATGCCAAGTTTTTGAGTATGCATAATGCCTGGATCAAACTGTCATATTAGTGTCATTATTGCATGTGACGATTCTATTTCGGATATCCACGTGTCCCATGCTCCGTAACTGATATCCATTGACCCTGCACTCTCCTCCGTCATTCACGGTACCCTCCCTTCAGATTCGCTTCTTCTGCATTATTACTGCATAAAATGTGCTGATGTAGCGTTTTTATATGTTCTTCTCTCAAATACATTGCAATTCTGTTGCTAACATTTTTGTCATAAAACAAACGGACAAGATATTTATAGGATACAAAAATATTTAAATATTGAGTAATAGGTTAGTTTTCTTCTGTTTACCCAATTGATTTACTTCACTGTGGATCAGAATGGTCGAAATATTTTACTGACATACATGAGCAATCGATATCAATAATTCATTTGAGGAGCATAAGAATTTCAATAATTAAGCTTCTTGGATTGGAGCCTACTTTTATGACAACTTGAAAGATTGCAATTGTACGCTAGCTAGTATGCTTTTATTTTGTGATGAATGATTACGTATATAAGTGCAGATGGCTTATTTGCATTTAGTTTATTCACCCAATCGACTAAAATTGCTTTGAAAAGTATAAATAGGTATACAACAAATGCTTTATGTTTAAAGGGATTGATATTTCTTATTGTTATAATAACAGACACTCTTTAAAGGCACATCGGAGCTTAGTACCAAGAAAAAGGTGGCTATAAACATAATTGAAGTGAGCACAAGAAGGTGGCAAAAGCACAAGCCTCCGGAATGTGACAAAAAATTTCCACTTGAGTTTCTATAAATGAAATGGCTTGCTTCGGCTTGTGGTCATTTGTCATCGAGTTCTTCGATTCATTCGATTCAAGTGTCAAACTTTATAGTACTGCCAACAGAGTTGTAAATAAATGGAATGGAAAAAATCACCTTTACCACATACCTATGATCTTTTTACTAGCTTCTGGTACTAAGCATTTTTTTAAACTTAAAGCACAAGTCTTCATCGGAGGATCTTCTTAGCTGTACAAAAATATGATGGCTTCCAATGCTTTTCTTTACTATTTTTAATTTTATGCATCAATTTTTAAGTAAAATTATTTAATGATTTGATTTAAACAGCCATTACAAAATACAGGATGGAAATCTTTTCTGTGGACTAAACTGCGAAACTGTGGGCATTTGATATCTGAAATAATATTAATCATTAAATTTATTTGCAGTTCTGTTTTTTGTAAGCCCATAAAATGACACAGAATAATTCACATTAATATTATTTGTTTTATAGAAAAAGCAAAAAACAATGATCGACATCGCCAATAGTTCGTTTCACGTTATTGATACGGACTAAAATAGGAGCTCCGATTACGGGGAATTATGAGCTAGGATTTATTACACAAACTAAAAGGCTCGTATCAATTTATTTTCTAAGGTTTGGTTTTCTTTCATGTCTTGTTTAATGGGAAGCTAATCCAGTTGAATGCAGTTTACCTATTAAACACAGACATAATTGGGCAACCTTTCATATAAAAATACTTCAAGGATGTTGAGACATGGTTTGCTATACTTCTATTTGCGTAACAGCAGTAATATTTTTATTGCTTCATTTTTTAATACAAAATTGTGTACACCGTGGGTTTTCCCTCACTTATACCTACCTCAGTCAATAGATATTTTAAATAAAATTACCTCTTGCTTACAGCAAACAAGTAATCACATAGACTATGTAGTATATGAAAGCAATGCGTCCATTTAAGTGTTAATAGTAAATGTTAAGGAGGAAAAGGAGAGTATCGGATTTCAGTGTCACAAATAATAGGAGCAGCCCACTTTGATGCGATATCACATCACATCACTTTGACACAGCAAAACAACTGGAGACTATTCCATTCCATCCGGAGCTCAAGGTGTCAAGTTTTCTCTGTTTTTTATTATCATGATGATGAAATGATATGGAAGGCTCACTAAACATTTTCTCTCGTCTTCCACTCTATTCAATGAAAGTGACACCTTTAGAACTCCATTCTTCCTCTCTGTCCTAACAATGGACATGTAGCTACCTATCTTGCAATGGACACTGTATTTCCCAAATAGGTTTTATACATGGCTATTGTACTGCACTATATTTACTGCTACGTGTATCTAATACTGAACTTTATTTCATATTATTATGTTATAACTTTATTTTAGTACCTAGATACATATCTTAAGTTTGCATCGATTCCTGTACACATGAATATGCCTAAGTTACACAAAGAAAGTAACTTGATATAAGTGTATGTATACCCTGTATAATTTTACTATAAACTTTGTTGATTCCCTGATATCTATAATTACATATACAACAGCACTTAAATGATCAGAGACCAACATAACTGATTGTACTACACTGTTTACACTGTTTAGCTTGTATAACGGTTAGATGTATAGGTACATGTACACATAAGTTACTCTAACGCATTTACAAACAAACAATTTGTGTATACCCGTACGTATATAATAACGTGATATAGTTTCAGTTTCAGTAAAAAATCCCATTTGGACGCATTTAAAAAGTATACTTGAGATACACCTCTTGGCAGTATTTTCTTCAGTCACCAGTACAAATAGTAAAGGTGGAAAAGAGACCCTTGAGAGCTGTGTGCGTTTTATCGGTTGTAAAGGGCACCCTTAAGCTTACTTAGAAAAGTTACACATAAATAGTATGGTTGATACACTTGAATTGGGTTTGAAGTTTGAATGAACGTACACAGGATCTTTGACTAAAAAGAGATCCGATGGAATGATTATATGTTCATGAATTATCTATTTCTTTTTCTTATTCCTAGTATTTATTATGTGATACTTTTCTTTACTGCTACTTACTGCTATCATTAACGATCATTGATCTTAATCATATAGCATTCAAGGGTATTATGATATTTTCTTAAGTACCCTATTATGTCGTGTCATCTGAGAGGCTAAACTGATTGAGAGACGCATTCAGCGTGTAATGGGCACTAAATAAATTTGTTTGCTTTAGTAAAAACTAACAACCTATCATCAGGCAATATACAGACGGCAACTCAATATTCGTAATGCGATCTGTCATATCTTATTGAAAAACCGTCTACCAAATCTTGAGTCGTGTTTTTTCCTGATTCTTTTAGCTTATAAAATTCTCAGAAAACATTTTGCTAAAAATATAATCTATGACAAACTTAAAAATGGAATTATGGAAAGAAACCGGTATAATACATCTCCCAAAGACCTAATTCGTCTCTTAATATTTTTAAACATTTTTCTTCTCAGAATATAAAAGGTTGTAAATTATGATATAATGGCAAATAATAATAAATTATTGTATTTTCAAATATTTTGAAATCTATTCTTCCAAATTCTTCCAAATTTTTAATGTTTTGGAACTGTTGTAGCGGTTCCAAACTACGTACTAACTTACACAAAGTCGTTTTGTTAGTGGAGAATTGTAGTTTATAGTTGTACAATATAATACAACTTTTGAACATATTATAGTGGTTATAATGAAGTGAGAGTGTGGTAATAGACACATGAAAATAACATTTGAGAGTGGTATGCAAAGTGAAATATGCAGACAGAAAAAGCCCAGCAGGAGTGTGGATGACATTTTCCGGGTTTCATTGGCCGAGGTGAAAAGATGCACAGCAGGACGTCTTTTTCCTCCACCAGCTCATTCACATTTACATTTGAACATAATGGGTGCAAACACACAACTTGAGAACACAACACTCTCTCCACTTCACATCACACTACCAAACATCCAAAATATTACATAAACTAAATGCCACTATTACTATTACTGTAACAGGGAATTTTGTACTCATACTGAATGTATCTATATTGTACATTCATACTTTAGTGTGCTAAACTAAATACCAGCTTTTGACAATGAAACTTTACCTTTTACGTTCATACATAGATACTTATACGGATTTTACACAAGTAAGCAGTAAATGTATATTCCATTGACTTCTGAGAGTCGAAAAGTCGAAATGCAAAGTCCGGCCCATTCTGGCAGTGGGACATGACACCCCATAACATAACACTCGGATACAAACAAACGAGACCAGAACACTTTTGTTCCACATTCTCTCAATTCTTCTGTTGTGGATAAGTTTTTCACACCTACCGTTATTCCATTCTGATGATTTTCGATGAAAACGCTTCACATTTCAGCAATCTGTTCGACCCTTAGCACTAACAATGGAATAACAATGAAAATATAAATATAAAGACATTTCTCCAGCTATAAAGTCATTTTCGTATCCCTCCCTCTTTTTCATTCACAATTTCCAATACACATCTCAATTTACCTCTCAATACTCATATCTCTACACATAACTTCTGCACAATCATACTTAGAATGCTTTCAACCAGCAAAAAAGATAGTTGTATTTATTTTGCATTAATATTTAACTCCTGATAGATTTGGATCGCTTGTAATTGACTTGGAGTGCATTGGCTATATTATCTGTATTTACATGCACATGCAGCATATATGTGCTATATTTACTATTTACTTGCACACAGTAGAAAACCTTAATGCATGCCTGCCCTTTCGCCCTTTGAAAATTTTCATGGATCGTTGACTTGCATTCTAGTTCTCCTGGCTCTGCCTCTCATCATCCTTCATATTACTTTGTATTGTATTCTCTGCTGTGCTCTCTTACTTACATTAATATTCTTCTATAGTAATTCTATGTTTTGTCCTCTCCTCGAAAATATTTAAGTTATCATATCCATTTCATCCAGCTTAATCGATTGTAATTCTACACTACATTGTCAACTATAGAACATAAATATAAACACACTTTTCAGCTGCCCTTACGCCTTACACACACTCTTCTACAATATCATATGAAAAATACAGTAAATCAATGTCATCATATTTTCATCAACTTTAAATTAAGTAACTATTGTTCAGTTTAACTCTTTTTTGTAATCTTGTATCGCAATTGAAACCTATGAAGCAATATGTAAATATGTAATTATCAATTCACGCAAGACTTTAAATTAAAAATTGGATATTTTATTAGTACATTTGCATTTTGCGAAACACATTGCATTACATGCAAAATTTCGTGTATTCACAGTTGAATTATTGTATTACAATCGTGGACTACATTTTGAGGGAGCAAACCAGAAGTGCATAAGAGACATTAACATGATTATTGATGGATACTAAAGACAAATGTCTTTCTTCTGTTTTGTATGTGTGTGGTGCGGTGTGATGTGGGCAGATCGAATGAGCAATAAAAACTGTTATTGCTTGCAATCTAAATTCCAAAGTGAACTGATGTTTTACCCCGTAGACTTAGAATTGGAGTGGAGAAGAAAAATTGAGCGAGAGGAGAACAGTAGTCAGAAGAGATTAGAGTTGATCGCAATCACAGTAATCATAGGTAGGGTGATGGTGATACTCAGGGATTATTTGAGCAAACAAAACCAGAAGCTTCAATTATATAAAATCTATTCCTCAACACAAATGGCAATGCTCAGGTATCCATACAGGTATTATACCCACAGACAGTAATACAAATAAAGCTAATCGTTAAAAGAATGGTTTATACTAACAATAAGACATTTCCTACGGTATAATAACATAAGAGATAGTTCGTGTCATAGCTATAGTCATAATCATAATTGTTATGTGGTTTTGTCTCTTTCTCCTTAAAGGGATTTTGGAGATAGGTACCTACACTTAGAAGTAAGGAAACGCTTTTATGCACTTGTGTCATGCATTACACTGGCGATGAGGAGGTAGTTAAAAAATAGAGCTTAGAAACAGGTAAGTAGTGTAACAGTCGTTCCAGATAATCTCATGTATTCTGTTTGATTCCTTTGTGCAAGGTAAAAGATACACAGAGTGGATAATAGAGAACAACAAACAGCACTATAATTTGTTTACTCAAGAAACCTCAGAAAAAGCATTTTCTCGACGAAAAAGAAAATTGCTGTTATATATCACGAAATGTATCTATACTATTGTATCTTCAGGAGAATCGAATAAGTGTAAGTATGGGCAAGCTTCTGTAAGTTCATGAAATGAATGACCATCGGGGGAAATTCATTGGCACCTTCTTTTTCTTGTGTAGGCAGGTCACTACAAATCTACACAAATTGAACTCCTTACAAGCTACGTATTTGTAGAAGCAAATAACTCACTAGAAAACTACAATAAAAAGTTTCTTTGCTTTGGATTTGAAAGAAACTTGGTATTAAGTTCCATATCAGCTCCTCTATGATACATACTAACTATTATTACTTTAATTTTGTATTTTTGTGTCCATTGTAGGAAAAAAGGCAAGTTTAAAGGCAGACAAATGATATAAAATACTTTTATTTTGGTACAACATGAACTACATTGCAGAAAAGAGAAAACTATTCGTTTTGAGAAAATGTGAAGTAATCCAGTTGTATATAGGTACATAAAGGGGGAGGATACTTCTGGATTGAGGAATAGGTGTGCACACAAGAATACCTGACAATGGGTTAGCGACTGAAGTATCCACTGTGCACAAGAGAAGAGAACACATGCATTGAATAGGAGACTGTTGAATTGATTGTGTTCTTCTTTTTACAGAATTTCCCCTTTTCAATTTGAACTGAAGAATAATTGAATTTTGGAGGAAAGAAATTGGATTTTATTATATGGAATGGAATGATATATTAAAATGACTTCATCGCAGTCACAGAACAGATATTCAGAGTATGAACGTAGAAAAGGGAATAAATAATGCAATGTAGTAGAGAGTAGTGACTTAGATTCTAAGAAATTGAATAGACTGTGAGCATTGGAAATAAATAATTGGAGGAGGAGGTTTGCACAGAGGTACAAAGAGACAGTAGATAAATTCAATTGAATCACATTTATTCTGGTTATTCCGAAGTGTATAATAAGTACGCACAAATACACAGCAGTTGCAATTATTTACATAGGGACGTCAACTAACTATAACCATTGAATTTGTTGCAAGTCAACTTTAAGTAAACGATTCTTGTTCAGATTTCGACACGTGTGCATTTCGTTTCCAGTTTAAATTAACAGCACAAAAACAGAAAACATTTAATTATCTCTCACAATAAAACTAACTAATTTTACCAAATGCGATTCACCCTTTCTAGATAAATGTAAATAACGACACAACGACATCTTAGATAATAATATACCTGTACACTCTAGCTGTACATAGAACAATACATAAAAAACAAATGAATATCAAACAAAACCCTTCCTAATTCACTTATAACATTAATAGATTATTTATACCATGACAAATTGCACGTCTACGTTTTATAAACACCCAATGTACATACAAATACAATTATTTAGATTCTAACGCATACCTATGCCTAATTCTACTTGCTTCCCGTCTAAACATGAGATGACTCTACCATCCGCATCTCAACTTGCTTCACAAAGCAACATAATTTATATTATTTACTCTGACTATATCTACACTACACACGCACACAATTAAATTGTTATTACAAATATTCTTACATGAATCAAACAATGACAATAAAATTACATAAAATCGGGACTTTAAGACATTTAAGACTCTGCATCTCCTTTCATTAACCCTTTTAAATACGTACGCACTAATTTAGACTTTTCACCTCTCTAATTGTAGTTATAAGTACACAGATTTCAGTTTAATCTTTCAATTGTAAGAAATGGACTTAATCGATTAAAGAAAATGTAGGAACTAATTTAAACAAATTATTTCATGACCAATGTTAAGTTCACGCAACAGCCCTCTTGACTTTCTTCCTAAATGACTGATGACAAAACAGTAGAGCAATTATTTCTTGTAGGTGTCAGCAGATTTTAATGGTGTCCATGTCCAGTACTCACTTCCGCTTTCATCTTCCGACTCTGTGAACACAAAAATAAGTACAAATGAATACTGTGAAACTCATCATTTATGCGCATTTTAGTATACTAAGTAGCTAAATCTTTCAGTAATCACAAAGTAAGCGTAAGTCACTAAAATTAAGTATTAATGACAAAATGAGTAACATTACCAAATACAATAGAATGAAAACTAAATATAATTCAAAATTGCTATACTCAATTATTGATTGCATTATATTTCACTCAAGCAGTTATTATTACCCAAGCCATTATAGGTTCAATTCGTTCAATTTAGTTTTTTTGCTGCGTTATATAGCTTTCGTCGTTTGTTCAATTCGGGGTATTACGAGATACGTTTCTAAAATTGCCATACATTCATTTCAATTTGGACCCTGAGTGCTTCAGTATTGTGCACCCTACCACACAAATTTAAACCAAAAACGGAGACACATACACAGTTAGGTAGTTATCCAACAAACTTACAAACAACGTAAGATTAATTTGTACGTTTGTAAATTAATTAGAAGCTAATTAAAATTCTGCTGAGATACACATATTTATTTTAAAAAGTACGCACATAAACAGAAGGCAAATGAAACGGTCATTTGACCTTAATGACTAATGTCGAATTACATGGTTCCTAAAGAATTACGTGGTAAATAATAAAAGGAATCCCATCAGCTAATAGTTAAATTGTTGTGTGTAGCCTGTAATAATATGATTTTTCTATGAAAAATCAAAGACGAACCAAATAGAAGGCAAACACAAACTGACAAGTCGTATAATTCTGTATAGTGCATGTCCTGTGTATGTAAAAGTGATGTAGATATTTTGTGTGTTGTGTGTATTTATAAATGTAGTAGTTGAGTTGAGTAATAATGATGAGACGAGGAGAATAATTGTTGGGTGCCTTTGATGATGATTATGATGGTGATGTTCGGGTGAATTGAATGTCCCATTAGAGGCATTAAAATCATGTAGGTACCTTCTCTCCCCGCTCTGCTAAAAAGCCAAGGTACCTAGTGTAGCCCTTTGGTTTCTTTTGTGTTCTTTCCTATTTGGGAGCAGACACACCTATTATCACATTTGCAGGACAGACCAGGCTGTTGCTGTTGTCTTTTATTATTCTGCTTATCAAAAGCTCCAATTTTTTCGAAAAATGCTTTTTTTCAGAGAAAAGGGTTTCCTTCTGCTTTTATTAACCCCTTGCTAATGTGATATCCCAACTTGCCTCTCGTCCTTTTGCGTTGTCGTTTCCCTTTTATAGATTGTCATTGGGCGTGATTGTCCAAGATGGAAAACGAATCTACATTTATTATATTAACAGAAAGAGAACAGAATTCAATGAAATCCAACATGCTTTTAAAACAGAACAGCAGGGAGAGAAACAGACAGACGTTAGTTTTACATAACTCCACTATTAAGCATTTTATGACTTATGACTTTCCTTCTTTGCATTCTAATTTATACATGCTCACGAATTCACGACGCAAATGACCAGTAATCAAAACGAGCAATACAGAAAATACATTATACCACATTACTTCATGGCAAATTGTAAAAATTACCCTCGTTACCTTTTGACATACCCCTTTCGCTCTATATTAGTTCAGTAATAAGAAAATTATGTAGATTACCAATTTTTATTTTGCGTGCAATTCTTTTCAAAACTTGTCCACATTTATCTATGTAGATATCAACGTAATAATTGTATCTATACAAAATTGACATTAAATGGTAAGGAAATTGCAAATCATTTGCAAACACGTGTAGACTATCACGGCATGGTAAAAGTAAATCTGTACATTGTGCACATGTAGATCGATAAATATTTATTTTGCGATTACGTGCATACGAATGAGACATTTAGATTTAACTGGACAACCATTTAGGATTCGCACTGAAACTTTTGTTTGGTTACTGAAAGCGACACGAGAAGAAAAAGAGTTGAAATCATTTGAAGGTATTAGCATAAAGTTATAAGGCACAAGGACAAATAGAATATTACATTTGCATGCACTATCATTATGTTGTCACCAATTGCAATGCGATGCTAAACTAGAAATGACATTTAGGATTGGACAGGAGGATATTTAGCAGAGGGCAGTGAAAAGACAATCAGCACGCTAACATTTATAAGTCCTTATGTAAATCGTACCCTTTGTGTTCTGCTCACATTTCTATTTGCAGGGTGTACCTAAGATAGATACTTTAAAACAGATGTCTCAATCTCAAACACATGTACGGAATTGATTGAACTTTCTGTAGAGAACGATTTCTCAGTGTTTGCATACTTATGTAAAGTACGTTCAGCAGACTGTGCACTGGGTACTCGTATGTGTTCAAGTTTAATAATTTGTTTACTATGATTAATATCCTTTTCTGCTTATCGTCAGGGTTCTAGTGACATAACTCTGAATTTGCATTGCGGATTTGTGCAGTATAACATTACTTAAGTAGGTTGCATGTGTACTATATGTGTACATAAAGGAAATGCTGAGAATTCAAACACTTGGTTCCTTGCTACCTATTCTGCTCTAATCTGAATAAGTTTGCATAAGAGAAAAACAGAATTAAATCTAATGATTTCTATTTTCTATACCGGACCGCAGGCAGTGACACTAATTCGGGAGATTTATCGTTTTAGCTTTTTAATCAGCGGATAAGCTTAAGAACACTTGCTGTCCTGGAGTTTTACACTATTTTATTTCATATACGCTCCACACTCTTATCCAAAAGAATAATTTTCATATTTCAATGTGATGATGAGATGACATCTACATTTGAATCGGCATGAACCTGATAAGTATAAGTGTGATCTAATATTATCTTTATGTACACACTATTTTCCAATATTTGCATATGCATCATGATCACTTGTCCTTAGTTTGTGTCAGTATACAGATTAAGCATGCTTAATCCCTTACGTCATCTTCATACTGCATTCTACACCTACTGAACCGTATAGTAAATGTATAGGGCATGGATAAAGTTATTACAGGCGTATAATAGAATAGATCGGATAACTATTAGAGGAAAGGGTTGCATCGCACAGAGGGAAGAACAAAGATCCGAATTTTCGGTAGCAAGTGGGAATATTCTCATGCAGACTCACGCCTGCCCTTTCCAGTTTCTATTTGCCTTCTTGATCATAGAAATCCGAACCTATAAAACTAACTACCCTTTCCTTGCCCTTACACAATCCCTTGTCTATCCATGGATTTTTAATGCGATCATTAATATTCATATGCCCACCGTGTTATTTTGCATCTACAATATTCAGAATAGAAAGCACACCATTATAAAACAAATATACTTAAATTGCATATGCTCTATACTACAATTATGCACAGTAATCCTACAAAAGCATATCATAGCGAACCGTGCATTTGTATTTGTGTCTTACAATGGAATCTAGTGAACACATGCAAACTTCAATTATCAGCTTATGTAAAAACAGGCTTTTTTAATTTACAACAATTAATTATGCAATACTAAATAATATATTCTAACTTTAACTTGGTTGGGCTCTTTGGTCAGGAATTGGGCTCGACCTACAATTAACACATTATCTCCTGTTACCACGTACCGCATATACGCCGAACTGTTATGCTGGATGTAGCATGTAGAACCTATGAACCTAACCTATTGTGGGCTGCATGGCTAACCTCTAAACTGACAAAACTGAAACGAATTATTATGTAGGTAGACTTTCTATATTGCTTTGCATTTTTCCTCAACGAGCTTTGTTCTCAAAATTACATACAGACCACTTGGCATGGTATTTTTGCCTCGCTATGCTTAATTCACTCTCTTTGTCATCACAGATAAATCAGATGTTCACTTCTAATCGGTTCAGGGAGTCAAATCTATTGCTGCAAACAATTTAATTAAATTCTTTGAATATTTCAGGTTTGAAATTACACACAGCGTACCCATGTGGGGTATTCGAAAATACAAGGAATTTAATTACGTTTGAAAAGGAGTCTTGGGGTGTACCTTTTGACAATATTTTATATCACAAACGAATTGTTATTTAGTACTTGGCACTATTTAATAATTTTGAAATTAATTTGAAATAATTAAGCACTAATGATGACTTCAGGTTTGTAATCCAATTCTACTTTCAGTACAGTAAACTTTGGCCTTTCACTTACCTTTAAGGATCAAATTAATGGAATGTTCTTTTTCCCTTGAACTTAATAAATTATGTATTTTCGTGCTAAAGCTACTACAAACACTAGGTAGAATATACATATTATATTGCATGATTGTTCTATGAGTCAAACCCAAAATGAATAAATTTTCATAATAAACAGAAATAGACCAGACATGACACCTTCCTAGGCAATGATAATTTTTAAGCAAGTATGCACACGAATTGTACTATACACAGTGTACCACTTTGTGTGTCACAGAATAACGGTAGGTATAATGGACAGTAATACAAAAGACCAAAAAGGAGCCTTAAAGCTCATTGTGATCATTTAAACAAGTTGTGTCAACAACTTGAGAATCTTTTGTGCAAATATATTGGGGTAGGGATGGAATACATTAGATCCGAACTGGACTCTGAAACTGAAATCCCACCGTCCTGTCAACTCAATGTCATGATAATGTTACACAGAAAAAGAAAAATGAACAATTTATATCTATTTAATATTCAATATTGCTTTAACGATTTCTATTCTAATTTTTTGCTGATTTGAGTGTTAGATATCTTTTCTATCCATTTAAGTAGACACCATACATCGCTGTAGAAAACCAATCATATTTTGAATCTGTATATATTATAGTACAAAATAAAATGCTAAACATTCATTTTATACAGCGACCGCTGCACAGATACATATGAATATTTTAGAGCTCTCGTATTAAATGGTGACAAAACGAAAAAGCGTGCTAATTTGTGAGGAAATATGTCCATTTTATTTTATGCAAGCCTTCCCTCGTCTCGGATGCAATTTGACAATTCAATTGAACTCAACCTGATCTGCTAGAGGATCGTTTTGGTCCCGGGTTATGTTTAACAAAGCAGAATGGCTTCTAAAGCCCGTATTTAAATGCTCTGTCGAGTTGCTTGTGGAAAATTATATTTATGGGTTGAAAGTATGAAGTGCACGAGGCAAGTGAGGCAGTGCATTATGTTATGACTGATTGAGAGTAGTGTCAGTGTCAATTTGCATAGTAAGGTAGCCGGGGCCTTAAAGGGAGTAGAAATGATGACAAGAGTTTGTCAGTCGGTCGGTGGTCGTCGGCTTTACTTATTTCTCCGTGTGAGTCTCCTCGTTTTACACTTGTTACAAAGTATGAATAATAATGGGACATTTTTTCAGAGCAAGTGTAGTGTATCGTCACATCTATTGTATTTCTACTACTGCTGCCTACTGTACTAATAAACTACGATTTCCCTGTGTTCAGATATACTTAGTAAGTTCCTTACTCTATTGTTCTTCTAATAAAGGTTTCGTTAGTTGTGATTGTGAATGAAGCGTTAGCGTTGCTGTCGTTTGACAAGCCGCCTCTGTCCAATTTTCCGCATCAAAAAGAAAGGGTTATGCATTTTAAACCTCACAACTAGCTCCACTTTATGTCACTCGCTTTCATCCACCTTATCACCACTATTAAACCCACTCTAGATAGTTACGACAAGGGACTACTATATATGCTATGGTTGAATTTTTGAATTAAATCCAATTGGACAGTCACAACTGAAAACTACACAAGTTGTATTGAATCGAACTGATGTGAGTAGAACTGACATTGAGCTCAACTGATTGTGAGATGACAATTATTATTTGTTATTAGGAGCACGCCGAATTCTATACAAGGCAAGGCACACTGCTTACAATCAGATCCTTCCATAAATAGGGGCTACCTAATAGAGATACAAGATAACATTCAAAACACTAGTCTATATAAAACACAAAGCGATAAACGCTCCTAGGTCACATAGGTCAGGTCAAGTCAAATCAACCGTAACACTGTATACTGTGTTTACCACACCACCTACAATTCTATTCAAGTTTTCCACTAAATTTTCTAGTAGGCAGATATAATAACACCTCTATGTTCATTTCTACATTTTATTACTAAAAGAAGTTTTCTGGGTAACAATTTTGACAAAATCGATCTGTAGAGCAATGGAAACCTATCTATGCCAAAAATAATTATATTGTCAGCAAATATTAATTGATAACACGGTGTTAATGTACATAGGTGCAAAGCATTCCTTATCTCTGAGAAACAATAAAAGATAACCACTTAATTGAGTAGTGGAACCCATTACGTGATTGGAAGCTGTATAGAGTTCGGGTTCTAATGCTTATGCGTATAATTACAATTACAGAGACACAAAAGTTTCATTGTAGAAGTGATGGTAAAAGTTTAGCATTTATCGGTGGTGCTAAGTGGGGTGGATTGATATAGTGCATAGTCTAGGGGATGACAGCCTAAGGTAGGTTGACGTCTTAAGCACTTTTGGGAAACGGTACACGATTTTGGGTTTGTTGGGACAGATTGGGAAGTGAAGGGCGTCGATTAGGGAGTGGACGATGGTCAATTTGCTGACCAGCTACAATCTTCTAACCTCCAGCCTCTCCGTTGACACTTTCACAAGATTTATTGCGCTAACTGCGTACATATTCTACGACTCACTCCAAGTGCTACCTAATACACATTTTCAAGTAAATTGACTTGTGTAAAATAAGTTTTATAACTTCTTATCTTACCATTGCCAATAACTATAACAGATATTAAGCAGAATAAATGTCTAAGTATTTTATATATGCGTTTGTAATCTGTAATGCTACTACAAAATATAAATCCTTTAATACTGACCTATACAATACGACTTTATTTACTTCTACGTACTGAATAGATCCATTGAGAATCAATACGGTGTCTATTTTACTATCTACTATGCGTTATTTATTTGTATTTGCTACGGACGGGTATAAAGAGTTTCAGTGCTCTGAGAATTTGATGCCAAAGACGCAAGGAGACTTAAATGAAGACAACTATCGTCTGTGAAACAAAGATTGCTTCATTGGATAAGGACCTGACGGAGATCGGAGGCAGAGAGACTAATAGATCACAATGAGACTACGGTCGCCAACAGATCGCCGCTTTTTAACATCCGTCGTCTCTTTCTTCTTAGTCAACGGACACGTAAACGAATTGCATATAATCCTCGTCTCACTAGCATATGCTTTTAAACTACTACTGTCTTAAACTTCTGCTGTCAATTTAGTGCGTCTGTGATACTTATATACATACAATAACTGTCTCAGGGCTTCCTTCACTCTACAGAGCTCTGCTTTGACTTTTTCAGTTCTGTTTAGCCATGCTCGCCGGTAGACTCGACCCAAAACACACAATTACCATTAGGAAAAGACCTTCGCTTAAAAAAGCTATTGTACCTTGTACTTTTCTGTACAATTTTTATTATTGTTTTTGGAATTGTGCTTTGTTTTATATGCATCGCCGTGCCGTACTCTTCGTGGGTACGAACCTTTTCAATTTTTCAGTTTCTCTACATAAAAAGTTTAACTGTGCTTACTTTGTGTACTTACTAATAAGTAGTATACTTATACACTGTTTGTTTCTACTGCTTACTTATTGCATGCATATGTTTAAGAAAACTGTATTCTGTACTCACATAGCTCACTTCTAATTCGGAGTCTCCTCCGCGCTCTTGCTGACCACAATATGTTCTCTGTTTTTCTTCGAACTCTCGTAGTCGCTGATTGTACCTTTCGATTTGCTCTCGTAACACCGCATCTTCGATCTAAACAAAACAGACACAATCATCAGTCAAGTCAAATTCACATCACTATTTAGGAAAACATTGTTCAAACCGCAAACGAAAAAAAACGTCAATAAATACGAAAAAATTGGAGAATTGATTTTCATTCCCACAAGAAAATAATTCGGCTATTACACTACTATAAGTGGACACTTGTATACAAAACTTACACAATAATTCACTATCACGTGAAAAACACTCTGTTTATGGCAAACATACATATTATATCCAAAAGCATACACGTATTTAGTTTACACGTATTTAGTAGGGGAAAATTTTATTTACCTGTGCTGCTTCTTCGTCATATTCCAAACAACCGACTCCGTCAAGGCGGTCCAGGTCCAGCCATCCCTTCCATCGGACGCAAACCCCATTCATGATAAAATGAGAGCGAATGTGAACCTAAAAGGAAACATTTTATTGACATCATTTCAACAGAACTATATTTTATGATTTCTATTGTATATCTCTAAGGTCAAGGAACAGGCTTCAATAAAATCAACCTCAACACCAACACTGTGAATAAAACATTGAATTTGTACAAGTACATAATACTGAATTCTTTCTTAGTATTCCTCTGAATGCATTATGTCAGATGAAACCTACCGAAGATGTAACGTCAATCAGATTCAGGCTCACTTTCATGCACTGAATAATATTATGTTGTAATACATAAAGAAACATATGTAAATGGAATGGAAACACGTAGAGTAAAATGAATTCCGTAGTATTTTTCAAACATATCAGGAATTTATTTCTACTTCATTGTAAAAGTGTAGATTTAGCTAGGAAAATGACTATAATATAAAAAATCAATATTACATATAGCTACGTACACTTTAGTAGATATTTGTGGAGCTCACTGTGGATGAGGTACACGATGCGGCACGACAACCGTCACATAAGAATAAAGTCAAGCAAAAGAAAATGATAATTTGACATTGACATTTAGGGAGATGAGAATAGAAGCGATATGGAATATGCACATAAGGGAGTAAAGTGACAATGTGTCAATCAGAATGAGATAAGGTGACGTGTCAAAAGGTAGCGACCGCCTATATGGGAAACAATGGTAACTGCTGAGAGGCAGCTCATTGTTCCATTGCCGAATTGCTCGAGCCAGAACAAAACCATTCGGAGGCAAAAAGCAGACCAAGAACATTATCTGTTTTGTATAAAATCCAAACTAGATTCAACCAACCCACCTTTACCGTTTTCAAATCGAAAACATTCAGAGATGAAAAAAGTCGTTCCACATTGGCACTGCTTTGGAATCCCAATCATTTCATGACAGACTCTCAACCAATACTAACAAGAATTCATTTTCACCTTTGGACCTGAAATTTTTCGTACTTACTCTATAATTACATGGAACTTACTGCATTTCTTTTACGAATGCAACAACTTTTTACAGCTTGTTCAGCTTTCAGAGTCAAAGCAATGAAAAGAAAGAGACTGAGTCAGGATCATAGTAACCAAACCATTCACCAGTTTTGTTGTGAATCGCAGTGGACTTACTATGCACTTATTTTATCCTTAGTAAGTGGGTAGTCACATCACATGAGACTTGCTTAAACACAACAAAAGCCACGAAATGTGAATTGAAGATGCGGACACATCAAGTCACGTCACAATTTTTTGCATCGCTTTGTACACATGCATTAATGTGGAGTTCATGATTCTCTAGGAGGATCGCCAAGTCACGTCAGTCACTCATATCACATCACATAACATGAAACCATAAGTGCTACTAGATGAACCAAAGCAAAACCATACTAGTACGAGATCAACGGGGACCTTTCAACTTTTCATTCACAGAAAACAAGCTAATTCACAAATCACAACAGATAGCAAGCACAACCTCACAATAGTACACTACAAATACATGGTTCATCCAATGTAAAATTTAATGCTCACATCCCTAAGCACAAAGTGTGACAAAAAATGTTATTTTATTGGTACACCCGGAATCTAGAATATTTACGCATATAGAAGTGATTAAAACTTCACTGCTATATGTGTAATAGGTTGCCTAAAAGAATATTTATGAAATAATAAAGGCAAGTGAAAGAAATCAAAGGCAAATATCAAAAGTCCATTTGATTTACATATGAAAGAGTGACTGAATGAGTTGATGACATGGACAAGGCCCTTGGCACTTGGAGGTTGGAAATACCATCCCATTTGAATGTCTAAGCCTTGCTCGCTCATTCAGGTTACCTCTTTTGAAATGTGATTTGAGTAAAGCTTCATATCTAACCAGCAGGACTCCTATTATACTCTTTTCTGTCATTACAGCTTAACAAAATAAAATAACACAGAGCAGAGCAACAAGCAGAGTATTTATTTAACTGTGGATAAGTAGATATGAAGGGAAGCACAAGCCAAAGCATGTCAATACTCTTAATCTCTATTATCACATCATCATCTGCTACTTGTAAGTAATATTGTAGCTTCTGTGCAGTCCAGCGGATTGTTGTCCATAATTCAATCCACCATCATAAGCTAATGAGTCAAACGGTCATATCACAAAGAAAACAATTTGACATTTGCTGCAAACAAACACTTGAAATTCTAACCAACCATATCAACTCAAGTCAAGAGTCTTAAAATTAGACTAATCATTCAATTCTTATTATTTACGCAGTACAATGCAATGCACGAAAGGAAAATTTATGTATTGATAATTTGGATATCGTAATCATTTGTCATTTCTATTTGTATACATGCATAATCATGTTTCATTCCAGCATCCTTTCAAATGACAAAGAAAACATAATGCAAGTCTTACCATTTATGGACTTTGGTACAAATTGGGTATTATGCGGTTTTCTCTGTCTGTTCTGCACTGTAATAGTCTCTACAAAAATTACATTGCGTTTTGTATGCTTTTCGGTATCCTAGATAGCATAAAGCGAACAATTTTATCCGTTGCACGATCTGGAACAATCAGCAATAAATTTGTCACCCAAGACAGCGAGTCCAATCGGATTTTTGATATCAATGCTTTAACTGTTTCTCCGAAATTGGAAACAGCCGTAGGAACAAAAGTGATGGCCTGCCGCGAACTCACTCTCCAGGTATAAATCACTCGACAATCATTTTCTATCTTTGGTTTCATCGATACAGGCTGTACATAAAATTCCATGCAATGCCACAATCATAATTTCTGTTCTTTTCCCAGTGTAAAAGAGTTATTCTGATAAAAAGGCGAATATGGAGTCACGGGGATTGAGAATAGCAGCAGAGACCACCAAAGTGCACCGTAAACTCAATTATCACATTGAATCTAATGTAAAGCAAAGGAGAAGCTATTTAGAAGGGGTGAAATTTTCCTTGTTACTTCACAACTACAATGATTTTATTTTATTTCAATCCGTTTCATTATGCTTTTGATTATGTTCGATCAAGTAGAAAATTTCTAGCAGAGCGTCACGCTAGTCTTTTTTCCTTCCATCCAAAGGCAAATATCTATTTACTAAAGCAAAGCAAAGCCATTGCCATTATTCCATTTCCCTTCATTTTAAAATCTATGCGGGTAATCAGCGTGACCCGGATGGCAAATTGTGAGAAAAGAAGTCTCTCACTTTATTCCACATTTTACAATACACTTTTATACTGGCTACATTTACATTACGACTTTACAGTGTGTATTTCTTTTCTTAGTTTCAGCTTTCCGTTTTGAAGTTCTCTTCTGATGTGTCGAATCGAATGAAATAACCGGAGAAATTACAAGATGAAACGACTCCAAGCACTTGAGTTTGAAGCGAGTCAAGAAAAGACACTTCTTATTGTACTCTACTTGTGACTAATTTCGACTTTCATAAAAGTGTGTAAAGAAGAGTGGAAAAGTGAGCCAGACTAGAGCAGACCATACTCTCAACAACTCAACTTAAGTCAACCATCGAACTGAGAAGATTTTCTTTGGTAAGTACCTCTATACAAGCGAAATGTAAAAATATTCCCAACCAACTAAACTAAAGGCTAAGATTCTGCTCGTAATTATGTGTGTAAATAATTTAATGAGAATCAACAAGACTTTAAAATATAAAACCAATCCATATAGCATTTAAACTTGCTGTGAGCTGTGATACAGTTTAATATAAATTGTAATGACAGCCAGCACAACTATAAAAAAGGTACCTACTGCAGACACTGCAGAGAGAGGTGTAAATTGGTGATAAAGTGAACTAAGGCACTAATATTATCACAAAGACAGATAGAAAGAGCAAATACACAGCAATGTCATGTCACACAATGTCAAATAATGAAATAAAAGACTTTTGTGCATTATAGGGATTGGCCAGACCAGAGAGTCACTGTGCCCAAATTACATAGCGTCTCTTGTCATCTTGGATGTTGTCATTGTCATCATAGATTATAAAAGAATGCCGTAGGTAGATGTTCTGTTGTGAAAAGCTCGCTGCAAGTGACAAAGGGTTGAAATGGAAAGGAAGGCAAGCAAAGGAACTAACTAAAGCAGTGGGCAACCCTTTCATGACTGTCGTCACCATTGTTCCTCCATTTCAACGAAACAATATTTGAGTCAAATTGTCACACTCTATTAGACTCTGCCAGCACTGACGGATGAAAAGGCTTCACGCTTCCATTTTTTATTGCTCTCGATTCCATTCTACCTAAACTAAGCATTACTTCATTACCATGTATCTCTCCAATACACATTTTATACAATATCCTCAGAATAATCTACAGTGACATGACTAAGGGTAAATCTGAGCTGTTCTTAAGTACTAAGGTGTGTATGTGACTTCCACAATCACACGTGAATTATATCATAACGTCATTACAGCAAAATTATTTAATAATGCTCACAAAATTCCCTCAGTACTGTAATAGTATTGTCTCCATTTACGTTTACCTGTTAGATTCTTGTGGTTGGAATTTTGAGCAACCCGTAAATAGCAGATCTCAATTGATCGCATTAAAATCCATGACCTGATACAACTGATACTCGCTCTTCTTTTTAAAGTAAGTAAACATACATACAATGTCCACCAGACCTGTATGAGGTTTGTAACGAACAATAATCAAAACTGTTATTAAATTCGTATAGCATTTAGATTACAACATATTTATGAGAAATGTTCAAAATATTATTGTTTCTTGTAAAGATGGTGGAGAATAAATATTTCTTTTTGGCACAGTGCTCGGATAATTGCATTACTTAAATTTAAAGTGAGGAAGAAATGAAAAGAAAGAGTAGTAGAGCGTAGCTTAGCGTAGAGCGAGGAAATTTATCCCCAGCTCATAATTCGCATCCGGCCGAGTAAGTTTTGAAGCCGAGAAGATGTGATGTCAGCGAGTCTCGTTTGGTTTGCTCTGGTTTCCTATTATTTCGTTTGCCATCTCATCTTTAAGTTATTTTCCTGAGTAAGAGATGATCACAAGAGAAGATGAATGAAAGAGTGAGGTACGTGTGCATATGTGCATAGAGATATGTCTATATGAATTCCGAGTTTCATTTTATTTCATTAAATATGTGTTGGGTAGCTTGGGAACTTGCCATTAGTGCAATCAGCAAAGCATAAGTAAAACGATAAAGTACCTCCAGACGAAAAAATGAAGTAAAGTTGTGAATGGAGGATGAGCACAGAAAAGTCTCATAAAAAAGGCCAAAGATGAAACCAAATTGCTTGGTAGGTAGTTTAGTTACGTTACTAAAGTAAGTATATCAGTAAGGAGGTAGTTGTAGTTGTAAAGAATACCTAATAAAGTATTTTAATATTCTCCACTCTACTACATTTGTACTCTCATGGAAATGGAGCATATGGATTCATATTTGGTTGTCTTGTCTTTCTACGACTACCAAAAAGAAGGGAATCTCCCATCGTAATTTAGACTTCTTTAACCCAAAAAACATCCCAAGGCAAAAGTCCACGGGAAAGTATGTACCTGAGTTAACCTCAACTCAACTAGCGATTTATTTCACAAAAGCCATACATAATAGCTACGTATACATACTGTAGCTGTACAAAATGAGTGAATACCAAATAAACCCCATCAGCATTGTACTCTTTGTGATAATAATATGAGTATTGTATGATCCTTTACATAACAAGCGAGTTTGAGTTGAGAGGATACATACACACATGATTATTCCTATTATAGATAATCAGAGATGAAGTTGAAAGGGAAAAGTCGAATTGAAATGTCTACGAACAAAAGCACTTACAATAATGAATGCAGAAATACAATACTTGTATTATACCAAACAAAATCCAAATCCAAGTAATTCTTACTCAAGTCAAACTGTAAACCAAACCAAACTAAGCGATATCAAACCAACTTGAAGCATTAGGCTTCAGCAATACATTTTTTCCTATTTGTAAGTACTCCATTGAGAATAATACATGTTGTGTCTAAATCAGTACTATGTGAGTTGCCAGTTTATTCTGCTTAAGGCTCGTGTTGAGAGGTTTTCGGCTTCTGTTTCCAAAATCATGGAAATATAAAAGCTGTTACAGTTCACGATCCCGTGCTGACATGAGTGACACTGGAAAGCGACGATTTATACACGACACAATTGTAAATGTCCATATGTTGTTTCTTTTCTGCCTAGGTGTTCAGAGCAGCGGAGAGGTCGACGTGATTTCAAACTTCAAAGGCCCTTGCTGTGCCTCTGTACTAATAAAAATCCCTTATACAAACCCTGTGGAAATCCTACAGCAGAAAAACTCCCTTGATGACGGAAAACTGTGTCCCTAACTCAATAGAGAATGCCTACATGAAATCAAATCAGATAGTGCGTATAAATTATAAAGGTAAATAAATAGAGAAATATTTTGACTTTCCCTTCACTCTTCTATTAAAGTTGAAATTCATCCCAACTTCCAATTCCAATTTTATTGGTGACTGGGTTAAATATAGTATTTCATCGTATTGGAACAAAATGTGAGAAAAAATCATACTTTGGCATACAAATCTAAAAGTAATATTATAACATTATATTTTGATATATTCCATAATGATTCAAGGAGTAGGGGCATTAATCAAAATTTTATTACGCCTTTTACTCTACCCTTTGACTTTACTTGACTAATGATTCTAATCAAATAGGACAACAGATGTTTACTCACTACTACATCAAATATCAAAGCGAAACTATTATCTGCAAAAATAAGCGAGATTTGATTCTTGTGTCCACTGGCAGTACATAGATGAGTAATCTTCCAACATGTTCAATTGTTTTTCGTATTAGCTTTTCGTTATATATTTTGGATTCAATAAAAATATTGCAATGTTCCATATGTTGGATACAATTGGAGTAGAAGTGTGTTGTAAACTTGCTATTTGCGATGCGAGGGAAAGAGGGAAGCGAAGTAAACGGATTTCGACGAAGTAATGTTTTCTGCTGAAAGTGAGCCCACCCGGAGTTCTTTGTCACACCCTCAGATTTACTAACATTAGAGTGGAAAGGAACCCGGAGAGGAAATTCATCTCATTCCGATGCACACTTTCAATGTTCATCATTATTATCACAGTTTCACATTGTTATTTGCAATGTCGATGAGTCTCTTTCCTCTGTGTGCTCCAGTCATTATCGCAATGGAAGTTCCCTCACTCAGTTTCAATTTTCCATTCAAGAAATACGAATCTCAATCAGTAATGCTTGTCTTTGTGTTCCCCCTTTTCACACTGTGTCCCTTTTAATTACTTAAGTTTATCTCCGTTGGTGGAGGCGCATAGGTCACAACACAGAGTATGCGTACCCAAATACCAGAGGTGTGTACAAATCCTAAATTCCCTAATAGAATAAAGTGTGAAAGTTAATTTCTCTTCGAGCAGAGTAAAATGTTCATTAATAGGTTACTCATTTATGTTTAGGATTAAATAGCTCGAGTATAAATTAAAGTCTTCACCAGATTAAGCATTCAGTTTGGAAGTAATTCGATCAGGACGGAGTTAAAATGAAATAAAACCGTGGAGCATAAACAAAGTTGATCAGGATGAATAATTAAGAAGACAGGTGCATTGTTGGGTACAATTTGAGACGAGCAGAGTCAAACTACTTACAACTTCTCTCTTTGGGTATTAGTTGAAGTTGTTAGACCAGGCATGCAGTAGTAGTGTACGAATGTAAAAAAGAACAATCGGCCACCCGTGGGCGTATCGGATGAATTAGCTTTGTGCATGACGACTGACGTCTCATTGCTTCACCTTTTATCCTTCTCCCTTTTAATGTCTACACTTTTTTGCTACTACTAAAACTTTATTACTCCTTATCATTCACTTTACATAAAACTTAATTTTTAAACCTTTATAGTATTGCGTTGTAAGAAATTTTTACTTTTACAGTATTGGGTTGGAAATTTAAATTGAATGTTTTGCATCCTATGGAAAAATATTTAGCAGTGTTATTAAATTCAGTAATATATTATTAATAGATTTATTTGGTAAATTATTCCGTTAGTCCTTAATTTTATCAGTTTTTCGAAGGATAGAAAAGGTTAATTACAATACAACTGAATTTATATCTATGTTAGCACTATAATATCAAAAATATTTGGTTGTTTCATCTAGAATGACTTGCAATAATGTTTTGTATGTGTTGTATTGTAAAACTGTAAAAGCAATGATGGGGATTGTACAGTAAATAGATGAATATTGTGTAATGCTTATTGATTTGACATGAAACACACTCCCACGCCATATCACGCTCGTAAATTAAGTTCATTTTCACCTCGATGTCTCATCATTTTCAGTTGAGCAATATTGGGAATGGGAACATGCTTAGTATTTTACATCAACAAAGAATTTTGTTGAGAAAGAGGCATAATATTCCGTATTCCACAGAAGTAGCACACAGAAGTGAGAATAGGCTGTGCAAACACGGAAAGTGTGTCCTTCATTATCTGTTTACATAGGTGAAGTGACATAAAAACAGGTGCTTTGCTTTTTTCACATCAGCAGCCCTTAATTGAATAATTGAATCGGAAACTCATCCTGAATATTGTATTACCCAGCAATTATTTCGAGCTTATTAAACCATGAAAGTTAGTATGGGTCGCATAATGTATAGGGAAATTGTGTAATGCACACTTAATATGAAAAACATTTATAGAAGTTATAGGGAAGCCTCATTATTTGCACGTGCCAAGGTTCGAAGAATTGAATTGAACATGACAGAAAATGAGGCAGCAGATTTTCTTTAGAAATGATGGTTATAAGTAGAGAGTAATAGATGTGAACGAGTTACAAATTACATTTTAACAGATCCGAGTGTAAACTGTAAAGTGAATGTGATGTGGAAGGGGAAGTTTGCAAACAAAGTGCCTCCGTAGTGGAGGAGTAGGTTCGTAAACTTAGTTTGAGCCTCGTGGAATTTTAGTTTCTCCTCTCCGAGTCAAAAGTCGGTGAAATGAAGGAAAGCTTATTATGTAGATTAAGTAAATAGCCTGGTGTAGTGGAGGTGGAGAGTACATAAGGAAAGCATAAATTTTTTGTGAAAAATCGGAAAGATGTTGTTGTACTAAGATGAGGAGGGATGATGTGATGAGAATGAGATTGAAATGCCGAAGAGGATGGGAGCAAAGGAAGCGCCAAGCGCTGCCGTTTAAGGAAAGTCAAAGGGAGATGAGAATCGACTAAGTTTGTGCTGTGCGCATCCGACTCGCAACACCCGACTCCCGACAAAGGAAGAATTGGATCAATGAAAAGGTCGTAAAATGAAATGAAATCCTGTAGTGTAGTGTACTGTTGTATTTTGTCGAGTTACTTCAACTTTGCTCTTCGCATTATATCATCGTCGAGTTGACTATTAGAGTAATAGGAATAGCACTCTTAACTTTACTTACTACTAGCACTGCAAATAACTTCCTTGTGCAAGTGCATCCTATTCTCCAGCAGTAAAGACTTTTACTAACTCCGATTCAAGAGATACTCGGCAACTTGTGCCGACTTTACTTTGCTCAATGTGTTCAGATAAATTGAAATGGAATCTGCTGCTGCTGGACACAGAATTCTACTCTCTCTCCCTCCAACTACTACAGCTCTATGCTTATCTCTTAAATGGAACCCTCTTTCTTCTTTCCCTTTTCAAAAGAGTCAAGCCAAGTCAACTACTATCTCTTGTGAAAGAGTACTATAGATTCCTATAATACAGCTGTAGCATTCAACCATGTATTTATGTGCATCTCCAAATAATAAATCCCCTTTCGGGGAGAATGCGCAAAAGCCTTCCGACATTTCATCATTCAAAATACACTATTTTCCTTACCATTATATTCGAATTCTAAAAATACTATACTTGTAGTTCCGAGCACGTTACTGCATGCATTACTTCACAAAGTAAGGAATTCTGAAGAAAACGGTTTTAGTAAAGTCATTTACATAGCTATCCTGAAGTAAAACTTCTTGTACTACAGATATATACACACTATCATCATCATCAACACATTTGTCAGATAGTTTTCTAGTTTCCTGTCAAACACTAATGGAATTAACATTTATGATCAAAACTAAGTACTGCTTCAAACACATTTTACATAGCTATAGGATATGAACGATTATTATAAAGACACCTTTTCATACTTTACAAGATTTAAACGCGAGGAATAACATAAATCAGCTTAGACTATGCACTATCTATACTAAACTATCCTCACTTGCTTAAATAATCCTTTCATACTTATGAAAATCCGAAAATCGCTAAAGGAACTAACTTTTCCTTATAACTAGAATGACAAATGACTCTCCTTTGTGTTTCTGTCTTGAACGAACCATTACACAGTCATAGATACTCTGGCACCATAAGTACATTACATTTGCACTTGACTCATCCACAAATTCACTCCACCTCCCTATACATAACAAATAGTTGAGCGTAAAATTACGCGTATCCTTTTCTTGTTTGCTATAATACCTTGAGAAAGTACCCTTTGACTTTCCCACGTCGTCGGCACTCAGCTCTCTGAAATACAGAAGCTGCCTCACTCGACTTCCTTCAAATACTTTAACTTTCTGACTCCTCCACTTTTATTCTCATTCACACTTATTTCCTCAAATCTCTGACTGACATCCATGTCCAAAGTCATGCTACGTCTAACAAAATCCTTTGAATTTTACAATTGTTAGCTACACACTGTCAGTAAAGCGATTCTAAGCATTCAACTTAAATCTACAAAGATCAAAGAAAGACACAAATTCTTTTTACTTAATTTTTAACAATGCTTCTCGGTTTATTTGTTGTCATAAGTATCCGTATACGTACTGTACAGCCTTAAAATAGTACTGTATCACCAAATGCATGTAGGAAATTATCTTATTGTCCACAATCCACTCTCCAGTATTTACTGTTTCCTCAAATAAGGTAGTTTAGGTTATGCCTAGCAATAAAAAGGATGAGTTATAAATTATAACGTAAACAAATAACTTATTGCTACTAGTTCGACATAAAAATATCTGTAAACTAGAATGTTTGTAAGGTTTAGCCACAACATATTATAAAGTCACTCATACTAGCACGGATATAGCACACCCATCAGGGCATTGAGACCTTTGTACTGCGGATGTGGTATGAATTTACAAGAAAAGTGACCCAATTGTAGGCTGATCATTGAGGAACCGAATTCTAGTTAAGTAAGTCGTAGAATTGTTCACATAACATGACTAACAATAAATAGAATAACAAGAGTATCGAAGTTCTGAGCTTAGACAATAAGTTCTTTAAAACTTACATGAAGCGAACAACAGTAAGTCACACAAACAGATTCAAACATTGCAACACTTTTATTGCTCTGCCTCACTTTACTTTTCACTTGACTTGAGATTTTATTTCCTTTGCCCTTTGGGTTATAGTTTAGCTCACCCTTAGCCTTCCTTCCCAGTGGATTGGGACACTTTGGACAGTTTTACTGTTTTATGACGATGTCACTAGTCTTGTTATTGGATCCAGTCGTGTTTACCCAAAAGGATGTCAAGCAGGGCGTAAAATCATATTGTTGTTATGCTAAGAGACCAAAGGGCTCATTTTCTTCCAAGCACTTATAATTTTCGACGAAACTTGGTTTGTTACTTTATAAGTGCGTTCACTGTCTATTATTCAACATTTAGTATCTCTACCCTTACAGGATTTAATGAACGCATGAAACCTATCCATGTTTTAGTTAATACTGATAGAAACTTAAATACTTTGCTTTGCTGTCACTAAATTGCTTTCGTTTTCTTTTATTGCCTTCCGTGCTACACTTACTCTAAACAGAATATCTGTACTTAACCATTTACAAGAAATTCGCTATTTGAAACTCATAAAAGTGCATAATATAAATAGGACATTTCTTTGAGGTAATAAATTTAAGGTAGTACTAATATTATAACTATTTGATATGGTCAATGGTCAACCGACTCATAAAAGTCCAATAAGAAGACGTAAATAAATCGATCAAACAATAAGTCCGCGTTTACAATGGGATAACTAGTAGCTTGTGCCCATTTTATTAGTTTATCAGGTCACTTAGTGCAGTCTGCAGGTCACGATTTTCTTAAAATGATAAGTATGCCTAACCAAATCGAACCAGGATTCAAACCATGATAAATAAGTAAGCCAAACCACGTTTTACAACTACCTTGCGATTGTGACGAGTGGAGTGACTTGTGACAATCATTTGTAAGTCACTATTTATTTCCAAGTTTATGGCTATGATAGCAGTAGAACAAAGTCAACTCTAGATAAAGGGGTTGAAAACACATTGTGTTTTCTGGTGGCGACCTAAACCCAAACCAAACCGAAACCAGGTAATCTGATAGGGAAGTTATGGGCAAAGGTAAAGGTAAGTTACCCGAAGACGAGATGAGAATCATGTTATCACACTATTAGCATCGTTTCCTGTACATCGAATTCTGTGTGCATTTCTTTCCATTCTGATAAGTAAAAGAGACAGAGCAGACGGAGACCGAGTTAGCATGTCAGTCTCGAATTTACAAAAGATGAAACCTTGTTTCCTGAAAGCCCACCAAGTAAACCAAACTGAGCCCTGTTTTAAATATCAAATGACTACATTACCTCCGTGCATTTCCATTACATTTTCCTGCTTACAAACTATACACTATGCTTCTCACTCAATATACGATACAGGTAGTAAAACATATACAAACTTCTAATAACTATGTACTACGTAGGTAAATTAGTTTCACACAAACGACTGTCGTGTTCAAATAAAGTTGCCTTCTTCCTTTCCAATCCTATTAACATTACTCTACCTCCACATCCACATATCCATAAAATGTTATAACCAACCTATTTAAAGTACGGATACATGGTAGCGTATTTTTATACAAGTCTCCTACCATATTTTACAGAAAATAGAGTAATATCGTATGCATTATGGTGATTTGGTGAGCTCCATACATGAGCAGTTGCAGGTATAGCAGGAGAGTAGTGTAGAAGTAATTTAATGAAGAGCCAAACCGAACTAATAATAAGCTGAAGATTTACAGAGAAAAAGTGAGAGTCCATCATCACACATTGGTATCGGACTTTCCTCCGCTTTGATGAAGGTGAGGCACGCAAACCAAGTTTGGGCACCACCATGCATTTGGAATCAAATTACATACACTATATTCTATATCTAAGTACAATAGTAGATAACATTCGTAGAAGTCTTCGGTTTAAGCTCATGTCATGTCATGCTAACTTACCACATAGTGTCCACCTGTCTTATGATATAGCATGGAAACCCTAACTTATACCATACTACGTACACCTTCTGAAATGGTAACTTCATATCCACTAGAATTTCCAGATACACAAACTGAAGAAATTTAAGCTAGTCAAATTCAATCTTCTCTCATATCATTGATTTTACATTTGCTCCAATGCATCAATGATTTGTCTCTTAAGATTATCTGTCAACTAATTGTTCGGTTCTGACGCATCAAGTACGTATTTAGCATATTTGAATTAAAATTCCCTTGTGTAACCTATTCTATGTGTAACATGTGTAACGTGCTGAATGGTATTTAATATTATTGGAGTTTACGTTGAATATACATTTCAACATTAAAGGTATAACATAACTGCCATAATACGCAATGCACATTGCACTTTGTATCGCCATGCAGTTCTGTTGACATTAATTTTGTAGAATTTTCTATAAATAAGTTTCTTTATCTTGTTGTTTTGAGTTGACTTTCTGAGATTACGTGATATTACGTCATACTATGCCAATAAGAGTAAGAACAACATAACAGGGTTTATAATTTTTGTATTTTACCAAACTGCTCTATTATGAAATACAATAGTTGTTTGTCCAAATAGACTGCATATGATCACATATGTATATAGGTAGTTAAAGCCCCATCACATTGTATTGAAAATGAAAGCTGTGATGAAATAATTTTGTAATAATTCGTTCTCTCTGTAATGTCTCCTTCCAAGAAAGTAGACAATGCAAGGCAAGAGGAAAACAAGGAGAAGAAAACAGACGCAAATCATTAAGATAAATGACATTTATACTTGAACGTACCGTGTAGGATGTAATATGTAACAGAGGAAGGTTATGTTGTACGCAGTAAGTACACGACGAGGTTGTGTTAGTCTTGCCTTGGACGTAAACACGTGGGCGTGACCTCACACCTCAAATGACCCCAAAATTACAAGCTAACGGTCAGACTGGAAGCGGACAAATTATACTGATCTCCAATCCAAAGTGCCCACTTCCGGTCCTTGCGTACTAATTTCCTTCTCCGTAACCGAAATCCCTCTAATTTCTCGTTTCGTCAAAGTCAAAGGCAACTTATTGGTGGTACACTACCTCCAATGTAATTTAGATAGATAAACTAACAGTAAGTTGCTTTGTTATCCTTATTATGTGTGCAGTATATTCCTGTACAATAATGCAAGTGAGGGAGGCAAATTTTCGTGACTCAAGGGTATACCTAGACCCCAGACTTACAACCTACATTACTAATTCGAGGAGACTACCTAAACAGATAGTTTCTCCTCTTCTTTAAAAAGAGCAAACGTTTATCTCTTCGCTTGTGATCATAAAGATGTGCCGTAGTATAATGCACCAATTTTCTACCATTTGCTTTCATAGAGTCATCCAGAAAAGGAATAATGCGTAAAATAAGTATCTACTTACATTATTCCTTGCATTGTATTACAATACACTTAAAAGATAAGTATATTTTACTTTGGCTTGTAACCTGATGGAAACCCTGCCGAAAGGGAATTGATATTATGTTCACAAAATAGCTACACAGATATTGTTCACATGCAATTATTAATGCATATGGCCTTTAGTGAAATGCATTTTCCCGAAAAAAATATTTTGCATGATTACAAATATATGGTTATTGTCATATTGGTTGAGTCCAAATTGTTCTCTATAGTAATACTGTAGGCTGTAGGTAATAGGTACACCAATACAAGAATATTTCATCGATTTCTCAAAACAAAAATGGAAGAGAAATTAGTGTTGTATATTCAAAGAAACTAAACTGTACAATGCATATGCTTAACCAGTACTGCGTGAACAAAACTGCCAAGAAAACAAAACCACATAAAATCCAAGTTGGAACAACCAACAAAATTTTATCATTTCTGCGGTTTTGTTTTCTTTTAGTGTGTACAATTCCTTCTGTTGTATTTTTGTGATCGAATCGAACGCAACGATAAATTCAGGCAGCTTGTTACGTGTACTATGTCCCAAGTTTTCTTTTTATATTGTAATATAGCATAAATGATAAAGAGTGAGTGTACTGTGTATCCACAATTGTGACATGACAGTAGTTGTACAGATATCACTGCAAATTATTAAATAGTAAATACTGAAGCTTGTAGCGTATAAAAATGTATATCTAAATAACAAAGGAGCATGGATGCATGAATACATGAAAACATGCAGAAGTAGACAGAAGACCTATATTAAGTACATTTTAGTGGTTTTAGTGCAATAAATTTCTAAGTACATGTATACAATTGTAATGTGAGCTTTGTGAATGTGAACTGCAAAGTAAGGAAAAACTGTGCCTATAAAATACAAAACATGCTGATAGAATGAAAAGAGAACTGTGCAGATGCTACTTAATGATAAATGCAGATGAGCAAACGAACTGACTCACTTTTTCTCTCTAGAATTAATAGAACTGACAGGAGTTTCACATTATTATGTTCTCTGTCTGTTTAAACGAGCCTTGCCTTTCTGTTGTACTTTATATTCGAATCAAATCATTTCTGTTCTGTTCTATTGCCTCTTCGCTTGCCTCTCAGCCTAATTATTGCTTCAAACGGAAATTTTGGTCGACCACAACATGCGAATGACCTTTTTCTCTTGTGAATCTTTCTAAAATATTATCCTACCTTCAAGATTCTTTTAAATATCCAACTTTTAATACTGAGACACAAAGAATATTTTTATTCTTTTAGGTTCCAAAGGAAAATACCATCGAAAAAAGTCAAACCTGTTATAAATATCGTATTACTCATTGGTGCACTTGTAATCATGTAACATGTTTAATTTGTGATTCTACTAAAATTACCATTTGCTCTTTTGTTTAGTATTCAATTTAATTGTACTTCTGTAATTCGTTCTTTCAAGTTTCTAATTATGCGTAAATTATAACGAATAAGGTCATTGCATTAGAAAATATAGATACACTGTTGCTGGAAAAGAACACGTCTCCATAAAACGTTATTGTGCCTCGTATATCTCAGAATTAGTCTACGCACAGAGATAAAAGAGTTTCGAGGCTTGGGAATCTTTATTGATTTCCGCTTTTCGCAATTTTCCCACAGATGATCCTTTGACAAATTTTACTGAGATGACACCTATCATTGTGAGAAAGGAAATGAAACTTCTGTCACATCTCAAAAAATTAATTCCTATAATTCTAACTGATTATTTCGTAAAATAACATGTGTATCCATCAAGTTGGTTGTCAGAAATCTGTTGATTATCTCTTTTTGCAAGCGTCCTTTACTATTGTGCACGTACAGTTTACATGTATAAACATATCATTGCCATGCTACAATAATCTCTGTACGTATTCTTCAGACAAATATAGTTCCTGGAATTTTTTAAGCAGATTTACTTTGAACGAAGATTTTTCCATGCTAATTTTGCCGCTAGGCTGTCTGGCCGAACGGTCTTGTCTGTCTATGTGAGGGTCATCTTCAAATGATATTTCTTATCTCGAAACAGTAACTTCCTAAAGACCCAGGTTTCTAAGAATAGACAATAGCGGTGGCTTAATCATCGCAACACATACTAGTGGCTACTCTATTCCAGCAAATGAATTTACAACTCAATTAAAATAATTAGCTGTTGCATGAGTTATATGAACATATTTGTCAATTCTGAGAACGTTACTACAGAAAGGAAGAAGGAATTGATAAGAAAAGAGTAAATGCTAGAGGAAGATATCAATGCTGGAACTCATATTAACTAATGTTTTCAGAGACCTATATTTGTACTCTAACACTTGGCTTGCAGAGATAACGCACGTCACTAATTAAATAACAGTAGATTCTAACTTCTTTTTTCGTCTATTCGTTTCAGAGGTTATTGTTCTTTAAATTTAATTGTACCGTACAAGTTCAAACACGAATTGTACATTTTGCGATATTGCTACTTAGGCTTCAATTGCCTCACATTAGTCTGTACCCAGAACGACAGATAAGCCAACCTCAAAAGTGAGTGGGATATCTTCGTGGTTTAGGAAGTACTTGAAGAAACTATATAGCAAGCACAAAGATAAGACGTTATAGAACTGAATATTTTATAAGTAAATTAGTGCTTACTATACTTAATCGTGTAGTCTGTACACTATTAAGTACTGCATTCAGACATATTACGCTATATTACTTCAATTAGTCTTATTTAGATAAAAACAGTTTTCACCAGTTCATATTAGGTGCTTCGTTCTTTCTTAGATTAGAAGGTAATTTTCGATTATTTTTATCAATACCATGTAAAATAATCGGTAAGACAATAAATATAATTAATAGATTTTTAACAGGTATGGATTGTGATTTTTTTTGCTTGTACATATATTATGTTCTGCATTTAATTACCAATTTTGTGAAAAAATTTCGCGAGCAATTTGGATGGATAATACTATGAAGAAACATTCTGCAAGTTTTCTTGTGCTTAATTAATTGTCTTCTAAACCCGAGCTGCTTCAATTCCAATATCTATTCGAGTCCAAATACATATGTTTTATCCTGAACATGCTAATGTAAAGTATACGTGGTTAACTCTTGTGTGCTTGAGTACCGTGCTGGTATTGGTATTGTATTGATTGGAACATTGGAAGAATGATAAGTATTTAAAGTAAATACAATGTACAAGTGTGCTGAACTTCATGTTGCATAAAATGGAAATTTCTCCTTGACAAGGCACGAGACTGTGAAGCATTTAATGTCGATTTGAAGAATAATATAATAAATAGAGTTCCAATGAATCGCTCGATTGATTTTCAATGGAAAGATGCACACGGCAATCTTATTTTCCTTTGTGCCTGCCATGCCATCGCTTTCTTTACAAAATGAGCAACAATATTCTACCTTTGAAAGTTTACAACAAATTTTATGTACTCCAACACTTGAATATTCCCGTTCAGATATTGTATGCTGGAGCACATGAAGTGTAACATATTAGGTCATTATTATACATCCCTGCAAACAGATTGCTACCTAGGTACACTATTTGTAACGAGTAAAGTTGAGAAATGGAGGCTCGTACCGAAACAAATAGAGGAGCAGGCAAAGTTGATTTGGGCAAAACAGACAGCGAGGCAGACGAGCAAAGAGAGATGAGACTATCTCTACATAAATACGTAATACCGATACCTTCAGACAAAAGATGAACAGACCTCCATGATGTAGTTCAGTTCCCTTTTTGCCGACACAAGAATAATTCAGCTACTCAACCAGAAACATTCATTTATTTCTCCCTACATACCAGTATATCCTTTCTTCTACCCTATATAGGTACTTAGGTACAGTACTACAGTATTGCATATGACATCCTATACTGTATGCAATGTCCGACTTGTGATTTGTTCTATGTTGATGATAATATTAAAATATATACTGAATATATAGGTATACAAAATAAAATAGTATAGTTAGCAAAGGACAAGGACTTGAGTGAAGTACAAATAATAAATGTATTGGTATTGCAGACGAAAAGAGAATTATCGTCAACTCTACACATTTGCTATTCTATTGAAGTTCAAGTGCTTTGCTTTAGTTGCTGTTTAAGTAGTTCCTACTTCAATGGACACGTGAAACGTAAACAGTTTGTAAAAAACCTCTGATCACATCGATCAGAGAGAAAGGACCCACTAAAAGTTTAAACTAGGCTCATCCATCAATATTACAATTAGAGAATTGATGATAATGATAATTTGGTGATGGATTTGTCGTTAGCCGGTCGTGAGAGATGAAAAAGTGAAAAGATCAATAGGAATTCCTACAGGGCTGATGATAACGATGACGGACGAAGAGTGTAGTCTTATGCAATAATATATGTTTGTCTGATTTTAAGTGTGTGTGTAACATTGCCATTGATCAAAGCAGAAAGCAGCACATGGGGTCAGAGTCACAGTAGTGCAGAGAGTTAGAGTGGAGTAGATTGGAGGCGAGAAATTTGAAGTGGGGGATCCCCTTCTAGGATCTACAGTCCATATAGCTTATAAAAGAGACTCTGCGTTACATCATCAATTACTGTCATCAAATGGAAGCAGATTGCTACAAGAGACCCGTCACTTTAGCATTTACTACAGACACTCTGAGCTGGGAGAGCAAGACGTGGAAGCAGTTACTGTTAGCCTCGACACATTACATACGAGCTTTAGCTGATACTCATTCGAAGCTCACCAGTCAAGTCACTCACTCACTCACTTCAGTTCAGTAGTCATAGTTAGTCAACTGAGTCAAGCTACCGACTGAAATCAACTGAAGAGCGCACACATCGTTACGCATTTCCATGTAGGCCATCATGAATTTTAGATAGAAATCGAATACTACGCTCAATGGATACAAAATACGAATCTAGCACCGTAATACAACAAATGCTATATACAATCTAAAATAATAATACGGATATTCAAGTAGAAATACAAATAGCAACCTAGATAGATATACATACTCAATCAGTACATACAAGGGGAATATTATTACACTATTGTTCTTTTTTACATTAGCGTTAGTGGACTGGACTACAAAACAGAAACTACAGACCAGGACACTCTTCCTACCGAATAGTATTATTCTGCTACCCGGGTCGCATCTTTATGTTTAAGGGTAGTAGCTCTGCTTTGGCTTTCAAAATAAAGTAAAAATGTATGTACATAAATGGTAACGGGAACATCTGTATGTATAGTTTGTATGTAAAAGTGTATAGCGCAGAAGGATATTGTTGACTAGCGGGTTTAAGTTGATATGACAAGACAGTAGATCCAAAGAGCCGGATTATTCGGATAAAGGGCAGGGAGAATTAAGTCGGGGCGGGAGTTGAGCGACTGCGCTCATGATCGCTATCCAGAAATAAATAGAGAGGAGAATACCCGGGTATATCACATACAGTCGTTGGTAGTTCGAGTTCTGAACGGAGTTATTATGGGCAAGGAAGGAACCCCTGTTGATTTCCAGGCAGCCAACAGCAGCAGGAGAACGGAATATAGCAGAAACATTAGACTTCCTATCATTCTCCTCAACTCCTAAGTCACACACAACTCGACTTTCCTTTCTACTGTTATGGAATGTCATTTCTAAGTTTGGAAACTTGACTTTTATTTAGTCTTTGTGTTTAATGTTATTTTGAAAGAGCACAAATTAATTCCAGCTCCCTTTGACAGGGTAACTAACGACAAGCAGAACTATATTCCTCTCTACAAATCAAAATCAATAACATACAAACATAGTTTCCAGCAGAGTTCTTTCCTTAATAATGTACGATGAGAGCGAGACGCACAACTTGGATCATAATACAATGTAGATTTTCTTTTGAAAGCATACTCTACTTTGCTTGATATGTTTCATAACTATATGGAATGATGGAGGGAGCCGTCAAATACACGTGAAATGAAAAAGAGCTCATTAAAATCGGATTGAAGGAAACGCTCTTAGGCTGCATAACACAAGTCGCTTTAATTAAACGCTGATTTGTTCTGACAGAAAGTTCACTGGTGCAATTAGCCTTAATTGAGACGTAACTCACAAGAATATACGCAATACTTTACTAAATACCTTTTATTTCTATCCTTATGTGTTCTAATTCCATCTCATAAGGTACTCCATGTTTTATAACTTCATTCTTCCAAGTACGTGTATAAATCATAAATCTATTGTTAGGTTATAACAGAAATGCAAACATATCCTGCTGTAATGAGTGGGCAGACAGGTAGATTATGTCAAGTAATGCACTCATGTATAGGTACATCAACTTGTACAGCATTGTTTAGTTTAGGTAAGAGTTAGTAAAGTTTACCACTGACTCTGCTGAGGACTGGAGTGGAAGCCCTCCCATTATTTTCAAGAGACTTGACTTTAATCAACTCATTTTGACTGAAGCGAAGTGAAGAACTTTTAGTTATTATTACTTAGAGGCAACTTATTATTTGTATAGAAGGTTACTTATCTTGGAGAGGCTCTACAATAAAGGTCTATAGTAATGGAATACACACATGTAGTTACGAAAGTTTAAGCATCATGCCAAGTTAAGCCACCCTAATGTGCTTACTTACTTATTGTTAGTTTACTTTATTACTACATGTAGTTATTAGTTGGTTCTGCCCTCCTCTGTCTCTCTAACTTGCCATAGCCTCCAGTATTGATCTAGAATCTAGATCTACCTAACACAGCATATTGCACTATTCTTGATACATGAATAGTATGTGTACATAACACAAACTTTATATAATATAGGCTTTTCTATTAATATTAGTAAGATAGGTTCACTTTCTCTGTAATCTAATATCAGGTAGCTTAATGCCAAGCTGGCTTAACTGTCAAGTATTTAGTATATAACAAGATTATGTATGTGTTATCCAAAATAGAGTGAATATCTGTATACTACGGCTGATGTTGATGTTAAGATATTAAACTCTCCGGGAAATTACTGACAGAAAATAAATCATGGGCGTGCAATTGCTCTCTTCCTCGACATCCCACTTTAAATTAAGAAGCATGCCAGCTTTTGCCAGCATCTCATGTCAAATCGCTTGTCAGCCCTCCAAGGTTTACAATCCCACCTTCTCAGATCATCAACTTATACAATTTTACTACCAAAAGTATTCTTTAACTTTTCGTTCACTTTTGAGCATTTCATAAAAATACCCATTTTGTCTTTCCAATAACACATAATCACAGGTAAGATGGAGTAAAGTCTGTTATACACCTCTTTTAAATTCTACAACCATCAGTATGACGTCATTATCTGTATATGGTATTGCTGATAAAATTTTAGGTGTAAAATCAAAGATTAAAGTGGCTGTGTTGCCGACAACTGTGCAGTGATAATGGATATACTTATTAAATGTATTGTTTTAATGTTGTAACTATGAATACGTATTTAAGGAAATGTTTGTTAGTAATTTTGTTGAATGAGGAAAAGAGAAAATCGAAAGAGTGGAGTTCTTAGCGAAAATTGGTAGAAGGAGGACGAACGACAGTCCGAGAAATTTTATAAATTAATAGAAAAGTGTTAATAAATTAGTTTTTAAATTGTATCTATGTCTGAAAGAGTCCGAAATTAACTCTTATTGTTTGTTGGCATTTAGGTACATATTTTAACTAAAAAACACGCATTTTACAAAGCTAGAACTCTAAGAAACTGAAAAATCCTGCTAAGACGATAGTAGGTTGGTCCTTCCCAAAGAATTGAAGCTCTACTTTTGCAGACAGCAAAAGTAGCGTTAAACGGACGAACAGAAAGTCAGAAGCGTCCGTTTCATTGGTCCTTATCGAACCGGATATAAGAAGAAACCAGTAAAAATCGAAGGAAAATTGAAGAAAATGTCTGAGAAAGCTCCAGCTAGACGAAGTGCCCGAATCCAAGGCAAGGAGCCTGAAATCGTGAATATTGGACTGCCGAAATCCTCCCGAAGGAAGATCGCTAAGGCAGCCAATAAGATTGACACCGCAGCAACTATGAACGATACAGATAGCTGGGTGACAATCAAAACTAACTTCTCCACTGCCAGCTCCAATTCTCGAAGGAAGCTAGAAGCTGAGATAGCAGCCTTGAAGAGGATGGCTGAGTTGGAGGAAGAAATTGAAAAGAAACGAATCGAACGGGAAAAGAAAATCCTGGACAAGGAGCTGGAACTGCAAAAAGCAATCATCGATGAAGAAGAATTCAAAACATGTAATGCTGACGCTCTATCCCAGAACCTTAGTGAAGAAGATGACGATGAGATCGAAGACATCCCTCCTAACATTTCTGTAAGTAAAAGATACGAAAAAATTAGTGGCAAAACTAATGAAAATGAAGATTTATCTCAATTTTCACCGATGGAAAGAGAGGAAATTATAAAATGGTTACAAACGGATGAAAACACGTCTGCAAAACCACTCACCGAAATGCAGCAGATGACAAATGCACTTACGAAAGTGTTCCAGTCCCTGGAAGAGAAACTTGTGGCAAACCCGAAGGAACCACAAGATATGAAGAAGTACTTTGCAAGACAGACAGTGGCAAAAGAGCTTCCAGTCTTCTCTGGCGATCCAGTGGAATGGCCCAACTTTATTTCGCAGTATCGGTCGACAACTGATGCCTGCGAATTCTCTAATATTGAAAATATTGCCCGACTACAGAAATCCTTACGGGGGAAAGCTAAGGAAGCTGTGCAGTGCATGATGGCAGTTCCAGATAAACTACCTGAAGTTATGCAGTGCCTAGAGGAAAATTTTGGAAGGCCAGATGTCATCTTGAAAATGTTGACAGAGAGAGCCGAAAGGATGGTAGCCGTGAAAGATGAAAATCCTGATGCTCTGATGGATCTTGCTAATGCGGTACGTAATTTGACGTCTACTGCGGAAATCTTAAATAAAAAAGAATATTTATCTAATCCTCATCTGATGGAGAAACTAACCGAAAAGCTGTCGCCTGCCATGAAAAGGGAATGGGGACTTACAGTAGTGGACATCGATGAAGGAAAACTCCGTTTGCAAGAATTTTCCATCTGGCTGAGTAAAATGGCAAGAGCAGTACGAGCAATAACTATCCCTCAAACGTTTGAAGTGCAAGAAGACAAACCAGATAACTACTTCAAAGGACGTGACGGTCGACGAGGAGGAATGGTAGGTGCTGTTGAAGAGAAGGAGTCTGGATGTGCGTTCTGCAGTAAATATGGGCACAATATTTCTGTTTGCTCAGAATTCCTAAAGAAAACCACTGAAGAAAAATGGAAGTGGGCTGTAAGTCAGAAACTTTGCTTTTCTTGTCTAGAATCTCAGCACCGGACAAATAGTTGTTTGAATAAGAAGAAATGCAACAAGGATGGTTGTGAGAAAACTCATCACCCGTTGCTTCATTCACCCTTTTCAGAACCTGGAGAAGAAAAAGAAGAAATAAATTTAGTTTCCCACAGTATTGAAGGATGTGCAGATGTTCCACTTTGTGTGCTGCCTGTCACCTTGACTGGACCAAAAGGAGATGTCCAAACTTACGCCTTACTGGATTGTGGATCAACGATGACTCTTGTGGACGCTGACATCGCAACACAAATCGGAGCAACTGGAAAGAAAATGCCTCTGAAAATGCAATGGATTGTCTCTCAGACGAATACGGAGAACGAGTCCATGCAAGTAAAAATAAAAATTAAGGGAAATTCATCTCCTCAGCTGTATACATTAGAAAATGTCAAAACTGTAAGTAATTTATCTTTGCCCCTGGAAAACGTGAATGTGAGGAAATTGAAAAACAAATACAAGCATTTACGTGGAGTACCGTTACCAAACTTGGAAAATGTCCAGCCGAAAATCTTAATTGGATTGAACAATGCCCGATTAATTGTTCCTCTTGAAGTTGTGGAAGGTCGTGGAAACTTACCAATGGCTGTAAAAACAAGACTCGGATGGGCTCTTTATGGACATGGACATGATTTCAAAAATAGAGTTGATGATGGTTTTATCTGTCATGTGTTCCGGTCCTCTGAAGATGAAAAGCTACACCAGATGGTAGAAGATACTCTCCAGATTGAAGATTTAGGAATAAAAATATCAGAAAGTAATCTAATGTCTCTTGAGGATAAACGAACAGAGGAGCTGACTGAGCAGCCTACGAAACAAGTGAATGGTGACTGGGAAACTGGACTCCTTTGGAAAGAAAACGACACTGTTTTTCCAGAAAGTAAGACGATGGCGCTAAACCGATTTTATTCCATGGAAAGGAAAATGGATAAAAATCCACTGTTTGCAGAGAAGTACTGCACTAAAATAGAAGAATATGAAGAAGCGGAAGCACAGAAACTTATATTGGAAGTCGTTGATGTGCACAAGCGAGGAGGTTTGGAAATTTGCAATTGGATTTACAACGATAAGAAGATTCTTGATGTTCTTCCTGATGATCTCAGAACTTCTAAGAAAAGTATGGTATATCTAGAAGGAGACACCCCAGATGGAGAAAGTGCAACTGAACGATTATTGGGACTTCTTTCTGTGGTGATGTCAGTTTTCGACCCACTAGGATTTTTAGCACATCTGACAGTCAAAGCAAGGATACTTCTCCAAGATGTTTGGCGTTCAGAAATAGACTGGGATGAAAAATTACATGATCACCTTCAAGATAAATGGAACTTTTCGCCGCCCTATCGCGAAATTAGGTGTTGTCGACGTGAAAGCAGAAGTAGATGTTCCCTAGGAGCATCTACGGGGGAAAGTATGTTGCCGACAACTGTGCAGTGATAATGGATATACTTATTAAATGTATTGTTTTAATGTTGTAACTATGAATACGTATTTAAGGAAATGTTTGTTAGTAATTTTGTTGAATGAGGAAAAGAGAAAATCGAAAGAGTGGAGTTCTTAGCGAAAATTGGTAGAAGGAGGACGAACGACAGTCCGAGAAATTTTATAAATTAATAGAAAAGTGTTAATAAATTAGTTTTTAAATTGTATCTATGTCTGAAAGAGTCCGAAATTAACTCTTATTGTTTGTTGGCATTTAGGTACATATTTTAACTAAAAAACACGCATTTTACAAAGCTAGAACTCTAAGAAACTGAAAAATCCTGCTTAGACGATAGTAGGTTGGTCCTTCCCGAAGAATTGAAGCTCTACTTTTGCAGACAGCAAAAGTAGCGTTAAACGGACGAACCGAAAAACAGTAAGCGCTCCGTTTTCACTTGTATCCTGAATCGAAAACCTGCGATTATAAGAAGTAAACCTAGCTAAAAATCGAAGGAAAACTTTGCAGAAGAAAATGGTCCCTACCAACTGAGAAAGCCTCCAGTAGACGAACGTGCCCTGAATACAAGGCAAGCGAGCCTGAATATCTAAATATCGGACTGGAAATCCCCTCCCCACGAAGGAAGCATAGCAAAGCAGCAATAAAATTGACACCGCTTAAAAGTCAGCTCGACTATGAACGACCCTGAAAGCATGTCGGATGACAATCAAAACTAAATTCTCCACTGCAAGCTCACCTCCCAATTCCCGAAGGAAGATAGAAGCGAGATAGCAGCTATAAAGCAGGCTATGATGGCTGAGTTCGGGAGCAGAAAGAAATTGCAAAAGAAAAAGAACCTAGCAACTGGCTGAAAAGATAATCCTGAGACAAGGAACTGGAATTGCAAAAGCCTATTATCCCGCCATGAAGAGAATTCAAAAATGGATAATGTGGACGGCTCATCCACAGAACCTTAGATGAAGAATAGATGACACGATGAGGTCGAAGGAATTCCCTCCTAAACATTTCTGTAGTAAAAGTAATACCGCAAAAAATTAGTCGGCCAAAAAATAATGAAACATGAAGATTTACCGTCACTTTTCACCGATGGAAAGAGAAGCCCGAAATTATATAAAGATGGTTAACAACGAGATGAATAAACACGCTCTGCAAAACAAGTCACCGAAATGCCAGCCAGATGTACAAATGCACTTAACGAACGTGTTTCAGTCCTTGCGAAAATAAACTTCGTGGGCCAAACCCGAAGGAAAAAAGATATGAAAGATAGCTACTTAAGCCGAAGACGACAGTGGCCAAAGAATACTCGTTTTCATCTGGCGCATCCAGTAGTTATTTACGAGTGGCCCAATTTCATTGCCATAGTATATCGGTCGCAATCTGATGCCCTTCTCTCTTTCTCGAATCAAAACTCATCGCTGATTCTCTAAAATAGTGAAAATATTTGCCCCCCCGCATACAGAAATCCTTACGCGGGGGGGAAAGACTAATAAGGAAGCTGTGAGTGCGTTTGATTGCGAGTTCCAGTATAAGACTCCCTGAAAGTAATGCAGTGCCTATTAGAGAGAAAATTTCGGTCCAAGGCCAGATGATCATCCCGTTGAAAATGTTGACAGAGAGAGCTCTGAAACACGAAAGGATGGTAGACGGGCAAAGATGAAAATCTGATGCTCTGACACGGATCTTGGCACTAAGCGACGGCTACGGTAATTTGAAGTCTCTGGGAATATCTTACATAAAAAAATAATTATTATCACATCATCTGAGATGGAGAAATTACGAAAGCTGTCGAACTGCCATGAAACAAAAGCGCGCGAATGGAGAGATCATTCTAACAAGTAGTGCGACCATCATGAAGGAAAACTAGTTTGCAAGCAATTTTTACAATGGACCTATGCGCTAAAATGCACGAGCAGTAGAGACACATAACATCCTCCCCCCTTTCCTCTCCCATGAAAGTTTGAAGGTGCCAAGAAGACAAACCACGTATATACTTCAAAGGACGTGAACTACGGTCGAGAGACGAGGAATCGGATAAGTGGTGCCATGTTGAATAGAGAAAGGAGTTCTGGATGTGCCAAGATTCTGCCAATTTAATATGCCGACACCACGTATTTCTGTTCTTTGCACTCCGAAGTCTAAAAAAAAACCATGAAGAAACAATGGAAAGTGGGCGTGTAAGTCAGAAGAAACTTTGCTTCTTCTTGTCTAGCAATTTCCCAGCCAACCAGCGAGCAAACAGTTGTAATTTGAATCTAAGAAAAAAATGCAAAAAGGAATGGTTGCCGAGCAATCTCATCACCGTTACTTCATCTCACCTTTATCAGCAACCTCCGCGAGAAGAAAAACAAGAAATAAATTGTGGCATTTACACCACAAGTATGAAGGCAATTTTGTTCTCAAGCTATCGTGCAGAGATGTCCACTTTGTGTGACCTGTGTCGTCACCTTATAACTATTGACACACTGCGACAAAAGGAGATGCCTCCAAACATTACGTCTCATTTGCTCTAGATGCCCATGGATATCACGATGACTATTGCTAGATGCTGACACATCGCAAACACAGGATTGAGAGCAAAACTGGACAGATATAGGCCGCTCCCAAAATGACCATAGGAATTGTCTCTCAGTGACGAATACGGAAAATGAATACGAGGCATATGTGAAAATAAAAATCTAAGGGAAATTCATCATTCTGGATTCGCGATACATTAGAAAATTGTGGAAAAACTGTGAGTCAATTATCGTTGCCCCCTGGAAAACCGTAGAATATGAGGAAATGGAAAAAGTAAACTGCAAACATCGTAGCGTGGCAGCTACCGTTCTACCAAATTTGGGAAAATGTCCAGCCGAAAATCTTTAATTGGATTGAACAATGCCCGATTAAATGTTCCTCTAGAAGTTGTGGAAGGTCGTGGAAACTTACCAATGGCTGTAAAAAACAAGACTCGGATGGGCTCTGTATGGACATGGACATGATTTCAAAAATAGAGTTGATGATGGTTTATCATGTCATGTGTTCCGGTCCTCTGGAAGATGAAAAGCTACACCAGATGGTAGAAGATAGCTCTCCAGATTGAAGATTTGATAGGAATAAAAAATAATCAGAAACGTAATCTAATGCTCTCTTGAGGATAAACGACACAGAGGAGCTGACTGAGCCAGTCCTACGAAACAAGTGAATGGTGACTGGGAAACAGGACTCCTTTGGAAAGAAAACGACACTGTTTTTCCAGAAAGTAAGACGATGGCGCTAAACCGATTTTATTCCATGGAAAGGAAAATGGATAAAAATCCACTGTTTGCAGAGAAGTGCTGCACTAAAATAGAAGAATATGAAGAAGCGGAAGCACAGAAACTTATATTTGAAGTCGTTGATGTGCACAAGCGAGGAGGTTTGGAAATTTGCAATTGGATTTACAACGATAAGAAGATTCTTGATGTTCTTCCTGATGATCTCAGAACTCCTAAGAAAAGTATGGTATATCTAGAAGGAGACACCCCAGATGGAGAATGTGCAACTGAACGAGTATTGGGACTTCTTTCTGTGGTGATGTCAGTTTTCGACCCGCTAGGATTTTTAGCGCATCATACAATCAAAGCGAAGATACTTCTCCAAGATGTTTGGCGATCAGAAGTTGACTGGGATGAAAAATTACATGATCACCTTCAAGATAAATGGAACTTTTCGCCGCCCTATCGCGAAATTAGGTGTTGTCGACGTGAAAGCAGAAGTAGATGTTCCCTAGGAGCATCTACGGGGGAAAGTATGTTGCCGACAACTGTGCAGTGATAATGGATATACTTATTAAATGTATTGTTTTAATGTTGTAACTATGAATACGTATTTAAGGAAATGTTTGTTAGTAATTTTGTTGAATGAGGAAAAGAGAAAATCGAAAGAGTGGAGTTCTTAGCGAAAATTGGTAGAAGGAGGACGAACGACAGTCCGAGAAATTTTATAAATTAATAGAAAAGTGTTAATAAATTAGTTTTTAAATTGTATCTATGTCTGAAAGAGTCCGAAATTAACTCTTATTGTTTGTTGGCATTTAGGTACATATTTTAACTAAAAAACACGCATTTTACAAAGCTAGAACTCTAAGAAACTGAAAAATCCTGCTTAGACGATAGTAGGTTGGTCCTTCCCGAAGAATTGAAGCTCTACTTTTGCAGACAGCAAAAGTAGCGTTAAACGGACGAACCGAAAAACAGAAGCGTCCGTTTCAGGCTGTAAACATTGAAGAGGATTTTTATAATTGAAGAAGTTGTGTATCAAGAAAACGGATAGGGAAGAAGAAAATAAGTGAAGCGGAGCTTCATAAATTTAAACAAACAGAAGACTCCTTCTCTCGGAAGCTGCTAGACTAGAAATTAATTACTTGTTCGAAGCTGACTTAAAGTTTAGCATTTAGGTCTGAAACAGTACGAACATCAAATAGTACTACTGGTAGCCCTAAAATTACTGGAGAGTGGATTTCTGGCTTTTACCCTAAACAACAAACCAGGGAAGTTTGTAATTTATGGGAAATATAACAAAAGTGATGACACCCGGACTGTTTGCAAAGGGGATTTGCACATTAGCTAACAAGATTCTAAATGATCTTTAAATGCTTTAAATGACATAATGGTAAGTGGGCGCGTTGAGAGTATAAATCAAGTGGAGATACAGCAAGTCAAGTTTTTCATCATACATGATAATGGTGATGGTAGTACAATGACTGCACAAAGATCTGACCAATTTGAAGTTTGAATCTATTATATTATTGTCTGGACTGTTGTATGAACTACGAGGTAAAGTTGGATAGAAAAGTAGTGAATTCTGCATGTGTAATGTGAATGCAGTAAATGAAGAACGCATAAGAGCGATAAGGTTGGCTTGGCTTGCTAAATGTAGAGAAAAACATTAGGAAACATGTAGACAATAAATAATAAAGAAGAAAAGCGGATGCGACTGAGCGTCTATAAAGTTTCCGTGTGAAAAGACCGAAAACCGGTTTTGCGCCATTTCATCAAGAAAGAGCTGAGCTCCTATTGAATGGGATCGCACATTAAGCCTCGTAATATAACAGCTTGGATGATTTAGTTTCTCTTCTCTGTCAGCTCAGTTATGTTTGCATTGTACTTCTCAGCGCCTCCCTTTAGGAATCATGTGCAAACTCCATAGGTGATAGATAAAAATCACAACTCTCATGACAGCCCATCCTCTGTTAACAAAACGTAAATGTCTACAACAAAATTATGTGCATAGAGACTACCACTCATTACCTTATTTTCCAGTCTATCGTAAAGTAAAACCTTTTAATAATTTCAATTGTTCTACATCAAGATAAAAATTGGGTGTTCTGTTCGCGTCTCGACCGCCTTTTCTTTCTGTCATGTCATATCACACACAATCGGTACCGTCAGTCTACGGCACATTCAATATTTATGTTCTTGTTCACGATACGAAGGCAGCCATGCCCATTTGGCAATCGGTACCCACAGCAAAACTAAAAGGGAATTCATGATATGACATAACAAGTATGAAGTAGTCACCCCCTACGCGTATAAGTAGTTCCAAAGGTAAATACAAATAAAAATCTCTGAGGATGACACGGCCGGATATTATAATGGGATGAGAGACTACAAAACATATTCTACTACAGTAAAAGCAAATAGTCTGATAATGATAACATGGATAACACACGAGCACATCTTTACTAAAATCATAACCGGTATTCCTGTACAATATTACATGGTAGTGATTGTATTGTAAAGAAAAATGTGGAATGACAAAGGGATGGGCCCTTTTCAAATAGGAGGACACATTTACTAGAAGGTAATAAGAGTAATCCGACAAACCGTGTCCAATTGACGAATTCATGGGATCACCCAAAGGAGGATACAACTTATTGTCATATTTGTACAACCAGATCGGTAATACAGTGTACGAGGGCCATTCACAGTGTAAAAGAAGCTTATCGTTAGTGTCCAGTTCTAATTTCCAATATGTATCTGTATAGAAACAGATGTCTGTATGTTATGTAATAAATGTTAACTCTCTGTACAGTAGTACGTACCTAAGTGTAATTGTAAAAACATAAAGAGCAATTTTTCAGCGAGTCAATTACAACTAGGTATTATTATGTACCTTATTTTTATTACCACGTAATTTTTCAGCAAATAAAGTGTGCTATACAGTTATATAACCTATTAAGGTTTATTATGTTCGATTACCTAAGTGTGTCCAGTCCACTAGAACTTGTGTTTGTTGTCTACCTAAAGTAATTGTAACGTATGCCTACTTGACTCAAGATCAATAATACGGCTGACTGCTTCCTGAGTAACACAATAAATACGACGAAGAGCTAATTGTGAGTAGAGCACACTTTTATCTTATTGTTACGAAGGTGCCTCCTTTTCCCCCTTTGTAAATCGTTCTGTAATTGCGTATATCTTTTTCTATTAGACACTACCGGTCGACTTTTCATTATACTTGTTAAGGAATATCTAGAATAATGCAGCTTACATTATACTGCAAGACATAATACTACCTAGGTACTTATAACTTGTAAGTTAAAAGTTGGAAATTCTATTGGGAGCAAGTTAACCAGAGTGAGGAATTCTAAACATTCTAATGGCCAAGAGAAATGATGTCTCCATCTAAAACGACTTTGTATGTTGACTGAATGAGACGACACGGAACGGCACGTGTTTTTCTCGTCCCTTGACATTTCTTATGATCCCTATGGATTTACAATGCACGGCACGGGTGGTCATATAATATACGCTCGCTAAAGACAAGGTTAAGGGGCCTTGGCTACTTACTTGTACTTTGCTCCGACAGCTCCTTTACACTTAATTGTACCATTTGTACCCACTTTCCTGCTCGACACATTAAAACTTATTGTAACATCTTATTTTGGAATACAATATATAGATACCATATCATGTTTGTATATGTTGTACTGCGATTTTTATATTTTCTATCCACGGAAAAATAAGTTACAGAGTATATTTTGTAGATTAGTAACCTTCACAGTTCGAAATTGTAAAGAATAGAAGTAATTCTGTAAAGAGTCATTCCGAAACAAGGAAATAAAATCTGTCAATAGGTTCGTGTTCTGTTGGCAACTAGAAAATCTGTTGCGTTGTCTATAAATCTGGGTTGCTTTGGTTTGGTTTTGGCTACACTTACGTTGTCTGAAAGGCTTTTCTTATTTTCGTGATATTGTCTTAGGTTACACGAAGCCATGACCAAAGACCATACCAGAAGTGGCAGTCGGCAGTCCTAATCTTAAGTTTAGGTATAATATCTGGCCACGCACTTTAAAGCAACAACAAAACAAAAAGGAGTCATTTACAATACAAGGAAATTGGGAGCGTCTGCTGCTATTATGTAAGTTGTGTTTTTGTGCACTGGTCAAATTGCCAGCAAAGCAAGTAAACGGCTGTGTGACGGCGGTGACAAATTATAAGAGAGGCGCGTGGGCTATTTACTTGACTAAATGCTCCAGCAGGAGTTAAAAGGTGCTTTGGCTTTGCTCTGTGATGTCATGTAATGAATGAGTCTCTGTTCTTCTCACTCCTTCCACTTCACTTCGACTTCCGTCTATTGGCACGACAAAATCCCATTTTTCATCTGACACGCCTTCACTTCTTCGCTACTCTGCTCTTATGCTGTTAACTTTAACCTCTACACTTATAACATCCCTTCACTCTTAACTGGACACCAGACCAGACAGGTTTCAATGTTTTTGCTTCCGGAATATTATAACAGAACAGGAGGAAGATGCGATAAACAAAATTCAGATGCATCTCGTCTCTATTACATACGATACTATTTTGTATGGGATATTTTTATACGCATGATAATTTATAATAATACATTGAATGCAATGTTAGAGCGAAAAAACTCTGTTTTATGAAGTATTACGAAAATTATACACATCCTTGGGTATAATAACAAGCAATGATTAGTCAATACGTGTTCATCATTAAAAGTCCGTTTTTTCACTTTTCAGTACGATTCTTCGTTTTTTGTTTCATGGGCTAAATTCTTGTTTTAACATCGTCTTGCTTTTTCTCGTGTGTTTCTTTTGGTTTCTGGTGCAGCTTGCATTCAGATAATAACACTGTAGAGCTCACACACGTTTTTCATGTGTATCCAACTGAAATTAGTAGTTGACTGACAAAAAAGTGTTCTGTTCATTTGAGTATTCATGTAGGAGCTGTTGAGTGTGTTACATAGGTACATGCAAACTGCCGCTCTACGCATCAATGGTAAAGAATACACAACGTTTACACAGAATGTTATATATAACGTAGTGGAATATACGGATTCACCGTAAATGTAAATTGAGGCTACTAACAGAATTTAAGTATAGATTGAAACATTCAATTATTCGTTTTATAGGCTCAGCTTCCGTCAAGCGTTTCACCAAAAATCATTAAAGTCGCCATAATAAATGCTCAAATTATACTGCTACTGACTTTTTCCCTTTTGACTTGGTTTTGATCTGTACTTGATGTCCAATGCTCAAAAGACCACGCAAAGAAAATACCTACTGCATCACTATATCAGGCAGACAGGTGAAAACTTTCTGTCTGGGGAAGAAAATAGCAAAACTTTGAAAAAGTGTTCTACGATAGTGTGTTAAACGGTAGTATACAGAAATTATGAATGACAATGGCAACGAAAACTAACCAATCCGGTAGAACAGCAGTAAAACAGTCAACTACATGGAAAACTGTATAGTTTTAATGTTTCTATTAAGATGTGAGGAGGTTATACTATTTAATACCTCTACCAAGGCCTGGTCTGTCTGTTAAATGCAGTTTCCTTTGGCCCTAGAATCTTAAGCGGTGGTATTGTATAGTATGGTGGTAGTGGTAATTGTAATGAATGGAAATAATTTAAGTAGTAACTAAAGCCACAGCTGAAGCTCAATATTTATTGGCGAGTTTTGTTGAGTTATTATAAACTCGTAAAATCTTTCCGCTTCTTGTCCTGTTCTCCTGAACAAGCAAAACTCATAATTTATCTAATTTCTATTCTTTTCTTTTGGTTTCTCGACTTTTACAAGACATGACACTAGCAGAACACTAAGATCATAAATTAGTTTAATGGAACAAAGCAGAACGCAAAAGAACATACACCTACTCGCAGTTATACGAATATAAAATACGGAAAACAACCTTAAGTTTCGTAATTACGACAATAAACCTTTGGCTCCTCTTTTCTTCTCTCTTTAATGTCAGACGAGCAGGATCGTACAAAACTAACGTTCTCCAGAACGAAAATAGGAGGAATTAGAGGTAATTTAAATCGAAAATCATAGTTGCATTGCAACAATTCGGAAAACCCCAAACAGGTAGTATTAGTATAAATATTCATACATATATTAAGAAAGGATACAGATGCAACTTAGCTTCCCTGGTAAAGATCAAGCAAGTTTTTTAAATGAGTAGAAATGCATCGGAAGATATTAATAGACCCATAATGGTATCGCGTTCCAAAAACAATAGAAGGAACAAGTGTTAAATTACTGCATCAGAATCGAGCATGAGGGATATTGAAGAGACTTTAACAGAACCGAAGAGCAATGAAATAAGGCTTAATTGAGAGGCAGTAAATTCATTACAGTTTTAAGGATTCTCAGTGTGTTGCACTCAATTAGTACGAAACACGGTTATTATTTACTATTGAATTAGCTGATATGATATGCCTTTTTAATTTATTAGTGATATTGCCTACATAGATTCAGTCTTCAGGCGTACCGTCGACAGCCCAGGTAAGATAAGTTTCCCTATTTGTAATAGAGGTGTTCATGTTGTAAATAAGTACTTACACACATGCATACAATATTTACAAAGAAGGCAGATGGATATCGGAGAGAACACTTAGCTTTGCTTTGCTTAACTATGAACCTACTCGAGTTCGTGCTTGATAATTATGGGTTGTAGCGAAGGCTCCTTCCGGAGCGAGAAGAAAGGCTCCTGCTCCTTCAAAAGTCAATTCACTCGATCGGTGGTCTTTTCCTCCTCAACTTCCATCCTTCTACTCTATCTTGTTATAATTTCTCTATAGATCTTTAATTCAGCTCACTTCAGTTTAATTTACTTAATGCTAGTAGTTAACTTACGTCCGAAGGATTGGGCTGACTTGTGAGACAGAATAGAAATAGTAGAGCAGAGGAGCTGATTTGATCTCAATTTACCTTCCTTTCCCTTTTACTGAATTTACTTTACCCCATGGGCTATTCATTATCTTCCCTTCGTCCTTAATATTCACAGCGCAACGTCTCACTAACTCAATCAACACTTTTCCTGTCCACATCTTCACTTCTCTCTCATATATTACTACCCATACACTATTTTCAATACCCACAGCTAATTTTACAAAGAGCTCACTGGCTTGAATCTTGATTTTATCTTCATAGCTGTGAGTAATATCCTTAATATACGCATTCATATAATGTACATACAACAATAACGCAGTTTTAGATTTATATCTTGTAATTCAATGTTTCACTTTCCGTGTAGGTTTATTTTAGTTCAACTAAATAGATAAGTCAACATCAATCAAACAGGTATGCTTGAATTTATAATTCAATTACAGTGTGAGCGAACACTATTTACTTGTTATACCGTAAGTGACAGAGTGGTGTTGTAAGCTAATTCAAGATGAAAAAAGGAGAGAACAGTGAATCTTAAGTTTATACTGACCTTTCCTTGTTCCTTGTCAAAATCGCAGTCCCTTAGATCGTTTGGATAGCCATTTGACACAATGCTGAAGACTAATTGAAGGTTTGTACCCGTCGCAACGAAAGCCTGTAATTAAGATACCAATACATTATAAATGATGCTCAAACGTATTCATAGTGCTCTAAGTGTAAGTAAATTCTTAAAGTACGTAGTGTAGTCCATTTGTTAATTGAAAAATGATTATAACGGATTGGGTTTAATAGCATTAGCATCTGCTAGCATTGCACTTAATAAAAAGTCCGTGCAATTAGTGTACAATATTAGGTTCCTTTGCACAAAAATCGCAAAGTAGAATGAATAGTATTAATATTATTCTACTAACGATAAATGCGTAATAACATTCCGTAAAGCAGCAGACATATCCTATTTATCTTCACTTTACAATTTTACAATCTTGTAAAAGTCATACATAAAATCCCAAATAAACAGACATGCTACTTAATTGTATTTATGCACTAGTATGGTATGGGATAGGTACTATTGCATGCATTTCTGAGGAGATATTTTGTTAGCAATAGTATAGTTTGTTTCCACTACTAGTATCTCTGATACTTTTACAAATACTCTATACATCGTGGTAGAATCTTTAAATATCCGTGTGCTAGGATGTTCGCCTAAGAAAATCGGATATGGACGGAAATCAGAAACCAGACAAGAAGAAACAGTTTTATTAGTTTATACTCCTTTGTGTAGATATTCCGATCGAGTCGGAAACATTTTTATCACAAGAACCGTATTTGTTTTCTTAAGTCAAGCGGTACATCTTTTCATCAAAACGATGCTAAATATCAATTACTTCCGGTTTGTTTACAGCCCTCCGTTTCTCAGTATAACTGTACTGCACTACCAGTAAATTCAAACTACTATTATCTATTATTGCTATTCCGCATTATCCGCTATTTGCTATACATTTATTAAATAATACGTACCTAACAACTTTGAAAACAATATTTCATACAATACAGCTGTCCTGCCTTATTCTTCTTTAGAAATTTAAGAAGTCCATCTTATAAGCACTTCTAAAGGGTTAAACTATAGTTTACAATATGTATAAAGCATGAACTTTTGTACATATAATGAGATAATAAAGTTTTGGTCCATCCAGTTGCACCCAGGCCAGTCTTTTTGGCTGACTAAATGGAAAAGATTCCACAATCAACAAAAGTTTTTCTTTTGCCTTGGCTTGACTTGACTGAGGCTGAACGGTTGACTTTTTGCCTGGCCACTTCACTGGTAAATTGCTGTTTTCATCTCCTCATCACTTCTCAACCTTAACTAATAGCCTAACAATTGATCTGCTTATCAATAGCTTCCGGCAAAGCTTATACTACATAAAAGAGGATGACACAGAGTCTGGTTGCTCTTGTCTCATCTTCAGATTCGTCCGTCTAATAAATCTATATAAGTAGCGATTTAGCTCTGTATCTAATTATATAGTGGAAAATAGCTGCGGAGCTGAAGAAAGAGTTATTGTAAGTTATCTGTCTATTTAATGGTACACGATGTGTGTGAAGTCCAGTCACTAGTCGATAGCAACTCAACGAAAACCTTTGTGGCTCTTTTGCTTGGCTTGGCTTGGCTGCATAGCATTTGTAAATCGATATTAATGCATTCTCATGGGAAGACCAATTTGTTCTCAGAAGACGACGTCAAATTCCCAGAAAATTGATTTTTTCACTTAACTTTAGCCATTTAACATTTAAGGTGCATGTCCTGTACACTTACACTAACATTTGTAATCTAAGAGAAATTTTACAGCCCACTATAATCCAAAACAAGACAGGTATACGCAAGATACGTAAGAAACTGTGTAAAAAGTTCAATTTAATCAAATCGATGCTTTAAAGAGTACTTTAACTTACGATTTCTGTGTGGCCTTCCCGGCAGCCGTTTTGGAATCTCATTTGACGTTCTTCCATAGGTCTATCTCTATATCCCGTATAACGAACCTGAAAAGGGTTTACAAAGGCAATAAACTACCTACACATTTTTCTAAGCATATTAAAACATTAAAAGTGGTCATACTCATATACTGTACCATCACTATCGGTAAATCTTTAGGAGTCAAGTGCAGAATTTTAGGTACTCTATAAAATAATCTGTATGTACACGATACTAATAATGCAAGAAACATTTACATCTAGAATACAATGTTTACACGTACTACGCATTCCTAGTAAATTATGGATACACGGTATGGATTACTAAAATGGTGTCCCGCAGTGTTTGCTTTTAATATTCATAATTCATTACTACCATAAGCAAATGACACAAGACACAAACGAGTGAAATAAACCGCTTTTATGTTTATGGCTGCCGATATCGTAAAACGTATGTAAACCGAAGGATATCGGGAACTCTTTGATTTCCTATATGTAGACACAATAGAATCGTCTTGGTTCATCAGTCAAGTCAAAAACGCAGGTGGTAAACAAAGAAGAAAACGATGAGTAAGTAGTAACTGATATGTGTATAATACAGGGATGCAGGTGTACCGCACTAATCCTCTGTTTTTGTCATTTTTCGGAGAAATTCATAAGTGAGTGGATGCTACGGCTGTGATAAAGTTAAATTGACTGTACTGCAACTTTACGCTGCTATGGACTTGCCGTCTTATCACTGTACTTGTGTTGTACCGTAGTAGCTTAGTAATAGTGAGTATGCAATGCATGATATAAAATTATAAGCTGCTAAAGAAATACTAAACAATGACAAGTCCTTGTTTCGGCTTATTGTTAGAAAACCTTGCCCTAGTAAAGCCAATATCTACAATTTACAGAATTACGATATTCAACTTCTCTGTTGTGACTTTACATCACTCAAGGATATCATGAGCAAACTGAAATACGTTTACATATAAAATTCTTAGTTTTCTGTTACAAGACAACATTGAGATTCTCGGAATATTAAACAGGGAATGAAATGGCAATTGATTTGATTTAGCCTCGACCTCATTTTTCACCATCACTTGTCATCCGAATAGAAATCTAACACAAGTTCAGTGCACATAGAGATCCGGAGTCTCATCTTGTCAACCGCATAGTTTATACGATTTCTGGCATTTATAACTTTATAAGTATATATTGCAAACAAATGCTAACACCAGATCGGAATGGCTACTTAACAGTGGTGTAGATTAGATTTCTCCTAATTTTTCTGTATTGCGCTTAAGATCATCCTAAAAAATTCATAACACCTGTCCTGTGTAACAGCAATGGTTGAATATAACAACAATTGTGTTTGAGAACATGATAGACACTGACTTAATATTGAATCGGCTGTATTTCATTCCATAGTGGTATGCAATACATTTGTAACTTTTTGGCACAGGTACAAATGTGCAGTGTCTTTATACTAAATATTCCTGTTTTCACATACTTTATAGCGTAAACAAGTTTAAGCGTAAATACTTTGGAAGTAACTAATGAGATTTGCTAAACCCGTGCTTTACTTATAGTATCACAGATAAAAATCGCACTTGGAATCTGCACTGATTGTGATTACACAAGTATGACCACTTTTTGTATTTATCCCTGTATGAAGTTAATTATAATTAGGGAATTAGCACTTGATGGGTTACGGGACGGAAATGACTTAGAGCACAGATTTGAAAGAAACACACCTCACTCTCACGACTGAGTCTCCGGAAGAGTTCATCTGATTCGAACTTATTTTTTTGATCTGGAACAACACGGGGCATTTTAAAATAAAATCTGGGTTTTGGTTGTGGCTCGTAGAGCCCGAGAGAGTCAAAGGGCAACATTGCGGGATGTGGTCTGTGCTGATGGTTGAAATGCGAATGTGTGTGATGCGGCGGCGGCGGTCCCAGGCACGACACTGCCGATGTCTTATTCATGACTGAAGGTATTCCACTCGCTCTCTTCTCAACAACATCCTTTCTTTCGTCTGGATCCGCCTGCCTCTGCCACTCTCTCCTTCTGGACTCTCCGAGTAGCTAGCCTCTCCTAACTACGTTCGCTATTGTTTGCAGCAGAGTCTTCTCTTCACTTCACTAATAAATACAAATACACTGTAAGAAGTCCAATATTGTGTCCTTCTCGTTGTCGCAGAAGAAATGCACTCGTAGAACAGAACAAAACAAAACACAGCACTGTTAAGTTAGTATGAATGTATAAGTGAGCTGATTTGAGAGTAGCAGTTGTGCAGAGAGAATAATATTGGAGTTCATAACAGAAACATAAGAGATATATATAATGGATAGAGTTGGAGAGTAAGTCACGTCACCCCAGTAAGTATGAGTTTTGGGTTGTGTAGAGTTGGAGAGCTGATAGAGTTACTGAAAGACAAGCACTTCTGCCTTATCGTTAGTTTTGGGCTTACACTTACTTACACTCCAGTGTAACCAAACGAAACCAAAGGCAGCCCATCCACCACACAGCTACACGAAATGAAACCAAGCTAGTTTCCTCTTGGTTTGCTTGGCTTCTTGCTTAGTACTTATGGTTGCTTAGTGCATTTCAGTGTATATAACCCTGTTTATTGTGTTTATGATGTTATTTGTATAAAGGTACATTGTGTTAAACCCTGCTCCACGACTACTGTGCCAAACACAGTGTCAGGTAGAGTTGCATGCAGTGGAGATTTTAGTTTAGAAGTAACAAGTTCGTGGGCTGCGCTCATAATGATATTTACCGATGGAAACAAGCTGAGGTCTTCTTTCCTCGAGGTAAACTTCTTGGGTGAGAGAAATTCGGGCGAATAGTCCACCAATGATGATGCCACAAGGTCCTCATTGGCTCTCTCCACAGAGTCACAGGCGGTTATCCCTGCCTCCGTTAGTTTATAGCCGTCCTTCGAACATTTGTTCCAACAGTTTCATCTAAATCAACCGTTCATATATATTACACCAGCCTTTTACTCACTTTCTTGTTATGTAATAATAAACATCATAAATACTATTCTTTATGCCTATTCAACATCTCCCCACTCCAAGCGAAAACCTTCCCGCACCTATTTTCAGTTTACTATTTTTTAAATCAAACTCCACTCCGTCTCTCAATGAATAAACGAGATATAGAAATGTTCACGTACGGCATATGTACACAAGAGATAGGGAGGTCTGTCCTATTCCGTACAAGCCAAACCAGTAGTGTAATGGAGATGGACAGAATACAAAACAGTACAGCATCATATAAATACATGGGTTGTATTGGGCTGCATTTTATATCAGTAGGACGATATATTATTTATGTACACTAGTTGTGTGTTGTCCTTAGTACTCAAAAGAATCAAGAAGGGGACGATCTTCAGTTACACAGTGTCATGTTTATTGTCATGTCTTATTCACATCATAACTCAACTATAGTTTCCAGTTGCAAAATAAATCCAACCTCGATACAGTTCGAGTTGAATGGACATGAGAATGAGTTATCTTTTCTCATTGCTTGTTCTACGAAAGTCCAAGCTTCTGTATGAACACAACCCTATCGTGAGTTGGGACGCATGTTTGTGACAGTATTACTACAACAAGGAAAAATATCTAAAATCAATTGCATATAGTTTTATGTTCTTTATAATAATGCTGCAACTTTGAAAGCCTTACCGTATAGTATAGTAAAGTATGTCAATGAGCACAAAAAGTCAATGATTTTCATGAAAACTACATTTTAACTCCTAGCTATTCAATACATGTGTAGATTCATACATGTATGTGTAGAATTTGGTTCACACAGCAGATATATATATTCGAAAATTCGGGTGGATTATTTTGGTGAATTGTAAACAAAAAAATCAATTTACCCTCTGGGATGCGGGAAACACTTTTCCTTCTAATTTTTCATTAAGGAAAAACTGTTTGCCTCCTTTAGTGTTAAAGACCATTTCTATAAAATACACAATTGAAAAAAATCACTGAAAGTTAATTTGTTTAGTTCATTCTGTATATTCAATTAAATATTTGATTTTGGGGAATACTTCGTAAATCAAGTTTTCATAAATGGGTTTGTCATTTTTGTTTTAGCAAACCAAAGGCTAATTAAAGTAAATATCCAGCAAAGACCTTCGGTCCGTGTATGCTACTAGGTTTTGCTATATCGAATTAATAGAATATAACCGATAAGTTTATGCATTCAGTATTAGTTATAGTATATGTATTTATATAAATGACCTAGCAAAGTTCTTGAGTGGATCCGTATTGTTACTCCTCGTGGACTAAAAAAGAGTCAAAATACTTTTGCATTTACAAAAGTATAATATTCGACTAATCAAAGTTTAGGCTAACTATCCGCACTTCAAATAAATGGTACATTTCGTTTCTATTCCACAAAGACTACATAATAAGGCAGGTTTAAGGTATTAGTTGCTGGTTAATTACGTCTTCTATGTGCACAATGGGTTCATGGATACGAGAAAGTCCACATAGTAAGTGTTTGTGTTACTAAACGTAAGTAGTCTTATTGCGAACTTTTGCATTAGTTAATGTACAACACAGAATGTAAGGGTCAAGAGGTTGAGATTTAAGGCGTGTCCCCTTAACCAGGTTCAAAAAAGGGTTTTCAAAAATTGGAAATTGTCAAAAAGAAATGTTAAGTTACCCGACCAGAGATGCTCGCTATAACTGACTTCCTTGAAATATTAGGTGCGTATAACTATAAATGGTTCTGTTCTATTGAATGCAAGCAATGCAAAGTACTGTAAAATGAGTAATATAAATGTATATTCTGTATATACGTACTATTTGCAATGTAGCAGTCAAATGCTGTCAACGCATGGACACCAAGAGGAGCGAATGTTCCAACAAGTAGTGTATAGTGTGATGCGGAACTGTTTGTCTCAATATTTGCCTTAATTAAGGGGAGATAACGAAACTTGTATATAGTTATTAGTTATAAACTGTTATTGCACACTGGGCTAAATATGCTCATGCAAAGAGCTTTATGGTGTCTGAAAATTATTTATAAGAGCAATATTGCTATCTCATGAAGTTTCATGACTTAAACTTAAACTGGACTGACGGAATCGACAACGAAATGCGACATCTAAAATATATTATACTTCTCGTTCAGCAGAAAGGGACATTCATTAATGACGTTGAGAAAGGTGGGGTGTATTGAATTTTCAACCCAGTTCTAAGTGCTAATAGAACTGCACACTATAGTACATCTTTATAAATAAATAAATCTTAGGATATAATAAAATCCAAATGTGTAACATGCAATTATCAGCAAAATTAATCTTTGAAGACTGGCAACATTAACTATATACGTTACTTATTTAACATGAATACTGTTAACATTATTCCCTCTCCTATAATCACCTAATAACTGAATAGAAAAGTTAAGTTCAGTAAATCATTCTATGTACATAACTACACAATGGATGACAATGATAATTCTGCACACAAGGATACAAGACTATAAAACAAAGTATATTGTAGTATATGTTTATAACAATACATGCCTATAAAGTATATTTTTACTCAACCTAATGAGCGTAAAGCGTAATATTAATATATAGTAGTTCAAAACTTGTGTTATTTGATAACTGTAACATTTTTACATCTATGGGCTATTTGAACTAAAGTAATTACTGTCCATATTATGTTTGTCAGTATAGTGGCTAAATATTGTATACCTAAACAAACTAGAACTTAAACAGAAGCATTTTGCATTTTATATGTAAGAAGTGCAAACGCAAAACCCATACTTACTATTAGTTCCACAATATTGACATTTACTTGCGTATTTAGCTGTAATGTACTAGTATCACCAGAAGGAATTGTTTTTTCTTATTACCAATGTTAAATAGGTTTACTTAACCTGTACATTATATTTGTAGAAGTTAGCAGTTAGATTCGAGACCTATGTTCACGTTAATCTTGCGTTCCTAACCGCAAACTTGATAAGAGGACGCTACTGCTGTTGACTGGTATGTTAACAAATACAAACCCTAATGCAAACTTTGGACCATCTTTAATGTTTGGTTACTTTAGTGAGCACTAAATGATATCTATAGGTACAAATAAAGTAGCCAGTGGTCATATAGTTGTAACAATATAAATGCACTCCTACTTCTGAAGACAATACGACCAGTAATAAACTCTAACTCTACAGTTTTTACAGTACAGTATGAATCAAAAAGATCATTCATATTTTATACGCTTGTGTTAATGCTAACACGGAATACACGCTATATTTATTGCCTTAATTTAATTAGCATCGGAGATACTACCGGGAACGCAGTGTCACTGTCCGTCCCTCCGTCCGTCTGTCTATGGTCCACATTTTGTCGGTGGTATAACTTTAGAACGCTTTTACATAAATTTCTCAATGCTTCTTAGAAATCAGTCATTGAAATATCTTGCTCCCCGTTGAAAATGGGCACCGTCAACTCGAAAACTGCAATCTGATGTGTAATATAGTAGTATAGCTAAAACTTCTAGGGATAAATTCAAACCTTGTCGAATAAATCCAAACTTTCATGAACAATTCCGCATTAACTAATTCTCATTTTCGAAAAATAATTTTTATTTTTTACCGATATATCGCAATCAGTTTTGCACATTTTCTGAGAAAATGGTTGTAATACGTTCAGTAAGTTATAAATATTTTTTGTTTCTAGCAAACCAAAAACGAACTTGAGTTGGCCAACGATGCAGGCGACGCGCTGTTGCTGATACAGCTTTGAAAGATCATGGCTAAACCTAATAATTAGTAAAATATCGCTCTATGCATGCATTTTCATAAAAATGGAAAACCAAAAATGGAAAATCGTAGTGTCCAGCAGCCGTCGGTGTAAGCGATCCAAGACTGCTGCCTCTTTCAAACGACGTCGATCAAAGAAGTCATCGGGAGCTTTAGGTCGTTAGCGATCTTCTATAACATAACTTTGTGGAAAATAGCCCAAAATCACATTTCTATATAGATAATAGATTGTTTTGGGATCTGTCTAGATCTAGATTCTGCTGGACTCTTGCATGTAAAGATTTCTAAAGCTACTATAAAACCAATAATAATACTAAATATCCACATAAACAATAAATAACCACAAATTTTGAAAATTAAATTCTATTTCTCTTTAGTGAAACTTTACCTCAGTTCTAGTTAGTAAACGCTATAAGTGGAAATACAAATAGTACAGCTCAACCAAAAACCATGTAATCTGTACATGGACATTTTTTGATAATCTTTAACCTGAGATTTCATTTTGTCATTTTCCAACTTGTAAAGATAGCTATTTAAGACATGGGACAAAGTGTTTTCGTCTTGAAAATGTTTCTTTTTTAAATATCATAAACAGGCAATTCAATTTTAGAAGCATCAGCCAGCAAGGCCACAAACGAACATGAATGTGAGAATGATTGTACTTTGTAAACTTTTGTACAAACACACTTTGGAAGCTGCACCCGGCATCTAGGACCAGACATTCTCAATGACAAATTTACCTCGCAAGTTCTGCTTTAAAACGCGGTTTGTTTTGAATTGAGCATTATTTCGTTCGATATTGTCAATCAAATTTCGTGTTTTGTATCATTGTTATTATAAAAAGATACTCAACTGATCTGGTTGAATTTTTAGGAAAACATCATGAAGCTAGTAAGGTAAATCGAAAATTTTTATTAGTAGGTTAATTTTTTGGGTGTGTAAAGACTAAAGAAATGTGCAAAACCGGTACATAACGTAATACACATTGGTAGATACTATTTACCAATTTACCTATTTAATACGAATTACAATTTGAAACGTATTTGTACTTTTTATAGGTTTCTTATGAAGTTAAGTCATGAAACTGTGACGATAGAACTGAAGAATGGCACGCAAGTTCATGGAACTATTACAGGTAAGATTTTTCATGCAATATCAAATTGGTTGTAATAATATTCTTACTCAAGCAAAACAAAATTGATTTAGGATGAATCAAAAAATGAAATAAAATGATTAATCGCTGCTTTTGGCTTTTGGTTTCCTTATTGTTATTAATCTAACGTATTACAACCAACTCTTTCTAACTGCTGAAACAAAAAATATTCATCAATATTCCAAAAGAGAATTGGGAGTACGTCTATATAATGAATAAATGTCTAGGAGTGGACGTAGCAATGAATACACATCTGAAGGCTGTTAAAATGACGGTAAAGAACCGTGATCCAGTATCTCTTGACTCATTAAGCATTAGAGGAAATAATATTCGATATTATATTCTACCGGACTCACTTCCTTTGGAAACTTTACTCATTGATGACACGCCGAAGGCGAAAGCTAAAAAGAAGCAGGAAGCTAAAGGCGGTAAGATATATCTACTAATCTACTGTGATATATTTTTGCGGTAAATGAGCAATGGTGATTCTAATGACAAAATGGATTTTGCAGGTCCGTCGCGAGGGAGAGGTCGTGGACGAGGTAGAGGGAGTAGAGGAGGACCTCGTGGAGGCCGTGGTGGTGGGAGCGGAGGTGGTGGTCCTTCTCGTGGTGGTCGTCGCTAATTATTTTTATGCATTTAAAGTCCAAATAAATTACACTTTGATCTTCAGTACTTTTAGAATGGAATTATACTTTACTTTACTCAATAAAATTTTACACCTCATCTAATTAATTTTCATGTATTAGACATAGGTTTTCTGTTGGCTCTGAGCTGACAACTATTGGAAATAATTTATATATGTGTTCGTATTAGTGCAACCGTCGGTCACTGTTTCATGCACAATATTACAGATATCGCTATTATTCTAGTAAGCTAAAACATTCATGCATTTTAGTAGTTGTAAATTCAGTTGAGCAAGAACCATTTACTGTTTTAAGACCTTTAAAAGACCGATGTCGATACATACAGCATAAATCAACCATGGAAATAAATTATAGAGTCACACTTACTTTTGTTTGTGAAACAGTTTAAATAGTTTAATAACTAATATCTTATTCACTAATGGCTCGAAATTGCCATCATAACTGAAACCTACAAAAAATTTTAACCTTGAAAACCATCTACAGGTTTATTATATTGTTTTAGGATAACATAATTATCATTTGTAATGCAGTGGTTACGAAGAACTACGAATTCAAGTCTTCAACAATAATTAAATTACATACCTCATAATTAACTGCACTAGAACTTGACATAAATTGAAAAGACTTACAAATCATATTACTCTACATCATTCTACAATTGTTTGTGTATCCTAAAGGCAGTTTGTGTTTGTAGTACAAAAATTCTTACAACTATTTAACTTTACAACTAACCATTTAATTAGTACTAATGGGCTTTGTTCAGTTGTTTTACGTATTAATTTACATAACACAGATGTTACATTACAAAACTGTTAATTATTTCTAAGACGTTTCATTGAAGGTCCTTTAAGATAAGATTCGTCCGAGGAATTATTATCTGAGTCAGTGCCACAAACACTTATTTCTAAATTACGTTTCCGCAAAGTAGAATCGCTGATAGGGAGCCGTCCTTTAAATTCTCCATTTTCTCTTCGCCCATTAGATTTTTGAGGAGCATCATCTATTTCGATTATTTGAATTCCATCGTCATCATTACCTCTCACTGCAAAATACACAAAAAGTGAATTAGTAATATATACTCGGCTACCTTAAGAAATTTCAACACATTTTTCAACATTACAAACTAAACTACCCGTTCGATTTAAGTGCTTGTAATCAAATGAATACTTACTGCTTCGACGCGAAGCTGATTGAGGTGTAATAGTAAGAGATCCTTTGTTTCGAGGTTGGGATGAATTTGCCAAAGGTTGAGGAATTATTGTGATTTCATCGTTAATCTTCAGAGGCTTAAAGGAGTTCTGATTTGAATTGTTTACAATTGGTCTTGAGGTAACTTGCATTTGATTTGGTCGATTTCCTTGAGCTGGTACTTGAGGACGACGATCATTTCTACCCTTGTTATTCATACTGTGTGCGGAATAAACGTGGCTTTCAAATAACTTGTACATACCAAAAGTTGCGGTGCAAACTGTACATTTGTACGACAAATGTGCAGGTTTCAATGTTACACTGTGATCCTTCGCAACATGAGCCAGCAGTTTCCACTGGTATACCTGTAAGATAGAAAATATTATGTAAGCAAAATTACTATTACTTTTCTCCAAGTGTTTTTAAGTGTAAAAGCAATCAAGACTATTTATTAGAAATCTTTGTGTTTAAATTGAAATAAATGTCTTATTACAAAAAAGCAAGGAAAATATGAATCTTTTGCTTGATTTTTAGTGCTTTATCAATAAATAAAACCAAATAGCCAAGAAAGTATTTGTTTCAAGTTACCTTTCCACAAAGTGGACAACGACCACTGTCTTGTCCTTTGTTTGCTGCATCTTGCATGGATGATGTAACCAAGCCATGAGAACCAAGTAAGTGTCGCTCAAGACCTTGATCAGTAAAAAACCGGAACTGACATTTCTGACAGTTCAGAGGAGGTTTGTTGTAGATCATCTTTGGATGAATTTTAACCTTGTGTATCCACTGCATGTGATTTCTCAGCTGATCTAAATCCTAAAAAATGTAAAGAAAATTGATTAATTACTAGTACATACTTAATTCAGAGTGAATTTTTCAGAACCCTATTTTATATTATACATTGATTTTTAGGAATTGACTTTCTCCGATTTCTTTGCAGTGTAATACTAAATGTTGTCTTCTACAATTGTTATTTTATGCTAAGCTGTTATTAGCCTAAAGGACTGAAACATGTGAATAGCTTTCAAGTTTTAGTAAGTAGAGTTAGAATCATAACATTGAAAGAACTCCATGAACAATGAATTCCACCAATCAAAGAAATAGTTATCAAAGTTCCGATGCTTTTCGAATATTGACTTCATTAAATACTTTTAGCAAAATATAAATTTCTGCCTAAAAATTACTTTGATGTAAAATATCGAAATAATTAATCATTTGCGTGAGGTGAGTCATTAAAAATAAAGGATATAAAGGATGGTAATAATTGTCTCCAACGCATTGGAAAATCGGTTTTCAGTAGTGAATTCTACAAAGTTTTACTTGATTATGTAATTCCAAAATTTGAATACAGTTCCTTAGATAGATTTAAACATTAGGAGGTACGCTTAAATATTTTTTGAACAATGAACTCGTAGTACGCAGTCTAATAAGATTAAAAACACCAATTTCTTAGTTAGTCACATTCGTCAGATTCATAGTACTTATTATCATTTTCTGGTTATGCACTTTCCGGAAATTAAGTTTGTAGTTACTTCCAAATTCTACCATAAGTTGGCTGAAACTTTAAGACGACGTAGTCTGACCTAACTAAACTTAATCTCAAACAAATTAGGTTAGCCATTTTAGAGGACGGCTAATACGATAACTGAAGAAAAGCTTCCTTTTTCTCTTATCCTAATGCCATATTTCTTAGCCTGAATTTCTGCACTCCATTATAAATGCCAGGACATACACACTTATTACTTTGTAATGCTAGACTACATAAAAATACAAGCTTTAGATAAGATAGATACATTATGTACTTACTTTGATATACCCGTCACATATTTCACATATAACGAAAGATGTTTTTCCACCTGCTCCTGGCACTCCTTGAGGAGGTGGTTTAGAATGGGCAACAGCCGCAGAAACAGAACTTGACGGAGACGAAGAATTCCTAGGCAAAGGAGTAATAGATATACTGGGTTGCGAAGTCGGCTTTGGTTGGGGTCGCACTTGTGGAGAGGCACTCTAGTGATTTAAAAATATTGTTTATTTAACCCCAAATTTAAATAATCTTTAAAAAATGTTATGACTAATTTTACTTTTTGGATAGATGGGGGCTGGGAACTCATTGCGCTCTGCAGCAGACCCAATTTAGACAAAAACCCGCCCACAGCTCCTTGCGCTCCTACTGCCATTTGACTGTTAACAACTTGCTGGAGAATTTGGTTGTTGGTCATTTGTATATGATGGCTTTGAGGCATTGTCATGTTAGGCGATCCACGCATCATTAATCCTGGATGTTTACAAAACGAAGAATTTTAGTTAAGTAATTAATTAATTTATTCCATAGGTACTGGATATTTGAAAATTTTATAAACTTTAAACCTCTTTGGAGATGCTGTGATATTACAGGTGGCTGATTAGATTTAGGATTCGTCCTTATTAACCCAGGTAGCGGCTTTGCCTTAGGAGCCTGCATTAGTGGAGGGAGTCCTATTTTGTTTGGTTGCATTTGCATGTATTTCGTTTGCATAGGCAAGTATGCACTAGCTGCACCTGCGGCAGCAGCAATTACGGCTACATTTCGTTGCTGTTGCTGGTTTGCAGCACCATAGTACAAAGTGCTTCCTTGGGGAATTAGTCTGTTTTTAGGCAGCTTCGGTAACTTGGCAGGAGTGTCCCAGTCCAAAGGAGGTTCCAAATTCTTTTCGATACGGAATCTTTTCGTACATCCCTGAAGATGACGCGTCAGTTTGGCTTTCGAGTTATCTTCAAATGCACAATTAGGACACTGGTGATAAGCTGGAGCTCTGTACGCAAAGACAAATACAGTTCGATAAGTGAAATACAAATTATTTGTATCTATAAGTTTACACATATTTTCCAATATTTTACATACATCCTTAACGCTCATTTAGCTTGATAAAAGAGTATTTGAATAGCTATAGCATTAACCCTTACCTCTCAAGTCTGGCTTTAACATTGTGTTCAGCTTCCATATGAAAAAGAATTTCTTGAGGAACTCTAGTTGTATACGTACAGAAATTACACCGATAACTATAATTTCGCATATGCGGAGTCTCCAAATGAGTGGACATAACGAGTTCCGATTCAGTTTTAAAGTTGCACAATTCACACTTTTTGGTAGGATGACGAAACGGCTCGTTATTTTCCTTACTCTCCTCAATATTCTTTTTCAAAGACAATATGCTCTGCTGAGTCTGCATCGTCATACTATTACTTCGACTTTTCTCCCTTTCTTTCTCCGCCTTCCGCTTTTGCATTTTCAGCAAATCAACTTGAACATATTCTTGTACCAAATTCATACCAACATTCATCAGTAGTTTTCCAACAGGGCTGTCAAAATAATCATCTGATGTTGTTCTCTTTGTTTCTCTAATTTCATCCTCTTCGCTAAGTTCTTCCCCTTTGGCTAATTTCTCTTCGTTCTCTTTTCGAACTTGTGCTGCCAAATCTTTAATAACTGTTTTTAAAGTTTTCTCCCCGGCTTGTTCGAACACATATGGCACGATAAATGACGGGGCTTCTATGAGGAATGCGTCATCTGGGATATGTAAAGAATTTGCAACTCGTGGAATTTCTGTGGGCTTTTTAGTTAAACTGCCAATTAAAGAGGTTGCAGTACGTGGAACTGGCACTGGCCCTTTTCCAGAAAGAATTGAATTTGTATCAATTATTACAAGTGTCGGCTCCTTTCCTGACTCCGATTTACTATGAGCTAATTCTACAAGTGATTTGGTATCATTAACAACTATTGTAGCCGTTTCATCTTTTGAATCACTACTATCATTATTAACATTAGCACTACTGGACGTATTAGGTGAACTAGGGTCAATTATTTTATCCTCACTACAATCTCCAAGAGGATCTGCCTCGGAAATTTCCATTACATCATCTTCATCGATATTTTTAGCATTAGTACTAAGAGGATTTCTTCCGTTTGTAACACTAACGGACATTTCAGAGTTTGAACTTTTTGATGAATTTGAATTTATGTCGTTATTGCTCTTTTTAGGGAGAGAAGGACCATTTCCTTCCTCGTCACTGTCTAAATATAGTACTTCATCGTCATCGTCTTCGACTTCTTCCACATCCTCATTCGATGATTTATCTTTTGTTCCAGTATCATCAAGACTGTCATCGTCTCTTAAAATGTCGTCCTCATCTTGCCCATTGGGTATACCATCGTCAGATTTAGACTCGTCGTCCAACAATTCAATACTATCATCTAAATTAACTACACTGTCTGAATTTTTTCTAATTTCATCTTTACTCGTTGTTTCTAAATTGGAGTCATCGTCAGAAATGGATTCTAAAACATCCTCAGAATTTCCTTTATCACCATTTAAGACTTCTCTGCCGTCCTCTTCAACCATTTCGATGTCCGATCCTGTTAAAAAATAAAAAAGGTATAGGTTAACTTTATTTTTCGTAACCTTTTCTTATTTATGGTGTTCAACGTACCTATTTGAAAAACCAACTTGAAAAGGTCTTTATACTAAATTGTATTTACTAGTGAAGACAAATCATTATACCTATATCCGATGAGTCAGCTTCAGCAGCTTGTTCAGCTGGACTGTGACGTGCCACGGTTCCTGCCGCACTCATAATAAATTAATTGTCTTCTTTGGCAAAATAGTGAGACCCTCAGTGAAAGTCAAAATGGTCCACACAAAGGATTTCTGAAAAATGAAAGCAAAAATAATTAAAAAATAAATCATAATCATGCCAATGTCTATAGCAATGAGAGGCAATTTCTTAAATATTAAATGGTTCGCACAGTTGCCGCTGCTAGTAAATATTAGACTATCAATTGAATATTTTTACTATCGTAATCATTAAAATTACAAATCAAGTAATAATATTATTTCAATGAAATTCGAGTGTTATGCCTACACTAAGTAATAATGATTTTCAAGATTTAAAAGACAGAAGCACAGGTAACCTTGTTCTCTTAAAATATGGAAACTTAACCTAAGAAATCAGAATGATTTAACAATACGTAATTATAATAGGGTTTATGAGTGGTTACGCTTATTCACAGCCCAAATACAAAAACAAACTAGGGAGGACGGGACGGGACACAGACATAAAAACTGACATAACTACTGCTTGTAGCATACTAAGCATACGTAACACAGAACTCAAGAATAGAATTGTATGGATTATGGTATGAAATCAACATAGGCATATACAGTACGAAACGAACAGTGTATTGCATTGCATGATGTATAAAAGCCGTTCCTCTGCCAGTGAGCCGTAGGTGCGGGTAGGGAGGGGAGTGACTTTATTGTAACCTCAACCTCGCAAGCAGTCACGTCACAGTAAACTAAAGCGATAAACCTTTTCATAGTTCCACAGAAAATATATTTAAATAGGGGGCAGCTTGAGCGTTCCAGAAAATCCAGGCAAACTATTGTGGAATATTCATAGTTTATGATAATTTATGTATTGTGTAACTTAATGAATCAGTTTAGTCCTGTATCTTTTTGTGTACTACTCCTTACTCACTCCGTCACTCCTAGTGTAACGAAGTTGACATAATGATGATAATGGAAAATATTTATGATTTGATATAGCATTTGTTGAATACTTTCATTCAGGTGTACAAAACAATTTAATTACTAAGCTAATAATAATAGCACTTTCTCATGAGCACTCCCACAACCACAACAGTCAAAGTACGAAGGTATCAAGATGAGGGTTTTGTGCTTAATCCTTTTCCATGAATTATGTTCAAATAAATACAAAAAGTTTGTCACTGTTATCTATTTGCCTGAAATATTCAAGAAATTCAAAAATTCTTTGCTTTTTAAAATAACCAACAATAACATACTTTAACTAATTCGTTGAATAAGATCAATCGGATAGGTAGGACTTACGGTATTTTACAAGCTACAACTTAGAATTGAACTTTTAGGAGGAGACAGAGCAGACGATTCTACAGACACTACCTATTAAAAATCCAGCAAGCACTTAAAAAGATATCAAGAATTCTTCGGTAATATTTATATATGCATACAAACACAAATAAAAAGATTTCACTATTCAGAAAAAGGGCTTTAAGCTGCGTGGATACCTGAGTCTTAAATAGAGAATTCCAAGAAGTGAGACGTTTAGTCTCAGACTCAGACATTTAACCAAACTCTTAAGTAATTTTATGTTGATTCGATACATATTAAATACATACCTAGGTGGAAATCAAATGTATTGCTATTGCCTACTTCAATTTTACTTACAAAACTGGACAGATACTATTTTCTTCAACTTAAAATAAGTGTACGTTTATAGTGTACAAAATGAATACTAGGACAGAACTATAATATCACAATCTAATCAAATAGTTGAATTGATTTGAAGATTATTCCATTACATTTGGACAAGATGACACACATATTTTATTATTTACTTGTAGCTGGTTATTGCGATAAATACATACATACAAACAATACGTACTATACATATTATATAGTAGATCAAGTTTGGAAACAAAAGCTAATAGAGCAAACATGATCTTATTAAACGTTTGTACGTGTGTGAAAGCTTATTAATACTTATGCATAATAATACTTGTATTTGTTATGTATTATGTACCACAATTAGCCACATTAAGAGATTATAACATATAGTACCGCATTATTTGGTTTACTAATAATTACTCTACTTAGGAATCCTGTTTACTCAGAAATAAAAGATATTTTAAATCAAGGTACCTGAGACAGACTGAAATGTAAAACACAACCAAATAATGCGGAATATGTAAATAGAAATCAGGAGTTAAAATGAATACCGAATTTTCCAAAGCTCGAGACAGAATTAACAGTAGAACACCACACCAACTCTGCCACCAAAAATCGACTAGATCATAGATGACATTAACAAATAAATGGAGGAGAAAGAGCCGCTTGGGCTGGCTGGCTCGGTTGGTTGCTGGCAGGCACGGCATGTGCTCCGTTTGTCTATCGACAAAAAGAGTATAGGAACAAAATTGACTTGACTGGTTTCTGCTTTGGCCTGGCCTGGCCGTGTGTGATCATCTTTTGAGGGTTACGTACGTATATAAACTAGGATAAAGTGGTATAGATATGGAATGAAATGCATATAGCTTTGCACTGCTCTAGTGCAGAGCAGAATGTAAATATGTTACGTTGAACGCGAAACTCTATACTATGTACAGGGTAAAATAATATTATAAGACTGCTAAGCAGTAGTTGAGTGGTGGTGTGTAGCTGTAGCGGTGTAGCCAGTGACCCGGGGACAAACACAGTGAGGGATCGTTTTCCCACTCGCCCGTTTCCCCTCACCGCCTTCCCCTGCCCCTTTCACGCCCAGCTCGTTTTTGCACCCGCACGATTCACAACGGCGGTTATGCCTCCGGCACACTCCTTTTATTTATTCCTTATCTAAAAGTAACTCTAATGGTAGAAACTAAAAATTACCTAATTGGCCCTTCATAAATCTCACCTTCTCTTACTCATTAATTTTTATGTTCTTCGATTATACAATTTATGCAGAACAAATACTTAATTTGCGATGCTTTCTCGATTCTCTAGTTGTCACCTTAAATTAATTGCTATTATATAATGTCTTACACCTTTACTTTCCTCACAACTTTAAATACATATCTTGGTCCTGCATTCTGCAATAGGAGAACCCTTTAGAAGATGTCCAACTATAAATGCTAATGAAATGGTTTTCGTAAGTTGAATAGCGACTAGGGGCTTGGTAAAGTGTCACTAACAGTGCCTTAGTAGAACAAGCATTAAAGGCTTTAGTTTTGACTAATTAATTCAATTGCATAAAATAATACCAACACTTAGACTAGTTGTATTGAATAAGAATAGCACATCACCACTATATCCTGTTGTATTGCATTACAGTATTATTTTAAAGCAAAAGGAAATGTTTGCAATATGCAAATTATACGAGAATGAATAATGAATGCACATCTTTTTTATGTTTAAAAAACCTTTTTTGGGTATTAAAAGAAATTAATAGACGTACCTACATGCGTCTATTATAGAACTATAACTGACTTTTATTATTAATGCAACAGTGCTCCTATAACCATATGCTAATACTATAATACTAAGACTACTACAAACATACATACACAAAAATATAGGTCAAGACCAAGAATGAGTTACGACACAACGACAGTCAACGAGTCAACACAACAGAAAAGTAGCGTTGCAGTGTATGGTCAGAGCTTTCAGGAAATGGAATTTTGGAAGATAGAGGTGGAGACTTTGGCAAGATACAGACAATACAGAGCCCAACAAATAAAACTGACACAATGTTTCTCCGAAATAAATACTGTAATAATAATACTAATAATAAATAGGCAAAGGAGTAATGTATAGGAAAACAAAGAACGGATTGTCAATAACGTAAAATTTTACTATTAGACCCTAGGGTTTCTATCAAAGTAAGTTATTGTTCCTATTACACACAATGGTTGAATGGTAAGAAATAAAACATTGCATTCCTATAATATTTTTAAATATTTACTATAAAATAAATGCTACTTAAAGTTCATAATACGGTGTCAAGAAACTTGTTGGCAATTATTTTATTAAAAAACCTCATGTCAAATCTATCCAATCTATCCCTTTCACTTCAGTGAAACAATGGTTTTAACCACATGAAGGCCAAATCTATTTGGATGGATTTAGATACAAGATCATAAAATCTGCAATTATTCATTACGGATGGATTAACATCGCGCAGTCGCGCAGCAATTTTAACCGTGGCCATTAATACTTACGAGCGCACTCAGTTTGAAGTGCAGAACAAGAAATGATTCTTGTTCAAAAATCTTGGCATTTTACTTTCTCCTTTCTTTCGAAAAGATATTTAATTATCTTATTTATATCATGTAATGGAGCCGAAACACATATTACGAAGACTCCGACCGCCTTCGTTTAAGATGGTTTTAAACGATCTCCTATTAAGAAATTTTTTAGAAGCACGTCACTTGTAGTAGTTAAACACGACGATAATGAAAATATGTTCCATGTATCATATTTTTCGTTTCCAACTTTTTCAAGTGAGACTATAACACAAATTCCCGTCTGTTGAACTGTCTTATTCAATTCAGGTTTTATTATTTGCATGACGTCACAGAATACATCAGCAAAGAGCCATGAGCCAGCCAACCCAGCGTTGTACATTTTCTAAACTTTCCCCATACTTTCTCCATTGTATTTTATTGTCTCTCAGTTTCGATACCCTTGCAATTATTAATGTTTATTGCAATAATCAATAAATTGTTAAGTAAATGAAAGAAGATGCCAAAAGAAAGTGATCATGACCAGAACACAGCACTTAATTATTGCAATAAATATAGTTGAAGAAAAGTAAAGATGATCAATATTAAGGAGAGGGGAGGGTGAGGAAAAGATTCTATATACTGTAGTGTCAGCCATGGCCATTTTTATTAGCTATCTGACAGATACTGATGAGACAGAAATCTTTAGCCTCAATTTGAACTTTTTATCCCTGCTGGCGCTGGCAGGGATAAATCGTTTTTGAAGACATTTCATGTCAGTCAGCACAACGCAGTCATTTTTAATAAATTCATTTCCGTAAGGTACAAAAAAGAGTCGCCAAAAAGGAGCATGGGGAAGAGGCATACGGGCTTGTAAGCCGGTCATGCCATCTACTGGAATAAGGCTTACCGATCTACGGATTTTCAAATAATGTCTCCTAAACTAAACGTAACTTCTTTTTCAAATTTCGTAGTAGAACAGACAGATGGAAATGTGATTATCGCGCCACTACAAAAAGCATTTGGCATGGAAATTCCAGTATAGTATCTGTATTCTGTATGCACTGTGGCAATGCGTATAATGCTCATATAAATGCTAAATACAATTTTAACTTATTTTGCAATAAGACGGATCGATAAGCAACCTATGTACTGTACAATTTTCGTCATACTAGAACCGGCATAACTGAAAAATTAAAAAAGTCCTATTTACGTCATGATCATGACATTAGAAACTGCAGGGACAAATAATAATGGCCACTAGCCACATAACAATAACACAACTAAACACACACATAACAACATTATAATGTTAGTCTCAAATGGTTATGTTCCCTGAGAAAAACATTTTCATGTCTGCAACTTCAAGGAAGGAAACACGACCTAACAAAACACGATTACGTTTACAATAAAGTGAAAATGCCTATAAAGAGATCCTATACTTGTGGAATGATAATTGAGGGCTAAACCACGAAATGAAAAGATGACACAATTCACAATTTTACCACCTTGCAATGCTACATAACACAAAAAGTAATACATATTTCATTTATATCATTCGTTTAAAGTCATATACAATGACTTTGTCAATATTGTGATTTAAATTACTAGGTCACTTAAAATTGACTGAGTTAACTAAGAAGTACCAAGACGAAATCTCTGTATTCTGACTCTAATCGTTCTGACACAAAATATAATATGTAAAACCGTGTAAAACACTTAAGTACAACAGTCCGTCAGCTGTTACTGCATTGACAAACACAATAGAAGTGTTCACTTTTGCCTTTACTTAACTGTTATGTAATGGATTTAACCTGACATCTTGTACAGTTGTCATTTACTCATTTACTGTAACTAAACCATCGTAATTTATAATTTGACATTAACTAACTAAAACATCACCTTCCAGGAGTTTGAATTCCGGCTTAAGGTGATGTGACATTTGCCGAATTTACCCCACCCAAATTGACAGCTGATATGTCACATCTCAAATGTCAATAACTACCACATATGTGTGGTAGACAACACGGTAAATATAGTTAAATTTCAATTATTTTTGAAAACAAAAGTTGAAATTACAAAATCATATTGACAGAAGCAATGTGAATGAATATCAAATGTACGTTTGTATTGTATTGTAAATAGTAAGCGATCAACGCGCGAAAAAGAATGAATGAATAAAAGCAATAAATACCTGGAGAAGATTCGCTGTAGAATCTTAGCGAATGCAGCCGGCGAGGAAGATAGCGACGATGACGAATAAATCGGTGCAAGAATTTCGGATCCGAGATTGACAACTGAGGACACTGTGTCAAGGTGGCAATTGCTAATTTGAGAAGTACCAAAGATGGCGGAGTCACGTGAGCGGAGGACGTTAACAAAGGGGAAAAGCGGCTAACAATATTCTTGACTTTGCTCGAGTGTTGAAATGTTGAAAAGAAAAACAGGTAATATTATAGGTATATCAGGCAAAGAACTCAAACTTCTAGTAGCGTAGCAATAACCACCAACAGCACCAGCAGTACTGTAGTATCCACAGAGGAGCGATAATCCCGTCCTTCCTCTTCTGCCTGGTTTGGCCTACAAGACTGACACAGCAAATGCTAGTCTTTAAGCCCAACCAGCCAGCCTGAAAGTTGAGTTTGACTTGACTACTGCTAATCGTAGTAACTCGTAAAGTTGCAGCAGCCTTGCTGATATGATAATATGAAAGAAAAAGCTATGGAAATGGAACGGAGGGCGATGACGCAAGAGTGTTCCCCCCGCAAAACGGCGGGGGAGGACGGGTGATCGTAATTTTTTCGGCTGGGGGACTCAAATCCGCCCAAATAACCAAACCAACCAGCCAACTTTTCCGCTGTACGGTAAATAGTTAAAGTGTCTATATCTCTTTAGGAATGAAGTAATACTCTCACTCCCCCCACCAAGTCCCACCACCAGTCTTTGGCTTTTGGCTCTGGTCGGGCCATTGAACCGGCTCGCTGCAACCTCTTTTACACTTTTCCTTCTTCTAAAGGCTTCCCTTTGACATTTGCTTATTTACCTGGTTTTCATGCAAATATACCTTGGTCAATATTTTGGTCTCATTTACCTGTCAGTCTTAAAAGCGTTAGGAACAAGTGCATCGTAGTTGGTAACATTTGGACTTGCATGGATTGCAATTCTATGTATGCGGTACAGTTATTCGGCTGAATAATAATTGCAATCTTTTATTTGCAATGGAATGGTTATCGTAGTAAAAGCGCTAGCCATAAGCGTACATTACGGGTAGAGTGGAGGTATGGGATGCAAAATGTGAGATTTGTCTCATCTCATCTTCTGAAATCCATATCATGGCAAAGTCTCCGCATTGCCTGCATGCATAAGACAATGTGAAAGTTCTACCCGAACGTAGCGTAAATGCAAAATATGAAACCTACCAAATTTTGATTGGGTAGCAAAAACATTGACGTATTAACATATAAAACTCCGGTTCACATAGTTTTGGCTTTTGGTCACTTTGAAATACAATTCATTTACACGTTTGCTTCACATCATGCCATAGTCATTCATTAGGTATTGGCATTTGATACAATTGCCATTATTTCACTGCATTCTGCAATATTTTATCAAAGCAAATCGATCCCCTATGATTGCTATGATAATATTAAACCCCAAACAGCTACAACAACAATTACACTTCTGTATTCTCTACTTAACGACTTAACAATTTTCACCATTCTTAATCAGGCGAACTTAAACTAATTTAAAGTACTACATGGTACTACTAAAATTCTTGATCTTGTACACAACAATGTTTTGTTCTTCGGCTGTAGAGAACCTACCTTTGAAACTGCAAATGAAATCATGTTTTGTTTTACAAGACCATTCCAAAGACTCTTTATATTTGAACCTAAATGATAAACATAGGAAAAAGGGCATGTAAGGAGAGCTAACGCTATTATTGAAAGTAATAATAGCAGAAGCGAAGTTGCAGAGCTTGAACTGTAATCTGTGCGGAGAGCTTGCTTGGGAGTTTGCGGATTAATAATCTGTCAATAACTACATTAATACTAAACTCGTCCAAAACAACTAAACTAAACTAATTGTGTTCTTTTGATCCCCAAGGTCCCTTTCTCTGACTGGGAAGTTGTAAGGAAGGTAGCAGTGGCCCAGTGGCCCATTCCTCGGCTTACCTATATTTTATATTATATACTGTACTGTACAGTATACATGGGTACGTAGTACGTAGTAGCAGGGACACCTATATTTTACTCTGCCGAAACGGGCTAGATGTATGTTTCTACTTCAGCATGTACTTCAGTTAATAAATGACAATGAGCTAAAGAACCTCCCCAATTTTCCAAATATCATAATTGTTTCTAACTTTACGAAAAAGTGTAGGATATACCACCTACTCCCAGTATTGTTAAAAATAAATATCTAGTCTTAGTCCAAGTGTCTAATAGTAACTTATGTAGTAAGGCACGAAATGCAGGCTGTTCTAGTTATAGAAGGCTAGGTGTTGTACAGTTTAATACAATATGCCATTTTACACATTATGCCTATTGTCAGTCTGCTACCGACAGTCAAATCGTCAAATGTGATGCATTCCCAATTGATGGAATGTAGTATCACCTACGCCCACAATTGCCATGCTTAAACAGTTGCCCTAATTCCTAATTTATTGCAATAAATTATTATAGAAATGGATTTATTCAGTTCTTCAGCTTAGCTTAAAACTTTATGTGTGTAAGTTTAGAGAAAGTCGAGAGAACGTTTATGGGCACAATCATGTGTAGAAAGAGAAGGGAAGAATAGAAACCACCAAAAATACTTTTACTTAAAATAGTAATAAATTCTACCCGATTTTGTTATGTGCATTTACTCGTACAGAGGCTGGAGTACACCTTATTTTAACAAATTCATACCATTTAGCATAAAGTATTCCGAAGTAGTAAGTAAGTTCCGAAGTCAGACGTTGTGTTGTCAATAATTACTAGCTCAAAAAGTATCTTGGAAGAATTACATTGATTAAGAGGTCCTACCAATACTTTACCTTTAGGCAGATCAGGACAGGACTCAGTTAACCAATACTAAGAAACTATTAAGATTGAGAACCTAGAAATATTTTACCTTTTACCTACATGCTACACATCAATGACATCAACAGTGTAAAATCAATGTCCAGTGTAAAAATTTACATCCGATTGCTGTACCAGGGGACGTTTTGGTTGTTAGCTAGTGAATTACACGTGAATGTACTAAGATCACATACGATAGGTTGTCTTATATATGATGGCGGTCGCATCTTCAGACTACAAATACAATTGAAGTTCTTGAAAGGCTATTTAAACATAATGAATAGTAATGTAAGCAATGATGTATTGATGTATCTCCTGAAAAATATTGCTTAGCTTAACATGTCATACACACTTAAATCGTAGTCAAGTCAAATATTTTATTACTGTGGGCAGCCCATAAAATCTTACCGTATCATAAAAGTTTGAGCTTTCACCGGGAACGAGGTAGAGAAAGTCTACTTGACTTCCCGGTAACATTTGCTACGCGGATCTACGTAAATTGTACGGGTTCCTTTCCCTGTTTAGTTAGACATCTTTAATGCTGCAGACTTACCGGCGTCCCTTAATGCTTACCGGGTGCCCAGTGAAGATTACAAAATTTAACTATTATTTATTTATCTAACTGTTATTATTACGTCCGTTTTTTCCTTCCGCGAACAAAAGTGAAGGAAATGGAATATTTTCCTTCCCTTCTATTGGCTGAAAATATTTGTAAAATACACAGTTTTTATGGTTCCTTGCCGACCGGCGGCCATCTTTTTTTCATTATCAAAATTGTAGTTGTCTCACTTCTGAAAATTCGAGTCACATTCTCATCTGTTTTCGTTGTCCAGTTATTACTTTATTACTATTCTACACACTGCGTATATAATAAGCATTGTTTTGCCACCATAACACTAGCTTGCAGAAATATTAAAATTTCATTGAATTCAATACAGAATGACATGGAATGTTAGGTAGATGAAATATTTCAGGACATGAAGTAAGGATTTATTGTATTACAAGGTAATATATATGATAGAGTACTATACACATAGCATTGTTCTGCAAACAGTAAAGTGCACAAACATTAAAATAATAATTACACGATAGGCAACATTCGTAATTTATTTTATACAACACATGAAATTTTAATATTTCTGCAAGCTAGTGTTATGGTGGCAAAACAATGCTTATTATATACGCAGTGTGTAGAATAGTAATAAAGTAATAACTGGACAACGAAAACAGATGAGAATGTGACTCGAATTTTCAGAAGTGAGACAACTACAATTTTGATAATGAAAAAAAGATGGCCGCCGGTCGGCAAGGAACCATAAAAACTGTGTATTTTACAAATATTTTCAGCCAATAGAAGGGAAGGAAAATATTCCATTTCCTTCACTTTTGTTCGCGGAAGGAAAAAACGGACTGTATTTAAAGTTAATTTTCTTTTGTATTATTTTGTGAAAGCTTAGCGCAGCTACATGGTAGTAGCTGTAGCTAGCAGTATGGTATTCACCATATGGACAGCCCAGGTAATGCCCTAGCACAGCCATAAGTGCAAGGGTGATAATCTAATGGTGCATTATTCATTCTCGCTGTCAACTTGACATCCCTCAAGGTCAAGTCATATTATCAAACGGAACAACTCAAATACCTTAAAATTCATCCAAAATGAAAACATTAATTTGTTGCGTATTTTACACTCAAATATATAGGTAGATTCAATGTGCCTAAAGTATCAGAGATATTTAGATAATATTTCTAGTATTATAGTAACTAAATAATATTTCTGTTACTATAGGCACATTGGGTAGATTTCAATTTACTTTCTGGTTTTGTCTTTATTACTTCAAAGTATGCCCAACTGATTGAAATAACTGAGAACTAGTATAGCCAAACATTTAGTAATTTAAACTGTGGACCCTGGTAACTTCCAACTTAACGGGGAAAACAGTAACTTTCTTCGTAACTTTCACCGTGACCTTAACCAACAAAGTGACAAAGATTTTTCTTTACCAGCTTTGTTTTTCTACTTTTTCTGAAAAACAGTGGCACAGGACTTTGAAAGTGTGAGAATATGTAGATCCACAAAGAAATCGAGCAGGTTTATTTTTTTCTGTCTTCTCTCTTATATTTTTAATTGTCATAACCTTTATTACACCAAAATGTATCCAGAGAAAATAAAACAGCAAAGTAAAAATCCATTTTAATTACCTATGTTACTTTACGTACACTATTCTATTATAGACGTCTATAGATAATATTAATATGTATGCAAAGTCCTTGGTTCTCCTGCTGAAAGCAAATCAGTTTACCCTGTCAACCCTGTCTTCTGCCTGGTTTTCAGGTTCTTTCATTCACGTTTACACTGCAGGAAATCAGTTGCAGTTGTGGAGTACAGTTCAGAGCCTACAATTTTTACGAGTTATTTTATTGTTTGACAAAGTATCCAACAAAAACTAAAAAATGTCAAAAAACAATAATCCTATTGTTTTTTCACAAATACGGTATTGGGTACCGTTATTTAAGGGGGTGCTCATGAGTAGAACTTTTTGAAGCTGACATGTATGGCATATGGCAAAACTTGGTTACATATTCTTAGGGGAAATTTTGGGGGTGAAATCTCTTTTACTGGGTATACTGGGTAATAAAAACCCAAGCACATGTGGCTACACGGCCTTTATGAATTATCAGTCGCTAGGTACGCTGTCATTAGAGCCGAGAGGGAGTTCGATTCCCGGCTTGGGACAAAGCTAGAGGTTGTTTGTGCGAGGTACGAGTGGAAATTTATATTAATGTGATCGTTGATATTTATGACCCTGGGAAGACTACCCAACCCATTGAAAGAGATTTCATCCCAATATTCCTCCTGCTGTGGAATACGTAGCCAAGCATTATTGTCATGTGGGAATAACTTCAAGACGTCGTAAAAATCAAACATCCCCTTAAGGCTCGGGTTTACACGTTTCTACTTTCAGTGACGATTTTGATATAAAATTGAACTACCACAAAGTATTTTCCTTGAGATCTTTTGCAACCGTGTACTACAGGTTATATATGTTTCACCCCAACTGCATTCACTAATTAATTACTCATTGTCATTACGGGACTGTATACATCTTCACTTACTATTGTTTGAGACAGATATAAGTCCTAAATAGAAAATAAATAGCAATGCTGTGCTCCTAGTATTTTTAACATCTTAGTATAATATTTACGAGGTTGAATCTTATTTTGCAAATCGTTTTTAACAGTGAAAATGATATAATCATATCGTCATCGTCAGGCGGTTATCATGAGTTTCCTGTCCTTAAGACACTATTTTTGATTAAGAATCGAAAAAAACAACGTTATTTCACAAAGTGAAAACAAAAATACCTAATTCGGTTAGTAGTATAATAGTATTATGTATCGTCGTCTTCTTCGTCATCGAAAGATAAAAGATTTTTGTTTTTGACTTTCTCCATTGGACTTTCTCTTTTCTCTAATTTGGTCCTCAATTCGGAAGTTTGCTTACTTTCGGCTGCTCTCTTTACTGGTTTTTTAAAAACTATTTTATCGTCCTCCGCACCTAGGGAAAAGAAAATTAAACCAATATGCTGATTAATACCTCCACTGCATCATAGAAGTGAGCCTTGGACGGGCCCTCATATAGGCAAAGACGTTTTATTGTTTTTAAGCAAAACGAGCAATACACATTTTCATATTCAGGTGTTTCACTTAACACTCCCTTTTATTTCCTGATTTCCTGAGGTAGGACAGATAGGAGGGGGCATACTCCCAAAGCAAGTTAGCCCTAGGAGTTTCTGAAGAATTCAAAATGGGGTCATTCTGATTTCACACTTAGGCAAATATTTGATTTTTCCATTTCTAAAATGTAATCTTTCCCTTAGAATATACAATTGTCTACTAGGGGAAATCCCATTTCCCATTTAGAGTGAAAATCATAGCCTCTTTAAGTTAATAAAGCCTATATTTTCAAGGGAAAATTTCCCCTACAACACTTACAAGGGGTAAAAAAATGCGTTTGCAGGATTTATAACCTCACTTTCTAGTAATAGGCACAGGTATTCGGATGGCGCACTGCTTCCTATGCTTAGATACGCATTTACTGAGTGACTGAGTGGTATCTTAAGGTATACGTATACTTATTATCCTGATTGTATATTGTATGAATCATTTTACATTTTACGAAATGCATTTCCTTTAGTAAAGGTTAAGGAGCCTCAAAAATGAAATTTCCCTGTAAGTTAGGCTGCTTTCTCATTTGTTCTTTGATTTACTGAATAAAGCTGTACCTTCGTATTCGACATCCAGTTTTTCAGCTTCTTCCGCTGTGAGATCTCCAGGACTCAAAACAACAACGGTTGGCTTTTCATCGTCTTTATCGTCTTCATTATCTGGATCGCATGGACCCTGCTCTTCTTTCTGAAATCATAGATTGAACTACTGTTATTAGCATTGCATTGCGGGGCTAAAACGTTTTAGAATTTGGAAATGCGATTTTTTTACATACTGACCTTAGTATCTACTGTTGGTCCTTCCTTATAACCAATCTGCTCTTTCATTCGCCGAATAAACGCCGGTTCATTGGGTTTAATGAATGCTACTGCATTCTTCTTATTCTTACTCATTTGTAGATCTTTAAAAGTTGGTAGTAAGGAGCCTTTTAACTTGCTGATCAAAGTGCTCTTTTGGAACTTTGGAACAATCTGTTTTAAGGTTTCGCATCTAGTTTTCAGTTTTCAGAAATGGGTATGTATAATTGGTGTCTCTGTTCAAAAAAGTTTCTTGAAGTTTGGAGAATACAGCACAAGTGTTAAAAATTGGTTTTAGTTTTTGAACGTACTTTACTGCAAAAGGAAGTTTATGAACAGACAGTAATCTCGAACTCCATGCGATTCCCGCGTTTCCGCTGTACGGGCATAATATACTTCATGTAATACTGTTAGATGTGGTGAGCTACAGCCCAATTTGGTATACGGCCATCCAGAGCCCAACATTTCATGGATGTCCCTGTGGCGCAGTGGATAGCGCGTTGGACTTCTAATCCAAAGGTCCCGGGTTCGAATCCCGGCAGGGATGGAGAAAAACATTTTTGTTTGCTTTTTATTGAATGAATAAGATAACGTTTTCCCTAAAAACTGCTTTTCCCTTTTTGTTTCTCGGACTTAAAAAGTTGAAGGCCAGTGTTCATTAATGTTTCATGTTATGTCGCTATTTAAAGAATGTCCAATTCGGTATGGTGAAATGTAAAACAAGTGTCTACATGAAGTGATGAGCTAGGAGCTGATGAGTACGAGTAGCTATTTTTTGTTCACACATATAAATCATAATCCAGTTTTTGGATTATTGACTGTTAAATGTAGTGTACATGCTAATAAATGAATCAATAGTAAACCCGCATTACACTTTTTACACAAACTTGATGATGCCATGCAAAATAGCAATACCAGACCGCAGCATGATTGATGTTTGATTGAACTGCACTGCACGACGCATAGGTGCCGGAGACCACAACGGTTTGAGCTTGTAATTGTAATAATTTGAATATCTTAAAAAAATAGCTTACACTTCGTAATATTTTGAAACAAAAATCAGTAGTCCAGAGAATATGAATTTTTGCGCTGAAGACTGAAGCCCCCATACTTACATATTATCCCTTTTGTTTTACGACTTGAGGTAATTTCTCGCAATTACAATAAAAAGCGTTTTTATAAATACCCAATACCCTTGAATTTTCATGACCAAAAAAGTGCAGTTGCAGCGAATGCAGTAAATAATGAGTTAAAAAGTTATACTTCTAGGTTCTTTATAGAATTTAATACAACCTTTTAATATAAATATCGAGGAATACTATGGGCAAAAGAAACAAATATATAGTTGAAGTTCTTTATTTCTGCCCTGCCTGCAAAAATTGCCGTTCGCCAATAATAACAATAACAGCCTATCTTTGCGCAGACCAATTAAATTGGTTGTTGGTGGAAGATGAACAGTAAACTTTCTCGATTCAGATATCAGTTTTTAAAGTTTTTACAATGAAGATGGGAATGGATGCAAATCCTGTTCGGTGAAATGTAATCCGGAATAAATTATTATCCAAGTCACCTGTAAAACGATTATTATTGTGTGCATATAAGTGTTAATACTTATATTGGAGTAAAAATAAAAATAGCAAAAAAAAAGAAAGTTTACACACTTGATACGGCAATACTTAACACAATCCTATATATGCAAAATGCAATTACAATTGAACAAATGCTATATTCACAATCACATATTTACCAAAAATCCAGCAAGAGAAGTCATGAATCCCTCTTTTGTAAGTTCCCAAGCTCCCCCGAATTCCTCTTCATCCACCTTTTGAAAACCATTAAAATACAGGTAGACAATGCCAGCATTACAGACAAAAAACCTAACACAATAATAAAGAATATGAAATTAGTGTTATAATTGCATGGTATGGTATGATTTACCTATAATGTGCTGTAGTGAAATTACATCTATCGTAGAAAACAGTCCAAAAAATAATTAAAAGAAAACAAACAACTATCCGATGATTGTTTGAACCAACAAGTGAGGCAATGTGTACATTATGTACAGCCCAGCCCTTTCTATAAAGTAATGTAAGTAACACTTACGACGCTAAACCGAAAATGCCAGTTAGTGGTAAGAGTCCCCAAACAAGTCCAAGAAGTATCCCAAGAATTTGACGCATCCAATAAATTACGTCAAGGAACTCATCCTAAAAAGAATTAATTGTAAATACATCATTAATCATACATCTCATACCAACATTAACCAAATAATATTTAGATTCAGATTCACTAAAAGTTCCTTAGTGAATGTGAATCTATAACAGTTTATGTATTTAACAACCGAGCTTTGAACTCAAAGAATTATGTGAATAGACAAAAATGCAAAATGAAAACGCAGCACAATAATCAAGAATTTCATTCGTTCATTCTTCGTCTAGATTAGAAGGCAGACCACCACTAATATACTTTTAATTAAAATCTGTATCCCACTTTCACTGGTACTTTCTCGAATGTTCCCCTACTTTCACCATTTATTTCGGAAAGGATCCCAGCTTATTGACGTTTGCTAAACTTTTGGGGAATATGAAACTTGCTTGGTTGATATCCCTGGGCCACAATTTCATTTATTGTCGAGGCTTCACTGAATCTACAAATCTTGGAAATCAAAATGTTTACCTTATCTGGCCATTCGCTCTGACTAATGAGGATTTTGGACCAAACAGACGGAGACTTCGATGTTTCTATTGCTGTTTCACTTCTGCTACTAACACCCATTATATATAATTTAAAAGTAGAAAACTGAAGATGGAAGTATGCAAATTTTTGAATTCGAAAATGACTTTATCTAGTACCAACAATAATGTACAAGAGTGTATTTAATCATAACGGTTAATATCCTATTGTAATATCGTTATCTGACGAACAGAATATAAATTTTTCAACACATAGCAGGCACGGCACCCAATAAACAATGCAATATTTTTGTAAACAAACTACTATTATTGCAATTTTAGAAAATTAAATACCGACGAAAACCTTCGTTTTTAAACTCTAGAAACAAAATCACGAAACTAGCCGTTACCCAAGTGAAGTGTTCCGACATTAGAATTTACCGAAGGCGATTTTAAATTAGTACGGCAGTTTTAAAGGTTTGTTTGAATTGAAGTGCCTTGACATTGCCGACATTGAAAATGACGCAGTTTATTCAAATGGCCATCTGACACAGACTGGACTGACAGTGGCATATCTAGGGTAAGGGATCCTCGTCATGAAACCAACTAAGTGTTATTCAACCTTTCTATCAAATCTGCACAATTTTCTTGCCATTGCCATGAACTTTTGGTTCACTTCGCGCTTCGGCGTCAAGTCGTATCGTAAGCCATTATGCATTACGCATTTAGTTTCTTTAAAACCGAAATACGCAGCGCGTGAACACCGGTCGTATTTTTGGTTGGTATATAAATGACAGGCTTATGTTTTATCTATCATTAATCATTAAACATTTTGCCTACCAATATCTAGACAGGGTATAAAAAATTTTAAGAAACTAGACCACTTAGGTCTAGTTTCTTACGAAATACGAAATAAATACCGAAGGTATTTATTCCTTTACATGGATACCAGTAGTTACTGGAATGTTCCAGAACAGTGTTGCACACGGCACTGTTATGGAACATTCCCCGTGGGGGTTTGCACACGGCACCCTCATTATTCTGGTATAAAAGGAGCTCCCTTAGCCTCAGAGAGTCCAGTTGGGTTCCAACTCCCTTAGGAGTAACATCCTGAGAGAGATGGGAAAACAAAGCTAATCATCCTCTTTGACTGAAAGAGCCAAACAAACTGTCTAGTTATTTCACTAGCATCTCCATCAACATCCAATTCACCAAGGGAACCACGGGTACATAACATTACTGTTATAAATCATTAAACATTTTGCCTACCAATATCTAGACAGGGTATAAAAAATTTTAAGAAACTAGACCACTTAGGTCAGCGACATAACATTATACCCAAACAGTATTGACAGTGACCTAAAGTGACGCAAATTATTCCAAACGGGGCTATCGGAAAGGTTTCTGATTTATCAGATACGTGATACGTGTGTTTTACGTGTAATCTTTTACATCATGGTATATGTGTATCTAAAGTGAGTTTCTAAAAACAAAAATTTTGAATACTTCCCATGCAAATTTTCTTTCTTATCCAAAATGTGCATATCAAGTAATTCTCACCCATTACTTTATACTTTATATGTTCTACATATATCTACAAAATATTATTTGAAGTTATTTTAGGAATCATCCATTTAATACACATCGCAAATTTTCGACACCATCCGCATCCCTTCCATACCCAGCCAGGCGTTGAGAGTAACGCAAAAGTTCCCCCTAACCTACTAACCCTATTTAACATATCAAGGTTCCGATTTTTTAACAACCGCTTGACTTCCGGACTATTATATTCGCCGTTTGATGATGACTTGATACTCTACCTACAAATATTAAAGAAATACTAGGAGAACCGCAAGTGTCTGTTCTACAAATGGCAAGATATTGCCAATTGGCGGTTGTCATGAATTTCTGGCCCTTTAATGGATGATCCCATAAAGTTGGGGCGTTCACTACAATCCGTAACCAAAATATTATACCGCAGAATGTCCAAAAGAGTTTTTTCTCTATTCGGATGCCTTTCGTCGTTTTTTCGGACCCGGCGTTCCTGTGCTGTAGACTGATGTACTGTGTTTCTAATAATTTGCAAAGGCCGCCAGTGGCAGTCACAGTACCTGTATTATTGCTTTCTAAAGTGGCTAATTTTGAACTCAACACGAGGTTCTACTTAAAATAACACAGCACAACATTGTCTATGTGAACTATTGTGAACGTGAACTGTTAAGTCGAAGCCGTGACTATTAAATTTAAACTAATTTTTAGTTAAGTGAGTTAGCTTTAATTATGTACATTTATTAACAGTTTAGTGAGATAGATTTTCAATGCGGTAATCAAGAATCAAGACCTGTAGCGCAGAAAAGCGGTGGCCAGTAGATAGATATAGATAATCACTTACAGCAGCATCAACATAATGAATTCAATAAAGTAAGCCCTATATTTTTGCAGTTTCGTTGGAGGTCTATCTCGTAATCTAAATTAAAGCAAACTGGATGCTTTTTGAAAACATTTTTATGTCCATCTCATTCCCCTCTCCCAACAACAACAAAAAAATGTCCTGTTCAACTAAAATTAGCCGATTTCAGGAAGTGAGCAGCAGTAGAACCAAAATCGGTAATTTGCTTCCGCCGGGTTTGGCTGCGTAGTAAACTGTTAACATGGGTATCGACGATTGATGTACTTTGTAGTTTTTGTACCCAGAGAGCCAGTAAAGTCACCAAACTCAGTTTTACATGTATAATAATATTATTGTATCGTATATCACCTGGTATCCTGCCCCGTAAATGATTTCACTGTGTGTTATTTTATTTTATTATGTAACTCTGACAGGCAATTGACTATTTTTGTCTTTTTTTGTTATGTACAGGATTTTTATGAAGGGAAGCCTTGATGCAATTGTCAACAATGGAAATCTTCGAAAAGGTGCACATTTATATTTACTAAATTGGCAAATGAAGAACCCATGTCTTTAAAATTTTGGTATTATAGCTTTTGCTATTAATTCCACAGTTCCACTTTTTTAGTTTGAGATATAAAAAAGTGCCAAGTATTGAGTTATATTATAACCATTGTTTGAATGAAGGAACATCTTAAATATATTAATATTGGTTACTCGTATACATTTGATCATTAATTACGAATCGTGACTCTTTAGGTTTTCAAAAGACAATGGTATTCAGGCATTATCATTTGACAACATCATGTCCAGTGGGACAGCAGTGGCGGGAAAAGTAATAATATATTCTTGAAAATTTTATTGCATTTTATTATCTGTTTTAATACGTGTATTAACATTAATATATAGGTTATCCAATACGTACTGATGGTCTTTCATTATTGTTTTTTAACTACAGAAAAGGTTTACCTGCTAACCCAAATGCATATGGACCTCTTACTGATCGTCCTGACTATCATTTTATCAAAGATGGACGAAAAGCCCCCCCAGGCTCTGGTAAAGTGAAGCGAGTTAAAGAGCAGAGAGCATGGATGGTGAGTTCTTACCCATTTTATATTTTTTAACTGAAGTCAAAAGTCAAAGTTGTGTGTTTGGTTGAAGTAGACCATTTTTTACTTTAGTGCGATTTTTAACATTGGCAGTAATAGTAATAATGTATGCGTTTAACTTTGTATCGAAATCAAAGTATCATGTTTCTCGATAATTAAAAACTCGTTTAAAATTCAAACTTTCTTTACCAGGAAAGAATTATGGCACTCACTTCTCAAGTGGATTTTGCTGTTGAAAGATATGAGAAAATAGTCAAAGAGAAAGAAAAATATAACGCCGGAATTATCTTCTCAAAATTAAAGCCAAAAGGAAATGTGCCGTCTGCATCTGATCATAATAAATGAGCATAGTGCCTTGTTGCAGCCTAGAAGTCTATAAAATATGGTTAGTAATAGTAACACTAATAACAAAAAGCTATAAATACGTATTAATTTTATGCGTAGCTTTCAATTTAAGTTATACCTTTCTGCTTTTCCTCTTACTATGCTTGAGAACTACAACCGAGCGAAATCGACTTGTTATCTTGCTGACTTTTAAAATACTTGGTGGTCAGTTAGTCTCGTTTTCAAAGTTAAAAAATCACGAAATTGAAGTAAGGTGGGAGTTTCTAATTTGTTATTTCTTAAAATGAATTAAGGGTTAGTGGTAGAGTGTAAGGTGTTTCACGGTAGTTTTTTGTCGTACTATTTTACTACTAGTGATTTTCACTGAATTCAAATATTTTGTCGCTAATTCCGTTACCTAAATTTTTGTTAATTAAACCAGACCTTTCAACTCAGAATTAATGTTAACCAGGGGCCAGGCCAGGGGTGTCTGTGTCTAGAAAGTGTCCCCCACTACCCTAACGATTTCTTTTTCAAAGATACAATTACATTGGGACTAAAGTACCATTGGGCCTTGTGGACTGGGCTTGACTGGATTAAGAAAAGAACTTCCCCTCTGCAGAGTACAAGCAAAATTTAATTGCATTTTGACAAAATTTATGAATTTTACTTACATATCTCTCATAATAGTAGGAAGTAGTAACATTTCTAATCATAAATCATCCCACAATACGAAACAAGGAGTACTTTAAAAAAGTTTGTCTATTCAAGTTTCCTACATCCAAGATTCCAAGAATGAAGTATTATCCGTTCTTGTACTGCATCCGAACATTTTTCGACGTTCTTGACTTAGGTATAGTAACGGTTTGCTAAAAATAAGTATTAAGTGTTCTTTTTGAAGCATTATTACAGTAAACATTAAACATTCATATACTATTGCTATTGCTATTAAATAAATATTCTCTTATAGTTGACATCATACGTTAAGTTATAATATCGTGTATTTAGCATTCTTTTTATTGTTCATGTTCATATTGAAGATCACTTTTAGTAGTAATTTAATTTAGTTATGACTTTTGTATCTGATTATTTAATTATTACTTCATCGTAATGTACATTATGTCATAAGTAACAAAAGTTAACTAATACTAATACCTAATTACAATACATACAAATATACTCTTTATTTGAGTACACATTTTGTTCTCATTTTGTTTATGTGAACTGGGTACATGCTTCCTTTATCCACTAAGTTATATTAGTAAAGAACAAGAATGAAAACTTCTTAACTTTTTAAGTTATTTTAAACTTACTTGTAGGAAGAGCAGAATTAGAACTAAGTAATTCAAAATCAACAACATTAATACAGTATCTTATGCTCGTATCACTGGTAAGGGATTTTTAATAATTACAATATATAGAATCTCAAAATTACATAATGGTTTTAGGTTTCTGTAATATTTTATAATTTTTGATTTGCACACTCTTCCCGGGATGAATTTATAAATATATCAAGGAATGAACGATGATAAGGAGTACTGTTGATTTCAGACTTTCAGCAACATCGACAACTGTAACCATGCACACATCCGGCAAAAAAAATAATGTTAAATAATATATACAAGTCCACTAGTCGTCACAACTAATCCGATTAATATCTTTGCATATATGCTTACCATGACCTCGATCTTGATTTTCGGGTTTTTTTGCCAGTTCCAATTGAATTATGCTTTAAGAATTGTCCAATTCCAAGTATGACGTACTTACATCGTTACATATAAACAGGGACGTATCCAGAAAAATCACTTTGGGAGGCTCAAAGAAAAATATTTTCCAAAAAATCCTAATTCGCTAATAAATTATTTTGTCATTTCAACGAAAAACTTCCTCTTTTTCAAGAATTTAGGTGGGGTTTTAGCCCCCAGCCACGTGGATACGTGCCTGTACATAAATACATTTAAAAAATTTGCGCTAAGCAAAGTAAAAATGTTAAATAGTAATAATGTAGTCTTCTCAGAATTCTGGTTTGTAAAAGTTTATCTAATTTTCATCTGCGGGACTTCTTGACATGGTGACCATATTTCGCCCGAACGAAAAAAAAGTTTATGAATAACAAATAGTACCCAAAATTTTTTCCGCTCAGAGTGCTAACATTATATTATGTACTTGCACCTGTGGTAAAGTTCCTTTCAAAACAAATTCTCAAAATATTCTCGATTTGCTAATTTTTATGAAGTGAAATGGAATTATTTTTAGGGCTTATTCGGATGAAAAAACTTTCCAGCAAAAGTTTTCGTTTAAGACGAATTTACTAAAAAAACTATTTTTTACAGGATATTTTTATACATGTCCTGAAATTGACATTTGAAATTGATATTCGGGTGAAAAAACAAACGAAAAACGGAATGCTTAGATACAAAAATTTGAAGCGGAGTCAATCGAAAACTTTTGCTGGAAAGTTTTTTCACCCGAATAAGCCCTAAAAATAATTCCATTTCACTTCATAAAAATTAGCAAATCGAGAATATTTTGAGAATTTGTTTTGAAAGGAACTTTACCACAGGTGCAAGTACATAATATAATGTTAGCACTCTGAGCGGAAAAAATTTTGGGTACTATTTGTTATTCATAAACTTTTTTTTCGTTCGGGCGAAATATGGTCACCATGTCAAGAAGTCCCGCAGATGAAAATTAGATAAACTTTTACAAACCAGAATTCTGAGAAGACTACATTATTACTATTTAACATTTTTACTTTGCGTAGCGCAAATTTTTTAAATGTATTTATGTACAGGCATGTATCCACGTGGCTTGGGGCTAAAACCCCACCTAAATTCTTGAAAAAGAGGAAGTTTTTCGTTGAAATGACAAAATAATTTATTAGCGAATTAGGATTTTTTGGAAAATATTTTTCTTTGAGCCTCCCAAAGTGATTTTTCTGGATACGTCCCTGTTTATATGTAACGATGTAAGTACGTCATACTTGGAATTGGACAATTCTTAAAGCATAATTCAATTGGAACTGGCAAAAATAACCCGAAAATCAAGATCGAGGTCATGGTAAGTATATATGCAAAGATATTAATCGGATTAGTTGTGACGACTAGTGGACTTGTATATATTATTTAACATTATTTTTTTTGCCGGATGTGTGCATGGTTACAGTTGTCGATGTTGCTGAAAGTCTGAAATCAATAGTACGGACAGCGTTATAACCTTATTCCTTGATATGCTAGCTGTAGTTTTCTTACTTATACTCAAACTTTTGGCCAAGTTTAATAAACGGCCGACTGATTAAAGGGAATTTTATTGTAGCAGCAAATTTGGAGTTTAAAATGCTGAAAATGCTTTAGAAACTAGGTCATTCGGTCATTGGCTTTCGTAAAATTACAACGGCATTTCCACCATTTAATAAAGCTTAATTACTTTCACTAATCTTTTATTAAGAAAGCACGTCTATCGGTTTATATCAGTTATATATTACTTGTTGAGTTCATAGTAATCATTGGTTGTGCAGGTGTATCGTCTTTGCCGTAAAATATCTTGCTTCCTGGAATCCTTTATTTTTTAAGTTTCCATCCTTTTGAAACATACCTGCTGTACTGGCTAAAGAAGCTTAAGCTTAGGTATGTAATAGAGTATTGGTACTATATCTGAAAGTCGCAGTGTTGGAAATCAGTAACAAGGGTTTTGGATATTTGTCTGTCACCTTCTCTTCGTCTAACGCCTTGTCAGATTGACATTTCTTCATATAGCACACTTTCAAGTTTCCAGGTTCCAAGTCCAATTTAGCTAATTACAAAGTGCAAAAACTCTATACTATACTTTACACAAACATCGACGTGCACTCATATATTTTCCCTCAATTTTCTTCATTATTTAAAAAAAGTTATTTTATTAATAGGGCAACTTGAGAAGGTACACACAATAGTACATTAGTAGGTACATTTTTTTAATATTACTTTTATGGTTCACTTTTTCGGTCTTAGCGTTAATATTAAAAGCTGTTTTTTATCCTTATGTTAAACATCGTAGGTCATAAGACGGATAATCAAACTCGGTAATAGGTGAATAATATTTACACTTATGAAAACCTGACTTAAAACAACTAATGTAATAAGTTAAATTGTGAAGCGAACGTAATGCACGTTTTGTATTAAAATCTGGTTCATCTTTTTTGTCCATGTCTTGTCCTGTTCTTATCGCACGCTTTCCGTTTCCCTACTAAATCTTCAATGGTTGACGTTGGGTTAAGGAAATTTATTACTTGCAATTTAACGATAAATTTCTTTTGTTGTGTTCAGCCTCACTTTAGGTGAGACTGCCGGCTTGCAAAATGTAAAGAAATAAGTAAGGATATACACATTAGAGAATGTGCAAATTTTCACAGTTCTTGAATTTGGCATCCTCTTTTCCAAGCAGCCACGTAAGCATTTGTCTTGCTTTCACACTGGCCCGCACGATTCCCCGATGCTTACACCAACTGTCTTGATTTCCTAAGACATTAAAGTTATTCCATTCCATAAGTAGATAATTTTGATTGAAATTATATTGCTACAACGTATCATAAGCTGGGAATTGTACATAAACGCTTGTGTATAATAGTTTAAAGTTTACTATGAATCAAATTATGCTAAATAGTAAGTACCAATAATTTTTAATGATGAAAACTTCTTACCAGATTGTGCACTCTTCAATCGAATTTGGTGAAGTAGTCCTACAAGAAGCTCATCCACGTTATGATTAATTCCTACGGAAACTTCCGTGAATTTTACACGATATGATACAGCCAGACAGCGGCCATCTATATGAGCCACAATAATCACAATAAAATCTAATGTTTAGTATTCAAGTGGTCACATTTTTGAACCATTGGGATTGAAGGGTCTTATTTGGCAGATCTGTTGGTTAGCTATGTTATGAAAAATTAACCTTGAGTAGAAACAGCCCTGCTCCTTGCCAAGTCAATTTTGTTAGCAACGACAACAACTGCTTTGGTTCGCAGCATGTCCCATTCTTGTAGCCGTCGTAGCTCTGTTTCCACTTTCCCGAAGCTGGCGCGGTCCACGACCGAGTAAACAAGTACGAATGCATCTGGTGGGTTCAATCTGTTGCAATCCGTCTGTAAAAAGAATTGAATTTAGATGTAAGTCTCAAAGTTACTTTAGGGATCCTATAATTACGTAACTTTTATCCCTAATGTTCTCACACAATTCATATCGAAACTTTCTCCAAGTGAAAGTATGCAAGTTTTTAAGAAATTTCTAGATATTGAATTCTTTCATTTGGAATTTGGAATTCATTTCATCTCTCGAAATATGGAAAATGTCTATTTAAATATTACTGAAAAGCCTTGTTATTTGGCTCAATCATGAAAATGAAACCCGCAACACAAGTCACTCTTTGACATGTTTGTGTTGGTTACATTGTATGCTGTTGCAAAGTCTTGCTTTGGCAAAATGATTCCTCTAAGTATGAAATTGCTCTATAAAATTAGACAAATATTTCCGATTACTTTTTCTTTTTATTAATGCAAAACAAAAATTACCTTTCTCTGTTTTCAAAGTTAGCATATTGTATTTTGGAAATATATTTGGTAAATCTGTCATACCCAAACCTTAATCTGTGGCACTAATAAACTGAAAATAGATGTTAAAGAGAAAAACTAAGGTTATTTAGAACATACGACCTACACGAAGGCGTTATTATGTAAATAAAACAAGTCTCTTTAGGTACAATTTAACGTTACACCAACTGATTAATACCTAATTAATTGCAAATGGCACATATTTTGTATAGTAGAAATTGAAAACAGTTGAAGAGGTTACATTTTAGTGCTTCAGATGTGTCTACAGTAACACAGATACAGATGTGAATGATTGTATTAATCGAAAAGGTCAAGTGGTCAGTCCTTATAATCGTAATTATAAGTTACTTAGTGCAACAGGGCTTCAAAAGTCGTAAAGCTTTGCGTACATGCTAGAAAGCCTATGATTCGCAGTAGTTGCAGTTTCTTTTCTGCACTATCGTATTGTTTAATGCACGACTTTTGTAGTGATAATAACTAGGGAGTAGTTTTTGTTGTGATTTACAATATGTGTAATTTATCCTGCATATTTAGGTTTCCATACCTTGGGATTCTGCATTTTAAAGAACGTCATTTCAGACTCCTCGCCATTCAACATTACGCTGACAGTTTCTTCTCCTTCGACATCTGCAATTAAAAAATGATAATTATAATAGATGGACGAATGTTAGAAAACTCATTCATTTGTTTAATTGTAGATTAGAACTACTCAGCTACTGTTTCAAGATTTCTTCTTGAAAACTATCGTACTGCTAGTCATATAACTAAGATTCTTGAACAAAGCAAGAAAAAACATGTCATATTTACATCTAAGAATTTCATTTCTTGAAACGAAGTAACTATGCTCGCTCAGTTTTCTGGAGTTGTTGAATTTTAATGTTACCATTTTTGCGTTTTGACAGATGTACTTCTGTTATCATTGGTATGTATAGTATCAAGTTGTAATACATGCATTATTGTATTAACCAAAATGGTTGTTTTATTAACTCATAATTAGTCAACAGTCTTTGCAGCCTACATGATACATTATTGCTGCTATCTAACTATCTAGCCCTAAGCTTACGCTTAGTTAACTGAATAATGAAGTTACGATTTACTTTTTCTGTAAAAGAAATGTGAATTATTCAATCAATGCATATCAGAACAAGCTGTAGTTTTGACCACAAAGGACTATGTCAATTTTGGAACTGCAAAATATTCTGATAGTATTACCCAAGAAAGATCATGTTACAAAATAACTGTCTGGAAAATGTTAATCTTTTACCATAGCAAGCCTGTAGTAAAATTATTCTGTTGCAGAGGGGTTAATGGGTTTTTGACAATGATTCGTTCAATGTTTCTAAGCGAGATTGCTGATTCTTTAGTTCAGCATTAGAACATGTTCTTCATATTTTCCTTTTTGAAGCGGTCTGTAGACACCCGGGGAATGCGATACGAGGAAGGAGGTCCGGGGAAAGACATCCAGAGAATGGGATGCGGGGAATGACATCTGGGGAAGAAGATCAAGGGAATGGGATGAGAAAAGTATCTTTTAGAATTTTGCAGGAAGGGAATGTCCATCTTGTGGAACAGGCCTGTAATGTATTACGTACAAGCTTAAGAAACTGACAATGGATTTATCGTAATTTTATGTCAAGACGATGCTTTGGAAGAAGATACACGACTATCTCGTTTAACTGGCATTGAATCGGATTGTGTTTGTGGAATGCTATTCTTTTGTGTATGTATATTACTTTGGTACTTTCCTTTAGCTTGTTCCACCAAGAGTAATCGGGGCCGGAACCACCAGTTCTGGAGTAATCGAGACTCGTAAATTTGCTACTATTTGCTAGTCAAAGTAAAACTTGTCATCCTATTTCTTGGGCTCTACATGCCCCGCTGAAATTAGTCGTATTGAATTTTCATTCCCAAAGTGAATAACCTTTCTAAATTTTTCTAATTTTGATGAGTTTAGACCCAAAACTCTTTCACTTTAAACAAGCAGAAAAATATTTTCTTCCATCCTGATTTAGTTAGTGGAATGCTTTTTCTGAAACCAAACCAGCAGTGGAGATTGGAGAAAGTCATCTCTATTTTAAGTATTACATAGGAATTGAAGACGCAAAGCAACAATAATACATAAATTATGCTGACGTACTTACACAATTGCAAAATTCGTTTTAATTTTTTATTAAGTTTAAGCAAAAGACATATATGACTTGGGAAAGAATATTTTTATCAGAACTACCTTAACAGTTAAATGATGATGTGCCATGTGCCACAACAGTATTAATGAATACATTCTTAAATATGATTGCAAACGGAGGCTGACGATATGATTTCCTAACTATTTAGCTCCATTTCCTAACCTGTTACATATTTGTTGATAGGGGTATAGTAGGCAATTTTGCAGTGAGAGAAGATACAATAGCAATGGGATTCGATTTTGGCGAAGGTGTTCTTTTATGGCCCGTTCCTTTATTTTTACTAATCCACTACCTACAAGTGAATTCCGTTATTAAATTGCCCTTCTGATGAGGTGCTGGTAGGTACTAATAGGTAGCTGTCAATGTCGTTATCTCCTTTTGCGAGCACCATCTAAATCAAATATTTTAGTTAAAGGGCCACACAAAGTAAATGAGGATGATAATTTCTCGTAATTCGTACATTTGGTTTCGTTTCAATTTGAAACGAAAATCGGAAACTCTAATGGAAAGCATTTTACTCGGGTTCATTGTAGTAATCATATTTAGCAGTTCAGTTGCCTACATGCATCCTGTTTGAACATTTCGTTTTCTGAGTGCATCCGTCTGTTAACATTCCCCTCACTGAATCGAAATAGCTTATTCTGTCGGGGATCCAAAATTTATTTACTTTTCTATTTAAATGTGTCATGCATACCTAAATACTTGCTTCACACTTTGAAAACACTTCTGCAGTAATATTCGAGCTTATTGCACAGTTAAGGCTGAAGAAATAATGCGCGTTGATAGAACTTACTGCAAGTAGTTTCAATATATCTACGTAACTTTCACTCTACTGAAAACATTTCCATTTTTCCCTAGAGGAAATTTACGTTATTTTCAATATTGGTAAACTATGCATAACAGTCAAGGCTAAATAGGGTAGCGAGATTTTATTACTAAATTTGTTTTCGAGACAGTCCAGAATATAATATGATTAGGTAAGCACTGTCATTATTTTAGGGAAGTATGAAAGCGTAATTTTTATTTAATTATAAAATAAGGTTTTTTCCAATAGTTTTGCTCTTGTTGAGCTTACAATCTAACAACGTTGGAGAACATGCGAAATAGAAAGTAGCGTTCTCAGTGTTCCAATCCTGTGATCTAAAACCTTGTACTTTTCACTACATCCCGTTGAATAGAAGTAACTGCCACAAGACTTAAACCACAGTGGAACATAAATCAAGTGGCACGTTACGTAAATACTCCTGATGAGCAACCAACCAAGGTAGAACATTCGTCTATACTAAATCCATATAAAATAGCTTTTCAAGTACGAATATCACTCAGTGTTGGCATCAACAGCCGAGTAATTTTTCGAAGGGATGGAAAATGCGAAGATGATTAATCAAGGGAACGCTACCTGCCCACCAAATCATTTCTCTTATATGGGATTTCAGTGACCCAGTTAGTTAAACATTCGTAAACGTGTCAAAGGAATGTTCTAGTTGGTGGGGTTTCAGGCTTATATATCAGGCAAATATATGTAGTACTGAGATATATCACTATTTTACTATATAAAGCATCAAGGATTTAATAGTAGATATTTGTAATTTGCAAGAGAGAAATTTTCTGGAAAGTCGAATAACGAATACAGTAGTACAGCAACTGACTTTCTATTAGATTTGTTTCTATTTAAAATGGGAAATGCGTTAAAATATAAATTGGTTGTACTTGTATCTGTATTCATGATTCATGATGTGCCATATTTTTGTAATCTTTTCATCTTAATTCAATTCTCATTCCAAAAATTGCATCTCAGGAGAAGCTTCTTTCAACTATAACCTGTGATGACACAATTCAAAGTATTTTATACATAACAAGGAAAAACCACATAACTGAGTAGCTTAATAAATCCTTTACTTTACTAGTTGCTAACATGGAGAAATGAAAACTTTCAGCACAACCTGTCACTGGAAGTTTACATGAACGGATGAACGATGCTTTAGCCTTTGATAAAGTATTTAACAAAGATTAGCTAGGGCAAATGTACTCAGTCTGAATACATATTATATCGGTATATCACTGAATCGACATTCTCCCACTGTACACTGCGTAAAGGGACATACAGATGTAGTTAGGTAGTATAATACCGAATATCTATGTAATAAAATGTAAGTGTTGGGTATTGGGTATGCATGTACTTATAATTTATAATCTCTACAAGCTCATGTAATACTACCAGACTGTATCAGTTACATATCTCACATCAGCATGCAGCATTACTAGTTTGTTTGTATGCCTATAGTATGGAAACACAAAGCAAAGTATTGTGTATCTGTAGTATTTGAAGAATTGCATTTTCGTTGGAATGTTGGAAAACCAAGGGTTTGCTATTCTGCTGATGCTGAATAATGCAATACTACGAGGATTTAACTAGTACAACTTCAGTGTTTCAATGTTGAAAATGACGCAGTGAAGCTACTCTTGTGTTGTATTGCTGTTGGATTCCAATAAATTGTTTACTTTTCTTGGGGTGGAAAGAGGTAGAAAAAGAGATTTGAATTTCAACTGCCTACGCTTAGATTTAGATTTCTCTATGGTAAGGTGAAGGAAGCAAGGAAGGAGTTCCCATGTGCCTATGTAAGGAAAGTTTTGGTTTCTTTTGGGCATTGATTACAATATCTGATATATTATGCTGAAATTTAGCAAAACTTTATAGTACGCAATTGAGGTAGGAAAGGAACGAAGCGAAAGGAAAAGCAGTATGGTGTACCAGAGATGCTTTAAGATATACTAAAGGCAATTTAAACATACGCTATTGCTGTGTGAATTGAAAGTTATAAGGTATAAAGCAACAGCAACATTGTGTAGGGAAAGTCGACAGATCTTGTGGTTTGGCTTAGGTACTTGTAATAGTCAGTCACACTCAATTTATCCAGTCAGCGTTTTTCTGATGAGATGCGATATGTTTGAACAGTCTACCTAGCTTGCTCTTTTTTATCATAAGTGTTCCGATCAAAGTTACCAGGAAGGCAAAGAGAGGAAAATTTAAAGTACTAAAAGCTTGATAAGATCCTGTATACTAAGATTAACGGACGATAACGCATTCAGGATATATTTGTTCTGATTTTAGAATGTAGTGCCATAATATTAAAAGCATCTATCCCCCAGGATTTTTAGCTACCGGTGTGTTTGGTTGGGAGAAAAATGTTGAAAGGAAGTATGCCATATTCCTCATTATGTTGCTACTAGATTTCGTCGCGTCAGTGCAAAGTAGCGCAAAATAGGACGAATGAAGCACACTAGGAAATATAGAAATATTTCATGTAATGTTGAACGCTAGGTCTACTTTAAGTAATTATTGCAAACGGTTTTATTTAAATTTAACGAATGTGGGGTAACTTTTATCCAAAAATATTAATTGCTAATGATAGGTTCGTTAGGTCCTACCAATGGTCTGTGTACAAGGTGTACAGTTTGTGTACTAAAGTGATGTAATTAATTAAGTCCTCCGAATTCAGAACGGTCAGAATCAATTATTCCTTTCCTCAGCTGCAAAATATTAATAATAATAATAATCTAGAATGGTATATACTTTCACTTGTTTTCTCTGAAGTGAAAGTGAAGTCTTGAACTGTGCCAAAATAGAGGACTTTTAAATAACAATAAATAATAGTAGTCAGCTTATGCGAATGAAAACTCCAGGAAATCGCATAGCAAAGTTTTTTGGGTTAATATTCTATTCTTTTATTGGTAATAACTTTAACAGTTTTACCCATTGTTAGGTTTCCGAAATTTGTTATCTATCTCGTCTGTGCTAGTGAATGGGGGAAAGTACTGACTAGAAGAATAGATGAGTGCTGTGCTATCGTTTTGTGAACCCAGCAAGGTGTGCGGATAGACAAATTATTCCTAGAACACAATAATAACGGTAATAGAATAGATAGCTACCGTGTGCTGCTCAATGCTCTGTTGAACTGGGTAAATGAAATTGCAGTTTATTAATCGTAAGCCGTTCCTCATGTCTTTTGTCTCCTCTCGACAACCGAACAATGACTCGACATTTATTTCCTTACATTTTGGCAGTAATCTGAAGCATGTCATAAATTTCGTTCATTTCTGTTAATCTTGCAAAGCATGAGAGGTACTCTAACAATACTATCAGCTATCCGAAAATGAATTGACTCCTCAGTAAAGCAAATGTGAAATATAAGCATTTGATAATCTTGCGTTGTCTATTTTTACGGTCACGAAATGATGAAATCTATTTGATTAAAGCGATAAAGTAGTTCAGTGTGTGTAAGTGGAAATGCTAAAGGTGACAGTTTATTTGACTAACCATTTTGTCGATCATAGGCGTTGATACTCTCTGATGTCAGAAACTGACTGACCAAAGCAGATTTGCCAACTCCTCTTCCCCCAATCATAGCCACTCGGTGGTTGGCTGCGACTTCTGGTTCAGTTGGAGACAAAGGTTGTTGCGGACTGGGGCGATACGAACTCCTTCTGCTTGCGTTTGGTGAACTTCCTCGGCTACTTGCGGAAAATTCGTTACTAACACTTTTCGGCAAAAGGAGACCATCTTCTGAGGTAAACACAGTATTTCTATGAGGTTCTGGTGTAGTTGGTGTTGGAATCAGGCTGTTACTTCTTGAACGACGTCTTCGGAAAGAATCTCCTCTGTTAACAATGCCTGCGTAAATTAAAAACGTGTTTCGTTATTTGTCTGAAACAAGTGGATATTAGGATAAATATTTTATGCTCCTAGGGACGTGTAAGATCATTGCTGCGCTGTGATATTATTATTTCATTTCAATCCTCTTTATTGTTCTTCCGTCTGCAGATGCGCTACTAAGCCGAGTGTAGTAAATATGTTTGTCTAATCGTAAGCGTTGTATCTTCTGCATCATTGTACTTTTTAGCCTATCAGTCTAATTTCATGTAGGTAGGTATATAAATTACATTAGTACTTTTTGGGAAAAATGTATACTGCAGTACGCCTTATCTAAAGTGTACACGTGGATTAGACTTTCTCTTTTTCTGTGGTTTTTTACGTGAACGCCAAACTTTCCTTCAACTTTTTACCTATTTTAATCTACTTACGGTTTAAATTTGCATACTCGCATTAAAAGGTTCTTTAAAGATCTCCATCGTTCAATTATCGTAATCTTCATTTTGACACACACATCGATTAGTATTGTCAATTATTTGTGCATATATGGCAGTTAGGGATTGTAGTATAAAAGTGTTTGGACTGTATAAGATAAAAGCGTGTTGGAATCGTTTTGCTTTCGTCTAACTCGGTTACAAACTTTTAAAGGCTGCAATATTAAATTTAACGTACGTGTGGCATGACCAACTTCCACTTTCAGTGAAAAAGCGAATATAAAAACTCGACTTTCTTATGCAGTTGAAATTAGTGAGCGGTTGGCGCTCTTGTGCATAATACGGACATCCTCTCTGAAGGATATGTATATTCCGTAGAAACACAAGAGCGGAGGAGGTTGAAAAAGAAAGTAAATATATTAATATTTAATGGTGATGTACAATAGACAATATATGCCGTCTTATCTCTTTATTTTGTATGGCTTGGCTTTCCCTTGTGTACTACTTAAATGTTTGTGGAGAAAGCTCACAATCATCTCTGCTGACATTCAACTGACAGGGAACAGGCATCCTCTGTTCTCTGTGTGCACTATCACTCGGGAAAAACAATACATTGTACTACATAAATATGTTCCTGGTATCATTTTTGTCGGACAATGGCTGAGTAGTTTATACTTATTTACCTACTTGTGATATGAATATTTGCAATCTGCAGAAAATTTTACCATACACCTTGCTAGACATACAGTAAGATGAAATAACTCGGAGTAGTGCTGTTTGCTGTGAAAATCATTTCATAGGTAGTCACTATGAATGGATATGGTTGTTGTGTGGCCAATAAAACCGAATCTTATATGTGAAAATGCTGCTAATATTTTCATATTGGAAAACAGCACTGATCCGAGATATTTAACTAGACTTGACATAGACTAGACGTATGTACAAATATATATGATTTCACTGCAATAATGTTTTATTTGTCTTTATCTGCGTAATCATTATTGGTAAAATACAGGCAATCAAACTAAACATGCCAGGTAATTTTGCCAGTCTCTTTTGGTGACTATAAATTCAGATTTGTTAATCTTCAAGAAAATCTAAGTTGTTTTATGATTATGGATGGCTTTATAGCATTCTCATTATCGCCACAACTATTACTGCAATAATACTGAATATTGAGTGAATTGAACAAAAGTCAAGGCTAAACTTGAACTGACTGGAGATATGCTCTGGATGCCTTTTCAGTTTATACTAATGTGTTTTTGAGTTACTTTGTACTATTGGTGTGAAAAGGATTTGTAGAGGCATCTGTATGATCTTATTCTGTTGCTTGACTGTTGAACTGTTGCAACTGGGCATAATAAAAGGATGCTCGGTGCATACCCATTTACAAGAGTGTAGGTGGTGGCTGAAGCTTGAATGATTCAGATTGGAAAGTGCACAATAGCTTTCTTGCCTGACAAGAAAAATCCATCGCTGCTCAGAATTGTTAGGTTATGTAAGTCTTACATATTACATGGAAAGGCTGATCTGATATCACCTAAGGTACGTGGGTCTTACTACGAAAGGCGGTAGCATCATTTGCTCTGTATAATACACTGTGTCTCACGAATTCAGCATTAGGATTTATTTATTTATTTATCAGTTGACCAAGAACAGAAATTATTCTTATTCAATTCCTTGTCAACGTTTATTTCAATTACCACCACTTTTTATTGAAGATTATTATAGTTGTAAAACAGAACTTATCAGAATAAGGCTTCCATACATATCTTCCCACTCGTGGAACATACTGTAGAATGTCGCCTAAAAGCATGTTCTCCAAATCGTGTGTCAGTGGACCGAATCGACGTAAGAAACAAAGTTATTTACTTATTCCCTTATTGTTACAGATACCCATTTCCGAATACTTACAAAATAAGTACTTTAATCCTGCTGTAACTTGTGTAGCAATGGACTGGAAATAATATCTGAGCATATTTAATGGTGGCGTAGTGTAAAGTGTAAGAAGAACACAGCATGTTAGCATCATATTGAAGTCATTGCTGAACTCGCATATTTTGTATCTTTTGTGAGTTACAACTTACAACCTTGCCTGTTTTCTATTTTTACTTCAAATTCGGTTTACTTATATTTCCCCTTTTCAAATAATAAATTCTTGAATTGTTTTGTTTGAGTTTTGTGACGTTAGTTATTGGATTGCTAGACCACGTAAAATTGCACAAGTTGCCCAATTAACTTATTGTTTTTCATTATACTATTGTATGTAACAAATTTTTTTTGTTTGAAACTTTTATCTTTGTCCTTCAAACCTTTCATCAAAGTTAGAACACAAATTATGATTTGATGTAAGCAAATGAGTTCCGTTCCGTGAGTTAGTTTTCCTTCTAGATATTTAGGTCAAAAGTAGGAAGTATGTACAGAGCTGCTCGTATACATTATACAATATACTTATCTCTTCTTACAACTTTTACTACAGTTTCATCTATGAAACACTCATCTAAGTATTTATAAATGCAATTTTTGCTTTGATTACCCCTTTTAGTGCACCATTTTCTATCTAGAGAATAATTGCTCCTTTTTGTGCTGGTGATTGTCTTTACCTAATTGGCAATTTAGGGACGCATGGGCTGATGGTTACGCCTTATTTCTTTGCTGTTAATGACTAATTAGTGGATCCTTTTTCTAATGTTTCTAATGGTATTTTTCAACAGCGCGTTTCAGCTTCATAAATCTTGTTTCATCCATTTGCATTGTTGTACATAATTATCAGAATAAAACAAAACTATTATTGATGTTACATGATGTATTATATGATGTTCTTTCTTATGCAGATTTTGTGAAGTAATTATAATTCCCCATAAATGTTTGTTTATACAGTAGTGTACAGTAGCTGAAGCGCATTACCTTTCCAATTAATTTGTAAGTACTATTGCTAGTGGTTTTCCACGAAAAATGGTAAGTTAAGCAAACAAAAACCGTCAGTTGAATTCCCTATTACTGTCATGTGAAGTCGCAAAAGTTTGTGGATATAAAGAAAATTGTTTTCAGATAATCGTTATAAGGACAAATACAAGGGTAGAACCGTGACTAGAAGATTGATTCAAATGTCAAATGCCTAGAAATTACTTTTATTTATTGAACCACGACTGGCTCTACCTTGAAAGAAAGCATTCTTTACTTTACAAATAGTGTGTAATAACTGTAATAACATGCACTAGAGTAAACTTGCTAGCCCCGCTATAAATTGCAGTCAAGTGTAAATGAAAGTAGAAGTAAAAGAATGAAGTATAATTAGAACAAAATTGACATGGATGAAACATGAAACAACTAAAATACTCGCAAAAATTGAAGATGTTATTAGTTTACATTGCCGTATACTAGTATTCGTGATTATAGATTGACTTTGCTTTGGCTTATTTATTGGATTAAATATTAGACAGGGTAATCTGTTTTGTTTAATAGTAATGTCTATTTACTGTGTTTGTTTGCTTTCCAATAAGTAATTGTAAAAGTAAGCGTATTTGAACACAACCCACTCAATTCAAGTGATTCCTTCTCATTAACAATACTTACAATGCCAGATTAGCACTGCTAATTTAGCAGTCGTATTTATTTACGAGCAACTAAAACCTATTGACATACCTGTGACTTTTAAAATATTAACACTTTACCGTATTGTCTATTGGTACGTATAAAGCAATTTGTGAATTTACCTATTTCAATTTGCAGATATGATATAATATTGTAATTTTGTAATAGTACATGTTTACTAGTCCTAGTACAATTCTGTAGAAGCAAAACTTCTTATTTATATACCCTATAAGGAAAATTATATGAGCAAGAATCATAATAATAGTATACTGTATCGGTTTTAGGACTTATGATAGGATTATTGTAATGAGAATGACCTATGATTATTTATCATACTCTTCCCTCAACATACTTTGTCTTCAAGCTCCTGTAAGTACATAATATAGGTCTCTAGCACGGTATTTACCTCAATTTCAAGCATTTTAAACTTGATGTAATGTAGCAGATAGGTTCCAATAGGTAGTTTACTTTACTAGTTATTGCCTTGATAATCAAAAATAATGACTATGCATCCTGTTTTGCTGCACTTCGCATACCTGTTTTACCTATTCAAGGAAACCTATATTTACGATATCCCATAGCAAAGCAAAAATAATTATTATAGTTATCCGTTTTCGGTATTTTGTGAAATTTATTGTGATTAAAATGTTCTTCAAGCTATGCACTTTAAGATATTTACCAAAAAGTCCTCTTTTAAGAGTTTGGTTTTCTGGTTTTTGGTTTGCCTTAGGTAAATATTAATTTATCATGAATTGATAAATTTGGACAGAAAGCTTACAGGGTATTTGTTTGCTTTTACATATTACTGTTGCTGGTTATACCTGTTAAGCCAACATTGAAAATTATTGATGGTTCTTGTATTTTGTATTAAGTTCGTACGTACACACTTGCAATTGGGGATATTGGAAACCAAGAAGCTAATATTTACTGATGCGGTTGCTATTTTATAGCTTTAGGGCAATTGAAGTAGGTAAGCAATATGGTTAGAAACATATTTGAAGTAATAAATTATAATCCAAAATCCGGACATATCAAATTGAAATCTTTCATGTTAGAATGATCTACAGTAACTATACTTCAGAATTCGGTGGTTATTTCAACTTTCAATTTCCTGTAGTATATGCTTATGCTGCTTTTTTGAAAAGCATGGTCCAGAGGAATGAGAATAAGGTATGCAGGAAGGGTAAATACATATACGGTGGTAGGGTAGCTTTAATCCATATGACTTCATGGTAATCTTACTGCTGATGTAATCATGTTTTCCTAAAATCAACAATAGTCACACTATTATTATTATCCTTCCATTGCTTGTATTATTAAATCGATGTCAAATCGAAATTGCTTTCCAGCAGCATTCAAAGTTCAAAAACATTATTGGAATAATCTGTCGTCAATGATTTGTGAGATCTTTTTTGGAGTATTAATCAAATTGTCTTGGTTTGTAGTAAACTGCTGATGCTATTATCTCTTCAAATACTTAATAAGCAAAGCTTATAAATGTAGAAGGGAAGAGTTATGTGCTGATACTGACTTTCGTGACTTTGCTCTTATCTTTACTGTTTGTACGTTTGTAAGTCTGCAAATGCTTAAGTTGTAAGTCTATTCCTATCGACATTTTGACAATTATGGTAAATCGACTTTAATAGCTGCTTAAGTGTGTGGTTAGTGGTATTAAGAATGCTCACATTAAGTCAACCTTTATTGTCATTTGATTTAATCTCCCTCAATTGTTTATTACATACGGTTATTCATGGCTAAGCACTTGAGTGCCTTGGTTTTGTTTGTTTAGCCATGCCCCAACCCTAACATCTGGAATTTTAAGTTTGAATCACGTAATAACATCTAAATCATGTCATACATACATAGATCATTAAAATTAGTAAATGAGGAACTCGTGTGCCTACTTAATGTATATGGTAAGGTAAAGTGATTATGAACCGCACCCTGATTTTCATCATATACTAGAAGCAATAGTGAAATACTCACTGTCACTTTTAATGTTTGCTTCACTTTCTCTTGTGGTACTTAAATCTTAAACGAAGAAGCAAAGCATGAGACATTTAAAGCACTTGCTACTTGTTTGTAGGAGTTTACGGTTTAAGTGGAAGTTAAGCGGAGTAGTCGTCAGTCTTACTGGTTGCAGCCCGATATTCTTGGCTCTTGCGTCACTACTCAGTACTCATTGTCAACTAAAATATCTGTGAGTGAGGAATTGAAAGTTTAACGCACAAAGATGTTAGTAAGGAAAGAGGAAACAGGGATTGTACTGCGGAACACGACATGTATTCATACAACAAGGTTCGGCACGTGGATAAGGCGTTTCACTTTTCTAGTACATTTGTGTGGCTCAGTAAAATAGAAGTCATTTCCTTGTTAGCTGTCTTTTATGTGTTTGTTGCGTCGTAATTTTGCCGTCACCAGCCTAAACTAGCTCAGAGCGTCTTATAGTTTTGATTTCGATACAAACGTACGAAATAGTTAGAGATTAGGACTGTATCTCTTTTTTGCATGGAAATAATGACGTAATGTTGTTCTATTTAGAGAGAGACGAAGCTATTTAGATAACTTGGGGAGTGTAGAGAAGAGAGTAATTTTGAGTTGACTGTTTCCTAGATATATGAATGGTAGATAGCCATGGGTAAAATAAGATTGGATATTATTCTTTATACTGCCGGCTCGGCTGTTAAGATTATTCGAAGATTGCTTTCAATTCCATTGCATTGCAGTCTGGTTTTTCATAAAGATAGCTTGTACGTACTTACAATATAATATCGGTATCATAGTCTTTACTTTTAGCACAGCACCACACGTGCTGGCGGAAACTAACTTTAGCACATCTAGTACTATTTTGTACTCTGTGACGTTAGTGAATCTCATGAGTTTTTTGTGAGAAGCAGGAACTGACGTCATAGACTTTTTAGCCAGTTACTTTGTACTTCCTATTTCCATTTTATAGTTTTGTAATTGTGGTTGGAACATTTTTCCTTTAGAGCTTAAGAACTGGAAATAGCACTGCTGCAGCCAGCGTACTTAGAGTGTAGAGTTACATTTTATGTGAAATGTTCAATGCAAATGTATACTCAAAATCAGACATGGTTCACATTTCACAGACGGAAGTCAAGCACATGCAGTATTTTTCTACATTTTTGTACTTTCTGTTTTTAATGGCGATTCTTCAGAGAATGAAGAATGTAAATCGATTCTTTAAAAAAAATTAAATACCGTTGCTAGCAAGACTCATAGCAAGTCTCACTGCAAATAGTTCGTGTGCCGAGCCTTGGTACACTATTCAGTGAAAAGCGGTAAAAGTAGTAACTCTTCAGAAGCGACATGAATATCTCGAAAATGGTTATACTTATCTATACTTTGACAGTTCGTGCCTCTAATTTAAGCAATTGCTTTTGTAGACTATAGGTATAATTTAGTTAGTGAAGTTGAGGTAATTTTAAAAAGCTATACAGGTATGTGGACATTTTGGAGTTCAATACTGTTACACTAGTAAATCACAGCAAAATCTTGTAGCAGCTGCTATAGGTTGATGGAAGGTTTTAGTGTTTTATGATTTGCCTCGTTAGTCTTGATTGCAAGGGAAAATATGACCATGACCCCAAACAAAACGATTATTATTCATTTGATTGATAATTGGGTCTGATTGAAATTGGTATTATATCAAGCCATACAGGCTTAGGCTTCTTGGTATTTTATCAAATACCGCTAGCCATTCAACTACAAAGTTAGGTATAATACAAACTACAGATGATCAATGGACGCGATCCTACCTGTACTTACATTTTGTACTTCGTGGTTGTGAATGCCTATCAGAGACTATGTATAATATGCTATTAAGAGACGCCCAAAGGTCTATGCAAAAGTACTCTGATTTGTATTCCCGCCCGTCGTCCGCCCGTCGTATGTATAAAGTGTGCGAACGCCATCCCACTTTCATCCCACTTTTTTTGAAAACCAATCATACATGTTCTCGGTAGGTTTAGGCGTAACCACACCATCTAATCAAAATAGTTCCCGGTAAAGAAATCGGACACAAAAATCTACTCCTCATTGGGCTTCTTACTGACTTTTTCTATGAATGCCTATAATTACAATACACCTAGATTTGAAAATACTGTACTGCCTTCGCACAGATGACAGTGAATGACTGAATGACTGATTCAAATTTATATACAAACATCAAAAATTGTATGCTACAGATATAAAATAGGTTGCTGTAAAAATTGTAAGATTTGAGAAACATTTATTTTAGTTTAGACTAGAGAAATATGTGATAACTGCTTCTGATTTGCGAATGGGAAAGCAAATCTTTTCCTACTCCGTAGGGAAGAGCATGAGCTAAAGATTTTTATCTTTACAGAATGTGTCGTTGTCGTTGGTGTGATTAGTGATTGCTTGTTCTAGTTGAAATGTGCAAGGATAATTTTAGCTATTTATATTATTTATTATTTTAAGTATTGTTTGGCCAAATAGTAGATAATGAGATGAAATTGTTTTTGAGGTACAATGCAGAGTGGTAGATAAACTTGTCATAGTGTAGTATAGAGTACGTGGTATTTTGAAGATTCGGTGTATAGACGGTTAGTTTTTGGCAGCCCTGTATTTAGCTTTTAACTTTCTTCCTTAGCTTTCACTTTGTCTCACAATGCGTCACTTATTTGTTTGTAGATATACAATAGGCAGCAGTTGAAGAAAGCTGTGTGTTTTGCAAAGACGACTATTAGTCAATCAATATCACAAAGCTATTTCTATACCTAAAATCCTATATAAAAGTTTGTATTGTATAGCCTTATATATGCAATGAGTGGCCTAAAATGTACCTTTGGGAATTTCTTCTTTTGCTATGTAATGTTTTTGTTCAGAGGTCGCTCATTCTTGTACTGACGCTCTGTCAACAATTTCGCCTAAGCATACTAAGGTTAAAGACATTATTGTCTCCAGTTCTGCTAGAATGAGATGTTGTGTTTTGTGGCTTAAAGAAATAAATACTCTCAAGTCTCAAACGAAGAGACAAGTAAGCGAAAAGCCCTATATAGTATTTTATTTATACAGACAGAGTATTCGTATTGGTAAGCAATCAAGGACTCACTCGGTGTATTTGCCAAACAAAACTACTAATCGAATTGTATAAAGCTCGGCAACAGGTGCATGAAACTGTGCTAACACTACTTTTGGTAGCTTGGTGGACCGGATGACAAAGCCAAACAATTTCTATTATGCAAAAGCAGAGTTCATGAAGCGAAGACGTCTTTCTGCATCTTTCTACAATAAATGATTGGAAAGCTTGCTATGTTGAGTCGAGTCTGAATGAAAGTAGCTTTTGAACATAGGTAATGGTAATATTAATCCTATATATTCTGAAGCACTCAACATCGAAGCTGGAAAACGGCATCAATGTTTGTTATTAGGATTTTATTACTATTCAAACATGGCAGAGATCCCAATCTGTTTCTAGTTAAATGGACTACAATTGGAAATCGATTTGTCTTCAAAGATTTCTAAACAATTCGAAAATTGCATGTTCACTGTTAGTCTTGCCGATGTCACAGGAATTATCATAAATAAACTGTCTTACATACTGTGCTGTGATTTCTCTAGAGTAGAGTAGGCAAGGAGAATTGAGAGAGAAAGCAAAATCATTATGTGTCACTACTGATTGTGTTCTATATTTGTTGGATGATTTCGCAATCGTTGCAATTAAAGTAAATAGGTCTTCCTGTAAACAGGAATTTACTCATTAGTAATGTTTAACTAGATGGATTGTGCAGTAATTCAGTCGTGTAGAAGTCAGAATGTTAGTACCTAGTTTTACATAGACGTATACAATATATATTCGAAGCAGTGATATTCTTTTACAAAATGAAGAAAAGAAAGAATTTGGCAACGATCCAGAATATTCTACTCTTTTATTCCCTTTCCTATATGTATTTTATTTAATGCAGTCCTATTCTTGTGTTGATAGAGTAGAGTAAAAACATAAGGAGAAGTAAAGAGCCAGTTTTTATGTTAGTTGATCATGATGCTGAATATTCAGTAATAATGCAACTAGTGAATACGGTATATAAGGTATTGGTATGCTAAAATATTAAACAATAGTAACAAAACACAGGCTGCATTCATCTAAACACGTTTATAGCCCCCATATTTAGTAAATACGGTAAAAAGCATATCAATATAACTAGAACTTTACAGGGTCATTTATTTACATTACAAGGCAGTTTTTACAGGGTAAAGCATTCCAACTTGTATTCATTTGTTTTAATGTTATAAAATTACGCGTCATGAAGAAAGTATAAAAGTCCACATGTCTTACTTAGTTATTAATTATGATTTAAGTTAGCTATAATTTAGTTATTTAGCATTTTGAGTTTTCAATGGCTACCGTGACCTCGACTTAATAGAATCTGCTTCTTCTGAGTAACTCTGTAAATGTGTGTAACCGTATAGCCGACAGGTTGTAGGCATGTGTGCAATGTGTTTGCACTTAGATTTAAATATTTACTAAGTATGTTATTATCCTCATTTCTGACTTCTAACTACTAGTAGTAACGACATACATAAGCAATTAGATGTTCGTCCTATAGTGGAGACATACCTAAACACTTACTTACGTAATAGAGTGTAATGCCAAGTTTCTCGCATAACATTACGTTGCATTTTCTAATGTATAGATTTGCATTTCGCAATATCGCACTTAACTGTGTGTGAGTGTTCAAAAGTTCTACTACGTGATAATCTATAAAAAGAATCGTGAATCGAGTAGGATAAGTATCCTGAGGCCTTGCTCCTGTTTAAGTTTGTGTCTCCTATTTTCCCTAAGGAATTATCTTCGCACTGTCATTGTCACTAGATCCATACTTATGCTAACTCTTTAATGCTATCGTTTTAAACGTAAAGCAAAAGAATGTAAACAATAATAGTAATTGAGAGCTAACTGACAACCATACTAGGGAGGTAGGGAGTTACTTTTGCTGTGGTAGAAATACGTTTTTGTAGGAAAATTGGAAGCAGGTGGAATTGACAAAAGACAGCAATCTAAATGTGACGAAACTGGAAATAAACTCTTAAACTCCCAATACTAGCGCGACATAAATATTTCGGATTCGTCGAATACAATTGTTTTTGTCGGTGTTATCCTTTCTCCCTAGAGAGTTTGTTTTCGAGATTTGTTGGTGTTTTCACAGAAAGGAGCGATATGTGGGAGTTGTATTTTGTATTTATCTCTTGGTGATTCCATTTCAAAAATTCCTATCATTTTATTATGGTACGTGAATTGAAATTGGATGTGTTTTTGTTATCAGTTAGACATGTGAGACAATCAAACTCTTGATTTATGTGTCCCAAAAGTAATCATTCAAAGCGAATAGACCAAATAGAAATATTGCGCTTTCTCCTCTACAGGGTATTGTGCCACGCATTTGTATATTGTGCAAACATAAAGAGAAGTGGCAAAATAATATTAAAAATGCTTTAACCTTGGATATCCACAATATTTATTGTTTAGGGAAAACCAGATATAAAAGTTCTGCAACTTGACTGGATTCAATTTAAGATCGGCTACTGCAAAACACAACACTTTTTATTATGTCACACCGCACCAATTCGTTTCGATCAAAGGGTTATCTTGAAAAGGGCAAAGCTCACCGTAAACAATTTTTTGAATATAAATGTCAATCATTTAGAATGTCGAATTGTATCTTACTTTGGCGTAGGTGGTTGTAACTTTCTTTCTACAAAATCGCTTGTTCATGTTCATTTGAGCATTTTCAAAAATATTTATTTAGAAATTTTGGTAGAGTAAACGCTTGGAAAAATTAAAATGGCCCAAATGAACAAAATGGTTAATTCTTTAAAAATGTCATTTTAGAAAGAGGGAGTAGACACCCGTGAAATCGTTTTCGGCCTTCAGGTCCTATTCAATTATTTTACACACCGGGATATCTACTTCCAAAGTAATACATTTTTAGTTTATACTTGACATCTCACGGTTGACTTCGTCACACAGTTGCGTTGTCACACTCCTTTTTAATAGCAGTAGTATTATTCGTTATTTGTAAACTACTTTTACATACGCTACTTCATTGGGCTGCAAAGGTATACATGCATAAAAGCTTGGAAGCAGGTCAAAGGTCAGCATGTCAAATTATATTTCTGAATACATACTTACCTACTATTCCGACGTGTTCAATTAATTCGTATTTTACGGTATTTGTAGTAGTCCTAACGTAGCATGCATGATATAGGATTGTATGCTATAGAACTATAGGTAAGTACCAAGAATCCAAGAAACGATATTTTTTGCTAAGTATTAATTGCAGTAAAGTTCAGTTTGCCGTGCTCTTTGTAAGTATAGTATATTACGAAGATTGATTTTGTCCTAAGTTTAAGTGAATGAAAGGGACTGATTGTGAGAATATTACAGAGAAATACTTAACTCTGACATTTTGTATTTTCATGTGCTTAGGAAGGGCTTTTGTAAACAATAGGTAAACTTTCAGTGATCATATCATGATTGCCTGGAACTATGCTAGTATAACTGACTGTTACATAAATCCTACTTGAGGAATTTATGTTCAGTCCAATTTTTCATGGTTTTATCGTGTTTTGATACTTATGTAGGTTTGTATAACTGCAAGAGCTTGAACTCTATCAGGTATACTTTTATACTTATACTGACTGAACTAGTATTGCGATTGTGGGACGAAATTTATTTTATACACAATCATAAAAGCAGTCGAGAGAGGCTGTCACATTTTCCGGGCCATATCTGTCCCACCTGAGTTTGCGATTATATTTGAACAAATGAAACGAATTCGTCCGTACAATGTACAGTACAGCATAGAATAAGTGCTTAGGTAGATTGCTAGTGGTAGGTTTGTGCTAAGGGAATTGCACTTATGCTAATATTGCGTGAGTGGAGCATATCGCTTTTCTTCCAAACTTACGTTAGCTCCCAGCTTGCCACGATTGTCTAGTAGAGTTCTGTACAATAGTCTAGTCACAGTCTACTGTTTCACTCTATCTAATGTAAATAAGTTCATAATATTAGTCAAACTGGTAAATATGATTGTTGTGTGTACTCTACTCCTCTTTGATATTATTTGCACTACTTTAGTAGTTGGGAGTTCAAAGCATAAATTTCATTTCATCGAGAGGAAACTGTTTTTATCTTCCTTAGTATTATTGAAGGAGCACTTGAGTTGACGGTAGTTTGGAATTGAAGAGAAAAGAAAACTAATCAGCCAGTGTATGAAATTCTACGGTTCAGATTGCATTATTTGTTTTAATGGTATTGTATGTATGTGAATACAGGTCTGCCTAATATATAATGTAATAGAAAATGTTGTGCTCTGTTCTCCTGTCCTGTTGATAAGTAGCAATATAGTGTATACTACATGTATACATTTTCCTTTCTCTCCTCAATAATACGAAAATTGACTGAAGGTAAAGGTATGTAACAGTAACGAACTCTTAAACCCACTCGACCCAATCGAAACCAAACGAAGTACACGAGGCGAGCTTGTGCATCGTGTAAAATAAAGGTTTCCCTTCTCATGTTGTTACTGTACAGTACACTACAGTTCATTTTCTACGGATAAAACATTCGAGTGACTCTATGGTCTAAATGTTAGCACGCGATCTTTTTTGTTCTCCTAATACTTTCACTCAACTTGCGATTAGTAGCAAAAGGCTGCACTGATACATAGTTTAGCAGAGTTTTAGATTTCGCTAGATATATTCATTCACGTAGACTATGTTTTCGATAATAAGTATTATAGTCACAATGATTGCAGCTTTCTTAGCTAGTCTATTGCCTATAGAGTCTGTCTACGTCTGCAGTCTTCATTAGCCTATGGCTCGACACTGTAACTAGTGCACCGCAAAAATGGCTAATTTGTACGTTTGCGAACAAATAAATACTACATATGTGTATGGCTACCTATTTGTTGCACGAAATTGCGATAATGTATAATTAAAGTAATTTAGTATGCATACACTGCTGAATAATGCAATGGATATGCTCTGAGACAAAACATAATATATAATGAATTCTCTTCACGGTGTTCACTGTATGTACAATTAACTTTAAGAATTACAGGGAGAAATTAGGTTTTGACGCTCCTGAGAAGGTAGGTCCAAAATACACTCACACTGCTTTTGAGGTATGTGTTAGGTATACAGTTATACAGTACAATAAAATCGGAAGGCTAACCAAAGCTGTCTACATGCATTACATTAGCATACTCTCATTACAATTTTAATTGATGAATGGGTGATGCATGAATGCAGTTCAACGAATTGCTTTCTCCGCCATTTACTTTTACATTACGAGTGAGAAATGCTGTTGAAGATAAAAATCAATATTTCTTGGAAACCCCATTACAATTAAGATTTGCAACCTGGTACGGGATGAAAAGAAAAAGTGCGATTGGGGAACGAGAAAGAAAAAGTGAAAGATTCGAAATAAAATGAATAGTGTTCCTGAAAAAGGGTAGGAGGAAATCTGGAAATATAATTTTAGCAGTATTTCATACTCAGAAAGATGACAGTTGGCTTATTGTTAGCTTAACCAGGAGGTAGGTTTATTTGGTTTTGTGAATTGTTTGTTGTATAAGAGGAGTAAGTTGCACATGTGTCTGAGATACAAAAGGAGAGAATGAATTTATTTGTGTGAGCTGACATGACAGGTATTGTAGTGTACCAACACAGTAAACAAACGTGACCAGACCAGAGTATGGACTATAGTTAGAATTTCTGACAGTGAAATATTTGCACACTTCACCTGGACTATCACATAAGAGCAGTAGATAATCTTTGTTATTTTTTGGTTCTTTCCTAAGAGTTGGATTTGGTACATCTAAGGAAATAAAGTAATTTAGGTTACCTTTCGGAGTCACACTGAAAGATCTGAGGCGGTAGGACTCTTCATCTTCATCTTCCGCATCGGGAGGATTGTTGTCTGGCACATCAAGATAACCTGTAGGTTTTCTTGGACTTTTGACCGAATTGACTCTGCGTGTAGAATTGGAGCGAGATGGTTGTGGGGATTTGGGTAATCCCGTCGGTTTATTAGGTCTTCGTGAAGGGAGAGGAGAGCTCTCTGGAGTGGCGATGGTTGGAATGATACCTACACCTCCAATCGAACTGCCTGCACCACTAAAACCGAACATGTCCTTTTCCGGAGTGCACTTTTGATCGGCGGATCCCCTCCGTGTCTCCGGACCTCCGCCGCTGTGTCTCCTGACGAATTTGGGGGAATCTCTAGGAGTGTCCGACAGCGGCGGGGTAGAGTGGTGGTAGTGATTTGTGTTGAGAATGGCGTACTGAGGGTGGGGGTGTGAGGGTTGGGAGGGCGGCGGCGGGGTGCCGTGCAGAGAGTTGTTGCTCATTTCGAGAGAGGTGGAGGTTATGAGTCGTCCGGCACTGGGCACTTTCCGAATGAACGGGTTGTAAGATTCCTGACAATCGCGTAGGGCTCCTTCGCTGGAAGCCAAATCTAAGTGTTGTTGCTGCTGGTAGTCTTTGATGAGGTCTTGTTCCCGTCTCTTGATTTTTGGTCGCGAGCCGACAACGCGAGCACTCTGAGAACGATGTGCACCATGTTTTCTTGGTCTGGTGGGCGTGCTGCCTGAAATCTGCATGTTTCCTCCACTGCGACTTATTGAGTAGTCGTCGTTTAGCAGGAGAGCTCGGGAGGATTGCCCATTTTCTCCTCTGGACGATGTGGTGGTGGGAGGGTGTCGACGATGCAGGGCTGCTGCCTCCATGGCCGAGCACCCAGGTGCACATATAGATGCCGAACGGCCTTTCGTGGCCATAAGGTTCTGGTAGTAGGATTCTAGTTCGAGAGTCATTCTCTGTAGTGTGTGGAGTAAACTTCCTTTGATGGTGAGATGAGTGTAGGTTGTTCAGACAAAGTTACACGAAGTAAGTACGAAAGTTTCTGGTTTTACGAATGTTTGTATACTTATGTATGTATAATTTGTTGAATTGTGTCGTTTACCCTAGGACAGGTTTTCTTTAGTCAATGGGTTTTACTTTTACTGTTTACTTTGCTTTTGCTGCTCACTCGGATTCCCCTTCCCTGTGATATTTATAAGTTCTATACGTAATGTGCAACGCTAGTTTACTTGGCAATAATAATTTGATGTAATGCAATCCCAGAACTCAGGACTGGGGTTATTCGGACCCCCTTGCGCTTCCTAAGCGTGTCTTCCTACAGTTTTCTGTTTTCTTCCGAGTTATATGTATAATTTAGTATGAATGCAAGTAGCACGATTAGATTCCCTTGTCCGACTTTCCTCTGATGAAATGTGAGGGCTCCACGCTTCTATTCTGTGGAAAAATAGAGCAAGTTCAATTGGCTGACTGATTTGATTGGTTGCCTTCTACTTTATCAACGTTATCTTTTTCTCTTAACTCGACTTCTCTTGTCTTGTCGCTCTAAACATTGAAAAAACTAATGTTCCCTGATATTGTACACAACGCCTAATAGACTAATGCGTAGTTCTATTTAGTGTCCTCCTTGTATTCGTAGCAAGACGTTATTATTATTATATTCTCCAAAGTATCTTCGCTTATGCATTATATATTAGCCATGTTGAGAGCATACTGACATAAATACATTTGTATCATACTTACCTAAACTAAATATGTATTATATGCCTTTTGCTTTTACTAAATTTCAAGAGACCATAATCTGCTCCTGCTTTTGAATATTGGCAACAGAGTATATGCAAGATAAAACTGGAACTCGGAGCCAAGTATTCTGTGTACTAAAGTGTGTACACTTGGTTGTTGTGTAAGTAAAGGCTTGTTGAGCGAACTTGTTCCTTTTCACTAAACTTCTCCTCCTGGTCTAATTTCGTACTTTACTCATTGTTAGTTATAGACTTGAGTGGAGTCTGCTCAAGCGGCATTGGATACAACGGGGTCACATCTAATAGAAATTAGGACGATGCACACTATTAACTTTTGAACGTAAAATGTCTCTCACTAATTGTGAGTTAGGGGTGTTCTGATCTTCTTCAGTTTTCTTTTCCTGTTGTCCTTATCTTCTTTCTCTGCAAAATAATGAGAACATTGTTTTTCTAAATTAAATACATACTTCAATTGTCTCCTTTCCACTCTCCTATCATAATTCTTATGTTCTATGTCACATGAATGGCAACGACACGTGACGAATACTCTTAAGTAATTGAATGGAATAAACGTATGCACGTCTAGCAACCATTATGTCCTTTAAGTCGTAAACAAGTAAACCCTTCATTAAATCTTTGGTGGCCTTTTGTTGTTAGAACACGTATGTTGTTTTCCCTTTGGCATTCTTCCGACCAAGTTGTGTGTGATAAGTAGGTACTAAAAGAATCCTCTTATTCGCAATGATTTGGCAATTGAATTTCCATGGCTTTAATTTAATATCGTGATTCACTAGGCAGTTTCACATTATTTGTCGTTATACCTAAGGAAAATGACTTTCAATCTCCTTAGCCTCAACAGATATGTCCTACGTAATGTTGCATTCCTGTCGTCCTATTAGTAGTATCTGCCATGTCATACTAATAATTATACTCCTCTTGCCTTTCATTTAGCGATACAGCTACTGTGTAGTATTAGATTTGTGTTTGGTCGTCACTATGATATGATATATAGTACCAATGGCCAAATTCCATTTTCTATGTATCATGAATTTATGCATGAATAACAGAATTGTAAATTAAGGATGATATAGGTAACTTCATGTAGTTTAATTTAGTGGAATTTCTGACATTCTTGGTTTGCATAATGGCAGTTTTTCGTGCATTTCTACTATTATTTTTACCTTAGTTAATGTACCTCTTCGTGGAAAGTAATATACTACATATAATAGCCAAAGTTGTAGTTGGATTAGGAACGCTTTATTGGAATCGACTCCAATTTTTTGCGTTCGTTAAGTAATATTGATATGCCAGACTGGCTGCTTCGTAGTTCTTTCAGATAAGAGCCAAAAAGAGAAAGCAATCAGTTCAATAGTTTGCTGCTCCCTCCCACTCCAATCTCAAAGGGAGCTCTTGGAACTTGGAATGGAATCACGAATGGAATGTACTATTACAAACTCAAGTATTGTTTAGACTGTAGGATGCCCGAATTGCGCTTCATATTTTAAACGAATTGGGTCAAACCTTTTTTCAAAATTTCAGACGTAATTCACAAAAGTTCATCTGCTTATTAAGTTTCATATTGTCTCTAGATTTACAGTAATTTAATTTATTTCTACGATCTTTAACCGTTGCCAAACAAATTCCGGTTTTGTGTGCAAGCATTTGTGATGCCAAATTAAGTTTTTTAATACTTATCTTATACGCTTGTTGATTTCGATCTGTAAAATATTAATTTTACCCTCTCCTACATATGATAAGAGGAATGAACTCAAAAACCCTTGGATAATATACATTTGAGTAATGACCAATCTCCGGCTAGGGTTTGCCAAATTGTATAACATGCATGAACTTCCTGGACTTTCGTTTGCGTTACTTTCTCTATTCTCTTACTACTACTGCATGGTATTTGTTACAGTGTGCTGTTCATGAGTCGTGACTATTGAGTACATCCTGCTGTGAAATGTATTTAGGTATTTTGAATAATTGATTTGAAATGTTCGTTCATTTTCGAAAAACATGCAGAAATTTCAAAAGTGTGTTTTCTAAAGTAGCACATGGTGATATTTCGTTGTGCATTTGTAATCACAATCACAGTATGTTTTTGAATTACATGCGTGATTGTAAATATATCGGACACGGGTGATGAAATTTTATACACGGCAGTAACCAACTTTTCCAATTTTCGAAGCCCCATGTTGCGAACGTAATTACACCCTACTTATCAATCGCTAAAAATATTCAGTTCTACTGTACACGAAATTCCACAGTTGGGGCAGGGGTAGTCTTTGTTCATCGTTCTTATGATGATTTGTGTTAATTTTTAATTTCTATTATATTATTGTGTTTGTGTAGGTAGGTTAGTGTGGCTTGCACCCTAAAAATAGTGTCTTTTGTTGTTTATAAATAATTGTATTAGTAGTTTTGGCAAGAATAAGAGATTCGTTGATTGTAAACGTAATGTGGGGTATATCTATAGTTTATAATATGAATTTTGTCTATTAATAATGAAAGGTCACAGTCGCAATTAGGGTAGGAGTGAATGGAGCGTATGAGTGAGTGGCAGAACAGCAATGCATTTTTCTAATGACGTGACACCGAGATTGCTTATAATGGCGATGATGATGATGATTAAATGTCCTTGTCAACTGTACAGATTCATGCTGCTGTATATGAGCCCGTACTATTGCAAATATTATTTTAGTAATCTATTTCTGGAGCGCTGGCGCTGGGAGTTGGAAATCAGATAAGGAACATGAACATGCATGAATACCGAGGGACAAACATCGGAGATGCATAATAAATAGGAACAGTCTTAGATTTGTAATTTCTTACATGTGTACGTGCGTACGTCTCTTCTGTAGATGTAAGGAATTAATTTAGACAGCAATGTCTTTTCCTCGTCATGCTATGTCCATTGTCTAGTTAATTAAACATTGAAATTGCATTCCCCCGCCAGGGCTGGTTTGCAATTTCCGATGTACTGATTTCATGGATTTACATAAATTAGGGCTTTTCTGCCGTCCTTATTTGCAATCGAATCAGTGCATGAATACTTACTGTCGCTATTAGTGTAAATGCGTATCTTTACATGCATAGAATGTTCTGCAATGTTGGTTCACTCTATTAACAGAGTGGTCCATAGAATATATTAGTTGGTGTGATTGCCATTTGATGTTGTGATGTGATGGATTGCACCCGGCGATTGCTTTAGTGTTATTTAATGCAATTTATGCATTGCATACTGTAATCTAGTTGCATAAATATTTGGTTATTGTCTTATCATACATGAGTAAAGTACTTCGGTTAATTAGTAGCAATACAATTAGTGGTACAAATGATAGCATGGGTAATTCTCTTTGTCAGGGCAGTAGCACAGACGTATACTAAGTTAATTATGTAAGATGAGGATTTAAATGGAAATGGAATGTATCTTAGTTCTGGTATAGGTAATTATTGGGTCCGCTGAGTAGGTAGTAATTTATGAGTGGTACTAATGGCCATAATGAATCGAAACCTGGAGAGAGGAAGTAGATTGAGAAACACAGTCTGTCCTATGTGCGTTAGCACTTGGAGAGTTATGTTTCTGTTTCTTTACACTTTCCTCTACCTACACATCACAGAGCGTAGGTTCATTTTTCTTTATGTTGTGTTTAGTTTGGGCTTGTAGATTAGACTTCGGTTCGACTCGAATTTCTCTCTCCTGCTATGGGACCACTCACTCACTCACAGTCACTCGGAAAATAACTATTCGATAATGTGGCTGAGCGATTGAGTTTTCCTTTACTTTACCTTGCTCTGGTTTGCCACTATTACTAAGAGCTTGTTTGTCTTGCATGCCATTTCTCTACTTGAATCGAACATGTGTGGCAAAACAGGGATATATGGCAATGTAGTCCGCTACAACGGATAACTGCTAAATCGATTTGAAGAAACGAAAAGAAAGTGCATACATTCAATACACCTTCCTTCACCTGCCGACCTGCCTGCATTTGTTCCGTACCTAACACATGATACTGACTTATGCACTTACATTTACTTACTTATATATTGTGTAGTCGACCTGTCTGGCGTGGTTAACATTTTACATGATAGCCATCATGGTAGTAGCCATTTAGTAAATAGATTGCTCCTAATCAGCCTGACAACAATTCCCCTACATTTCCAGTTCAAAGGAATCGTCAGAATTTCCATACCTAATTAGCCTTCCTATTCTCAAGAGACATCCATTAGTAGTATATCATTTTTTCCATACAAATACTATAATTGTCATTGACATCATTTATTTACATTTACATAGAATCTCTTTTAAGCCAAAATAACAAGGTTTACAGAAGTATGGGAATATCTTTCACTATGCAACATGTTTAATGGAAAATATTTACCATTTTCTCCATTTAGTTGATGTTTGTCATTAATACGTGCACTCAAGTC